>CP092876.1:30214542-31445037 GCA_030710605.1 Cordylochernes scorpioides
TTGTACAATTATTACTTTAGCATATTTGTATTGTATATATTCGAATTTTTGTACTATAAAAGAATAAATTAATAATTTTGAGAATAAGATCAATGCTAGACAATTGACAATTGAAACAAATTTTATTGACTTCTTGTTAATGATTTACATTAAAAATGGAAATAAATAAACTAATATACAGATGATCATGCGGGGGATGTGCCTCGGCGGGTGAGACTTCTTTCCCAGGCGATGAGCGGGTCCTCCGGTCAGCCCAACCTGTACGAAGTACCGGTAGATGATGGATTTGGAGATCAATGCTAGGGGGAAGCAAGACTATATACACTCTATTTCTTTAAAATGGTTTCAGATCCGATATCATTTTAAAATATAATAAAATACGTGGATGCAGAGAATTCCAAGCTTCTCCCAGTTGATGTAGAGTTCTGGTAATTCCATTATTCTATTGGTGACTTCATATTGTCTGGTAATGACTAGGATCAGTGTCTCATTTTTATAGTAAGAAAGTGGTACAAGGTGTCACCAAAGTTGAATCTGAGGTTCTTTTCATGCATGTACTTATAAATCAAATATCTTTCGTCCCTTTTACTCTGATCCTATTTCTCACTCTATACTCTTATATCTGAGTTGATAAGAAAACAATCTGCTAAATAAAAGGATTGTTGAATACATTTTTCTCTTCTCTTCTTCTTTCCATTTTTATATGTTCTTTTTGGGTCCTCCTAACTCTGGCGAATCCTGTATAGGGCGTAAGACACAAATATAGTGTGTTTGATTGATATATGAAAGAAACATTCGCGTCTTAATGTTTTCTTTTGCTATATATAGATGGCGTGTTATTGCGCTTTGTACAAATAAAATACTATGTATATTACAATTACAATTATTTTATTTAAAAGCGCTATATCTCGCAAGGGATACTTGCGCCAAACAAGGAGAAAAGTTTATTTACCTAAGTTATTTACATTATTCAACGCATGAAAACATTAGAGATTCAGATTTCGATAAAGTCTGAGAGGTATCTATAATTCCTGGAGTAAATGGGTCATAAATTTGTTGATCATCTCTGGATAAGTTTCTCAGATCAGATATCATGATTCTGGATTCGATAAAATCTGAGATCAGAAGAATGTTGGCCAAACTATGAACACAGCTATATGATGTGGATTTATAGGCTTGTATACACCATGTTTGCATTTGATATTGGGTTGAATTTATTTTTTGTAAACATTTTTTATTTAAATATTTGAACCAAATTTCGGCTCCATATGTATATGATATTATATAGAATGTTATGATACACAATAGCTATGTATTGATTAATACATTATCATCACCTTTCTACTTTTAAATTCTTCAAGTAACCAAATACTTGTAAGTTTAAAGTTTACTTGTGTACTCTGTGGACTCAATCCATGGGCGAGGGTATTCTTTTCCATCATACTTGGGGATGTCTATGTTGGGGTTCAAGACGATTGGGTCGGCACTTGCATCTCGACCAATTGTTGCACCAGGCTGCGGTTTGGCAGATTCTTCAGTCTTGATTCTCTCCTCAGACGCGTCTTACATCTTTCCAGAACGTGTCTCAACCATCATTCAAGGTTAAACTAGTCAATAATAAGACAACTATATTTATAGGTAGCACCTAGAATCTCTCTTTATTTATCACATCAAAGTTTAAAGCAGGTGGTGTATTCAATGTGTGTGTATCAAAATACAAATTATTTTATAGTTCATAATATTTCATAATAATATTCTGTTTTATAAAAATAAATAAAAATAAAATTAAAATTTGAAATATATGGAAAATAATATTATAAATAATTTTAAAAATAGGCGCATTAATCATGATCAACATTATAAGTGATATACTTGCAGTAAAAGCATTCACAAACGCAAAATAATCATCCTAGCCTATACCAATAGGTACCTTCTATCCTTTGTTCGATTAAGTTGAAATAAAAATTGTATTTTGCTTTATTTTGATGTTTGGGATTTTTCGTTTTCCTACGTGGAATCAATTTAAAATAATATTCACCAAATATATAAAAAGTAATATTTATTTATCGTTATATCCCATTTACTTTCCTACTTCTGAAAACTTGGAGGTTAAATCTATTAGAATTAAAAATATATATTTTACTAAATTTATAGGGCATAGATATCTTCGTTCACAAATGGCCCCTGTCAAAAAAAGATATAAAATTTCACCCAGAAAAAAAAAACACTATTATTTTTTAGAGCAGTAGAAAGCTTCGTTAGGAAAACTGCTGATCCGTGTCAGACGATCAATAGGTCTAAGTGGGGCAGAAGATGTTTGCACTCGGGGGAGCCATCCATCGATCTGATGACAAGGAGTTCCATTGTTGTATGATTGTTTCAGCTTCGAGTTCTCTCTCAGTGTAGATTAGTTTGTTCATTGTTGTATGATTGTTTCAGCTTGGAGTTTTCTCCATGTGTGAGTTAGTTTGTTCATTGTTCCATTGTTGGATGATTGTTTCAGCTTCGAGTTCTCTCTCAGTATAAGGAATTTTGTCCATTGTTCCATTGTGGGTATAATTGTTTCAGCTTGGATTTCTCTCAAAGTTTATGGAAATTTGTTCATTGTTCAATTGTTGGTTAATTGTTTTAGATTGGAGTTATCATCTCCTAATGTAGGTTAGTTTGTTCATTGTTCCATTGTTGGATTATTGTTTCAGCTTCGAGTTCTCTCTCAGTGTAGGTTAGTTTGTTCATTATTCCATTGTTGGATATTATTTCAGCTTCGAGTTCTCTCTCAGTGTAGGTTAGTTTGTTCATTGCTTCATTGTTGGATGATTGTTTCAGCTTGGATTTCTCTTTAAGTTTAGGGAAATTAGTCATTTTTCTCAATTGTTTGATTTTTGCCTGAGCTTGGAGTTCTCTCCTATTGTAGGTTAGTTTGTTCATTTTTCTATTGTTGGATTATTGTTTCAGCTTGGAGTTAGTTCCTAGTGTAGGGGAGTTTATTCATTGTTCCATTATTGTATGCTTGCTTCAGATCTTGGAGTTCTCTCCTAGTGTAGGTTAGTTTGTTCAGTGTCCCATTTTAGGACGATTGTTTCAGCTTGGTGTTCTCTCCCAGTGTAAGAAAATTTGTTCATTGTTCCATTGTTGGATTATTGTTTTGTTTGGATTTCTCTCCCAATGTAGGCTAGTTTGTTCATTTTTATATTGTTAGATGGTTGTTTTAGCTCGGATTTCTCTCCTAGTGTAGGCTAGTTTGTTCATTGTTCAATTGTTGGAATATTGTTTAAACTTAAGTTAGTTCTTAGTGTAGGGTAATTTGCTTATTGTTTAGTTGTTGAATGATTGTTTCAGCTTGGATTTCTCTCCTAGTGTAGGCTATTTTGTTCATTGTTCCATTGTTGAACGATTGTTTTAGCTTGGAGTTCTCTCCTAGTGTAGGTTAGTTTGTTCATTGTTACATTGTTGAACGATTGTTTTAGCTTAGAGTATTCTCCTAGTGTAGGGCAGTTTGTTTATAGTTCTATTATTGGCTGATTAAAAAAAAATCTCAGAGCCTCATCCTAGTTTAGGGTAATGTGATTGTAGTTCCATTGTTGGATGATTGTTGCGAGCTTTCTCAAATATAGGCTAGTTTGGTTCATAATTCGACTATATGATGATTGATTGTCCTATATTTGGAATTTTCATTCCTATATATTGTATAAGCATGATATATTAGTGTGCCATCTGTTAATGGAAATTCGAATTCTATTTATTACTTTTATTACATTTGGAGTAAGGGCAGTAGAGAAATTGATTTATTTGAAAGAATCATACGCATAATGAAATATCAAATTACCAATACTGTATTTAGATTTTCACTTTTTTTACTCTTACTATTGTTTGTTTTCTTTATTTTTTGGACTCCAGAAAGAATCTATATAAGTCGAGAGGTCTTACATTTCTGGCCCAATAGTCAGAGATACACTAGGTACCATGTTCCCCATTCTAAATTGTAGATTTAATGAATACATTATTTCTAAAAACAAATGAAACATTCCAAAGATTTTTCCCGTTTGGAATTTCAACATTTTTCCGTTCCAATTTTTATAATACGCAGTTTACAACGAACCATGGAAATTTTAAGGAATTTTTATCAACAATTGGAGCGGTTGAGGACTCTAGCTGTCATTGTGGCAAGGAAATCCAGGACTCGAGACATCTACTGCTGGAATGTCCACTCTTATTTAGCGCTAGACAACAGACAGTAAATAGTGTTGTAGATCTTATCAATTTGTAAATACTAGAGAGAATTGTCACATATTTAACTATTTTTGTAAATATATTTATGATTAGCTTTCTAACCTGAAAGGTTCAGATTTCTAATATATATTATTGTTTCTCTATTTTTTATTTTAAATTATTTTTTTTCTTGTATAATATTGTGGCGAAGAAATATTTTATTATTTAATTTAATATTATTCAATGAAAATATATTCAACAGATTATAAAAATATATATTAATCTGTATTTGTGAAATCATCTTTAAAATATTTCTTTGCTTGCTTGCTTAAGATTCTCTAGCTGTAGATAGTTTTGGGGGCTGACCTGTTAATAATTGTCGACTCGTCGCTGTGACGTCATCAATAAATACTTTTACATCTTAGGATATTTCAAGGCTTGATTTCTACGCTACAACTGGTGGAGAGACTGGACCGATACCCATTAAGAAATAAAAGAAAAATTGATTCTGTTGAACCAGAAGAAACTTCTATGAATGTAAAGAAGGAAGGTACTCAGGTAAGCAACTACTTTGTTCAACATCTGCCAAAGAACCCTTCCATTTTCTCCGGGGAGGATGGTGAAGATCTCCAAAAATGGTTAAAAGGATATGCACGTGTGGCAAAATACAACCATTGGGACGAAACCCTTTGTCTTACTAAAGTTTATTTTTATCTGTCTGGAACTGCTCTCAAATGGTTTGAGAACAACGAAGAAAGCATACAGACTTGGAAGGAATTCACATCTCAATTAGAGAATGTGTTCGGAAAAAAAGAAAATTCAAAATTGCAAGCGGAGAAGAAACTTAAAACACGGGCACAAGTAAAAGGTGAAAGTACCGAATGTTACATCCAGGATCTCCTGTGCTTGTGCAAAGAGGTTGATCCTCAAATGAGCGAGGAAGATAAAATCTCCCACCTCATGAAGGGGATAGCTGAGGAGCTTTATCAAGCACTCCTACCGAGGGATGTACAGAGCACCGAGCAATTCATTACAGAATGTCGCCGTGTCGAAGCGCTCCGTTGTAGGCGAGTTACCTCAACCAAGTACGAGCGCCTACCAAATGTAGCCTCTCTCTGTGACCAGGATGACGGAGAAGATCTGTCATCGCTGATCCGAAAAATTGTTCGTGAAGAGATACAGCAAGCATTGGACTCTCCTCATGAGGAGCCTAAAATCGCTGTCATTAAAGATTTAGTGAGGGAAGAGATTGTAAAGACCTCGGCACCTAGATCAAAACCTACAATAAGTCCCCCTCAAGCATCCAGGCCGGAATCAAATACTAGATACGAGGCCCAAACGATACGACCGCATCCTGAACCTCATTACCGAAAGCAAGGAAGAAGATGTGACACCAATGAATGGCGGACAACAGAGGGAAAGCCAATCTGTTTCTACTGCGGACGCCCAGGTCACGTCGTCCGCTATTGCCGTGACAGGAAGAGACACAATGAGGAGAGGAGAAATGAATATTTCCGAAGAAAGCAAGACGCAATGGAATTCTACAACTCTCAAACCGAATCTCAGGAACCCAACGATGAATCATCGAGGAAAAATTTCAGTCGCTACCGAAGCCCTACCTCATATACCGGTCGAAACAGACAAAATTTCTCACCTGCTAGAAGATCTAGCTGGTCGCCCCGCCATTAAAACTAGATGATAGACCATATGGGAGGTAAGGCCGCAAATTTATAAAATCCTCCCTTGCCGACCACAGTAGAAATGAGAAAAAGCTACCTTGACGTAAACATAGACCTACCAAGTCCTCATGAAGAAGATATCTCAACTGAAAGAAGACATCCACCGCAGTCACCTGAAAATATCCCTGGCCATAGTACTAGATCTTAAGACTGACGACGTAAGTCTCCTGCTGAGCATCGGGTCGATGCTCTTTATAGGAGGAGGCTATGTGGCGAAGAAATATTTTATTATTTAATTTAATATTATTCAATGAAAATATATTCAACAGATTATAAAAATATATATTAATCTGTATTTGTGAAATCATCTTTAAAATATTTCTTTGCTTGCTTGCTTAAGATTCTCTAGCTGTAGATAGTTTTGGGGGCTGACCTGTTAATAATTGTCGACTCGTCGCTGTGACGTCATCAATAAAAACTTTTACATCTTAGGATATTTCAAGGCTTGATTTCTACGCTACAATATGCTCATAACTGTTTCTGTTTAAAAATGTAAATCGACGCAATTATCCCTAGCCGGGATATCGCGTTTTGTGTGTTTAAATAAATAAATAAAATAAAGATAGTAGATTTATTAAAAAAAATTGAATTTCAAAATATAAAAAGGTCGTTGTTTCAAAGCGCACCTTAACCGCTGCGAGCGATTCTCGTGTCTCGTTATATCTGAGCTTTCTAACGAATCGGTATGGATTCCGATTGCTCTGCGAGTTTTTCCGTTGGGTAACTATCTTTACCTGGATTTATCTCTGAAACTACTCAATATGGCAAACTACGTGATGTTTACCTTTTCTGATACCAAATCTTGATAATGTTGACAGTTTATTTTCAAAAGTCAACTTTTGTTAAGTCAATTGAAGTGTTTATATTCTGAAAGAGCTCAAGTATACCTTTTCAACCTTTGTAATATTGAAAAGATAATTTGAAACTATATATTTTATGATAGTATTGTTTTCATTGTTTATACCTTCTGATAGCAAATCTTGATAATTTTGGCAGTTTATTTTCAAAGGTCAAATTTTGTTAAGTCAATTGAAGCGTTTTTATTCTGAAAGAGCTCAAGTATTCTTTTTCAAAGCCCATGTTATATTGATATTTGAAACTTGCTATTTTTATAATGTCACATTGTTTTCATTGCTTTTATTGTTTGATCTGGCAATCTACGTGATGTTTACCTTATTTGATAGCAAATCTTGATAATGTTGACAGTTTATATTCAAAAGTTAACTTATAATGTCAATTCAATTGAAGCGTTTTTCTTCTGAAAAGATAACTTGGTATTTTTATAATGGCATTGTTTTCATTGCCTTTATCGCTTGATTTGTGAATTTACTTGTTGTTTACCTTTTTTAAAATAGTAATTCTTAAAAATACTGACAATTTATATTTTATGTTACGATGCACTAGCGCGCCATCTGTTATCAAATTACAAAACTATTTTAGAGGCGTAATATTATTATTATTTTTTAATAAAACAATTTCTACTGTCCTTACTGCAATGGAAAAATTAAAGGGAGGGCCTGGCTCATCAGTGGTGAACCCTCCCAGCGGTTTCGCCAGTTTAATCTATATATAATCTAATGTCAATTTATATAATGTAAAGTCAATCGACCCATTTTTACTCTGAAAGATAGCTCACACACAAATATACCATTTCAACCCTTATAATATTGAAAAAATAATTTGAAACTAATATTTTCATAATGACATTGTGTTTATTGCTTTAATTGCTTGATCTAGGAATATATATATGTCAATTTAAATATATTTATATATATATTATATTTTAAAAAATAAAAGATAAGATTTCTGTTGTTTTGGATCATATTGATGATTATGCTATGGTGGTGCAGTCGTGGTTGAATAATCTTGAAATAAAAATAATAATATGGTTTTGATCAGTAATTGCTTTAATTGTGATAAAGGAGTATATAAAATAACATAATTTGATAAAAGTGCTGCCTGACTTAAGGCGAATAAAATAAGGAAAACAAAATATTATTTACATAATTACAAAGTTTTGGGTCGGCCAACGGGGAAGAACAACAACGAGTTTTTATATGCAAAGCGTGACCTCTGGCGGTCGATTTAACAAAATATTTGATTCTATGATATATAATTCTAAATAAAATAATACTTGAATATAACAATTTTAAATAAAAATTTTCTAATTTAACATTTCAAATAATATCTTAATATAACATTTTAAATAATATCTTAATATAACATTTCAAGTAAAATATTTTGATATAACATTTTAAATAATATCTTAATATAACATATATATATTGAATATATATGTGTTGTTTACTTTTTCTGATAGCAAAATTATAAATAATGTTGACAATTTATTTTTAAAAGTCAACTTAATGTTAAGATATTTAAAGTGTTTTTCTTTTGGAAGAGTAATCACACACACACACACAAATATACCATTTCAACCCTTATAATATTGTGTGTGTGTGTGTGTGACAAAAATAATTTGAAACTTTATATTTTTATAATGGCATTGTGTTCATTGCTTGATCTATGAAACTACGTGTTGTTTACTTTTTCTGATAGCAAAGTCTTAATAATGTTGACAACTTATATTTGAAAGTCAACTTATGTTAAGTCAATTGAACCTTTTTTTCCTGAAAGAGCTCAAATGTACTATATAAAACTCTGTTTTATTAAAGAACATATTTTTAACTCGATATTTATAATTGTATTGTTGTCTTTATACAAGGTGGTGCATAAGTCCTGAACTAACTATTTTATTCTAGTTTATCTTTTAATCTTTGATTAAAAAATTTAGGCACTTATGGGCCACCCTGTATATATATATATATATTTTTAATTTTGATATACTGTATATTCAAGGAAACACGATTAATGAGCTCGAAGAAGCAAGAGTTTGCTTAAAGGTTAAAAAAGCCAAAATCCCCGCTATGTTTGCTCTTAAAGACAATTGGTGTGGAGTGAACAGCACTGGGTTTAAGCCGCTGCACATTTTATCAATTATATATTCCTTTTGCTTTGTTATCAACTCTATATATACATTATTCATCGCGATCTCATAGCAATTATATTCTACGCCTTTGTCAGAAGGTGAATGTATCTTAAAAAATAGACACTTCGACCAGTTAAAGTTATATTTTCTCAATGTTTCAACAAAAAACTTTTGTCTTCGTCAGGAGAAATAAAAATAATTTTAACGTCTTGCCAAATGCTTTATTTTTCTTTCTACTGACGAAGACAAAAGATTTTTAAAATGACACTTGAAAATAATTCCGCATGTGTTTCTTTTAAACGAAAAATCGGAATTTATTTTAAAGGATAAATAACGATTATTTTTAACCATAGGGATGAATTATGAAAGGATGAATTGTGAAGAGTAATGATAAACGAAAAAATAAAGTGTACAGGGATGGGAATCGAACCCAAAGTGTTCCGCTTACCGGACAGATGCCATGTCCACTAGGTTACCATGTATCCAGTAAAGAAGATAGATATTATCATGAGAGGTTCAAACATTTTGAAGTTAAATGATTTTTTGATATTGTAAAAAATGTTAGGTCTAATATTTTCGTTATTTACGTTCGTAAATATTATATGAGGTAATTTATAATCCAATATTATCCTATTTTTGTTGAAACGTTGAGAAAATAAAATTTTTACTGGCCGAAGTGTCTATATTTTAAGAAATATGAATGCCGGCCAGGCAACCTCTATTTTCAAGAAAGTGAATGTTGGTAGCTTTAAAATTTATACATTTTGCGGATTCAACTAATTCTTTGAAGATTCAAAGAACACCATTCCCTACACCAACAATCTGCGAGGTTCCCGAGTGGAATTACAGGAATTGTCTCGTGTGTCTCACCCGTTATATCGGTTAAGCACTAATAGGCTTAGGGATATGGGGCATTGTTTACTGTGCGTAGGGCCTCCAATCCCGGGATCCCGTTTCCCGGGATCCCGGAGCCAAATAATGATCCCGAAATCCCGGGATTCTGCTCGAAAAATCCCGGGATTACTGGTTTGTGCATGAAAACCAGCGCAAGAATATATTTTCTTACCTAGCATTTTGGTAATCAAACAGATGATGAGATAGCACACTTTTGACGTTTGGAGGATGACAATGAGGACACTTCTCCATTTAACGTTAGCCTAGAGGTAGCACATCCCTCATTCCCTGAAGCAATTTATCCACAATCTCCAGTATTTTCAAAGAAAAATATAAATGAAGTGACGAAAAAAGCTCGTGTGGTTGTGAAATTGTTCAAACGATCGCCGCTGAAGAACGAGATCTTACTGAACTACATGCGGCAAGATAATCGCATTTCCACCAGTATGTGTCTCATTCTCGACTGCCGAACGCGCTGGGATAGTTTAGCGAACATGTTGGAGAGACTTCTCAGTGTGAAGTCAGCGATTCAGAAGGCGCTAATAGATGTGAATGCAAATGTCCGTCTAACTGATGAAGATTTTGATATCATGACGCAAGTAATTTCCGCACTGAAACCATTTCGAGCAGCTTCCCCCCGACGAGGAGTCAATGCTACTCATGCAAGAGGAAACTATAATTGTTGAAATCTTCAGTAAACTGAAGCACACAACCTGCCTAAGGCCCTTATATCAATCAGGGATTCAAATTAGTGAACTCATAGATGCCGTTCTATACCACGATGACAGAATGTCCCTCATGGCGAAACTTTGACCTGCGTTGAAGAATGTCCTGGCTGAGTTCCTCGGCGCGGCCATAGAACAGGCCCAAGATTGCCATCCCGACGTTGGATCCGATTTGTATAGGCTTCAGTGGCGATGCCTTAATTCCTAACGACTGAATTAATTGTAAATATTTTTCACACCCTCCTGATTGAGTGTTAACGTTGACTGACAGTCAATAAAATTACTTTCATTGTCATTTCGAGCAGCTGTGGCGGCTATCTGTAGACGCGACGCTACGCTTTTGACTGCAGAAGCAGCAGTAAAGTTTCATTTAGAGGAGCTGCAAGCACAATCTCATTCTCTCAGCAAAGATCTGCAAAAATATTTTCAAAAGAGAATTTTAAAAGAGCTATGCAATAAAACATCTTTAGTCCTCCAATATCTGCACAATCCGCAAGCACAGTTAGAAAAAAAAGAAGATGGTTAAAGACTTTATCGTGAAATTGCTTTTGCGTCTTAAACCGTTACAGGAACAAATGGCCGAAGTAAGAAAAAATTCAGGCTGATAATTCGCAACCTCTCAGAGTTTACAAGAACCCCATGAGTCATCACAATCGAATGACCATCTTGCAATTGAGCGCCGATTGCAAGAAGCTATTGAGGTTGCCTCTTCAACTTCAATTGCAATACCTACACCAGACTCCGCATCCTACTCAACTATGATTAACCACGAACTTAATATTGCTGCTCAGTCAGGCAAACGATGACCCCATTTAGAGAGTGTGTATCAATACTTGCTGACAATTCCTCCAACGTCTGTGGAATCGGAAAGCGTCTTCTCCTCCTCTGGATATCTATGCAATAAGATACGTTCTAGTTTGCATGATGATACTCTTGACAAATTATCTTTCCTACGCTCAAATCTTTCTCGAAATTGAATTTTTATCCTTAAAATAAAGTAATTCATGGTTTTAAAAACGGTGCTGTCTTCTTTCTAAACATCAATACATAGTTGGGCAAAATGCAATAATGATTACATTTTCTATAATCACAATTGCAAATAATCATGATTACATTTGCTATAATTACAATTACAAGTAATTTTAATCACAATTGCTATCATTATATATAGAATTACGAGTAATTATGTTTACATTCTAATGCAATTAATTTTTTTCAAAGTAATTCATTGCAAAGTAATCGTAATTACAAGGTATTGTATTACTTTGAATGGATTACTGCCCAACACTGCATTAAGAGATGTGGTCTAAGAATTCCAAGAACAGTGATTTTTTTCCAGATGTGTGTACAGTAATTGACAGATAATTTCAAACTGTAACCCAAAAGCAATGATTTAGTTCATAAGCAGGCGCAAAATATATGGCTTTCAGGTTGTTTTCATCGAAGTAAGTGCCACGTCATTGGCACTAAATAAAAGAAAAAAAGAAAAATAAAACGAACGAAACGATATACCTCTTGGCGTAGAAAGACGAAAATGTTTTTCAATCCCGGGATATCCCGGGATCCCGGGATTGAGAAAAAAGCAATCCCGAATCCCGGGATTGAAAATATGTACCGGGATTGGAAGCCCTAACTGTGCGTGAATCATGCCATGACGACGTGAAACGCCCGTAGACTGTTTTTTAATTTACAAAACATATTCTATTGGAGATGCAAAATTTTAGGAGAGGTTTTCAAATGAACCTTTTAGGCGGAATTGTGTTTTAAGCGAAAAAAAGCTAAGACGCTCACAAACGTTCAGGAAGTGTTGGCGTCTACGGTGCCAAATTACATCGATCCTCTCATACCATAACGTTGTTGTGATATTATCTGTTCGGATATTGTTAGGGAAAGTGTAGATGTTTTGGTGTGGATCTTGTTGAGGAGGATGAAGACATTATTGGTGTGAATCTTGTTAGAAAGGTTGTAGACATTTTTTTATGGATCTATTTAGTGAGGGTGTGGATATTGTAGTAGAGTGGGTAGACATTATTGGTGTGTATCTTTTTAGGGAGTTTAGACATTATTGTTGTGGATATTGTTGGCAAGGTGTAGACATCATTGTTATGGATATTGCTAGGGAGTTTAGACATTCTTGTTGTAAATCTTGTTGGCAAGGTGTAGACATTATTGTTGTGTGGTATTTGTTAGGGAGTTTAGACACTATTGTTGTGGATCTTGCTAGGGAGTTTAGAATTCTTGTTGTGGATCTTGTTGGCAAGGTGTAGACATTATTGTTGTGGATCTTGTTGGCAAGGTGTAGACATCATTGTTGTGGATCTTGTTGGCAAAGTTTAGACATCATTGTTGTGGATCTTGTTAGGGAATATAGCCATTCTTGTTGTGGATCCTGTTGGCAAGGTGTAAACATTTTTGTTGTGGATCTTGTTGGCAAGATGTAGACATTATTGTTGTGTATCTTGTCGAGGAGGGTGTAGATCGGGGGGTGCCCCGTTAGTCAGCCATATTTCAGAGTTCACTGTAGACCTTTACGGTTACCGAAGCGGCTTGGGGCTCATGACACCGTACTTCGCCCTACAGGGCAGTCCTTGTTGCTGCTTCTCCCGCCCGCCACGTAGAGTTGGACATTGGGTGGGGCCATTGTTAGTGTGGTAATTGTTAGGGAAAGTATCTTCTATATTTACAGTAACTGCCTACGCTCTGTAATTGATCGCTATATCAAAGTAAACCGGTTGCCGAGATATTCACTAAACGGTAAATGTTTGTTTCAGCCGTTCGTGGTGTTTCGAGGAGTCTTTGGAGTGCTCGTATCGAGCGGCTTTCCCTGACCCGGGGATGTCGTCTCGGTAAGTCTACCAGTGTAACTCCACGACTTCTTTATCTATAAGAAAATTTGTGGAGATTCAACAATCTGATTTACATCTAGGTTTTCTATTGAATTTCCAGACCATTCCAAAGTATTCAATGAAATACATTTCGCACAGATCCGAATTTTTCAAAATCAATTTTAGAGAAAATTTACAAATCACTTTTCAAAATATATCAATACCTTTATTTCTACTGAATCTTACAAATAGCATTTAATGATCCCTTGAGTTATTAATGTATTGTATCCATTTAAACATCTATACTGATCGTGTTTCATCATCTACCGAGGTTGACACATACATATGCCGATATTGTTTTTTTATTTTATTTAATGGCAATATAAAAAAAATTAAGATATTTGTGATTCATCGAAGTACTACACAAAATTCATCTAGATGTATATGTTACATTTAAAGTCTCTCTAAATTAACAACATTAAGCATAAACAGTAAAAACTTTAGTAAAACCTTTCAAATAATAATATTACTATTTACACTATTTCCATTAAAAGTATATATTCAATCAATATAACAATTTTATCCCCCCCCCCTTTCTCTCATAAGTTTTAAATATTTATATTTATTATAAATCTCTGTAGCTTAATGAATAGCTCTCTATAATGAATAGAATTCTCTAGCTTAAATGGACATTTCATTCTTATGATCTAGCAACAAAATGAAGAGAAGTTCTTTGATTGTAATATTTGAGACACTTCAATATTAAATGTTCTACTGTTTTTGCTCAAACTACATTCACGTTGATCATTTTCATTTCTTTTATCATTTTATATAAGTAACTATTGAAGGAACTAGAATGATCTGTTTAGTATTGTAACTATTATTGATTTCTCTCTTCCTTCTTTCTTTTATTGTTAAAAAAACGGCTCCAGTCTGTGATCTGTTTCTAGATGCAATCTATAGTTCGTTCCATTCTGAAATTGTTATATTCTAAGTTCTTGTTTGATGTAGATGATTGGAGTCTCTGCATAGCCCACCTTTGCATCGTTCCCTCTTCCTTAGCAATCATATAAGCGAGTTCATTCCTTTTAATCCCTGAATGTCCTTTAACCCATTGATATTTAATGTTATTCATACTTAATTTATAAATATATTGCTAAATAATTGTATCATATAACAAATTGTTGCAATAGTTTTCAATGAACTTTCTGAGTTCGTTTTAATTATGATTTTAGTTTGTAAGCATTCACCACACATCTAATGTATTTATTCAAAGGATTTTTCTATTGCCAACATTTCTTTGTATACTGCAATTTTCCCAACTTGTATTTAACAAATTCACCCTTTCTGAAAATACCAATACCTGCTCCGACATTGTCTGCCATCCTTGATCCATCAGTATAACATTCATAGTCGTTACTAATTTGTCCTGTTTCCTCCGTTAACATCACTGGAGTAAATTCTTTAGATGGATGAGTTCTTTCTTATTTATTTTTTATTGGTTTTAACAATGGTTCATCAGTTGTATATTTTCTCAATAAATTCATTTCTACAAGTTACATTTTCTCTTTTATTTTAAAGTCCATTGGGATGAGACAAAGTTGTTACAGTCTCAAAAGAGATTGTACGATGTACTTGAAATTTCAATAGCTATAATACTTTACCCTGCTCTTAACTTTTGTTTATTTTTTTATTCTTACTGAATTCTCCCATACGCTACAAGCAATATTGGCTCAACTGATGAAATGAATACCTGACTTAGAGATATTGGGTTTACTCCCCATGTATTCCTCGATGTGGTTGAAAATCTTAGAGCAAAAGCCGTTGCTTTATTGGTTATATAATTAATATGTTCTTTACAGAGTAGAATTTTGTAAATTATCTCTCTCTCACCCCTAGATACTTTTGATTTTTAAAAACTTCTATTTATTATTATGGGATTTTCAGATATCGGTTATTTGCTATAAGTATAGTATTGCTATAAGTATTTTGTGAGCTAAAATTTACCTTTGATTTATTTCCGATTCTTATATATATTTTAGAAACACATACAAATATTTATATATGTGAAAAAAATAATATAAAAATAAAAAGGTCAGGTGTTGATATTAAAAATAAAAAAGGCATATCCTGACCAAGAGCACATGTGCTTTTCAGATGGCAGAGCGCCATCTAGTGTAAGAGAAATCAACTAAACATTGATTTAGCCTGTTCCCTGATATTTTGCTAACCCAATATCTTGATAAATCAAGAAAAGCGCTCTGACATCTGAAAGCATATGTGCTTCTGGTCAGGATATGTCTTTTTGTCATTCTTAATATTTATATTGTCGAAGCTACAGTTATTCAAATATATACTACCGCTATTTTCACAGCAGGTACCACTATTATCACATCTGTTATCGTTATTGTCGTTGTTTCCAATTTACACAAAATGATCAAATTGAATATATCAGACTATCTCTATTGGTGATGTCCAATGCATAATCAAATCTACTGGATTGTCCTGTAAGTTCTGTTAGATTGCTTGGATACAAATAAGAAGAGGTTGGGGACTTGCTTTGTCAGTTTCGTTCTTGAATCATGTGGGAAATGTCTTATCTGTAAATTTGAGATGTTCAGTCGAGAATATGGAGATTCTTAATAGTTCATATCTCTTGTATGGACTATTTTTCTGTAGAGAGGCCTTTTTACATCTTACGAAGTACAAGTGTACTTCCCCTTTGGCTGTATTGCCGGTAGTAAGTTTGGCATCACCGCTCGACTGAATTTAAACATAAACACTTTTTAGCTTTTTGAAATTTATTATGTTCATTTCATTAAAGATGCATCTAGGGCGAGGAGAGGATATTTCAAATATATCAAACAGATATTCTTTCAATGTATATCTTCCCTTGTAGGTTAGTAGCTGGGCTCAGACTCCTGAAAACTTCTTTTGCCATTTTATCTCCTGCCTTTCCATATATTCTCCTAAAAATATATATATCTTCTGATAGTGACACTAAAAGGTTTCTGATGGCTTGCGCCATCAATCGATCAAAAAATGGTATTTGATCAAATCTGGAACAATTGAAAATCAACGGTTAGTTTATAGTTATTCCAACTTCTTTAAATTTTGTCTCTGAGTGTATTATCGGTATAGAATTTGGTATTCGTTATTGGGATTGGTTCTTGAACTTATTTGCAGACGATAATAAATGATCAACGAATAGTTGATATTTATTCCGATAGATGGCGCAAGCCATCAGGAACTTTCAGTTGCTCGATAAGGAGATGCCTTTTTATTAATTGCTATCATGTTCTTTAGACTTTAATATAAAACATATTGCCACCAGAACTAGAGAAATATAGGTATTTTCTCAAATTATCAGAAATATGGGTATTTTCTCAAATTATCTGAGCACCGTACTCAATAGATTCGTTTCAAAATTGTAAACTCTGATAGCTTTGGACGCAGAAAGTCCAACAACAACAAACATATATATAGAAGGAAGGATCAAAAAGCTTCCAAACTTTTTTTAAAATTGATTATTTATTCATAGTAAAGTATTTTAAACATCATATTTTTCAAAATAGGAGTCTTGGTTAACTACATATTTTTTCCAGCGTGAAAAAAGCTGTTGAAATGCTAGTTCAAAGTCAATTTTTCTAATCTTGTTTAACTCCACCGTCGCATTTTCAATTACTTCTGATGACGATGAAAAGCGCCTCCATTTTAACGTCATTTTAAGTTTTGGAAGAAGAAGAAATCACATGGGGCGATATTAGGAGAGTAAGGAGGATGCGGCAAGACAGATACAGAGTGTTTGACTAAATATTCTTGAATAATAATGGCTCTATGAACAGAGGCATTTTCATGTAGTAATTTCCACTTTTTTGATTTAAAGAGTTGGTTTCTTTTTCTTCTTATGGCATCGCGAAGGCGCACAAGTATTTCTTTGTATGCCTGTTTATTATTAGTAACCCCATCTTTAATAAATTCATAATAGACAAGTCCTTGATAATCGAAAAACAGTACAAACATTACTTTTCCTTTGGACTTGTCAAGACGACTTTCTTCCTCCTTGGATAACTTGGTGTGCGCCATTCGAGTGATTGTTTTTTGGTTTGTGGATCAAAAAGAAAGCACCATGTTTCATCATCAGTTATTATTGTTTTTAAAATATCAGAATCATTATTTGCAGTTTCAATTAAATCTTTACAAATTGACAATCTGCTTTCTCTTTGTTTATCTGTTAAATTTCTTGGGACAAAATAATCACAAAGTTTTTTCATATTTAAATATTCACCAATAATTTTTTGGCAACTACCATACGAAATTACAAGTATTTCTGATATATTATTAATAGTAATCTTTCTATCAGCAACAATTAAATCACGTTCCTGTCCAATATTGCGTTGTTGACGTCAATGGCCGACCTGACCTTGAATTATATGCGATGCTCTTACGGCCATCTTTAAAACGTTTATACCAGAAATAAACTTGCGTTCGTGACAATTTTTCGTTTTCATAAGCTTCATTCCATAATTCTAATGTCTCTTTGAATGACTATTTTAATTTTATACAAAATTTAATATTTGCCCTTTGCTCAAATGATGACATTGCAGAAACCGACGCGAGCTAAATACTAACAACAAAAATATCCCTAAAATGAAAACTACGCATGCGCATTTACTGGCGTTGCTAAATTAAATTATAGTTTAGACATTATGATTTACAGTAAAATTGATTTTACATTTTTCAAAAGTTGTTTTGATTTTTTTTTTTTTTTTTAAGTTTGGGAACTTTTTGATCCTACCGTGTAAATATATATAATACAGTATGATCAATTATAAGATTTAAAGTATGTTTTCATCTCAACTATTTCCACTTCCAAAGTGAAATGGGTTTCCATATCATATAAATGTTGAGAGTAAAAATGAAGCTAGTTTTGATCCTTGGGTTTGAGCTTTTTTTATCGTTTTACAAAAATACAACTCTCTTTCTACGATAAATAAATATTAGGATGCTTGGCTCTCATCAGAAGTGAAACCTCCAAAGGGTTTCGATCAGTTTTATTAACTAATGAAATAAATAGGATATTAAACTGGTGAAATTGCTAGTAGGGTTAATCAATGATGAGCCAAACTACCCACCGTTTATCCTTCGAAGAAAGGTCTATATAAAGTTGTATTTGTTGAAATATTACACAGAGTAACAATGGCTATAGATGAGCTTGTGTTTGAAAAGGAACTTGTACTCGTATTATATAATAATTATCGTTTTTGTTGTTTTCATATATAAACATATATACCAAGATTTGTTCTGTATAATTGCTATTAATAATAAATAATATGTAAAGTTAAATTGGTTACGGATTCATCCTTATTACTTACTTCAATTACATAACAGTATTTTGAAAAAAAAGATCGTCAAAAATAGTTGTAAATTTCATATACAGATGACGCATCATTGCCTCATATTTAATTTGAAAGAAGTGTGTTCCAGTCTCAATTTGTTTCCCAAAATTCTATAACAATAACCTTTTCGCAAAATTGGAATATAGAATCCTATGATATATAAATTGTAAACAACACATTCCCTACAAGGATAATTTTATTGTTTTATTTTAACGATCTCTTAAGCTTTCGGGGTATTACAAACCCATCGACAGGAGTTTACAACGTTGTATAGTCCTGTAGTAGGGTTTGCGATACCCGAAAGCTGGAGAGATCGTTTAAATAAAGCAGGAAACATATCCTTGTAGGCAATATGTTGTTTACAACATGAATAATACACGGGAAACTCCCATGAGACTCTAGCTTAAAACTACCTGATATTTGGGGTTATTTATTTATTTATTTCAATTCAAAACGCTATGTCCCCCTAGGGACACTTGCGCTAAATATACATACAAATATAACAAAGAAAATATTCAACATGGAAATTATAACTGGTTGTTTTATATGTTTGGGTACACCATAGCAGAATTTGATATTGCATTGAGTTCAGTTTGTACATATATTTTTTGCTAATAAATTAATAAAAGTACTTCAATACTTGTACTCAGTGATCTTTGTTGAAGACACACGAGATAACCAAGTGTGAACAAAATTGTCTCTCTTTCAAAAAATAATCCGGCGACAAAGACACATATATACAAATATAGGGGTTAGGTGAGTTCAATTCATTTTGATATTGTGCAATAACCTTCACTTATAAAAGTTCTACTGAATAGCTGATTAATCTGGTATAAGAGAGTAAAGTTTATGTATAGTATATAATATAAAATGCAAATATTTTATTTTTTATAAAACACGTATTTTACCTTCATTATTGATTATTCTTTTATTTTTGACCATAGATTTAGAATATAATACTCTGATAATTGTTGTAAATATGTAAAGTTGACCTACCTATTTATTAATTCACGAATATAGGATTCATTTAATAAATTCTATATTACTGTGAAAAATAATTTTATGTGAAATTTGCTTCAAGTAATTCAAAATAATAACTGCTTGATGGCTAAATAATTATTTTTCCTTTTTCACGACTGCGCCTTCAATTCTCTTTTTCAACAACAAAACAAAATATTCATAACATGTATCCCTTTTTTGTTTAATAAATCAAGTTTTTTATTATTATCATCCTTAGTACATGTTGTACAGGCCATGATAATAATGGTGGGTAGAAATTGGCGACTTATTTTACTGTAAGTGCACTCTACATGTCTACACATGTGCCAGAACCCCGTTTGGTTACTTGCACTCGTTGGTGGGGTTGGACTTTTGCAAGAATCGGGTGCCATTGGAGCATTTTTTTATTATAAAAAAGCGCTCAATTCGGGATTCTATCCCAGGTCGTAGTAAACCATCGATTTAGACCATCCTTCCATCGATCCCATGAATCAAGATAAAATTGTGAAAAGCGTTTAAAAACTATAAATTTGAGTTTATTTTTAAATTTTTA
Organism: Cordylochernes scorpioides; assembly: GCA_030710605.1. Classification (NCBI taxonomy): domain Eukaryota; kingdom Metazoa; phylum Arthropoda; class Arachnida; order Pseudoscorpiones; family Chernetidae; genus Cordylochernes; species Cordylochernes scorpioides. Next base: position 30,234,875 of record CP092876.1, read on the forward strand.
AATGTTAACTTTCATACGCTAATCGCTCTTCAACAGTTTTAATTAAAACATTAACTACAAAGACTTCTGGTAAGAAATAGTCTATGTTTTTTAATTAAGCTTGTTGAAAAGCGATTATCACTTGAAAAAGTTTGAATTTCAAAATAAATAGATTCAATTTGAGAAATATTTGTAGTTTTTGATGGTGAAATAACGATCATTTCTAACCTTTGGGATGAGGTATGGAAGGATGAATTGTGAAGAGTAATGATAAACGGAAAAATAAAGAAAAGAGAATAAAAAAGAGAAATAAGAGAAATAAATATATATTTTGCTGAAAGGACTGGCATATACACATTGAGCCCTCTAAAAGTAGATTTGTAATTTAAGCATATCTAAAAATTCCCATTCCAGTGAGTTCTAGAGAGAAGTACAAGGGTCACTCCAAATGTTTTTGCAATCACTTAGTTTTATTAAAGCTGCAACTTTCAAATTTTCAGAGTTTCTCAAAGTATTCATCCTTAGCACCTATGCAAGATTTCATCCGTATCCTTGTACGTATGTTGAAATATCTGAAGTAAGATGATCTCGAGTAAGGTTATTTTATGGCTATGGTGAGCAACAAGACTTCTATGAACCAACGTTAAAGGGACAATGGAAGAACGAATATGTTCGAGAGAGATAGTAAGATCGTATTGAATAAACTTTCCTTCTTTAGCTTTAGAAGCCTTGTTGCTCTTTGCCATCTTATTAGAGTATAAATATTGGCGTTCAAAATAATAAAAAGATGATATTATATAACACTGTCCTATATGAATAACTGAATATTATCTTACGGATATCTGTCATATTTCAGTTTGAAGTAGATTTCTACTTTTTAAAATTGAACGAATCCAAAGAATTCGGCAGATTTTTAACGCGATGAGGTTCTTTATTTGCGTTTGGAAAGTTTTCAATCAAACGATCATTGAGAATTCCAGATTTTGCCTTTTATTTCAGGGATGGAAAGTCGATGCTATTTTGATAGAAAGCTGTCCAATCTTCACTAAAGATACTTTTGTCATTATATATGGATTTGTAATTAGTTTCGAGTAATTCTGTGATATATCCTGAACATGAAGTTGAAAGGTCCAATCTGGGGGTGTGCAGGAGCACCCAGGACTTTCCTCAACCACATTCGGCCATGCTGTGGGGTTCCGAGAGGGACGTTGGTTCCACCTTGACCTTCGGGGGGATGTCCACGGTCGTGGACGCACCAGAGACCTTTTGTCAGGCCACGCCTTCGCTCCGCCGTTTCCCAACGGCAAAAGCAATCTTGTCCTTCGTTGGCTTTGCCCTGGAGAAGCTTGTTGAATGGAGAACATTCTAATCAACAAGCTCCCAAGGTTTGCTGAGGGGGGAGAGATTGCGGGCAGTGTTAGATTCGACTCAAAAAGTTGGTAGTCATTGTGTGGGCCTTCTCCTTTCTATGGAACCCTACGGCCGTTTTACGCGGGGTAAGTTTCTATTTCGGCTCTTATTACCTTTTTTTTAGAAGAGAAATTGACAGAAAAAGAAAAATCTAATTCGTTCCTTGTCTGAGAAAAATGGTAGAAATTGTAATAAAAAGGCAGTAGCTTGTGTCTGAAACTTTGCAGAAACTTTAATATCAAGGAAATACCTCGTGTCAGACAATTGGCATAAACTATTTTAAAAATAATGCAATTGATGATTTTATACGTTTGAAAGAAACTGTAATACCTAGGCAGTATTTTAGGTTAGTCACTTGAAATAAATAGCTAAAACGAGGAAGTGGCTTTGTCAGACAAATTTGACAGCAACTGTAATAAAAAAGGCAGTAGCATATTTCAGAAACTTGGCAGAAACTATAATAACAAGGAAGTAGCTCAAATCAGACATTTGTCAGAAACTATAAAACAAAGGAAGTTTATTTTGTAACCCACACACACACACACACACTTGGCGGAAATTGCAATGAAAGGGTCAATAGCTTATATCAGAAACTTGGAAAAATTGCAATAAAAGAAGCAGTAGCATGTATCAGAAACTTGGCAGTAACTGTTATAACAAGACAGTGGCTTGTATAATACACCTGGCAAAAACTGAAATAAAAAGGGCAGTAGCTTATATCAGGCATTTGGCAGAAACTAAGAAGTCAGTGACACGTAACAGAAACTTCGCAAAAACTAACAAAAAAACCGTGGCTTGTATCAGACGCGTGGCAGCTACTGTAATAGCAAGGCAGTAGCACGTATTATAAACATTGCGGAAACTATAATACCAAGGAAATGGATTTTTCAGACACATTTGGCAAAAACTATGATAAAAAAAGAGTAGCATCTTTCAGAAACTTGGCAGAAACTATAATAACAAGGAGGGAGCTTATATCAGACACTTGGCAGAAACTGTAATAACAAAACAGTAGCTTATATCTAAATATATCTGGTTCGAGTCAGTCACTCTTGCTGAAACTTTAAAAATAAAAGAGCAGGACCAAGTATCGTAAACATGGCAGAAACTGGAAATAAGAGGCAGTAAATTATATCAGATTGACACACTTGTAAGAAGCTGCAATAAAGGGAGCAGTAGAATGTATCAGACACTTGGCAGAAACTGCAATGAAATGGGCTGTATTTTATATCGACAATTTGGCGGAAACTATGATACAAAAGGCAGTAGCATGTAGCAAGAACATGCCCGTAACAATAAGAATAAGGCAGTGGCTTATATAAGACTCTTTGCAAGGCAGTAGCTTATATCAGACAAACCTTGCATAAACTGAAATTAGAAGAGCAGTAGCATATATCAGAAACTTGGTATTAACTATAGAAACAAGGCAGATACTTATATAAGACACTCGGCAGAAACTATAAGAACAAGGCAGTAGCACGTGACAGAACCTTCGCAGAAGCTATAATAACACGACAGTGGCTAGTATCAGAAACCTCGCGGGAAACTATAATGTCAGACACGTTTGACAGAAACTGTAATAACAAGGCAGTAGCACGTATCAGAAACCTCGCGGGAAACTATAATGTCAGACACGTTTGACAGAAATTGTAACAACAACAAGGTAGTAGCACGTATCAGAAACCTCGCAGAAACTATAATGTCAGACACGTTTGACAGAAACTGTAATAACAAGGCAGTAGCACGTATCAGAAACCTCGCAGAAACTATAATGTCAGACACGTTTGACAGAAACTGTAACAACAAGGCAGTAGCACGTATCAGAAACCTCGCGGGAAACTATAATGTCAGACACGTTTGACAGAAACTGTAACAACAAGTTAGTAGCACGTATCAGAAACCTCGCAGAAACTATAATGTCAGACACGTTTGACAGAAACTGTAATAACAAGGCAGTAGCACGTATCAGAAACCTCGCAGAAACTATAATGTCAGACACGTTTGACAGAAACTGTAACAACAAGGTAGTAGCACGTATCAGAAACTTCGCAGAAACTGTAATGTCAGACACGTTTGACAGAAACTGTAATAACAAGGCAGTAGCACGTATCAGAAACTTCGCAGAAACTGTAATGTCAGACACGTTTGACAGAAACTGTAATAACAAGGCAGTAGCACGTATCAGAAACCTCGCAGAAACTATAATGTCAGACAAGTTTGACAGAAATTGTAATAACAAGGCAGTAGCACGTATCAGAAACCTCGCAGAAACTATAATTTCAGACACGTTTGACAGAAATTGCAATAACAAGGCAGTAGCACGTATCAGAAACCTCGCAGAAACTATAATGTCAGACACGCTTGACAGAAACTGTAATAACAAGACAGTAGCACGTATCAGAAACTTCGCAGAAACTGTAATGTCAAACACGCTTGACAGAAACTGTAACAACAAGGCAGTAGCACGTATCAGAAACCTCGCAGAAACTATAATGTCAGACACGTTTGACACAAACTGTAATAACAAGCAAGTAGCACGTATCAGAAACCTCGCAGAAACTATAATGTCAGACACGCTTGACAGAAACTGTAATAACAAGGCAGTAGCACGTATCAGAAACTTCGCAGAAACTGTAATGTCAGACACGTTTGACAGAAACTGTAATAACAAGGCAGTATCACGTATCAGAAACCTCGCAGAAACTATAATGTCAGACACGCTTGACAGAAACAGTAATAAAAAGGCAAGAGCACGAATCAGAAACTTTTCAGAAACTATAATGTCAGACACGCTTGACAGAAACTGTAATAAAAAGGCAGTAGCACGTATTAGAAACTTCGCAGAAACTGTAATGTCAGGCACGCTTGACAGAAACTGTAATAACAAGGCAAGAGCACGTATCAGAAACTTCGCAGAAACTGTAATGTCAGACACGCTTGAGAGAAACTGTAATAACAAGGCATTAGCATGTATCAGAAAACTCGCAAAATTTGTAATGTCAGACACGCTTGACAGAAACTGTAATAACAAGGCAAGAGCACGTATCAGAAACTTCGCAGAAACTGTAATGTCAGACACGCTTGACAGAAACTGTAACAACAAGGCACTAGCACGTATCAGAAACTTCGCAGAAACTGTAATGTCAGACACACTTAACAGAAACTGTAATAACAAGGCAAGAGCACGTATCAGAAACTTCGCAGAAACTATAATGTCAGACAAGCTTGACAGAAACTGTAATAACAAGGCAAGAGCACGTTTCAGAAACTTCGCAGAAACTGTAATGTCAGACACGCTTGACAGAAACTGTAATAACAAGGCATAGCACGTATCAGAAACCTCGCAAAAACTGTAAGGTCAGACACGCTTGACAGAAACTGTAACAACAAGGCAGTAGCACGTATCAGAATCTTCGCAGAAACTGTAATGTCAGACACACTTGACAGAAACTGTAATAACAAGGCAGTTACACGTATCAGAAACCTCGCAAAAACTATAATGTCAGACACGCTTGACAGAAACTGTAATAACAAGGCAGTAGCACGTATCAGAAACTTCGCAGAAAATATAATGTCAGACACGCTTGACAGAAACTGTAATAACAAGGCAGCAGCACGTATCAGAAACCTCGCAAAAACTGTAATGTCAGACATGCTTGACAGAAACTGTAACAACAAGGCAGTAGCACGTATCAGAAAGCAAGGATGTTCAAATCGAATCTTAAGTGTCTTCTTATCACTTTATTTGATGTAAAGGGATTGGTACACTATGAGTTCGTGCCCGAGGGTCAGACCATTAATCAACATTACTATCTTGATGTATTGCGACGTTTAAGAGAGCCTATGCGTCAGAAAAGACCCGAAAAATGATATCAGACTAATTGGCTCTTGCATCATGACAACGCACGGCCACATACGGCCGTCACTGTACCACTCTATTTGGCTAAACAAGGAATTGCTTTACTACCCCAGCCACCCTATTCTCCTGACTTGCTCCCAAAGACTATTTCCTTTACCCTAAAATTAAAAGAGTCTTGAAAGGACCTCGATTTTACTCAATACCTGAAATAAAGGAGAATTCGAAGAATATTTTGAAAAGCCTGAAAGATGATGATTTTCAGAGGTGTTTTGATATCTGGAAAAAAAGATGGAACAAGTGTATAGATAATGACTGTCATTATTTTGAATAATTTTGAATAAAATTTTATTATAATTTTGTATTTCTTTGAATATTTCACATTCCTGGAAAATATTGATCACACTATGTATAATGTCAGACACACTTGACAGAAACTGTAATAATAAGGCAGTAGCACGTATCAGAAACCTCGCAGAAACTATAATGTCAGACACGCTTGACAGAAACAGTAATAACAAGGCAGTAGCATGTATCAGAAACTTCCTAGAAACTGTAATGTCAGACACGCTTGACAGAAACTGTAACAACAAGGCAGTAGCACGTATCAGAAACTTCGCAGAAACTGTAATGTCGGACACGCTTGACAGAAACTGTAATAACAAGGCAAGAACACGTATCAGAAACCTCGCAGAAACGATGGCATACACACTTGACAGAAACTGTAATAACAAGGCAAGAGCATGTATCAGAAACTTCCCAGAAACTGTAATGTTGGACACGCTTAACAGAAACTGTAATAACAAGGCAAGAGCACGTATCAGAAACTTCGCAGAAGCTGTAATGTTAGACACGCTTAACAGAAACTGTAATAACAAGGCAGTAGCACATAACAGAAACTTCCCAGAAACTATAATGTCAGACACGTTTGACAGAAACTGTAATAACAAGGCAAGAGCACGTATCAGAAACTTCGCAGAAACTATGTCAGACACGCTTGAAAGGAACTGTAATAACAAGGCAGTAGCACGTATCAGAAACTTCGCAGAAACTGTAATGTCAGACACGCTTGACAGAAACTGTAACAACAAGGCAGCAGCACGTATCAGAAACCTCGCAAAAACTGTAATGTCAGACATGCTTGACAGAAACTGTAACAACAAGGCAGTAGCACGTATCAGAAAGCAAGGATGTTCAAATCGAATCTTAAGTGTCTTCTTATCACTTTATTTGATGTAAAGGGATTGGTACACTATGAGTTCGTGCCCGAGGGTTAAACCATTAATCAACATTACTATCTTGATGTATTGCGACGTTTAAGAGAGCCTATGCGTCAGAAAAGACCCGAAAAATTATATCAGACAAATTGGCTCTTGCATCATGACAACGCACGGCCACATACGGCCGTCACTGTACCACTCTATTTGGCTAAACAAGGAATTGCTTTACTACCCCAGCCACCCTATTCTCCTGACTTGCTTCCAAAGACTATTTCCTTTACCCTAAAATTAAAAGAGTCTTGAAAGGACCTCGATTTTACTCAATACCTGAAATAAAGGAGAATTCGAAGAATATTTTGAAAAGCCTGAAAGATGATGATTTTCAGAGGTGTTTTGATATCTGGAAAAAAAGATGGAACAAGTGTATAGATAATGACTGTCATTATTTTGAATAATTTTGAATAAAATTTTATTATAATTTTGTATTTCTTTGAATATTTCACATTCCTGGAAAATATTGATCACACTATGTATAATGTCAGACACACTTGACAGAAACTGTAATAATAAGGCAGTAGCACGTATCAGAAACCTCGCAGAAACTATAATGTCAGACACGCTTGACAGAAACAGTAATAACAAGGCAGTAGCATGTATCAGAAACTTCCTAGAAACTGTAATGTCAGACACGCTTGACAGAAACTGTGACAACAAGGCAGTAGCACGTATCAGAAACTTCCCAGAAAAATATAATGTCAGACAGGCTTGACAGAAACTGTAAAAACAAGGCAGTAGCACGTATCAGAAACCTCGCAGAAACTATAATGTCAGACACGCTTGACAGAAACTGTAATAACAAGGCAGTGGCAAGTATCAGAAACTTCCCAGAAACTATAATGTCAGACACGCTTGACAGAAACTGTAACAACAAGGCAGTAGCACGTATCAGAAACTTCGCAGAAACTATGTCAGACACGCTTGAAAGGAACTGTAATAACAAGGCAGTAGCACGTATCAGAAACATCGCAGAAACTGTAATGTCAGACACGCTTTACAGAAACTGTAACAACAAGGCAGTAGCACGTATCAGAAACTTCCCAGAAACTGTAATGTCAGACATACTTGACAGAAACTATAACAACAAGGCAGTAGCACGTATCAGAAACTTCGCAGAAACTGTAAGGTCAGACACGCTTGACAGAAACTGTAACAACAAGGCAGTAGCACGTATCAGAAACTTCCCAGAAACTGTAATGTCAGACTCACTTGACAGAAACTGTAATAACAAGGCAGTAGCACGTATCAGAAACCTCGCAGAAACTATAATGTCAGACACACTTGACAGAAACTGTAATAACAAGGTAGTAGCACGTATCAGAAACTTCGCAGAAACTGTAATGTCAGACACGCTTGACAGAAACTGTAATAACAAGGCAAGAGCAGTATCAGAAACTCCGCAGAAACTTTTATGTCATACACGCTTGACAGAAATTGTAATAACAAGGCAAGAGCACGCATCAGAAACTTCGCAGAAACTATAATGTCAGACATGATTGACAGAAACTGTAATAACAAGGCAAGAGCACGTATCAGAAACTTCGCAGAAACTATGTCAGACACGCTTGAAAGGAACTGTAATAACAAGGCAGTAGCATGTATCAGAAACTTCGCAGAAACTGTAATGTCAGACACGCTTGACAGAAACTGTAACAACAAGGCAGTAGCACGTATCAGAAACTTCCCAGAAACTGTAATGTCAGACATACTTGACAGAAACTGTAACAACAAGGCAGTAGCACGTATCAGAAACTTCGCAGAAGCTGTAATGTTAGACACGCTTAACAGAAACTGTAATAACAAGGAAGTAGCACATATCAGAAACTTCCCAGAAACTATAATGTCAGACACGTTTGACAGAAACTGTAATAACAAGGCAAGAGCACGTATCAGAAACTTCGCAGAAACTATGTCAGACACACTTGACAGAAACTGTAATAACAAGGCAGTAGCACGTATCAGAAACCTCGCAGAAACTATAATGTCAGACACGTTTGACAGAAACTGTAAAAACAAGGCAGTAGCACGTATCAGAAACCTCGCAGAAACTATAATGTCAGACACGCTTGACAGAAACTGTAATAACAAGGCAAGAGCAGTATCAGAAACTCCGCAGAAACCTTTATGTCATACACGCTTGACAGAAATTGTAATAACAAGGCAAGAGCACGCATCAGAAACTTCGCAGAAACTATAATGTCAGACATGATTGACAGAAACTGTAATAACAAGGCAAGAGCACGTATCAGAAACTTCGCAGAAAATATAATGTCATACACGATTGGCAGAAACTGTTATAAAATAGACAGTTGCGTATTTCAGAAACGTGGCAGAAACTATAAAAACAAGGATGTATTTTATATCAGACATATGGTAGAAAATAATACCAAGACAGTAGCTTATATAAGGCACTTGGATGAGAATGTAATTAAAAGGCAGTAGTTCGAGTCAGGCATTTTTGGCAGTAACTGTATAAAAGAGAGGAGTAGAATGTATCGGAAACTTGGCAGTAACTGTATTTACAAGACAGTAATTTATAACAAATAAAAGAGCTTGTGATAAACTATTATAAAAAAGCAGTAGCATTTATCAGTAACTTGGCAGAACTATAATAACAAGACAGTAGCTTATATCAGACACTTGGCAGAACTATAATAACAAGACAGTAGCTTATATCAGACACTTGGCAGAACTATAATAACAAGGCTGTAGATTATATCAGACACTTGGCAGAACTATAATAACAAGACAGTAGCTTGTATCAGACACTTGGCAGATTCTTTGATAAAAAGGGCAATAGAATGTTTCAGAATCTTGGCAGAAAATGTAATAAAAAGGACAGTAGCTTGTATCAGACACTTAGCAAAGCTATCATAACAAGGTATAGGCTTATATCAGACACTTGACAGAAACTGCAATAAAAAGGGAAGTTGTTTGTATTAGACACTGGGCAGAACCTATAATAAAAGGCAGTAGCTTATATACTACACTTGGAAAAACTCTAAAAACCAGAAGGTAGCTTATATACGACACTTGGCAGAAACTATAATACCAAGACAATAGCTTATATCTGACACTTGGCAGAATTGCAAAAGAAAGGCAGTAGCACGTTTCAGACACTCGGCAGAAACTGCAATAAAAATTTCAGTAGCTTGTAACAGTAACTTGGCAGAAACTATAATAAAAAGGCAGTGGCTTGTATCAGACTCTCGGCAGAAGCTGCAATAAAAAGGACAGTTGCTTATATTAATCACTTGGTAGAAATTGTAATACAAAAACAGTATCATGTTTCAGAAACTCGTTAGAAACCATAATAAAAAGTTAATAGTTTATCAGACACTTGGAAGATATTGCAAAAAGAAAGACAGTAGCACGTATGAGAAACTGAAATAACAATACAGTTACTTATATTAGACAAACTTGGCAGACACTTCAAAAAAGGAGCAGTAGCATGAAGAGGAAAATTGGCAGAAACTTTAATAACAAGGTAGTAGCTTTTATCAGAAACCTGGCAGAAACTGTAATAAAAAGGGCAGTAGCGTGTTTCAGAAACTTGGCAGAAACTTCAATAAAAAGGCAGTAGCTTATATCAGGCACTTGGAAGAAACTGAAATAACAAGGTAGTAGCTTATATCAGACAATTAGAAGAAACTGAAATATCAAGGCTATAGCATATATGAGACACTTTTCAGAATCTGAAATAACAAGACATTAGCTCATATCAGACACTTAGCAGAAACATCAATATAAAAAAACAATAGCTTGTATTAAAAACTTGGCAGAAAATATTATAACGAGGCAGAACCTATTTCAGACAGACACACACTTGAAAAAACTGATATAAAAAAGGCATCAACTGTATCAGACATTTGCAGTGCTGAAATAACAAGGCCAGCAGCATGTCTAATAAACTTGGCAGAAACTGTTATAAAAAAATACAGTTGCATGTGTCAGAAACTTGGCAGAAACTATAATAACAAGACAGTGCTTATTGAAGACTATTTACAAGAACTTTAAAAAGGAGTTAGCTTATATCAGACCCTTGGTAGAACCCAATAGAAAATGTAGTAATTATATTTAAAACTTGGCAGTAACTATGGAAACAAGGCTGTAACTTATATTATAAACACTTGGAAAGCACCTCAATAAAAAAGAGTTGTAAGTTTCAGAAACTTGGCTGAAAACATAATAAAAAGGAAGTTACTTTTATCAGAAACTTGGCAGAAACTGATATAACAAAGCAGTATCTTGTATCAGACACTGGGCAGAAACTGCAATAAAAGGACATAAGCTTATCAAAAACCTGGTAAAAAGGTAATACAAAATGCAGTAGCATGTATCAGAAACTAGGAAGAAACCATATTGAAAAGGAAATAACATGAGACACTTGGCAGAAATTGATATAACTAGGCAGTAGCTTATATCAGACCCTTGGAAGAATTTGCAAAAAGGCAGTAGCACGTGTCAGAAACTTGACAAAAACTGAATTAAGAAGGCAGTTGCTTATATCAGACACACTTGACAGAAACCTTTAAAAAGGACCAGCAGCTTGTAAAGGAAAAATTGAAAAAACTGCAATAACAAGGCAGTAGCTTATACCAAACACTTGGCAATAACTATAATAAAAAGGCAGTGACTTGTATCAGACACTTGACAGAATCTATGATTTAAATGACAGTATCCTGTGTTAGACATTTGGAAGAAACTATAATAACAAGGAGTAGCTTATATCACACACTTGGCACCAAATATCAGAAATTTGGCAGAGACTGAAATAGAAACGCATTAGCTTATATCAGACATTTGGAAGAAATTAAAATATCAAGGCAATAGGTTATTTGAGTCACATAGCAGAAACTGAAATAACATGGCAGTAGATGATATCAAACATTTTGCATACACTGAAATAAAGTTAATAGCTTATATCAGACACTTAGCAGAAACCTCAATATAAAGAACAATATCTTGTATCAGAAACTTAGGAGAAACTGCAATCGAAAGGCATTAGCATGTATCAGAAATTTGGCATGAACTATAATAACGATGCAGAAACTATATCAGACAGACACACACTTGGCAAAATGTGAAGTAAAAAGGGCATAAACCTTTATCGGAGATTTTGCAAAAACTGTAATAACAAGGCCAGTAGTAAGTATCAGAAACTTGGCAGAAACTAATATAACAAGGCAGTCATTTTATTGAAAACTTGGCAGAAACTGTAATAACAAAGCAGTAGCTAATATCAGAAACACTAGGGAGTCGCTTGAAATAAAAACACAGTTGCATGTTTCAGAAACTTGGCACAGAAACTTTAATAACGAGGAATTGGCTAATATCAGACAATTGGCAGAAAGGTTAACAAGAAAGTAGCTTTAATCAGACACACGAGTGAAAGTGTAATGAAAAGGCAGTAGTTATATTTAGACACCCTTGCCAGAAACTCTAAAAAATAAAGCAGTTGTATGTATCAGACACTTGGCAGAAACTCTAATACACTATGCAATAGCATGAATCAGAAACTTGGCCGAAACTATAAGACTCTTAGCAAGAAATGTGAAAACAAGGCAGTAGCGCAAATCGGATACTTGGCTGAAATTGAATAAGCAAAGCCAGTAGTTCGTATCAGACACTTGGTAGTAACTGCAAATTAAAAGGGCAGTATCATTTATCAGAAACTTGGCAGACACCATAATAAAAAGGAAGTAGCAAGTATGGGAAACTCGGCAGAAACTGATATAGCAAGGCAGTAGCTTGTATTAGACACTTGGCAGAAACTGTAATAAAAAGGGCAATAGCTTGTATCTGACACTCAGCGGAAACTACAATGAAAAGAGCAGTAGCTTATCAGAAATTTGGCAGAAACTGAAATAAAAAGGGAAATAGCGCGTTCAGACACTTGGCAGTAACAGCAATAAAGAGGGCAGTAGCTTATTTCATAGAGTTTGTACAAACTGTAATACAAAAATCAGTAGCATGTATCGAATATTTGGTCAAAAATATAATAACAAGGCAGTGGCTTATATAAGACTCTTAACAATAACTCTAAAAACAAGGCAGTAGCTTATATTAGACACTTGGCAGAAATTGCAAAAAGGCAGTAGCACGTATCAGAAACTTGTAAAAACTGAAATAACAAGGCATTTGACCTTATCAGACCCACTTGGAAAAAACTCAAAAAAAAAAAAAAAATCCAATATCATGTATCAAAACTTTGCAGAAAAAATGATAACAAAGAAGTGGCTTTTGTCAGACACACATTACAGAAACTGTAATAAAATAGACAGTTGCATATGTCAGAAAACTTGTCAGAAACTATAATGACATGGAAGTAGCTTATATCAGAAACACTTGGCAGAAACTGCAATAAAAGGAGCAGAACCACATATCAGAAACTTGGCAGAAACTAACATATCAAAGCAATGGATTATATCATACCCCTAACAGAAACACAAATAAAAGGAGCAGAAGCATGTATCAGAAATATGGCAGATACTGTAAATACAAGGCTATAGTTTATATCAGACCCTTGGCAGAAATTATAATAACAAGGCAATGGCTTGTAATAGAAACTTGACAAAATCTGTAATAAAAAATCAGTAGCATGTATTAGAAACTTGGCCGAAACTATAAAAAAAGGCAGTGGCTTATATTAGACCCTCGGCAGAAACTCTAATAACAAGGCAGTAGCACGTGTCAGAAACTTCGCAGAAACTATAATAACAAGTAAGTAGCTTATATCAGACCCTTGGCAGAAACTATAATAACAAGGCAATGGCTTGTAACAGAAACTTGACAAAATCTTTAATAAAAATCAGTATCATGTTTCAGAAAATTACGCGAAACTATGATAACAATCCAGTGGCTTGTATCAAACACTTGGAAGAAACTATAATACCAAAAGCAGTAGCATTTATTATAAACTCGGCCGAAACTATAATAAAAAGGCAGTGGCTTATATAAGACTCTTGGCAAGAACTGTAAAAACAAGACAGTAGCTTATATCAGATACTAGGCAGAAACTGTAATAACAAGGCAGTAGCACATGTCAGAAACTTCGCAGAAACTATAATAACAAGGAAGTAATTTATATCAGAAACTTGGCTGAAACTGTAATAACAAGGCAATAGCTTATATCATAAACACTTGGCAGTCACTTCAATCAAAAAGATAGTTGCATGTTTCAGAAACCTGGCACAGAAACTATAATAACAGGTATTTGGTTTATATTAGACACTTGAGTGAAAATGTAATGAAAAAGCAGTAGTTCTATTCATACACTCTTGGAAGAAACTGTAAAAAGGAAAGCATTAGAATGTATCAGAAATTAGCCGAAGTTTTTTTTTATAATAACACTGCAGTGGCTTGTATCAGACACTTATCAGAAACTATATTAAAAGGGGCAGTAGATTATATCAAACACTGGGCAAAAAATGTTTTTTGAAAATGCAGTAGCATGAATCCCTAACTTGGCTGGAACTATAATAACAAGGCAATGGCTCATATAAGACTATTGGCAAGAACTGTAAAAACAAGGCAATAGTTCATATCAGATACTTGACAGAAATTGCATAAGGAAAGGCAGTAGCTCGTATCAGACACTTGATAGACACTGCAAAGGGGCAGTATCATGTACCAGAAACTTGGCAGAAACTATAATAACAAGGCAGTATCTTTTATCAGACAATTGGAAGAAATTAAAATATCAAGGCAGTAGCTTATATGAGACACTTGGAAGAAACTGAAATAACAAGGCAGTAGTTAATATCAGACACTTTGCAGAAACTTAAATAACAAAGCTATAGCTTGCATCAGACACATAGCAGAAACCTAAATATGAATAACAATAGCTTGTATAAGAAACTTGGGAGAAACTGTAATCGAAAGGCAGTAGCACATATCAGAATTTTGTCGGAAATTATAATAACAAGGAAGAACTTATATTAGACAGACACACACTTGGCAAACACTGAAATAAAAAGGACATTAATTTGTATCAAACATTTGGCAAAATCTGTAATAACAAGGCCAGTAGTAAGCATCAGAAACTTGGCAGAAACTGTTATAAAAAAAAACCAGTTGCATGTATCAGAAACCTGGCAGAAACTGATATAACACGGCAGAAATTTTATTGAAAACTTGGCAGAAACTGTAATAACAAGGAAGTAGCTTTAATTAGAATCTCAGCAGAAACTGCTATAACAAAGCAGTAGCTAATATCACAAACACTTGGCAGTCGCTTCAATTAAAAAAGACAGTTGCATTTTTAGAAACTCGGCACAGAAACTATAATAACAAGGAATTGGCTTATATCAGACATTTGAGTGAAAGTATAATGAAAAGGCAGTAGTTCTATTCAGACAGTCTTGGCAGAAACTGTAAAATAGAAAGCAGTAGCATGTATCGGAAACTTGTCAGAAACTGAAATAACAAGGCAGTGGCTTGTATCAGACACATGGCAGAAACAGAAAAAAAAGATAGTAGCTTATATCAGACCTTTGGCAGAAACTGAAAAAAAAACAGTAGCGTGTATTAGAAACTTGGCCGAAAATATAATAACAATGCAGTGACTTGTATCAGACACTTGGCATAAACCTTAATAGAAAGGCAGTAGCACGTATCAGAAACTTGACAGAAACTATATTAACATGGCAGAACTTATATCAGACAGACACACACTTGGCAAAACTAAAATAAAAAATGCATTAACTTGTATCAGACATTTGGCAGAAAAGTTATAACAAGGCCTGTAGTAAGTATTAGAAGCTTTGCAGAAACTGTTATAAAAAATACAGTTGAATATTTGAGAAACTTGGCAGAAACTGTAATTACAAGCCAGTAATTTTATTTAAACTTGGCAGAAACTATAAAAACAAGGCAGTAGCTTACATCAAAAATCGTCACTCTAATAAAAATACAGTTGCATGTTTGAGATACTTGTCAGAAACTGAAATAACAAGGAGGTAGCTTATATCAGATTATATATAAAGGTCCAATTATATTTATTTCCATAAATTTAGTCATAGATTTCGCCTCTTATGGTAACGCTAAGAATTTCAATAAGTAAAAACATATATTTATATATTTGTAATTTTAATAAGTAATCTACAGTACTAATATTTTTATCTTTCAATACCACCTTTTTATAATTAAATAAATGTTATTTCAAATATAATTTTTAAAAGTTATTTCAATTTATATTTATTACTAGAGTGAGAGAGATTTTTTATTAATTCAAATATTAATATCTCAATCAAATATATGCAATATTTTAAAATAATAAATTGATATCAGACATTTTGAGAGCACAAGAAATGCAAAGGCGAAATTTCATTATTGATGGATAGTTACCCTGAATGTCAATAAGGAATCTTCTCGTCTTTTTCTCGTAATATTTATTAGATACTCTTTAACATATATATTTAACAATGCAGTAGCTTGAATCAGACACTTGGCAGAAACTGCAATAAAAGGGCAGTAGCGTGTTTCAGACACCTGCAGAAACTGAAATAAAAAGGGAAGTAGCTTGTATTAGACACTTGGCAGAAACTTTAATAACAAGGCAGTAGCTTATATCAGACACTTGGCAGAAACCGCAATAAAAAGGGCAGTAGCGTGTTTCAGACACTTGGCAGAAACTGCAATAAAAAGGACAGTAGCGTGTTCCAGACACTTGGCAGAAACTGCAATAAAAAGGACAGTAGCTTGTATTAGACACTTGGCAGAAACTATCATAACAAGACAGTAGCTTATATCAGACACTTGGCAGAAACTGCAATAAAAAGGGCAGTAGCTTGTATTAGACACTTGGCAGAAACTATAATAACAAGACAGTAGCTTATATCAGACACTTGGCAGAAACTGCAATAAAAAGGGCAGTAGCTTGTATTAGACACTTGGCCGAAACTATAATAACAAGACAGTAGCTTATATCAGACACTTGGCAGAAACTGCAATAAAAAGGGCAGTAGCGTGTTTCAGACACCTGCAGAAACTGCAATAAAAAGGGAAGTAGCTTGTATTAGACACTTGGCAGAAACTTTAATAACAAGGCAGTAGCTTATATCAGACACTTGGCAGAAACCGCAATAAAAAGGGCAGTAGCGTGTTTCAGACACTTGGCAGAAACCGCAATAAAAAGGGCAGTAAGCGTGTTTCAGACACTTGGCAGTAACTGCAATAAAAAGGACAGTAGCGTGTTCCAGACACTTGGCAGAAACTGCAATAAAAAGGACAGTAGCTTGTATTAGACACTTGGCCGAAACTATAATAACAAGACAGTAGCTTATATCAGACACTTGGCAGAAACTGCAATAAAAAGGGCAGTAGCTTGTATTAGACACTTGGCCGAAACTATAATAACAAGACAGTAGCTTATATCAGACACTTGGCAGAAACTGCAATAAAAAGGGCAGTAGCTTGTATTAGACACTTGGCCGAAACTATAATAACAAGACAGTAGCTTATATCAGACACTTGGCAGAAACTGCAATAAAAAGGGCAGTAGCTTGTATTAGACACTTGGCAGAAACTATAATAACAAGACAGTAGCTTATATCAGACACTTGGCAGAAACTGCAATAAAAAGGGCAGTAGCTTGTATTAGACACTTGGCCGAAACTATAATAACAAGACAGTAGCTTATATCAGACACTTGGCAGAAACTGCAATAAAAAGGGCAGTAGCTTGTATTAAACACTTGGCAGAAACTATAATAACAAGACAGTAGCTTATATCAGACACTTGGCAGAAACTGCAATAAAAAGGGCAGTAGCTTGTATTAGACACTTGGCCGAAACTATAATAACAAGACAGTAGCTTATATCAGACACTTGGCAGAAACTGCAATAAAAAGGGCAGTAGCTTGTATTAGACACTTGGCCGAAACTATAATAACAAGACAGTAGCTTATATCAGACACTTGGCAGAAACTGCAATAAAAAGGGCAGTAGCTTGTATTAGACATTTGGCCGAAACTATAATAACAAGACAGTAGCTTATATCAGACACTTGGCAGAAACTGCAATAAAAAGGGCAGTAGCTTGTATTAGACACTTGGCCGAAACTATAATAACAAGACAGTAGCTTATATCAGACACTTGGCAGAAACTGCAATAAAAAGGGCAGTAGCTTGTATTAGACACTTGGCAGAAACTCTAATAACAAGACAGTAGCTTATATCAGACACTTGGCAGAAACTGCAATAAAAAGGGCAGTAGCTTGTATTAGACACTTGGCAAAAACTATAAAACAAGACAGTAGCTTATATCAGACACTTGGCAGAAACTGCAATAAAAAGGGCAGTAGCTTGTATTAGACACTTGGCAGAAACTATCATAACAAGACAGTAGCTTATATCAGACACTTGGCAGAAACTGCAATAAAAAGGGCAGTAGCTTGTATTAGACACTTGGCAGAAACTATAATAACAAGGCAGTAGCTCATATTTTCGAATACTGAATATATTCTTTACTAATATATATTGGTAAAAAACTGAGTATCTAGGAATAATAATTGACAGCAAACTACTCTGGAAAGAACAAAGAACAGTCCCCTTGCCCTTAGATTTTTCACTATATTGAGGAATAAATGAAAAATAAACTCAAGATCTCTAAAGCAGATATACATTTCATCAGTTGATCCTATATTGTTATATGCTTGTAGTGTATGGGTAAATTCAGTAACAAAAAACATATTAAACAAAGGTTAAGAGCAGTGTAAAGTATTATAGCTATTGAAATCTTCAAGGAATATTGTACGATCTCTTTTGAGGCTGCAACAACTCTGGCTTATCTCATCCCAATAGACTTGAAAATAAAAGAAAAAATGAATCTGGAAGAAATGGTTTTAATGAGAAAAGATACAATCGATAATTCATTGTTAAACGTAGCGTGGTTGAACTAAAGGTTGAAGACATTTCCCATATTTATTGTTAGTTGTTGATGTGTGGACTTTGTTTATATTTACTGTTAGGTACTTGGTGAAGTCCATTCCTGTTGACGCAATAATTGATAGTATTACTTCATGATGGGGGGGGGGGGGGGGGGGGAAGTATTATGTTTTTCTTTTTTTTTTTCTTATCCTTAGAGTACACGTAGTACATGCCATGATAATCATAGTGGGTAGAAGTAGGCGACTGCTTTTACTGTAAGTGCACCACATATCTACACATGTGAAAAGCAGTTCGAGTTTGCACAATACAGATGTATTAGAGCCCCGTTTGGTTAATTGCACTCGCTGGTGGGGTTAGACTTTTGCAAGAATCGGGGGCCATTGGAGCTTTTTTGTGTTTTCAAATGTTCAAAGTTGGGCAGCCTTGCTGCACGGACTTTTGTAGCTAAGACTCCGGCAGATCTGGACATGTGGCTTAGTAGGGCGGGATACTGTGGCTTCTACTTGATAAGAGATTAAAAATTCTGATAGATATTTTTGAACCTAATAGATGGATTTGGGATATCTCTGGAATATAGAATTTATGTGAGGGTTTATTCTTTAGCACCTTTATTTTTTATCGATTATTTGCTCCTTTATTATTTTGATATAAATATTTTTGTATGATTTAGAAGATATGTGGCTATCAAAATATTGGAAGTTTTGGTAGTTATATTAATATCATTAAACTATTTTATTTTTCGCACGCTCGTGCTTTACTACTCTTTTTCGATAGTTAAGGAAGAGATTACTTAAGCTTATAACATAAGTTTTTGACACCACTATTGAATAATTCGAAGAATATTCCCTTTACTTTGTTTATCTGACACGTACTTTAGTATTTGTATGATTTTCTTATATGTTGTGTACGTACATTCAGTTGTAATAGAGTGAGATTCTCTGCGTTCTCGAAGCATTGCATTAAAGAATGTAACTGGGCTAAATTTAGCCTAATAGATTAACAACTATGAATTTATTGAAAAAATGGAATGTTAGTTATAAAACAACCAGAAAAGGCTTTGCTCTTATTTAAAAAATAATTAAGAAAATTGTATTGAAACCAATTTAAAATTGTTTAGTTTACAGGTGTGGCTCAATTTATACTCGAACATTTGATTGTGCAGGGTCCTCCCCGCTGTCCCTACCTCGGCTAAGTCTTCAGACATCATGTCTGGACAGCCCGGTGGGACTTGGGTCCACCTTAAGGGTGGACGCCGCTTCAATCCCGTAACGCCACATTCCGCCACGACCTCTACTAAGCAGAGGAATGTCTGTCCACTAAATGTGTGGACACTGCGATGATATCGCAGGAAAAGGTAGGTCCGCTTTCTAAGTGGACGCTACACCGACCAACACCGATTACCGCCGCGAGACCACCCCCTCTGGTCTCGTTTACCACCGAGCGGAAAGATGTGGTTCCGCTTTCTAAGTGGAAACCACACTACCTTACACCGATTACCGCCGCGAGGCCACCGCCACTGGTCTCGTTTACCACCGAGCGGAAAGACGTGGTTCCGCTTTCTAAGTGGAAACCACACTACCTTACACCGATTACCGCCGCGAGACCACCGCCACTGGTCTCGTTTACCACCGAGCGGAAAGACGTGGTTCCGCTTTCTAAGTGGAAACCACACTGACTTACACCGATTACCGCCGCGAGACCACCCCCTCTGGTCTCGTTTACCACCGAGCGGAAAGACGTGGTTCCGCTTTCTAATAGGAAACCACACTAACTTACACCGATTACCGCCGCAAGACCACCGCCACTGGTCTCGTTTACCACCGAGCGGAATGACGTGGTTCCGCTTTCTAAGTGGAAACCACACTAACTTAAGACGGCAAGATCCAACGCCCGGCTCCTGAAATCCTGAGAAGATCCTGAAGATTTCCTGGAAGAAAGAAGACTCAAGCAATATCCGACGCCCACCTCCTAAAATCCTGAGAAGATCCTGAAGATTTCCTAGAGGTAAGAAGACTCAAGCAAGATCCGACGCCCGCCTCCTGAAATCCTGAGATCCTGAAGATTTCCTGGAAGAAAGAAGACTCAAGCAATATCCAACGCCCGCCACCTGAAATCCTGAGAAGATCCTGAAGTATTCCTGGAAGAAAGAAGACTCAAGCAATATCCGACGCCCGCCTCCTGAAATCCTGAGAATATCCTGAAGATTTGCTGGAAGAAAGAAGACTTAAGCAAGATCCGACGCCCGCCTCCTAAAATCCTGAGAAGATACTGAATATTTCCTAGAAGTAAGAAGACTCAAGCAAGATCCGACGCCCACCTCCTGAGAAGAACCTGAAGATTTCCTAGGAGTAAGAAGACTCAAGCAAGCTCCGACGCCTGCCTCCTGAGAAGAACCTGAAGATTTCCCGGAAGTAAGAAGCCTCAAGCAAGATCCGACGCCCGCCTCCTGAGAAGAACCTGAAGATTTCCTGGAAGTAAGAAGACTCAAGCAAGCTCCGAAGCCCGCCTCCTGATAAGAACCTGAAGATTTATTAGAAGTAAGAAGACTCAAGCAAGATCCGAAGACCCCCTCCTGAGAAGAACCTGAAGATTTCCTAGAAGTAAGAAGACTCAAGCAAGATCCGACGTCCCCCTCCTGAGAAGAACCTGAAGATTTCCTAGAAGTTAGAAGACTCAAGCAAGGTCCGACGCCCGCCTCCTGAGAAGAACCTGAAGATTTCCTAGAAGTAAGACTCAAGCAAGATCCGACGCTCCCCTCTTGAGATGAACCTGAAGATTTCCTAGAAGTAAGAAGACTCAAGCAAGATCCGACGCCCGCCTCCTGAGAAGAACCTGAAGATTTCCTAGAAGTAAGAAGACTCAAGCAAGATCCGACGCCTGCCTCCTGAGATGAACCTGAAGATTTCCTAGAAGTAAGAAGACTCAAGCAAGATCCGACGCCCTCCTCCTGAGAAGAACCTGAAGATTTCCTAGAAGTAAGAAAGCTCAAGCAAGATCCGACGCCCTCCTCCTGAGAAGAACCTGAAGATTTCCTAGAAGTAAGAAGACTCAAGCAAGATCCGACGCCCGCCTCCTGAGAAGAACCTGAAGATTTCCTAGAAGTAAGAAGACTCAAGCAAGATCCGACGCCCGCCTCCTAAGAAGAACCTGAAGATTTCCTAGAAGTAAGAAGACTCAAGCAAGATCCGACGCCTGCCTCCTGAGAAGAACCTGAAGATTTCCTAGAAGTAAGAAGACTCAAGCACGATCCGACGTCCGCCTCCTGAGAAGAACCTGAATATTTCCTAGAAGTAAGAAGACATAAGCAAGATCCGACGCCCTCCTCCTGAGAAGAACCTGAAGATTTCCAAGAAGTAAGAAGACTCAAGCAAGATCCGACGCCCGCTTCCTGAAATCCTGAGAAGATCCTGAAAATTTCCTGGAAGAAAGAAGACTCAAGCAAGATCCGACGCCCGCCTCTTAAAATCCTGAGAATATCTTGAGAATTTCCTAGAAATAAGAAGACTCAAGCAAGATCCGACGCCTCCCTCCTGAGAAGAACCTGAAGATATCCTAGAAGTAAGAAGACTCAAGCAAGATCCGACGCCCCCCTTCTGAGTAAAACCTGAAGATTTCCTAGAAGTAAAAAGACTCAAGCAAGATCCGACGCCTGCCTCCTGAGAAGAACCTGAAGATTTCCTAGAAGAAAGAAGACTCAAGCAAGATCCGACGTCCGCCTCCTGAGAAGAACCTGAAGATTTCCTAGAAGTAAGAAGACTCAAACAAGATCCGACGCTCCCCTCCTGAGAAGAACCTGAAGATTTCCTAGAAGTAAGAAGACTCAAGCAAGATCCGACGCTCGCCTCCTGAGAAGAACCTGAAGATATTCTAGAAGTAAGAAGACTCAAGCAAGATCCGACGCCCGCCTCCTGAGAAGAACCTGAAGATTTCCTAGAAGTAAGAAGACTCAAGCAAGATCCGACGCTCCCCTCCTGAGAAGAACCTGAAGATTTCCTAGAAGTAAGAAGACTCAAGCAAGATCCGACGCCCGCCTCCTGAAATCCTGAGAAGATCCTGAAGAAGTATAGGAAGAAAGAAGACTCAATCAAGATACCAGCCAGGTAGTATGCCCACCTACCCTATATAGAATAGATTGTACCTACCCTTATATAGACTAGCTTGTACCTACCCCATATAGACTAGCTTGTACCTACCTTATATAGACTAGCTTGTACCTACCCATATAGACTAGCTTGTACATACCTTATATATACTAGCTTGTACCTACCTTATATAGACTAGCTTGTACCTACCTTTATCTAACCCCTCTCTCTACCTACCTTATCTAACCACGTGTCTACCTATCTATACTGCCTCCTCCCCTACCCTTAACCCTACCGTGTCTTAACCTGACTTGTCTTGATGCATGTCTACCCCTATATAACTTGTGTTGCGTCTAGGTCTACCCTTATATAACTTGATTTGCGTCTAGGTCTACCTTTATATAACTTGTATTGCGTCTAGGTCTACCTTTATATAACTTGTATTGCGTCTAGGTCTACCCTTATATAACTTGTATTGCGTCTAGGACTACCTTTATATAACTTGTATTGCGTCTAGGTCTACCTCTATATAACTTGTATTGCGTCTAGGTCTACCTTTATATAACTTGTATTGCGTCTAGGTCTACCTTTATATAACTTGTATTGCGTCTAGGTCTACCCTTATATAACTTGTATTGCGTCTAGGGCTACCTTTATATAACTTGTATTGCGTCTAGGTCTACACTTATATAACTTGTATTGCGTCTAGGTCTACACTTATATAACTTGTATTGCGTCTAGGTCTACCTTTATATAACTTGTATTGCGTCTAGGTCTACCTTTATATAACTTGCATTGCGTCTAGGTCTACCCTTATATAACTTGTATTGCGTCTAGGACTACCTTTATATAACTTGTATTGCGTCTAGGTCTACCTCTATATAACTTGTATTGCGTCTAGGTCTACCTTTATATAACTTGTATTGCGTCTAGGTCTACCTTTATATAACTTGTATTGCGTCTAGGTCTACCTCTATATAACTTGTATTGCGTCTAGGTCTACACTTATATAACTTGTATTGCGTCTAGGGCTACCTTTATATAACTTGTATTGCGTCTAGGTCTACACTTATATAACTTGTATTGCGTCTAGGTCTACCTTTATATAACTTGTATTGCGTCTAGGTCTACCCTTATATAACTTGTATTGCGTCTAGGACTACCTTTATATAACTTGTATTGCGTCTAGGTCTACACTTATATAACTTGTATTGCGTCTAGGTCTACACTTATATAACTTGTATTGCGTCTAGGTCTACCTTTATATAACTTGTATTGCGTCTAGGTCTACCTTTATATAACTTGTATTGCGTCTAGGTCTACCCTTATATAACTTGTATTGCGTCTAGGACTACCTTTATATAACTTGTATTGCGTCTAGGTCTACCTCTATATAACTTGTATTGCGTCTAGGTCTACCCTTATATAACTTGTATTGCGTCTAGGACTACCTTTATATAACTTGTATTGCGTCCAGAACTACCTTTATATAACTTGTATTGCGTCTAGGTCTACCTTTATATAACTTGTATTGCGTCTAGGTCTACCTTTATATAACTTGTATTGCGTCTAGGTCTACCCTTATATAACTTGTATTGCGTCTAGGACTACCTTTATATAACTTGTATTGCGTCTAGGTCTACCTCTATATAACTTGTATTGCGTCTAGGTCTACCCTTATATAACTTGTATTGCGTCTAGGACTACCTTTATATAACTTGTATTGCGTCCAGAACTACCTTTATATAACTTGTATTGCGTGTAGATGAGCTAGAGACGGGGGGAGGGTCAGGTTAGGTGGGTCCTTGTTCTCTGCCTTCACGCGGCGGGCCTGTTAAGTGGGGGCTGTTGTTCTCTTACCTGGCTCTACTTACTGTCTGTTTGTTGTTGCGGAACACTGCAGTAGATACTGGAATACCCTACTCTAGTGTACTCTGTTCTGCCTGTCTTTCGTAGTAGAACCCTGCAGTACTTGATACAAATAGAACGGCAGCCCCCGCGACCAAAGAGAACAACTCGCGTTAGAAATTTTCTTAGTTTCTCGATTCTATTTTGTAAATGGTCTAGTAAAATAATTCATTCGCATACAGGCTTTGAGCAAAATAATTTGTTCCTCCTCAGACTTATAAATAAATTAACAAATAATGGGAGTTGAAATGGTTGTAGGGCTTTTGCACGTCTTCAAAGCCTTGGCCAGCTTTACTAGAGTTCTAGTTCCTTCACGAACGAATATTGAAAACTATCTGTTCCTATGAAAATCTCGATTAAATATTAAAAAAAAAAAACAACAGAAATATATATATAAGCTCATTGTAGTTGTAAATCGTTCCAATATATGATCCTATAGCAAAAAGGAAAAATAAGGGATGTATAGCAATAAAAATAACAGATATTCATTCTTCAGTTCTAATGAGGTTTTTAATTCCGAGGCTCTGTGAGAAAAAAAAAAGTGAAATTTTGGAGCTAGGCCTCAATTGAGGTCATAAACAATCCATTCAAATACTGAGTATCCTATTTCAACTTTTTATATTAGATAGATTCTCGAGGAGTACCAACAACATCGAAGCTAGGTTCCTCCAGTGCGAGATGGAAAAGTTGTAAGTTTAGTATCGCCTTTCTATCCTTCGGCAATCTTTGTTTCTGAAGATAGCTTATATTTACAAATATATTGTGTTAATATATATGTTTAGTGGATGGGATATTTTCTGACGCAAAATTGATTCGACGATCGGTAGTTCGTATATTTAGTGATTCGAATCCTTCTTTGTAGCTTAACTCTTGAAATTTGAACTAAAATTTCAAGTACTGAGAATACACCAATACCAGGGGCATGTTAAATCAAATGGATAATTTTACAACCCCTTTGAATATTATTCGAGATTGTTCCGTTCCGTATGTCCAAATTAGGATAAAAATGATTATTTTAAATTCCCTATATTTGAATGGTCACCTTTTTTTATTATCAAAAAGACAAGTTAAATTAGAGAACATTATTGGGAGAAAACAAAGAAGGCATTGGCCAAGATAGATAAAGAGGCATCAAATATATCGTATTGTGTTACTGTGAGTTCAGTAGCACGGTCAGAAGGTAATTTGTATCATTTAAAAAGAACGTAGCGGACTTAGAGATAAGGAGCTGTTTCACCCTATGTGGTCCAGTCTTCCTCCTTTACTTCCAGCTTTAGCTGTGGCCGGAGTTCCCCATCCCCTGGTGACTTGGTGACTTGGAGGGAGACTAACTTGGAATATACATCACTCCATCCGTGATATTTCAGTAGGTACCTGACATCTATCTAGTTGTTATACAGCGACAATATGTCACTCCTTTGTCAGATGTCATCTACCAGAGTTCACTATCCCCAGGTGACTTGGTCCCGCCTAGAGGAAGGAGACTGACTTGGAATATACCTCACCTCATCCATAACATATCACAGTAGGTAACTATAATCTACAAAGTTGTTATATAGCGACAATATGTGACTGCTGTGTCAGATGTCATCTGCCGTAGTTCCCTATCCCCTGGTTACTTGGCCCAGTCTTGGAGGAAGGAAACTGACTTGGAATATATTCCATCCGTGACCTATCACTGTAGGTAACTATAATCTACCTAGTTTTTACAGAGACAATATGTCGCTGTTGTTTCAGGTGTCATCTACCGGAGTTCCCCACCACCAGTTGATTTCGACCCAGTCAGGTGAAAGGAGACCGACTTGGACATATCAGAGAAGGTAACTGACGTCTACCAGAGTTGTTACAGCGACAATATGTGACTGCTAGTTGCCAGTAGACTGATAGTTCCCTATCCCCAGGTGACTTGCCCCAGTCTGTAGGAAAGAAACCGACTTGGAATATACCTCACTCCATTCCAGACATACTAGTAGGTAACTGACATCTACGAAAGTACACGATACTGTAGCATATCCTAGACTTGTTATAACACCAATATGTAACCTTGTGTGAATTAGCATCTACCAAATTTTGTACATACCTATATGTATAATGTAAGGTTGCTATACAATGGCAAACAAGCGTCCAGGAGGCTAACTTTAAATCGAGGAAATAATAATGTGTAGATGGGAAACTATTATTTCTGATAAGGGGGGTAGATATCAATATTTCCTCACCTCTTACTTTTAATATTTGAATGTCTTAATACTTAGCTATAAAACAAATGAAAATTGTATATGATAATAACATTAAAGATCCCAACAATGGCAACAATCAGGCTCTGATTGAAATTCTGCACAACCCAGCTTGTCTTATTTTGTGGGTGGATTCAAGTTGGGGACCGTGCTAGTAGGACAATTCGGTTTTAGATCGAGTTCGTTGATAACGATAGATATCAGAGAGAATCTACACGGTGGTAAAATGATGTAATGAAGATTCTCAGAATGTAGAGATTCTATACCAACATAGTTCAAAGATGTATATTATGTCAATATAGCTAGGTAATCAATAGCTTTGTGACAGTTATACATCTTTAGAATTAATATTTCTAGCCGTAGTTTATACCTTCTCGCAAATTAACGCAGCGGGCATTTACAGAAGAGCCACAGTTCGAAAAAGTCAATTATATTTAAATTATAGCCAAGGATTTATTTAAATGTTGGGGTAACACACACATAGCTATTTGGCGATAGTATTTTTGAATATATCATTCAGTTGAAATTTATTTTTAACTGATAATAGGCGGGTAACAGATAAAAGAAAGTGGCCTACCTTAATTTTGGAAATCAAAATAATATAATTTAAAATATTGAAGCGATGCAGAAAAGTAGAAGAGAAGAAGTGGGAAAGCCAAGGGAGGCAAGGCACGCCCGCGCGAGCACGCCGGCGCGAGGCAAAGAAAAGAACCGTTTGGAACGGCTTCGGTGGAAAGATGGCGTCGGAACGGGGACTCGCTATCGTGGTGTGACGCATTCCATTTAAGGAAGTGGGCTCCGGGACCCTGTGGATTAACAAGTGGAGGACGAGGAGAAACCTACCACGGGCTTAGAAGGCAAGTGTTTATCTCCCCTGTATAGTTCTTAATATCCCTTTTAAAGTTGCTGTGATAATAAATCTACCGCACTAAGCTGTATCCTAAACGAACTCACATTGTCTTCTCAGAAACCTTGCACGCAAACATCGACGGCTGAGAAGAGTCGTAACAACTGGTGTCAGAAGTGGGGTACAGCTTAGTTAATTTTAATTGAATATTTTATTTTGCGCTAATTCAAAAAGAAAAATGGAAAAACTAACCGACCCCGAAATCGAAAAATTCACAAAATTGCTCCGTCAGATAAGCCAGAAATTAGATGTGCTCGGAGAAAACTGGGATTCTCGATTGAGCCGACTCGAGCATATTCGGAATGTCAAACGTTCTGCCACACTCAATGTACTATCGCCAGAAAATCCTGATGGCTTTTCAAAGGCAATCACAGCGACCAATAGCCCACGTATTCAATGTCTGAGGGGACAAGAGACGAGTCCAGGTGATGAAGATCCCGGCAAGACCATCACAACAGGGACCATCACGTCGGGAGACGTCGTAAGTGAACTGTCAGAATCTACGCTAGAAGATTCTCCCGTGATCCAGAAGTCCGAAGAGTGTCGACAGCAGGAAATGATTCAGACTGGTTGTGTAGCGGAGGAGGGTGAGCTGATCGCCTCCGACAACGGCTGTGGCACGAGTGTTTTGTATAAAATCAAGCGGACGGAAGGAGAATGCCCTCAAGGTGATATACAGAGCAAAATTTCAACCCCTGGGATTCTTTCTGAAATACTCCATGAGAACAGCAACGATCTTGGCGAGCTGCAGTGCGACAGCGTGGCTGACTTCAGCGACAGTGTCAGACTGTCAGGGACTACAGCGGCGATCCAACTGGACGGGACGGAGCTGGATGCTCCGTGGAAGTGCGACAAGGCTAGATGGTCGAAGCACCCTGAAGTTGGAGCCGGCAACCCGACTGAACGGGATAGAGCATTGGACGCTCTATGGAAGTCCGACGACACTGTCTGTGACGCGGAAGTCGCGCGCAATGTGTCAGCGCCGTCGTCTGCAATGCAAGCTGAAGAGATGTGCCAAGAATGTGTACCATTCATCTTCGTTCCCTCGCCCGACAAGGTGCAGATCAAGCAGCCACCGCCTGGGAAAGGTTCTGCCGACCTTGGGACTGCCACGGGATCCGACACCTCCAGAGGGTTTGAGAAATTCACAGCCCTGTGCGTGGTCGGCACTAGGGAGCCCAGGTTTGAAGGGTTAGGAAAAGGAGAGCCTCTGGAGCAGGAGAATGGGAAGCCTAAAGAGGAAAAGGGAGGCCGCGAAATGGACGGCGTGGATCGGGTGGACGAGTCCACTGTGGGGATCGGCGATCTACAGCCCCGTCGTGGAAGGAAGCGGCGAAAGCGCAATACAAACGATCACAGCCCTTTGTACATTGCGGCTACAGAGTGTTCACGGGGAGAATTCAAGATATCAGATGGAGGCATCGTGGGCAGTGAAATATGGCCGCCATCTTGTGGAGAGCCACCGCCCTGTGCTAGACAGCGAGACCAATCAATGACGTCGGCACTGGTTGATAGTGGAAAGAAAGCGCGAGTTGAGAGGTGGTTCTGCAAACAAGGGTTGGTGTTGGCCCTGCCGTTACGCTTCCGGGAGGCTGACGACCCTTATGTGGCCAGAGACGTCAGGGAGATCAAAGGGCCGCCGATCAGCGCCTCTGGTGAAATCGGCCTTTTCGGGACGAAAAGGATTGAGAAGGGGGCAGTGAAGCGATGCAGAAAAGTAGAAGAGAAGAAGTGGGAAAGCCAAGGGAGGCAAGGCACGCCCGCGCGAGCACGCCGGCGCGAGGCAAAGAAAAGAACAGTTTGGAACGGCTTCGGTGGAAAGATGGCGTCGGAACGGGGACTCGCTATCGTGGTGTGACGCATTCCATTTCAGGAAGTGGGCTCCGGGACCCTGTGGATTAACAAGTGGAGGACGAGGAGAAACCTACCACGGGCTTAGAAGGCAAGTGTTTATCTCCCCTGTATAGTTCTTAATATCCCTTTTAAAGTTGCTGTGATAATAAATCTACCGCACTAAGCTGTATCCTAAACGAACTCACATTGTCTTCTCAGAAACCTTGCACGCAAACATCGACGGCTGAGAAGAGTCGTAACAATATATATATTTTGTGAGCTTGCTTCTCCTCTTTGTGTGTATACGTTTTACTTATAAAGAAAGACAGATTGAGATTGAAATACATTTTTTACATCGTCTATAAGAAATATGAAAATAAGATGAAGTGTTATATTGCTTTATAAAAATATATAAAATATACAATGTCTATAGTATAGGATTCTACTGTAGTCGTGCCAGCTCAAGAGCCCGGCGCGCGCTCTGGCTGGTGAGGCTAGTAATGGGCGTCGCCGGTCCCCGCAGGACGATTGTCTCCGCAAGATAGATAGAGTTGGCGTTTTCCTGCGGTAAACGCTGGCAGAAGGCCTCTAGGTGCCGCGCGTCGGAAATCGCAGCATGGGTTGAGAGCGTAAGGAGAAGTCTCCATCAGAGAAGTCATCAACAGACGCCCGTAACCAGCGCTCAGAGCAATCAGGTCTGGCGGCCGCAGGAGACTGTTGTCGCCTCGAGGACCCAGGGACCTCATCAGGCAGGATGCAGAACCCGATGGTTCAGCTCAAGGGACGCGGCCTCCCAGAAATTCTCAGCACAAACTCCTCCTCTTACTTCTCCTCTAACTTATTTTGTGTGAGCCCACTAAACCGACAATTATTTTACATTTTCTATGAGTTATCAGCCTTAAATTTAAAGGTACGCCGACTAAGTCTCGAACCAAATGAAGTGAATATAATTTTAAGATATATAGAATCTGAGTGTGAATACGCAGTGGTGAGGTTTTCGTTAAACTATATATGCGAATGGTATAACGTATGACGACGGAAAGCATTCAAAACGTTTTTAAAAACTATTTTTTATTAATTAATTCTATTATTGATTGATCTTTTCTCTGTAAAATTTCCATAACAACATTAATTGTTCATTTTTATATTTAAAATTATTCCTTACAATACTCTAACGGGTCGTAAATTATGTCCAGGCAGACAACATAAAGATGTCCAGTTTGCGCTCACTGTCAGGATGGAGACCAAAACTGCATCCATTTGTCCCATCTTCTGATATCAAAGATTCCAAACACCGCTACTTTTATACGAATAGCTAACCTAATATCGGCATACATGGAGGAAATATAAGAAATAAATCTGCTTGGCATCACCTCATGACTTGGTTTTCTACTTGTAGTGTAAGTACACAGTCTGAAGGACAACAAGGTAGTTAGAGGCATCTGTTTGTGACTCCAGAAAACATAACCTGAGTTAATCAATTTTAAATAGTATAAAGCTGCGAGAGGAAGATATTCATCTATCTAGAGAGGCACATCACTCTTCAATTATGTATCAGAGAACGATGCTTTCTGTTCATCACCCTTGTAAAAAACTTTACTAGTTGTGATTTTATTTTATTATTACAGAAGCACGAAGTCTATCAGACTATTGTGCTATATTTGAATTATTTACTTATATATTTTCAATTATTTACACGATGAATTAGTAGTGATATATAAATCTGTGTACAAATAGCTCTAAATCTGCCAAAGTGTTCATAAGATTTAGTATATACAGAAAGATGGCATTATGTCAAAGTAAGCAAGTACAATTTGGTTAGTCAGAGGACAAGCCAATAAAAGATGCTCTGGTGTTTCCACATCTAGACAGCATTCACATGTTGGATCATTTATAACTCTCAAGTCAAAGAGAAAACTTAAAAAGGGTCCTTTGCCTGTGAAGAACAAAGTAGTGTATTTATCAGGAGCAATGAAGCTTGGTACATCTCTCGGAAAAAAGGTTATTGAACGTTGGATTAGTTTGAGAAAGATAATATCTAAATTTTGTATTGATATATAATCTATTCAATTCATTTGAAAGGGGCTTATTTAGTCTGTCAGAGAATACTATTTGAAATGGAGGCGATAAAACCGTGGTGATTTTCTTTTAATGATTAAAAAAAACAAGCTTTCAGGCAAGAATGCCCTTCTTCAGGTTATAACTTGACAATATTTTAAAACTATGGACATTAAAGATAGCCAAATAAAGTAGGTAAATAGTTCAGCTGGGGGGATTGGCGAGATAAAACACGGAGTATTGGGGTGGGAGGTCGATTTTTCGGTTGAAACTGGGCGTGCAGTGCGAGACCAAAGATTCAAGGACTAGGCGCTGATACTTGTTCCCGACGCTCTTGTAAACGCATACAGCGCTGTCCAAATTGAACGAATGGCGAAATTCTGTGATGTGTTGGCATAAGAGAGACTTGCGGTCGTTGGTGCGTATGTTGCGGCTGTGTTCAGATAATCTGGTGCGGATAAAGAAAAAACCACAACACCAGTTTTGACGAATGTTTATTTAATAAGGAATAGAACCGAATAAACAGGTAAACCTTCTTTGAGAGAGGATCGGTGGAAGGGAGGTCTAAACCGTTGGTTTTCGACCGCTACAACCCGGGATCGAATCCCGCATTGGGCGCTTTTTTCTAATTGAAAATAAAAAATTCTCCAATGGCTCCCGATTCTTGCAAAAGTCCAACCAAACCAACGAGTGCAAGTAACCAAACAGGGCTCTGGAACATTTAAAAGTGCAAAGTCGGACTGCTTTTCACAGGTGTAGACAGCAATCGCTCTCTACCCACCATGATTATCATGACCTGTACCACGTGTACTAGGGATAATAAAAAGGAACCTCTTTAAAGAAAAGCAATATAGTTTATAAATGGGTTCTTGACACGGTAATCAATCTATTAGGAGTGTTTCAGGAATTTTGGGATCGAATGGAAATAAAGCTCCGTACAACGAAAGCCTCTCTAAAACACGCTAACTTGGGCTCGACCCGTTGATAGGAACATATTTATCAATATTGATATTATTTGTAACTACACTAGTTCTCAACACCTCTTCAATTACCAACATATCAGCCATTTCAACTTTCCGATTTTAAAAAATAGAAGTACAGAATCTTTTAGAAGTGGGGCTGTTAGGATTTTTATAAGTTGTTTTTTCATAGATTTATATATTTATATTTTGACCAGATGACCGGACGACTTTACATGTATATATTTGGTTTTAAATGATGTAAATTAGTTAGTTATGAAAGGAAATTAAAAGTGTTAATTTTCTTGGAGGTGTTGGTGTTTACTCTGCTCGATTGTAGAATAGGAAAGTATTAGCTCCTAACAGGTTATGGGCCCAGCAGAACGCTTCCACTGCGCCATAGAAAGAAGTTAAAGATAAAGAATAAAAGTTGAAGCTAAAGAATATAAAGCTAAAGAAAAAAAAGCTGAAGGCTAAAGAGGATAAGGCCAGGGAATATAGGGCTAAAGAAGAAAAGTTTATGTTAGGCTAAAGAAGATAAAGCTAACTAAGATAGAGAAAATAATTTGATTGTTGGAAATCTGAGCAATTTAAAGACTGAACTTTGTGCAACGAAGAAGAAGAATAAAATATTTAAGATATAATTTTTTGTGAAATTTGCATAACTAGAAAAATCAATGGCTGACGAATTGAGAATACCTAAACTAGACGGCACGAATTACTATTCGTGGGCCATAAGAGCTAAATCAATTTTGATTCAGAAGGACATATGGGATGCAATTGAACCTGGCTTTCCTAGTGAAACTTCAGAAAAACAGAAGCGGAAATATAATTAGGCATTATCTGTCATATTATTATCAGTTGAAGATTCATTCCTGGATGACATCGGTGATTGCAAGCGAGCGATCGATGCATGGCAGATACTGGAGGACATCCACACAAAGTACGGCTTATTGCACATATTACAGCTACTGAGAGAGTTTTTCAACATTATCAAAAGAAATGACGAAGATATGAAGGAATATTTCGCGAGGATAATGGAATGTCATAGAAAACTAGCAAAGTGCCACCATGGATTTGGGGATGTAGAGTTGGCGTTGATTATGCTATTGGGATTACCAAAAAGTTACGAGCCGCTAATTCTCAGTTTAGAAAAGCAAGAAGAGAAGCTATCT
The DNA here is from genome assembly GCA_030710605.1 of Cordylochernes scorpioides. Classification (NCBI taxonomy): domain Eukaryota; kingdom Metazoa; phylum Arthropoda; class Arachnida; order Pseudoscorpiones; family Chernetidae; genus Cordylochernes; species Cordylochernes scorpioides. The sequence goes on from CP092876.1 coordinate 30,268,443, forward strand.
ACTAGTGTGGCTAAATCCAAATTACTCTTAGAAGAAAAACGACAGAACCAGCGTAAAATTCCTCAAGAAGATCCAAATAGCGCTTTTGCGGTAAGAAGAAAAGAGGATACATGCAAATCACCATGGCAAGAACGAAATAAATTTGATAATGATCAACCAAGGAATTATCATAATACGTGGACGGAAGGGAAAAAAAGAAAATTATAATTATTCCAGGCAGATAAGATGTTCCAGTTGTGGAAAATTAGGACACATAGCTAGGAATTGCAGATTTGCCAAATCCTCAAGGAGAATTAACGAAGGTATGCTGAAACAAAGTACGTTAGACCTTACTCATAAAGCCCTATTTGCAAATAACTTTAAAAACAATAACTCGCAGAATATCTGGTTTCTGGACAGTGGAGCTACTGAACACATGACGTCGAACAGACTGAAAATGACGAATACATAAAGTATTTCAACTTCGGTTGAAATGGCAAACAATGAGAAAATAAAAGTATCAGAGATGGGTGATGTAACCATCAAACTCGGTCACGAATATGGAGGTGAAGCCTCGTTCTTGGAAAACGTATTATACGTTCCTGAATTAGACGGAAATATTTTGTCTGTTGGAAGGATTGAGGAAAGAGGAAACAAGGTTTTATTCCAGAATGGCAAGGCCTCTGTTTTTGGAAGTGATGGCGAGTTAATTTTGAAATCTAATAGAAGAGGAAGGATCTATACAGTTGAAGAACTTAAGATAGCAAAAGTGAAGTCACCAAATTCAGATATCTGGCAGAGAAGGCTAGGACACATTTACAAAGAGGATCTCCAAAATGTGAGTGACACAGCTGAGTGCGAAGTATGCCTTGAAGGTAAAATGCGAAGACTCCCATTTCCTTCCAAACCTGTCGAAAGTAAGAAGACTTCATCACCTTTGGAGCTCATGCATTCGGATGTAGTAGGTCCCATTAGCCCAATGTCGAAGGGAGGGAACAATTATTTTGTGACGTTCATAGATGATTTCACTCATTACACTACAGTATATTTTATGAGGTCTAAATCAGAGGTACTTGAAAGATTTAAAGAATATAAGAACAGTGTTGAGAATTACCATAGCAGAAAAATCAAATTACAAAGAAGTGATAATGGGACGGAATATGTTAACGGCGAATTTAATAAGTTCCAAGAACACCTCAGCAAAATGGAACTGCTGAAAGAATGAATCAGACATTACTAAACACAGCAAGATGCATTTTGCTTGAATCAGGGATTCCCAAATCATTTTGGGCAGATGCGGTTAATACAGTATGTTACTTAAGAAACAAATATTATAGCAAGGCGATAAGTAACAAAATACCCGAAGAAATGTGGACCGAACGGCCAGTGAATATTGAACATCTCAGAGTTTTCGGTTGCCAGACCTGGACATACAACGACCAGCGTCGATCCAAATTTGACTCAAGAAGCAGAGAATGTGTTCTAATTGGTTATCCGGAAGGACTCAAAGGATACAAGGTTTGGGACTTCAGAAACAATAAGGTCTTTGTAAGCAGAAATGTCAGATTTAGAGAAGACGTTTTCCCAACTAAGAAAATCGATAAACAAATTTCACCTGAGACTGATTTTTTTCCACAGGTTTTACATAATAATTTTGAAGAAGACTATGAATCTGTAAATGAGGAAGAGACGAAATTGGTGGAAAGGAATCAGAAAGACGAACTTAAGAAAGAAGACGAAGAGGAAGGCCAAAAGGAAGCTGCGATCCCAAGGGGATATTCAGGGACTGATGAAGAAACAATATCGGTAGAGAAAAATCTGAATAACTTAGAACGAAAAGAGGATGAAGAGCAGGCCTATGAAGAGGAAGTACTGAGGAGGGAAGACGAAGAGGAAGACCAGAATGAAACTATAATCCCAAGAAGATCTTCAAGAATTGCGGCTAGGCAAAAAGAGGATTGTAGATCGGCCTTCCAACATGGGGTAATTGAACATGGGGGCCATCAAGATGAAATACCGTCATCATACGAGGAAGCGTTTAATATGCCCAAAGTACAAGATTGGCTAAAAGCTATGAAATGTGAAATGTCATCACTTCAGGAACATCGAGTATGGGATATTGTTGATCTGTCAAATAGTGTTAAGCCGATAAAATGCAAATGTATATTCTCAACAAAACTTAATGAAGATGGAACACAAAAATATAAAGCAAGACTGGTGGCTTTAGGATGCAGTCAGCAAGTTGGGATACAATATTCGGAAACTTTCTCACCTGTTCTGAGGGATGATAGTTTTAGAACCCTGTTAGCTTTCGCCGCCCTCCAGAACTGGAAGATAAATCATTATGATGTAGAGACTGCTTATCTTTATGGAAAATTGGAGGAAGTCATTCATATGAAGCAACCTCCAGGATTTGAACAACGTGGAAACGAACAAAGAGTGTGTAGGCTGAATAAGGCGATATATGGGTTTAAACAAAGTGGACGGATTTGGTTCGAAACTTTAACGAATTATCTAATTAAGATGAATTTCAAACATCTAGTTTCTGATAAGTGCATATTCACTTTTGAAACTCAAAATGGGAGGTTAATTTTGGCATTTTACGTCGATGATATGTTAATTATATCTTCTAATGAATATGTTCTGAACGAAGCCATTAGCATAATTAAGAACCAGTTTAAATTGAAGAAAAGTAAAAAATTAAGTAATATACTGGGAATAGAAATAAAACAGGAAGAAAATTTCGTGAGCATGAATCAGACAAGATACATAGATACCATACTTGAACATTTTGGTATGAAGGATTCAAACCCATCACCTGTACCTCTTGACCCGAATCAAGATTTAGATAAATTTGATTCTTCGGAAAAATGTGAGCAGAAGAGATACCAAGAGCTTTTAGGAAGCTTAATGTATTTGGGAACAAAAACCAGGCCCGATATAGCCTTTCAATTATCAGCTTTATCAAGATATAGTAAAGATCCTAGGCAAATTCACATGGGAGCCTTAAAGCGAATCCCTAGATACTTGAAAGGTAATAAACATTTTAGTCTAGAATATAAGAAAGACATTCCCGAACTGAGAGCGTATTCGGATGCTAATTGGAAGGAAAGATCAACAGCTGAGGTTAAATCTACCACAGGAATATCATACCTACTTGGAAATAATTTTATTTCATTGGCTTCTAGATCACAGAAGAAAGTAGGCTTGTCTACTTGTGATAGCGAGATAAATGCTTTAACGGAATGTGTGAATACAATACCTATGCGAGGAACTATTCAATATTCTCGGGCCAAGAAACTTTAAAGCCAAGATATTTTGTGACAATAGATCGGCCATCTTTTTAGCCCAGAATGGTCATGTGTCGAACAGATCGAACCATCTTGTAAGAAAGGTGGCATTCTTGCATGAATGCTTTATTGATGGTACCTTTGAACTTCATCACGTTTGTTCTGATGAAAACCTTGCAGATTTTCTAACTAAGGGAATTGGAAGAATTAAACTAACCAGGATCTTGACTACTCTAGGCCTCCGATGAGGGTATCAAAACAACTTTAAAATGGGTTTTTATAAGTTGTTTTTTCATAGATTTATATATTTATATTTTGACCAGATGACCGGACGACTTTACATGTATATATTTGGTTTTAAATGATGTAAATTAGTTAGTTATGAAAGGAAATTAAAAGTGTTAATTTTCTTGGAGGTGTTGGTGTTTACTCTGCTCGATTGTAGAATAAGAAAGTATTAGCTCCTAACAGGGGCAAAATAAATATTTTAAATACACACACAATCCTTTATTAGGGATCAAGCCCCATACAGGATTCTCCCAGTATAACAATGGTTTTAATTGAATATAAATCAAGTACTATATACAATTCAGTATTAACATGAGCCAAAAAAAGGAAAACTGTTTACTCATGTTTCTCATCCTTCTCGCTTTCTCAATAAATATTTTATACAAGTATTATTCTTGTACTTATATACTTGTAATTGTATTTATGTCAATTATTAATAATAACACAGTTTATATATTTTTTAAAAATCATTGATTGGTTGGAAGTTTATTGGTAAAAATTGTATGCAAGTTATTGTATGCAAATACTTTGAAACATTACCAAATTGTCTTTGTGTATATACTCAATCTTATGATAACTTTGTTAAGTTTAGAACTATTTGTACAATAATTTACAAAACAATACTAATCCATCGTGTAAATAATTAATCATATATATGTAGATAATACTAGCACAGTACAATAGTCCCTTGGACTTCGTGCTTTTTGTAACAATAAAAAAAAAAATAATAATAATAATAATTAATAAATAAATAAAAAAATTGGTAAAAATATACAGCCAACATCAACCAATTATATATTTAATTCAGACGTTTTAATGACCTGCTGTTACTCTCCTCTATGATTTAAAATACATAGTTATTCCCTGAGAAAAGTGATAACGAGTCACTAAAACGTCGTTAATTAAATAAAGAATTGTTTGATAAAGCCATATATTTATTCAACCAAAACTGCTTAAAAGGTACATAGAAGGGGCACCTCTCTTTTTAATTACGCATCCGAACAATGGATCATGTTCATCAACCTAGTAAAACTTTAGGAGTGGTTATAAAGAACTAGCCGAATGACCCGGGAAACGCCCGGGTTTTACCCGATTAAATGCTTTTATTCAAATACTATTCGTTACAATTATAAATTGGCGCCGGCAAATTTTCCAAAGAGACACCTCTCTATGTACATTTATATCTTCCTCCAGTGACTTTATACTATTTAAAATGTTTTTTCAATCGGCTCTCTACGTTCTAGCATTTATACATTAAAAATTTCACAAACTTTAACAACAACAAAAAGCCTTTATTTAGGGTCACTGACCCTATACAGGATTCACCAGAGGTATACATAAGAACAAAGCATTGAGACAAAGGAAATAACGATATATACAGAAGAAAAAGAAAAAAAACAAGAAAGAGAAAGAGGGAAGCAAGAAAAACAACACAAAAAGAGTAGCAGTAAGAAAGTGAGGAGTGAGTGTCACTTGGCCTTCTTCTGAGATATGGACTTGTGGAAACCATAAAACGCCGTAGCAATATACTCACAAACTTTAACAAAAGATTATCATCTTAATAAAGTAGGAAAATAGTACAAATGTGATATTGTACTGGGATAAGGTGCATAGATTATGAAAATAAAGGCATCTCCTTATCGTGAAACTATTAGTTGCTGATGGCTTGCGCCATCTACTATTCTCGTTGATTTTTAATTATTCAAAAATTGACCAAATAGCAACCTTCAGTTGCACGATAAGGAGATGCCTAAAAATATTTACCTTGAAAAAAATTGCCGGTCCCAAGCCCGGATGAAAAAGGAGGAGGGGGAGCAGTAACAAGCTCGGTAAAAAACCTGGGTTCAGCTGGCCCGGCTGATAGTACCCTGTAAGGGCTCCTAATCCAGGGATACAGGATGAGCAGCGTCTGTACTCCATGTTAGGAGCGGCTGCACATGGCGTCTGTTCCTCATGTCAGAGGCGGCCATTTTTTTTTTTTTTTGGAGCTAAGTCGGCCTGCCACTGAGTAGTGCTCCCAGTCTTAATGACAAAGGCAGACGCATTTTACTTCACCCAGTGTGGAGATAAGAAAGAAGAAGAAGAAGAGATGACAGAGAGTCGTCCAAACGGCAATCAAATATTACATGTATTAATCACTTAGGAGCATTTTAGCAATGTTCCGAAAAATGATAAAAGAACACAATGTGTGATTAAAGTTACAAAAATAGATTTTTTTGATTTTAAAAACTAACGGCAAGAGAGATTATTTTTGGTAGACTTTGTGGTAAAAGGTTACACTTCAATAAATAACAGATTATATGGGTAGCTTAACTCACACATCATGTTGAAAGTCATAACAGCAACAAAAGGATTGTAAAAATGTCTTTAAAAGAGCTGTCTTTAAAGAAGTAATTTCCCTCCATAAACTACAATCTAGAAGGCGTTCATTACTGTATTTCCTTCTTGGCTAAAAAAGAATCACAAGCCAATGTTTGACATACACTGCGTGACAGTGAAAATGGAACACCAAGAAATAATGGCCAGAAAGTAAGGAAACTCGGCAGACACAGAGAGACAGGGACGAACAATAAGTGATCTTTATTTCAAAATGATAACCATAATACAGAGCGAGAACGGCGTCGGCTTAGTAGCAAGTAGGACCACCGTGGACGGCGATGCACGCAGCAACAGGTCTAGGTAGAGAGTCAATCAGTGTACGGATGGCGTCCTGAGGGATGGCTCTCCATTCCCTCTCAACCATTTGCCACAGTTCGTCTTCTGAACGCGGCTGTGGCAAGGCATGCAAACGGCGTCCAATGATGTCCCAGACGTGCTCGATTGGTGAGAGATCAGGAGAGTACGGTGGCCAGGGAAGCATCTGTACATCTTGCAGAGCTTGTTGGCTAATGCGAGCAGTGTGCGGTCGGGCGTTATCCTGCTGATAAAGGGCATTGGGTACCCCTGAAGGTAGGGGAGTGTCACCGGTCGCAGCACATCATCAACGTATCGTTGGGCCGTCATAGTGCCCTGAATACGAAGTAAAGGTGACCTGGAATCATACGCGATTGCGCCCCAAACCATGATTCCGCGATGTCGCACGGTGGGGCGTTCCACAATTGCTGCCGGATTGGACCTTTCTCCACGTCGACGCCACACGCGTACACGGCGACTATCACTGGACAAGCAGAAACGCGACTCATCTGAGAACACGACCCTGTGCCATTCCGTCATCCACGTCGATCTAGCCCGGCACCATTCCAAACGTTGGCGCCTATTCGGTGGGGTCAATGGCAGTCTTCTTAGCGGACGGCATGAGTGCAAGCCATTAGCAACCAATCGACGGGAAATGGTTCTGGTCGAGATGGAATGATCTAGGGTGTCTTGCACATGTTGCAGGATGGCGGTACAAGTGGCTTGTGGGGCGGCCACTGCTTGTCGAAGGATACGCCGATCCACACGTGCTGACGTCACTCTGGTTGCACCGGCATTCCTATAAATTGCCACATTTCCTTGTTCCAACCATCTTCTCCACAGTCGGTGCACCGTGGACGCACCAAGGTGTATATCAGCTGCGATTTGACGTATGGACCAACCTGCCATTTTCAGTCTGATCACCATGCCCCTCGTAAAAGCGTCTGTCTGCTTGAACTGCCTCCGTTTACGATGACCTGGCTTCTCTGTTATTACACGTGTCTTTTGACACAAGAAAAAAATTTCTACAATGATTTTCCTTGAAGAAATAACGACACGAATACTGTCCTTTCTGCAAGTTCCTTCCCTTATATCTTACTCCATGTGCGCACGATAGCTGCGCATTTTACATCATTTGCATAACTCGGTTAGGCGCGTCTACCCTGAAATTTGCATAATTTTCTGGCCACTATTTCTTGGTGTTCCATTTTCAATGTCACGCAGTGTATTAAAGGATATAAAATAAGAATATAAACAGTAGTAATGCGTTTCTTTATTCGTGAAAAGTGCAAGTTTCGGATCTTTATAGTCCTTCCATTCTCTTCTCATTCTCTCAACCTAATGCTATGCCTGTAGAAGGATTATAAAGATCCGAAAGATTGCACTTTTCACGAATAAAGAAACGCACTGCTACTACTGTTTATATTTTATACTTTATAGCAATTTTCACTTTTCTTCTTCTTCTTTCTTATCTTCACACTGGATGAAGTAGAATGCGTCTGCCTTTGTCATTAAGACTGGGAGCACTACTCAGTGGCAGGCCGACTTAGCTCCAAAAGAAATGGCCGCCTCTAACATGAGGAACAGACGCCATGTGCAGCCGCTCCTAGCATGGAGTACAGACGCTGCTCATCCTGTATCCCTAGATCAGGAGCCCTTACAGGGTACTATCAGCCGGGCTAGCTGAACCCAGGTTTTTTAGTGAGCTTGTTACTGCTCCCCCTCCTCCTTTTTCATCCGGGCTTGGGACCGGCAAAGGCGGAGTTTATTATTCACTTTTAATACTAAATGGTCACATATCGAATAATATCACATGGAAAATCGCGATAACTGCCAATAGGATTGCAGACGACTATATTTCAACATGTGTGTGTTGACCAACATTTAAAAAGCTTTGTCAAAGAAAATCTTGATTTTATTGGATTCAAAAGTTCATATAATCGTTTAAATCTTATACTAATATTATTCTTCTTTTCTTTACAGTTTGTATAAATATGAGAAAGAATACCACAACAACGAGAAATATTACATTGAAAAATCATTGAAATTTTACTTCTATATGGTAATTTGTATATGCAAATAACTGCAAGTAACTGTATTTTTCACACATCTTTAAAAAATCACTAAAAATTATGAAAACATATCAATTTTTCAAACCCAAATCGGTGAGTATTATGTATTGGCCAATAAAAAACATCTACTAATAAGTAACCACCTGATCTAAACCTAATATTACTATATTTTAACCACCTATAGTGTTAATTAGTTACAATACCTTCTAATGAGAACTTGGGAGGTGGTCGCTAAACAGGGGATATCGGCAAAGAGATCACAGATTCTTAGCAGGCGTTTTACTTTTCATAATCCCAAAGTCTGTGATAATTTTGGAGCTATTTTAAGCAGAAATCTTTGTAAAAATAATACATAGCATAAATTGTTGATGAACTACATAGGTGTAGCAAGCCGGCAATGTGAGAGGAGAATCTGTATAAGACTAATGTCTTAATAAAGGTTCTGTGTGTATATTACGTAAGTAAGAACGATATTTTCACTAAAGTATATATCAATTTTTCGTACATTTATTAAAGAGCTCATGCCTTACTTTTAAAATATAACGACTCCCTAAACACAGTGTTTGAGCCCTCTGGATTCTGATAAATATACAAGCAATATGTAATAAAAACGATCCGGTGTTAAACCAGACATAAGCTATGTAAGAAGGCCTGCCTATTTAGTAAGAAACCCCTAAGATGATGCAAGTGCTGTTCTAAAGTACAATCCAAACTGAGAAACTTACTTGGCATCGACGATGCACTCTTCAGGTTGACATTCTCCGTTCAAAGGTGAATTTCCGAGATGCCAAAACAATTGGGGAAGGGAACTTCAGTACTTCTTCTATAAAGGAGATGAATGTTCCTTTCAAGAGAAAAGAAGGAGCGTGATGCTTTCTTACTACAATATTCCAAGAACGATGAAGGCTTCTGTCCAACCAGAGGGTTAGAGAGCCAACTCCTAAAGAAGGGAAAAACAGACTTTGACTTACATACAGTCCTATAATCTTGCAATTTATGTATTCACTAGCCGAATGGCCCAGGCAACGCCCGGGTTTTACCCGATTAAATGCTTTTATTCAAATACTATTCGTTACAATTATAAATTGGCGCCGTGGATGTCATTCTTGTATAATGTATAAATGAGTTTCAAAAATTGTAAAAAAAAAATGCATCGGCCGGGAATCGAACCCGGGCCGCCCGCGAGCATTCTACCACTGAACCACCGATGGTTATGAGAAATGGCCATATTTAGGTATTTATTCCATTCACAAAAGCAAACGGTGACATAATTGATTAAGAAAGAATTGATTATGACGCTGATAACTGTATATATTAATATTTCCTTATATAATAGAGGACACTTCTTTAGATGATTCAAATTATAATCAAGATATCCTTGCATTATCTATACATAAACACAATATATAGAGAGTACAATATACAATTCATATTTAAAGTATCATATACAAGTGTTTTTAATAATGGTTAATTTTGATTGGAAGATTGTTTTTGAACACATATATATTAATATAGAAGCATAGGGCGCCTCTCCAGTCAAAAAAAAAAAAGTCAAAACCTAACGCCATTTTTTAACGGGAGAGGCGCCTTATGCTTTTATGGAATGATTTCCTCCCGGCAAATTTTCCCTCTATATATTAATATATATCCATTATAAAATTAAAATATACATCTTCTTCTTCTTCTTTCTTATCTCCACACTGGGTGAAGTAAAATGCGTCTGCCTTTGTCATTAAGACTGGGAGCACTACTCAGTGGCAGGCCGACTTAGCTCCAAAAAAAAAATGGCCGCCTCTGACATGAGGAACAGACGCCATGTGCAGCCGCTCCTAACATGGAGTACAGACGCTGCTCATCCTGTATCCCTGGATTAGGAGCCCTTACAAGGTACTATCAGCCGGGCCAGCTGAACCCAGGTTTTTTAGTGAGCTTGTTACTGCTCCCCCTCCTCCTTTTTCATCCAAGCTTGGGACCGGCAAAGGCGGAGTGGTACCGATTTAACGTTTTAAATTAAGATATCGTTTCCTATTCTGGTATCTCAGAGATGTGTAAAAGAAAGATTCGCGTCTTAATGATTCCATTTGCCATATATGGATGGAACGTTATTTATTTATATTACTTCGGAGTAATTTTCGGATTCAGCTGAGATTTCCTCGAGTTTCACCATAGCATGTATGACGCTTTCTAATTTCAATTACCTAAATATTTAGTTTAAATACCATAAAGAATATGTTGAGTGACATTTCAACCAAGGAATATTTTGACTTGAAATTTCCATACGAATCCATTGATTTTGATATTTTCATGCGTAAAGGAATTAGTTAAAGTATTATTTAAAAATACAAATGTATAAGATAGAAATGCCATATAAAAGTGATAATCAACGAAACAATTTATAATAAAACTCAAACATCAAACTCTCTTTCTATGAAAAATAGACACTTCGGCCAGTTCGGGAGTTTTTTATTTTCCTCAACGTTTAAGGGATACAAGTAAATTACTTGTAAAAACAGTTTTCTACTGACTGCTCTTTCTGCAATGATAAAAATAACGGAAGGAACTTGGCTCATCATTGGTGAATTCTTCTAGAGGTTTAGCCAATTTATATAGCCAAACCTCTATCTTTACGATCATACTCTCTGATTAAAAAAAATATTCCAGAAATAAAATATTTCAAGAAATCAATGCTATTTTTGCTTTTACATTGAATATAGAATTAAAAACCAAATATTTCGTGAGAGATTCGAGACTAGATTTATCCAGGACACTTTAATTAAACCAAATTTAGATTTGTTAAAACAACAATGGTTGATAATATATTTTTATTGAAAAAACTTTTTTTATATTTCAAAAATAGTTGTTATATAAGTTTCTATTTGAATATTCTATTCCAAGTCTGAATATACTTCTGTCTGAAGATATGTAAATTGGAAAGAATATACAAATGAGTTACAATCTCACTCTTCACCAATCACATAAGTTTACGAAGACAAAGAGGAAAAAAACGAAACTCCATCAAAAATCTATTTTTGAAGATAAAGAAGAAAAGATGAAAAATGATCAAATTCACGGATTATAAATATATTCTAATACATTAGCGCGTCATCTGTTATGAGAATTCTAAACTATTATAGACGTGTATGGTTCTTTTGAAAATTAAACAATTTCCTACTGCCCTTACTGCAATGAAAAATTAATTGGAGGGCCTAGTTCATCAGTGATGAACCCATCCAGCGGTTTCACCAGTTTAATCTACCATACTTAAAATGAAATATAACAACGATATGGTAGATTGAACTAGTGAAACCGCTGGGAGGGTTCACCACTGATGAGTCAGGCCCTACCATTAATTTTCTTATTGCAGTAAGGACAGTAGAAAATTGTTTAATTTTAAAAAGAATCATACGCGTCTATAATAGTTTCGAATAAATATCTTCATTAAATCTAATAATTATTTGACAAGGCTTTTGATTGAATTTAATATGATTTTTTTTTGCTCATCCCTAGTACACGTGGTACAGGCCATAAAAATCATGGTGGGTAGTTAGCGACTGCTTTTACTGTAAGCGCACCACATGTCTACACATGTGAAAAGCAGATTTAATATGATAAAAGATAAAAATATCATCAAGAAATTAAGAATCGAGAGGGCCTCAAGAAATTTCCCGAAGTTTTCTATTTGATGTCCAAAAGAAAAACACTGGTTTTAATTTTGAAGACTATCAAGAACAAAATGATACAAACAAAGAGATTGTTTCAAATTGAAATTGAATGTGCCGAAGATGTCAGGTAAGAGTTTCTCTAATATAATCACTAAATTTATTCCTATTAAAATTTTTCAACTAGAGCAAAGGAATTCAATTCTTCTAACATCATATAGAATTGCCTCTTTCTTGAAACTTCTCTACTGATGAGGTCCACAATCTACTGTCTAATTGCACCAACCTGAAGTTCGGTTCATTCTACCAAGATCTATTGCAGCAACCAACCAAAAATATATAAAATTTAACTCATTTTGCAGATATATTTTGAATTTTATAAAAACTACTAAATTCCATTGGAACGCTTTTATTTAGAAATTAACTCTTTTTAGTATTGTTTCAACTTTGTTTTCTAATACTTTGCATATTTTCACTTTAAAATATTCCTTGAAACTTTTTAAATCTGTAAATTGCTTTTCTCGAATAAACACAATACTTTACAATTTGATTTCATTTAACTAAATTTGCATACCAACCCTTTGTACATATTTCAATTGTATTGATATTTTTCTCTACATCTAACTAACTTGCATGCTAATTCTGTACATATTTAAAATATCTTTCTTACTTTCTTTTCTTTCAAATTTTTGTTTATCTTTAGAGTGCAAGTGTCCCTAGGGGGACATAGCGCTCTAAGTCGAAATAAAGAATAAAGAGCCAGATATTGGATATAAGCACATAGTGTGACCTGACTCAATGTATTGAGCCATTAGACAACATGGAAAACCAAACCAGGGGTTTCATGTCTCTTAACATATTCAAAACAATTTTATGATTCTCTGCCACTTATTCCTGTTGTAAATCAATCTAGATGAGAATCTGTCATCACATATATATGGTAGAGATCCATCACTGTATCCTTCTTAAGACCTCGTTGTTGTCCACCTAGAGTCCAGCTCTTAGATTGTATCGTAGACTTATATCTGTATAGAAGAACAACCAGATATTGGATGTAAGCACATGGCGTGACCTGACTTAATGTATTTAGCCATTAAACATAATGGAAAATCAACCCAGGTTCATGTCTTTTAACAGATTTAACCAATTTTATTATGTTCTGCTACTTATTCCTGTTTTAAATCAATCTAGATGAGAAGTTAATCTATCATCACATATGCATGGTAGAGATCCATTACTGTATTCTTCTTTAGACGTTGTTGTCGGCCTAGAGTCCAGCTCTTAGATTGTATCAAACACTTATATCTGAATAGAAGAAAACATACACAACAAACCTGTCTCTATCTTTAGTGTGTGGTATTAATGAAAAATAATATTAACGATTAAAAAATATATAAATATTTTAGATATTTTTTGAAAATAAAATATAAAGAGAACGATTGAGAGGAACGAAAGAAGAACTATATTAAAACAAAGCTATTAGGTTAAAGGTATTGTGAGTGTTGTGGTATTTGTTGGTTTCCTGAGGGTTCTTCTGAAAGGTTGATATATTTTTCAGATTGCATTTACAACCAATTTATCTGGTTGTTGATTGCGAGGTGTCAAACTCCATGTGTGAGGAAGATCCTGAAGAATTTCATATGAACGTTCTTATTAAGGATGATATAATCAAATTTATGTATTAAAAATATATATTTAAAAATAATTTAAAAATTTATAAACCGGTGAAGACAAAATATAAAGAAGGGACTCGATGACAATACTTATCTGTTGACAATAAAGTCTGAATTCTAGGCTGCTGTGTCTTCGTTCCAGTTCTACTGACGGCGTTGTTGCGAGGATCTAGCTAGTGACTGGACAGCACTGGGACAGTCAGTGCTTACACCTCTGAGGTAATGACATAATATGTCCTTTCCTTCGGGTCGGTTAGGCGAATGTCGTTATCGTCCATTCCACGTCGGCCGAATATATATCTAACCCTGTGTGCACGTGGACTGGAACTCAGCTTCCCTCCTCCGATAGCTTGCTCGCTCCACAGACCCAGGACTAGGCACTGATCACAAGACTGCTGGTTCTGACGCAAAACTCCGATGGGAGGCCTTGCGTGATGACGTAAGTCCAGCTTTCAGCGTTGTCAGTATCAGCAGGGCTGAAGTCAGTTTCTAGTTCGCTCCATTCCACTTTGTTGCCAATAGAGTACGATTTCACAGCGAGCTGTCGGAATGGGAAGTTGGGGTCAGAGGTGTAAGAGACTGATGGGGTAAGAGAAGACAGCCTCTAACTCCCCTCTGTGTTATGTATCTAGATATCACAGTGGAACACTCACAGTGTCTTGTTAACATTTAGGTAAGTGTCTTTTAAAGAAAGACGATACCGAATGTATAGATTTGTCTTTCCGCGGCCTTCACTTTCATTTAATGTAAAAAAAAATCAATAATCCTTTCTCCATATATCTCGGGATCTCTCTCCAATACCCTCCAGGGAAAATTGAAGTTCACCTGTGAGGATTAAGGAAACTAAACATGTAATATTGGAACCCAACTACGAATTTTCATATTCTGATTCTTATCAACTACTTTTATGTCCAAATTGACGGTTTGGATTCCAGTAAGGTTGTCGCCGGTATAGAAATTACACTTTCTTGATGTTGCTAGATGTAAAGAGATAGAGGAAACTATGTATCAAAAGAGGCGTATCTGCCTCCCTTTATTTATACATCAGAATGATGCATTACGCTTATTATCCCATTATAAACCTTACTAGTGATGATAAATAATGAGCCGCAACACCAATTTTGACAAATTCAGACAAAATTCCAATCTGTAAACCATGGTTTCGGGCTATGGCCCTCATCAGTACAGGGGCGGCTTCAATTTCATAACATCCTACGAGAGTAATTATAAAATCGGTCGAATTTATCAAAAAGTTGTTTAAGCTGGTGAAGTAGTAGGGCTGATTTTCAAGCTAGAATACAATATTGTCAAGAAGCTCAGCGGCTCCAATCACAAGAGGCCCCATGGGACGTCTGTCAATCATCGCTGGACACCGGGTGTGAGGGGTTCTGGGGAATCTGGCCGGCGGGGGGAGCTGACGTCCCTCATTAGGATTAACTTTAACTTGGGTAAGTTGTACTTTATCCATCTCCCTATAAATATCGCTTATAATAAATTAATTATCCCCAAACTTGCCCTTGCTTTATTTATCTCCGCGACATATTTTGGCGGAAACGCTGGGTAGCGTGACGGAACTTCGAAGAAGTCGACGTCTACAGGGACGTGAACCAATTCTTCAACCTTTGCCACAACGAATAGAAATGGAAGACGACCACAGACCTACTGTTAGCGGATCCTACCTCCCTTGTCAGCGCCAACGAGATCCTTCTACCTTTTCTGGAGATGGAAATATAAACCCTGGACAGTGGTTGAAAGAGTACGAGAGAGTGTCGAAGTACAACAGATGGGACGAGACCATGAAGCTTGCCAACGTCGTATTTTACTTGAACGGAACTGCTGGAAGGTGGTTTGATAATAACGAAGAATCACTCAACTCGTGGAGAAGCTTTGAAGACGCATTCCGCGGTGTGTTCGGACTGCAAGAGGATTCTGCTCGACGCGCCGAGGAAGTTCTGAAGTCAAGAGCACAGAAGGCCGAGGAATCCAGCGAGTCATACATCCAGGAGATTCTTAGTCTCTGCCACCAGGTGAACCCTCGCATGGAAGAAGGTGAGATAGTTGCTCACATTATAAAGGGAATTTCGGAGGACACATACCAGGTATTGGTGGCGAAAGACATACAGACAGTAGATGAGATCCTGAAGTTTTGCCGTCATCTGACAACCGTCAAGCAGCGCAGGATCGGCCGTACGAAATTCGCCAGGTTGTCAAACGTAATGCCCATTTCGTGTGTTGACGACTCAGACGACTTGGCCGCGTTAATTCGCCGCATCGTTAGAGAAGAGATACAAAAGGTTTTCTCAGCACCTGAAGTGATCAATCCTCTCCGAGAGGTGAACGCCCTGGAACAGACTGTGAGGGAAGAGGTCAGCCGTGCTCTACAACCTACCAGACCACAAGTCAACGTGGTACAACAACAACCACGAACGCCCTATTATAATATCGACCGACCAACCCAGCCCAGGAAAACGGAACATTGGAGAACCTACGACGACAAACCTATCTGCTTCTACTGCGGACGACCCGGACATCTACCGGAGCTCCCTCCCACATCCAAGCCGCGCAAGGTCGCCAGCCCGAAGACAATCCCAGTCGCCAGCCCGTCGTTTCAGCCGTTCTCCCATGCCTCAGAATGTGAAAAACTAAGTGGAGCGGCTTCTAACGGGGGTGAGGTCGCCATTGAGGAAAATCCTCCAGGGTATATCGCCGCTAAATTAAAAGAAAATTTTGTTATGGTCGAAATAAATGGACGCAAAATTAAAGCATTGGTGGATTCAGGAGCCGACTTTTCTGTTATTTCAGACAAATTTCGACGCGAACTAAAGACACCTCTCTTCAAAGAACCAGGTCCCATTCTTAAAGCCGCAAACAAAAATTTAATAGAGACCCTAGGAAAATGTGTCCTGAACATAGAAGTTAATGGTCTGAATATCTCATTTGAATTTGTTGTTATGGTGGAATGCAGCCATGACATCATATTTGGATGGGACTTCTTCAAGGCCACCGAGGCCGTCATTGATTGCGGCAGAAATGAACTCCATCTCGGGGAAACCTCCGTCCTGGAATCTCGAGAGGAGGAAAACCAGAGATTGTTTGCTTCCGACGACTTTGTCATCCCGCCTAAATCAATAAAGAAGATCAGTGTGATAAACGAAGAAATATGTGATGTTAGAGATGTTTTAGTCTCAACTTCTAAGGACTTATTATTAAGAAAGGAAGTTCTTATACCAAACTCATTGGTTACATTTCGACACGGCCGAGGTAGCATTTGGGTGGCGAATGGAGCGTCTTGGCCGCAACTGATTCCATCAGGAATGAATATGTGCACCATGGAAAGTTATGATAATGGGAATATCTGCAGTCTTATTGAATCCAGCGATAAGTTACAAGAAACGCAGCTAAAGTCACGTGAATGGTCACAGAAGATAAACCTTACTCTAGATCCAGGGCTGTCTGAAATTCAAAGGTTACAGCTTGTTTCATGCCTTGACGAGTTTATTGGCATATTTGACTTTGGGAGTACTCCTATTAAGCCCACCAGTACTGTGAAGCACAAGATAAACACAGGCGACCAGTCTCCTATCAAACAGCGGCCCTATAGAGTAGCACCAAGTGAACGACGACTAATTCAAGATGAAGTGAACAAGATGATTGAAAATCACATCGTGAAGCCCTCTGAAAGTCCTTGGTCGTCTCCAGTTATTCTAGTTCGAAAGAAAGACGGGACCTGGAGATTCTGCGTAGATTACCGTCGATTAAATAAGATAACAAAAAAAGATGTTTACCCGCTGCCACGCATTGACGATGCCTTGGACAGTTTAGCTGGCTCTAGTTACTTCTCCACGATGGATCTTCGGTCCGGGTATTGCCAGATTGAAGTGGACGAAAAAGACAGGAAGAAAACTGCTTTCATCACTCCAGATGGGCTGTATGAATTCCAAGTAATGCCTTTCGGTCTTTGCAATGCTCCAGCAACGTTTGAAAGGATGATAGATAGTGTTCTGGGCAGTCTTAAATGGAACATGTGCCTTTGCTACCTGGACGACATCGTAGTTTACGCACCTACCTTTGAGGAACATCTACGTCGTCTACAACTTGTATTAAGCTGCATCCAGAAAGCTGGACTAAGCTTGAACCACAAAAAGTGTCTTTTTGGATCAAGGAGGATAAAGATTTTAGGACACCTTGTTGACGCCAATGGAATTCATCCAGATCCAGATAAAGTTGAAGCCGTCTCTAAATTTCCGAGGCCAAGGAATATCTCTGAACTGAAGAGCTTTCTTGGATTATGTTCCTATTACCGAAGATTTATTGAGAACTTTGCCGACAAAGCTAGATCTTTGCATGACCTACTGAAGACTGAAAAACAATTTTATTGGGATGCAGCTCAAGAGAAAGCGTTTGAAGTCCTTAAAACAGCTCTAATTTCAGAGCCTGTCTTAGGACACTTTGATGAATCCGCTGATACCCATCTGCACACGGATGCAAGCGGACATGGTATTGGAGCTGTTCTTCTACAAATACAAGGTGGAAAGGAGCGGCCTATAGCTTATGCATCTAGAAGCTTGACAAAGGCTGAAAATAACTATTCTACAACGGAAAAAGAATGCCTTGCTGTAGTCTGGTCTATTAGCAAATTCCGCCCATATTTGTTTGGTCGACCATTCACGGTTGTCACTGATCATCATTCTCTATGTTGGTTGGTAGGGCAGAAAGATCCTTCTGGCCGTTTGGCAAGATGGGCGCTGAAGTTGCAAGAATTTGACGTGACCGTTATCTACAAGAGCGGACGCAAACATAAGGATTCCGATTGTCTGTCAAGGAGCCCGCTTGAGAACGATCAACCAAGTGCTGTGATGTCACTAACCAACGTCGATATAGAGCAGACTAAAGACCCGGATTTGGCTAAAATAATCGATAATTTAAACTCGGGCTACACCAGAAAGGAATTCAGCATTATCGACGGCATCTTATACAAGAAAAACTATAGCACAACTGGAAGACCCTGGCTTATGATGATCCCTAAGCACTTAAGATCGGAAGTTATGGCAGATTTACATGATGCTCCTACAGCTGGGCATTTGGGTTTCGCCCGGACGTATGACAAAGTCAAAAAACGATTCTATTGGCCTGGCCTTTATAGAACTGTTCGCCAATATGTAAGCCATTGTCGGGAGTGTCAACGAAGGAAGAAATTACCTCGACGTCCGGCTGGACAACTTGTATCCATACCGCCCGTAGAAAAGCCAGTCTATAAAGTCGGGGTTGATCTCCTTGGAAGATTTCCAGTTTCTAAAGATGGAAACCGTTGGATCATTGTGTGCACCGATTATATGACAAGGTATGCCATAACGAAAGCGATCCCAGACGGAGGAGCAATCGAAACAGCTAAGTTCCTGGTTGAAGACGTCATCTTGAAGCATGGAGCTCCTAGAGAAATGATAACAGATCGCGGCAGAAATTTCATTTCTCAAGTAATAAAAGAGATCAATGCTCTGTGCGGAATTGTGCACAGATTTACAACGGCATACCATCCCCAGACCAACGGCCTGACTGAAAGGTTCAACAAAACTCTGGGAGATATGTTGTCCATGTACACAGGTGTTGAGCAGAAGGACTGGGACCAAGTTTTACCCTACGTAACTTTTGCTTACAACACTGCTAAACAGGAGGCGACCGGCTACACCCCGTTCTTTCTTGTCCACGCCCGCGAGGCCGAGACCTACATCGATGCCGTACTACCCTACCTACCAGATGAGATCTCTAACGACTACGTTGGAGAACTTGTGACCAGAGCTGAGGAAGCGCGTCAACTCTCCCGATCACGCCTTCTACAATCACAGGCGAAAGACCGTAGACTATACGACCAGAAACATACTCCAGTCTATTACCAGAAGGATGATCTTGTGTGGGTTTTTACTCCCATCCGAAAAGTAGGACTATCAGAGAAGCTACTGAAGAGATACTTCAGTCCCTATAAGGTGACCAAGAAGCTTTCAGAAGTTACGTATGAAGTAGAGCCCGTGGACCCCTCTCCCCGATCACGGAAAGCCAAGGATATCGTCCATGTTATTCGGATGAAGCCCTACCTGGACCCTGAAGAACAACATTCTATTCTGCTAGGGAACACCAGCCGTGATAGATTTCTTTCCAGAACAAGGGCTGAGACAAGCTAATCAGCGGGTCGCTGTTTTTTTCTAAGGAGGGAGTAATGTCAAGAAGCTCAGCGGCTCCAATCA
This sequence comes from Cordylochernes scorpioides, assembly GCA_030710605.1. Taxonomy (NCBI): domain Eukaryota; kingdom Metazoa; phylum Arthropoda; class Arachnida; order Pseudoscorpiones; family Chernetidae; genus Cordylochernes; species Cordylochernes scorpioides. The sequence goes on from CP092876.1 coordinate 30,288,316, forward strand.
CAAGAGGCCCCATGGGACGTCTGTCAATCATCGCTGGACACCGGGTGTGAGGGGTTCTGGGGAATCTGGCCGGCGGGGGAGCTGACGTCCCTCATTAGGATTAACTTTAACTTGGGTAAGTTGTACTTTATCCATCTCCCTATAAATATCGCTTATAATAAATTAATTATCCCCAAACTTGCCCTTGCTTTATTTATCTCCGCGACAATATAAAGTTGCGGGAGTTTGGTATTCATGTACCAAAATATACAACTCTCCTTTTATTTATGCTTTAGAACAATGCATTACATTCTTCACCCTAATAAAAATGTTACAAATGGTGATATGTAATGAGCCATACATAACCTCAGTTTCAGAAAATTAAGACACAAATCCAATTTGTATACCATGGTTTTGGGCTCTGGCAGGGGCATCTTCGATTTCATTATGAAATCGGTCGAATTTACAAAAAAAGATGTTCAAGCTGAGATAAGATGATAAGTGTTTTTATTATTATCCCTAGTACACGTAGTATAGGCCATGATAATCATGGTGGGTAGAAGTAGGCGACTGCTTTTACTGTAAGTGCACCACATTTCTACACATGTGAAAAGCAGTTCCACTTTGCACTTACAAATGTGCCAGAACCCCTTTTTGGTTACTTGCATTCGCTGGCGGTGTTCGACTTTTACAAGAATCGGGGGCCATTGGAGCATTTTTTTTTTTTTTTTCAATTAGAAAAAAGCGCCCAATGCGGGATTCGATCACGGGTCGTAGCGGTCGAAAACCAACGGTTTAGACCATCCTTCCACCGAACTCCTAGATGATAAGTGGTAATAAGGAATATAATCCACAGCACCAGTTTTGGCTAATTGTATATCCTGGCTCATTCAATATCACATCTAACAAAGTTTTTACTGGGATGATAAACGCTCGAGGAGGTGGTTTCTTATTGAATGGGTCGCTCGAGGAGGTGGTCTCTTATAGAATGGGTCGCTCGGGAAGGTGGTCTCTTATTGAATGGGTCGCTCGGGAAGGTGGTCTCTTATTGAATGGGTCGCTCGGGGAGGTGGTTTCTTATTGAATGGGTCGCTCGAGGAGGTGGTCTCTTATAGAATGGGTCGCTCGGGAAGGTGGTCTCTTATTGAATGGGTCGCTCGGGAAGGTGGTCTCTTATTGAATGGGTCGCTCGGGGAGGTGGTTTCTTATTGAATGGGTCGCTCGAGGAGGTGGTCTCTTATAGAATGGGTCGCTCGGGAAGGTGGTCTCTTATTGAATGGGTCGCTCGGGAAGGTGGTCTCTTATTGAATGGGTCGCTCGGGGAGGAGGTTTCTTATAGAATGGGTCGCTCGGGGAGGTGGCTTCTTATAGAATGGGTCGCTCGGGGAGGTGGTCTCTTATTGAATGGGTCGCTCGGGAAGGTGGTCTCTTATTGAATGGGTCGCTCGGGAAGGTGGTCTCTTATTGAATGGGTCGCTCGGGGAGGTGGTCTCTTATTGAATGGGTCGCTCGGGAAGGTGGTCTCTTATTGAATGGGTCGCTCGGGGAGGTGGTTTCTTATTGAATGGGTCGCTCGAGGAGGTGGTCTCTTATAGAATGGGTCGCTCGGGGAGGTGGTCTCTTATTGAATGGGTCGCTCGAGGAGGTTGTCTCTTATTGAATGTATAATTAAAGGAAAGGTGCCATACATTTGGTACATGAACACCATCCTCTCACAACTTTATATATTAAAGGGAAATCTATGTACGGTGGCCTATCAAGACGGCCGATTCATCAAACTTCCCCAGGAAATTGACTTCCTCCATGTACCAATGAATGATTGGCCTGGCAATGTCAGATATTACCTATAGGTTTTGTTTGAACGAAATGTTCAATGTTTTTATATAAATATAAGGAAGACGGTCTGATTGTGATGTAATGCATATATAGGTCTCAGTTTACAGTAAGATTTTTATAATCAAACACAATATAGAAGTTTTTAAATATAAGTATATGTTATAAAGGACTGCGGCGTATGATTATAAAACACTTAAAGTTGCACCGCATAAGTTTATTTTCTGTGAAAAATCAATATCTATTTCAAAGAGAAATATTTACTATTTCTAACTTTTTTGGATGAAGTATAAAAGGGTGAAAATATGAAGAGTAATGGCGAACGGAAAAATACTTCATCCAAAAAAGTTAGAAATAGTAAATATTTCTCTTTGAAATAAATATTGATTTTTCACAGAAAAGAAACTTATGCGGTGCAACTTTAAGTGTTTCATAAGTATATGTAATTATAAAGCGATAACGTGCCACCTATTTATAAGACATGGAAGCATTAAAGCATGAATACAAACACTCCCAATATTTTTTCATCGCAGTATGGATTGTGGAATTTGTTTTATATTTAGAAAGGAACATTCGTGCTTGAATGCTTCTATTTCTTATAAGTATATGTGTTTTTTTTTCTCTTGAATTTGTCTTTTTTGCTTGTACAGCAGAGCCCCCCCTCCCTTGAGTGACCGCAAGTGGAGGTTGATTAAATACAATTAATTCTCTTTTGGTTTTACAAAAGTGGTTTCTCAGGGAGGTGTTCTCTCTTATTGAATGGGTCGCTCGGGGAGGTGATCTCTTATTGGTCTCAAATTTCATCAGGACAGTGCGAGACCTCACATGGCGCACCTGACTTTGGGGAAGATATCAGGTTATAGGTGCCTCACTCTGCCTACAGCCCTGAACTAGCACCCTCATACTTGTTTGAAGGATTAAATATTTTTTACCTGGTAAGACATTTGAGAGTTTTCAGATTTACTCCAAGCTGTTAGAGGGTGATTCAAAGAGTTGGATAAGACGCTCTACCAAAATGTCTTAACAAGTTGACAACAACACTAGATCAGATATGTACAGAAGGAAGGTGGATATATTGAATTATTATATGTCCAGGGATGATTGACAGACGTCCCATGGGGCCTCTCGTGGTTGGAGCCGCTGAGCTTCTTGACAATATATAGAGGACTTCAAGGAGTTCTCATATATAGAGCTTCACTTTCCTAGTTTTCAATTTAAAAAAGGTCTAACCAATTGTACATTTTTATTGACTGAACCTTGTAAATAGAGTATTTTCTCCTGTACCCTCTTTTTTGCAGATTTCGTAAGGTAGGTATCTTAGTGAAGTTTATTCTTAATAATAATGTACGCTCATGAACAAACTTAAGGAACTAACTTTAATCTTACTCTTAAAGTTATACCTTTTAGCATGTATATCGATATTCAGACAATAACTCTAAAGGTTATTTGATACACAGTGACCTTTATTGAGGACACACGAGATAACCAAGTGCGAACAAAATTGCCTCTGTCTCCTTAAAAAAAAAAAAAAGCAGACGACCGGCGATAAAAAATTGAGACTTCTTCAAGTTTTGTCAATGAGTATATATTGTCATTATGTTTTAATATATCCTTATAGAATTAGTTGGATTCCATCACATGCGGGAGTCCCTGGAAATGAGGAGGCCGACAGATAGGCAAAGGAAGGAGCAGCTGGACATCCTGATGCGGTGAACTCCGAGACCTACCTTTCAGCAAGGGACCATATTAACAAACTGAAACTACAACTAATAAGGAACCATAGAGATAGTTTCCATCATTCTTGGTACCAGGTAGAAAACCCCAAAAAACAGACCCTCCAACTAAACAGAAGGGAATCGACACAGTTGGCCAGATGGAAATCTGGTCACCTGCGCTTTCTAGTCTATAAAGAGGGAGCCAAAAGCTTCTCCATTGTGCACTAGGTGCAAAACCGAAGAGGCCACTCCCCAACATTTACTAAATTGCATTGGAAAGGACAAAAGATCCCTGTATAGAGAACCAAGAAGAGTTCTTGAGCTTCTTTACGAGCACGACCTCCAAGATCTTGTCTAATTTAGACTAAAAGGATAAGTAAAAAAAAAAATAAATAGAATTAGTAATGTTTAAAATAAAAAGGATTGACCATTTAAATAAATAGTTGTGAATATCAACCGCGCTATGTATATTTTAGTATCTTCTAGAAGATATTGTTAAAAATTTACAACTAAAAAGTCTATTAACGTATTATAAATATTGGCGATTCGAAAATTTGTAACGAAAACAGTTGGAACTGGTAAGAGAAGCTTTAAATAGAAATTCATTTGGGAAATAATTTGACTTCATTTACAACTATTAAGGCTCAGGTTAAATATTTTATAGTTTTTTAAAGATATTTTCATATAAAAATAGAATAATAGGTCACAAGATATAAATAAAAAAATAAAATAATAAAAATGGAAAGTGTCTGCTTGTGTTTTTCTCTGGTGCCAGTCATTGGTATTCCGCGACATTTTTGTATTTCTATCTCTGAATTATTTATAACAACAGGGGATATTTTGACTTTTCCTTTTTACATATTTCCTACACTGAATTTTATATTGATCTTTGGTTTTGTGAATAAGGTTAAGGTTCTCTTTTTTTTTTCTGTGCATGTGTACGTTGTGGGAATGCTGTCTTTTTTTTTTTTATATATAAATTCAAGATAGCAAGAAAGGTTCGAAATATATTTCAAAATTGAATATAGACAAATTTGAATAAGCAATAGAACTTTTCCTGTTTATATAATCAAATAAAGTAAAGCACGAAGGAAGATGAGTTTCTTTTTAATAAAACGCGAGCGAGCTTTCGGGCCACACGCCCTTCTACTGGCAAAAAGCTAAGAGATTCAAAGAGATACAAGCATATTTATACTATGGTAAGCAATATTTTAGCATAAATATTGCAAACCATAATGCTAAAATATTGTTTACCATAGTATAAATAGACTTGTATCTCTTTGAATCTCTTATTTTTTTGCCAGTAGAAGGGCGTGTGGCCCGAAAGCTCGCTCGCGTTTATTAAAAAGAAACTCATCTTCCTTCATGCTTTACTTTATAGACAAATTTGCTTTATTCATGATATAATTGTTAAAAACGTTTAAAAATATAAAAATATGTTCCCAAGCTGCGCGAGTATGTATTTGTAAATATTTCTTGTAAGATATAGTCGATGTTTTTGTTAAGCCCGTTGAAGAGCGATTATCACTTTAAAAGCTAGCGTTTTAAAATTAAAAGAAACTCATTGTAGGAAAATATTTTTGTATTTTTAAATTTTGCTTTAATTATATTCAATTTTTATGTAAGATTTTAAAAATTATTTGGAAAAATTAAAATTATTCTGTGATATCAAATATCGAAAAGAAAAAAAGAAAGAAAATTCTAGTTGACTTATGACCGGATCGATGACCTAATTGGCTGACAGAAAGTGGAACAGAAGATATTTTGGAAGTATTGATTCTTGTGATCTAGATATATCTCTCACGAGAGATATTATCTCAGGTAAAGTTCATTATTCTTTTGGATTTTTTTTTTTTCAAAAATGCGTATTAGTAAGATGTTGAGAAAAACACAAAGTCATTTCCCCTTTTTTTTTTCCTTGTAAGAATGTACTCGTATAAATAAACTTTCATATTTTCAATTATTTAATTTTTTAATTAAAAAAGGCATATATTGGATCAAAATATCATTTATTTTACCAATATTTCAGTTGGCTGAACGCCAACCTTTATCAAGGTATTATAACATTTTAATGTGTGTCAACAACAAACTTAGCGCCACATAACGTCAACAGAATTTTCTCTCCCCATTTAATAAGCGAAATATTTTTAAAACCTAATTTTGTTGACGTTATGTGGCGCTGAGTTTGTTGTTGACACACATTAAATATGTTATAACACCTTGATAAAGGTTGGCGTTCAGCCAACTGATATATTGGTAAAATAAATGATATTTTGATCCAATATATGTCTTTTTAATTGAAGATTTAATTATGGATTGCTCTATTTTCAAAACATTTTCAATTATGTAAGAGAAAATAGAAAAAAAGTCAGGTGTTGATAATTAAAAACAAAAAAGGCCTATCCTGACCGCTTACATGAGCATTTTTTTTATAACAGAGCGCCATCTAGGGGAACTAAAGTCAACTAAACGTCCAATTATTTTTCTCGATTATTTCTTTGGATGCTAATGAAGTAGATATTAATAGCTTCATTATCATTTTAGCGCATTTGTTTTCCGAAAATAATTGGTAATATTTTTACTGATAAACTGTAAAACGAAAATTGCAATTATTTTGCGAATGTTTCTTTTAAACGAAAAATCGAAATTTATTTTAAAGAGAAAGAGCGATTATTTCTAACTTTAAGGATGAAGTATGATAGGATGAATTGTGAAGAGTAATGATAAACGGAAAAATAAAAGTGTCCAGGGATGGGAATCGAACCCACAGTGTTCCGCTTACCGGGCAGATGCCATGTCCACTAGGCTACCCTGGACATATTTTTCCGTTCGTAAATACTATATAAAGTAATTTAAAATACAATATAACGCGGATTATGATTGTAAAACGAAAATTGCAATTATACCGCGAATGTTTCTTTTAAACGAAAAATCGGAACTGTGGGTTCGATTCCCATCCCTGGACACTTTTATTTTTCCGTTTATCATTACTCTTCACAATTCATCCTATCATACTTCATCCTTAAAGTTAGAAATAATCGCTATTTCTCTTTAAAATAAATTTCGATTTTTCGTTTAAAAGAAACATTCGCGGTATAATTGCAATTTTCGTTTTACAATCATAAGCCGCGTTATATTGTATTTTAAACTGATAAACTGTGTTAATAAAAATTAGTACCAATTCACATAAGTACAGTTTATTGAAGAGTTTATTTGACAGTATAAATATGTTGAAAATGAAACGTATCAGAGGCTAATCTACACTAAAAATAAATGTTTTTCAACTCTCGTCTGTGCTCCATTTTTGTTATCCAATCAGGTTGGATCTACACATAGCCATAAGTAATAAAATTTCCATAATATTGAAGTTATATAATACGTATATTAGAGCTAATTTTCCTAATATTGTTAAGAAGAGTTTGAAAGTACATTTTATTTTATCCATTATTGTAAATTTGCCTAACCTAATTTGCATTTATGCTTTTGATTTTCTTTGTTCGCCTGTTTTACATGTTTCTTATTTTTTTCACCATTATAAATTCCATCTTAACAATCATTAGATTAGATTTTTCCTCGACTTGTCCAGTGGACGGTTGTAAAATAAACATTTATTTCCCGCTGTCTCCATGTTTCCTCGCGGCACCCCAGAACACCATCGCAACACTGGTGGAGATGCTGATCCTACCATCAAAAATGAAGCTACCTTAAGAAGAAGCCGTCGTCTACGAGGACAACCTCCAATGAGATCCTTCAGTGCCTCTCCAACAAGACATCGGGCCACATGGGTATAAAAAGAACATACAGCCGAATAAAAGATAAATATTTTTGGCCTTCAATGTTCAAAACAGTGGAGAAATATGTTTCCAGTTGCCCTGAATGCCAGTTTCGTAAGACCCCATCCCAACAACCATCGGGACAATTGCAACCGATACCACCAGCGTCTAGACCGTTCGAACGAATAGGAATAGACCTTTTGGGTAGATTTCCCAAGTCCAACAACGGAAATAGGTGGATCGTTGTTTGCACAGACTATTACTCAAGGCATGTTGAAACAGCGGCGCTACCTCGAGGAACTGCCACAGAAATTGCCGATTTTTTCTTGAAAAGAATAGTACTAAGACATGGAGCACCGAAAATTTTAATTTCTGACCGCGGGAGTTCTTTCTTGAGCAAACTACTCACACAAGTTTTGAAAATTTGCAATACGATACATAAGAAAACGACAAGTTACCATCCACAGACAAATGGCCAAACGGAAAGAATGAACCGTACGCTGACAGATATGATATCAATGTACATTGACGAGAAGCACCAAAATTGGGACGAGATTCTCCCGTTTGTGACTTTCGCCTACAATTCCTCGGTACAAGAGACGACCGGCTATTCCCCATATTTTCTGATTCACGGAAGAGAACCGTTGACATTTCTGGACTCTACATTTGACTGGCCGGAAGTACCGCCTAAACCCGGAGACTTTGATGACTACATATCAAATCTCCTAACCATAGTTGAAGAATCAAAAAAGATTTCAATGGCTAGAACAATGGCACGGCAAGATAAATCCAAACAAGTATACGACAAACATCGCAGAGAAGTTAAATTTTCACCAGACGACCTAGTACTGATTTGGACACCGATAAGAAAAGTTGGAAGAGCGGACAAACTACAAAAAAATTACATCGGACCATTCAAGATAATTAGGAAGACATCACCAGTAAATTATGAAGTAAAAGAAGTCACGGGAAGAGGCAAGAAAATTGTACATGTGTCAAGAATGAAACTGTACCGGACCCCAGACTTGAGGACAAGTCTTTTCAAGGGGGAGAGTAATGTTAAGAAGAGTTTGAAAGTACATTTTATTTTATCCATTATTGTAAATTTGCCTAACCTAATTTGCATTTATGCTTTTGATTTTCTTTGTTCGCCTGTTTTACATGTTTCTTATTTTTTTCACCATTATAAATTCCATCTTAACAATCATTAGATTAGATTTTTCCTCGACTTGTCCAGTGGACGGTTGTAAAATAAACAAAATAAACATTTATTTCCCGCTGTCTCCATGTTTCCTCGCGGCACCCCAGAACACCATCGCAACAATATATATTTTTATAGTTAAAAATTCAAATTACACCCATATGTTCATAAAAAGTAAATTCTTTAAATTATTTTAATTTGTTTATTAAGTATATTCGTCTGTGAAAATATCTTTCAACTAGGGAGTAAATGCTTATTCAGGATTTATTTGAACAAAAAGAAAAAGGGTAAGTAACTTGACGTTAGTGCCAACAGTGAACAAGTTACAACGACTGAAAATAAGAAAATAATTCAAGAAATTTGCATCCTCCTGATCGTGTAACAAAAGGTTGATGATGGTTTGCGCCATCTTTCGTAATAAATACCAACTAATAGTTGATTTGTTTTATTTTTCTAAAATTATAACCTGAAACCCATTCTTCATTGATCATGACAAGTTAGCACGTACGTGTTTTATGCCGTTGGTCCTCAACAGCGTGCTGCAAGTTGTATCTAAACGATAAAAAAAAGCTGATCTTTGAGACTTTCTGAAAAACTACCATATGAAAAATAGTAAAAAGTGAAAATGTACTGGGATCAGATTGATAAATGAAGAAAAAGGCATCTCCAGATCGTTAAACTAAGATGTGATGATGGTTTGCACAATTGTAGAAATTCAGGACTTGTTATATATATATATAGAAGAAGAAATATAAAAGTTCTGTGACTCTAAAACTGACAGCGATAAAGTGACTGCTGTAACCTGAGGTCAGTTCACGGCAACTTCACACGCCATAAAAATGCTGCTGAGGTAGTTATGCTTACTCACGCAGCTATTTCCTGAGTGTCACGTCGCTCCAACATTCCATTGGTTCATTCTCTTTCCATACCTAGGAATATGATGACCTTCAAGTATAGCAGAATTCATTTGGTTTTTCTACTTCTCCTTCAATGTCTTCCTCTACTGAGGCTGGGCCACATGGTCTCTCCGTACCTCCCTCCTTCAATGTCTTCCTCTACTGAGGGTGAGCCACATGGTCTCTCCGTATCTCCCTCCTTCAATGCCTTCCTCTACTGAGGGTGGGCCACATGGTCTCTCCGTACCTCCCTCCTTCAATGTCTTCCTCTACTGAGGGTGGGCCACATGGTCTCTCCGTACCTCCCTCCTTCAATGTCTTCCTCTACTGAGAGTGAGTCACATGGTCTCTCCATATCTCCCTCCTTCAATGTCTTCCTCTACTGAGAGTGAGCCACATGGTCTCTCCATATCTCCCTCCTTCAATGTCTTCCTCTACTAAGGGTGGGCCACATGGTCTCTCCATATCTCCCTCCTTCAATGCATTCCTCTACTGAGGGTGGGCCACATGGTCTCTCCATATCTCCCTCCTTCAATGTCTTCCTCTACTGAGAGTGAGCCACATGGTCTCTCCTTATCTCCCTCCTTCAATGTCTTCCTTTACTAAGGGTGGGCCACATGGTCTCTCCATATCTCCCTCCTTCAATGCCTTCCTCTACTGAGGGTGGGCCACATGGTCTCTCCATATCTCCCTCCTTCAATGCCTTCCTCTACTGAGGGTAGTCCACATGGTCTCTCCATATCTCCCTCCTTCAATGCTTTCCTCTACTGAGGGTAGGACACATGGTCTCTCCGTATCTCCCTCCTTCAATGCCTTCCTCTACTGAGGGTGGGCCACATGAACTCTCCATATCTCCCTCCTTCACTACTTTCCTCTACTGAGGGTGGGCCACATGGTCTTTCCATATCTCCCTCCTTCAGTGCCTTCCTCTACTGAGGGTGGGCCACATGGTCTCTCCATATCTCCCTCCTTCAATGTTTTCCTCTACTGAGGGTAGGCCACATGGTCTCTCCATATCTCCCTTCTTCAATACCTTCCTCTACTGAGGGTGGGCCACATGGTCTCCATATCTCCTTCCTTCACTGCCTTCCTATACTGAGGGTGGGCCACATGGTCTCCATATCTCCCTCCTTCAGTGTCTTCCTCTACTGAGAGTGAGCCACATGGTCTCTCCATATCTCCCTCCTTCAGTGTCTTCCTCTACTGAGAGTGAGCCACATGGTCTCTCCATATCTCCCTCCTTCAGTGTCTTCCTCTACTGAGAGTGAGCCACATAGTCTCTCCATATCTCCCTCCTTCAGTGTCTTCCTCTACTGAGAGTGAGCCACATGGTCTCTCCATATCTCCCTCCTTCAGTGTCTTCCTCTACTGAGAGTGAGCCACATGGTCTCTCCATATCTCCTTCCTTTACTGCCTTCCTATACTGAGGATGGGTCACATGATCGCTTCATACTTCCTCCGCCATCTTCTTCATCTCCTCGTAGGTGTGTCGTCCAGTCCATTGTTTTAGATCGTCTTTGTATCCCCGTCGTCTTCTTCCCCTCGATCTCTTGCCCTGGAGCTTTCCCTCCAACACTTTCAGCAATGTCTCTCCTGCTGATCCGCGCATCACATGTCCAGCAAACGTTGGTTTTTCTATAAGAGTATTTTTTTAAACGATCAGGAGATGTATTTTTCTTAAAGTATTTTCTTCAGTTGTTGTAACTTGCCCATTGTTGGCTCTAACGTCAAGTTACATAACCTATAGCTCAGAAGCCGTAATTAAATATTTGAACATAATACAACCAGACGAATGAACCAGCCCGATTAAATGTTTAAAAAACTTATAGCTGGCATCCAAAATTGACTGAACACATACAAATAGAAGATTTATAAATAATAAGCTATTAGAACTCTCAATAGAATTAATTGACGGTTAATATTCCTAAACTAGAGAACAATAGAATATTTCTAAGGATCTCTCAATAAAAAGGTTATGTGGTACTATAGATAAGTTATGAGTATCATAGGAGGTACGCCCATCACATAGGACAGTTATGGAGTGGCTCGTATATCTTTCTCCGCGCATGCGCCTACCATGACGTAGCTAAATCATAGGTCAAGGCGCTTGGTTGCCTTGACAACCTGTCACATGGTAACAAGGCTGTCTCTTGTAACGACCATAGGGATACAATAGGTCTATACAATACCATAGAAAACTTCTCTTCTCCCTAGATATGTTGTATAGCTCGAATGGCGTAACAGAATATGTTTTTTGAAGACCATTTCTTGGTTAGAAAATACAGTCACATCAACCTATAGTTTAACTCCCGACATTTCAGTAACTACCTGTCATTCTCTTCAGGGGAATGATTACTTTGAATCTTAGTTCTACTTATATACATGCACCATTTTCTGTAATACATACAAAGCGTCACGTAGCTGCATATATAAATATAATTCATAAAAGTTTTAAAATAAAAAATGTTATTTTTATAATTTTTTTACATAAACAGCGTATTTATACGCAAACTTGGCCTTAAATATCATTTCTTGATTTCTCAGGAAGACTCTGGGACCTAATTATTGGTTGTAGAGGTACAGCCTGCATCACGCATGCGAGGACCAATATCCCGAAACGTGCAACTTGGTTGGCTTTTCTTGATTTATCAAAAAATGGGTTAGTCAAATATCAAGGAGTAAGTTGAATCAACGTTTAGTTGATTTTTTTTTTTTTGACAATAGATGGCGTTCTGTCATCTAAAATGCTCATGTAAACGGATATTTTGTTTTAAATATTTAGTTTGTGGAGTAACACACAGAATTCACTTTTTCAATTTTTTTTTTTTTTTTGGTAAGCCACTTTGACGTGTGTGTGGTTTGATATAAAATATATAAACAAATAAGACATATTCTGAACATTAACATGAGCGTTTTCTAGATGGCAGAGAGAGAGCGCCATCTAGTGGAAAATAAATCAACTAAACGTTAATTTAACCTGTTTCTTGATATTTGGCCAAACCATTTTCTTGATAAATCAAGAAAAGCCATCCGCGAATTCATTTTTTCATGTATAAAAAATGTATCATCTCTATAGGTTACATCTCTCTTCAATATGCATACACTAATACCACTCTTCAAAATAATTACAATGATTTTATGACCCAAACTATTAAAATTCGAAAATATTATAGACGCGTATGATTCTTTTAAAAATTTAACAATTTCTACTGCCCTTACTGCAATGTAAAAATTAATGGGAGGGCCTGGCTTATTAGTAAGGGCAGTAGAAATTGTTAAAAATTTAAAAGAATCATACGCGTCTATAATAGTTTCGAATTTTCATAAAAGATGGCGCGCTAATGTATCATAATATAACTGTTCTAATAAAAGACCCAAAATATACTCTATATTTCACCGTCTCAAACATATTTTGGAATATTCTGCTAATTTCTTTACTCCTCTAGTAGGATGATATGATATCGAAGCCGTCCCTGTACTGATGAGGGCCATAGCCTGAAACCATGGTTTACAGGTTGACTCTATCTCTGCAGACTCTATCTCAACTACCGTGGACCTAAATTACACTAATGAATTGATAATTCTAGTTTTAATTAGTATAGTTTTTTATTTTAAAATAAACTATATTTTTATACAATTAATTTAGTGATCAATTCTAACAATATATTAAACATTTTTGATAATATGTGTGTAAATAAACTTTATTTCTTGATAATTTTTTTTTTTTGCTCTAAAATATAAATTTAAATAATTTCACTCTCTCTCTTTCTAAAAATAGAATTTGAAAAGAAAAAATAAAATTCAAGTAAAAAGTTTCTTTTAATTTTGGTTTTTGCAAGTTGGTTTTAGAGCAAATTTTCTGCTCTTCAAAGGGAAAATACTTTATTCACAATCTCTAAATGATCTTTATACAAAAATAATTGAAAAATTTGTTATTGGCTATATTATAGTATACTCGTATTTGCTCGTAAGCTTGCGGAAACCAAAATTAAAAGAAACTTTTTAACTGAATTTTGTTTTTCCTTTTTCAAATAATTTCTGGGTAACTATTAATCATATAAAACTAGAAATAATTTATATATATATAAGTTTGGCCTTAAATACCCATTTCTTGGTTTCTCAAGAAGCCTCTGGGACCAAAAATCTTTTTGGTCGCAGTGGTACAGCCAACTCCATGCTGACGAGCGCCAACAGCGCGAAACGCGTTCGTGGATGGCTTTTCCTAATTTATCAAGAAATTGGCTTGGCCAAATATCAGGGAACAGGCTAAATCAACGATTAGTTGATTTCTGTTACACCAGATGGCGCTCTTCCTTCTGAAAAGCACATGTGCTCCTGGTCAGGATATGCCTTTTTTATTTTTTATATCAACACCTAACCCACTTATTTTTTATTTTTTCTATTGTTTTTTTTTTAATAAATATATTGAAACTATAAATGAATAAAACAAAGCATCAGGGGCTGCGTATCTTTACAAGAACAAATATATACGAGCTTTCGGGCACATACGCCCTTCTACAGGAATTAATGAAACAATAATCCAACTAGTTTGAAATAGGATTTATATATAATTTAACGTGCATATCCACGATACACGTGCATATCAACTTGCAAGGTATCCCATCAGACATGTGATATCTTATACTGTGAATGAATTTGTTTTATCAATAAAAGTTGATATGCACGTGTATCGTGGATAAGCACGTTAAATTATATATAAATCCTATTTCAAAATAGTTGGATTATTGTTTATTAATATTCCTGTAGAAGGGCGTATGTGCCCGAAAGCTCGTATATATTTGTTCTAATAAAGATGCGCAGCCCTTGATGCTTTGTTTTATTCATTTATAAATCGTACAGGGCTTTTTCATATTGAAACTATGTACATAAAATAGTTTAATCATTTACACGCAAATATCTACATAGGATATAGTGTGTGTTTTGTAATAAATAAAATGGTATATAGGTTGATGGCTTTTGTCTGAATTTGCCATAATTGGTCTTGTGGCACATTGACATCTGAATCAGCGCACTTTGTGCATAGATGATTACGCAATGTATTGTTTTTATGCATCTATAATGGTACAGAAGTCTTCCCACCTTTTGGTACACAAATACGATCCTCCTAAAATATTACATTATAAGACAATTGACAATAAAAATAATTTTATTGACATCTTGTCAATACATGCAAAGAGCACAGTCTGCACTATTTGAAAAAAAGATAATATGCATTATATACACTATGTACAATGAATATGGCGCCCCTGCCAGCGCTGCAGAGTTTGGTGGAGAATCACCAGTGAATCTCCAGCGACACCACGCATTTCGTGATCTACGAAGAATACGTAGATTATATTATAAGAGAGCGCCATCTATTGTCTAAAATCTGAACTTTTTATGACGAGTATTTTTCTTTTAATATAAAACAATTTTATCTACTGTCCTTACTGCAATGGTAAAAATAATTAAAAATTCAGGATTATCAGTGGTAAAACCTCTATTAAATTGGCTAAACCTCTAGAAAAGTTCATCACTGATGAGCCAAGTTCCTTCCGTTATTTTTATCATTGCAGAAAGAGCAGTAGAAATTTGTTTCTACAAGTAACTTACTGGTATATCTTAAAAGAAACATTCGCGCCATGAATAATTCAAATTTCGAAAATATTGCATTGTATAAAATACAAGTACTTGTTTCATCAACCACAAATTATCCTATTTATTTTCTCAATGTTTCAGCGACTATCCATCCTTGATATCTAGATATCTATATTTATATGAAAAATAGACACTTCGGCCAATTAGAGTTTTTTATTTTCTCAATGTTTAAGGGATACAAGTAAATTACTTGTAAAAACAGTTTTCTACTGACTGCTCTTTCTGCAATGATAAAAATAACGGAAGGAACTTGGCTCATCATTGTTGAACTCTTCTAGAGGTTTAGCCAATTTAATAGAGGTTTCACCACTGATGAGCCTGGCTCTCCCATTATTTTATCATTGCAGTAAGGGCAGTAGAGGGAGAAAATTGTTTTATTTTAAAATGTTTAACTCCTTGCCAAAATGTTTTATTTTACAGTATTTACTTCTCCTGACGAAGACAATTTTTTTTTTCGAAACGTTGAGAAAATAAAAAACTCTAACTGGACGAAGTGTCTATTTTGCATATAAATATGAATGCCGGCCAGGCAGCCTCTATCTTTACGATAGATATCTATAGTCTGTCTTTTCAATAGATGGGAATCCTCTGGATATTAAGTAAAATAATGCAACAATTCGGGAGATGAGTTCTCTTTTCATTTTATTATTGTTCCTTTTTTACGCCTGTAGAGATAAGGGCGGAAATTCCTGAAAGATTGATAATGTAATAATAAAATGAAAAGAAACTCATTTCCAGAAACCTCTTGTATTATTTAATTAATTTATTTTGTGTTTATTTTTTTCACATCTTAGATGTACTATACTGCTATCTTCCTAGGATATCATCAAGCTGTAAACTAAGAGAATAAAGAGGTTCTACCCTATCTAGACATGTTGATTATAAGAATTCACCGCATTGCCCTGTACAACAGGTTATCACTTCGCCTTTGCCGGTCCCAAGTCCGGATGAAAAAGGTAGAGGGGGAGCACAGTAACAAGCTCGCTAAAAAAACCTGGGCTCAGTTGGCCCGGCTGGTAGTACCCTGTAAGGGTTCCTAATCCAGGGATACAGGATGTCTGTACTCCATGTTTGGAGCGGCTGTACATGGCGTCTGTTCCTCATGGTAGAGGCGGCCATTTCTTTTGGAGCTAAGTCGGCCTGCCACTGAGTAGTGCCCCCAATCTTAATGACAAAGGAAAACGCATTCTACTTCACCCAGTCATGATGATTGTCAAAACCCACATAATTGACTGTATTGGCTCATCCATTGATAAACTCTACTCATCCCCAGCAGACAATATCAACAAGATCTACAAGTTTGATACCTTGATATGATCGAGTGAAGATAAGAAAGAAGAAGAGAGGCTATCACAAGAAATCTATAACTCATTTCTATGTCCAGCACTCATGCTTTTGCCCAACCAGCCATAAAATCACAATATTCAAGACTTTGGCTACTTCATAATTTCATTAGTTAATATATAAAGGAAATCATAAGGCTAATATGAAAAATATTATTTTTAGTATAACTCTAATGTCAAATACAAGCTTTCAAGTCTTTCAATTCTTCTGTAGACGTAACTCTAATGAATATTACAAGATAGCTACATAATATAGAACTTAATGCTCTTTATTTTTACAGACAACAACGAGATGTAGAAAACAAGAATAGATCCATTGCTTAAAAACAAATCCACAAATAAAGACTCAGTTTTAATTTCAAGCAAACCATTCTAGTAATCTAACCAACAAACACACAAACACACACCAGATATTGATCTAAGAATCATTGATTTCCAAAGAGAAAGCAACAGGATCAATAGAAGGCTAAAATTACCAGCGCGGTACGAAAACATCAAATCCCAAAGCCGATGACCTCTTAGAAAACCATATTTTTCATCAACTCTATATTATAAATAGTGAAACTGAAGTATAAACATATATACACAAGCCATGTTTTTACATGCCATTATTGTTAATCTTTTAGTTTATTTGGCTCAATTTTTTTTAGTTTCGTTTTGAATACTAAATATACAAATATAATAAATATTATCAATTGAATATATTGAAAACTAGGATATGTAAATAAATGTTTCTGTAAGTTGTTCATAGGTAGTTTCTTCCGGGTCTTGTATTTATAGCCAGGATCTTGAAACCTTTGCGCTATTTGGAATATAGAGGAAACCAAATCTTTAATTGATGAATTTTCTCATTTTCCCAGAGTTCATATTAGAGAGGATATCATTATTCATAAGTATAAATGTCTATAATGTGTTTGAGCTTTATTCGTAGCAGTATTTTGAAACAAGGGCTAAAGCTTCTCTGCTAAAGTTTATTCTTCTTTTCGAGCTCTATCTCGATATTGGCTTTGATTCTTTCAAGTTATTGTATACCTTGCAATTCCCAATTTGTAAGTGGAAATCCCCTTTGTTAAATTGAGAATTCTATTATCTACAAGAATTTGAAAGAACCCAAGATATTATCGAGACAGCAGCTCAAAAACAATGAGAGAGCAACAATAGTTTTAAAATTCAATAAAATAATTCACATGTTTCAATATTGAGTAGAAGTATTGTAGTATCATAGTAAATGACTACAAACACGATTCGCCTAAAATAATTAGTTTATTAAAAGGTTCCAAATAACTTTATTAGGTGCCGCTCAAAAAGAGCAACCTAGATCATCATATTTACAATATACTGAGGGGGATGGTTATGTACAGGGGTTCATTTACAATTATAATTTATAATGATGTCGTTGGGTCCGGATTCTCAGGTCCTTGGGGATATTGTTCTTGAGAAGGTTTTTTCTGGCTTGTTTGATATTCAAAGTGGGTTTGTTTTTTCATTTTTCCCCACTTTTGTCATTCTGGCTTAATTGATGGAGAATTTGTCTAGGTTTTAAAGTTTATTAAAACTGGGTTCAAAATCACATTAATAGGTACCATAGGGATGCATAGGCGCGACTATCCTGTTTTGAAAATCTAAGAGCTACGATTTCTTCCCTCAAAGACGCTACAGCAGAAGTTAATTCTTCAATATTTGTATCTTTACTTTCGGTTTCGAAAGTTTGTGCTTGAAGACTTATCTCCTGTATCTTATCCGCCATTTCGGCGAGGCTGTCCAGATCCTCCCTACTAACTGCTAAAATATTTTTGATATTTCCTGGTAATTTGTCCATCCAGAGGGTTCGGATAACTTTGTCAGAGATATCTTCTTTAGATTTAAGGATCTTCATTTTCCTGAGTAGTTGGCTAGACTTCAGATCTCCGAGTTCTAGCCCAGTAAGTAGCCTTCTAAGTTTCTTTTATTCGCTCTCCTTGAAGATTGTTATTAGGCGATCCTTTGCAGAAGAATATTTGGCCTTGTTTTGGGAATCTTGAATGATATCCCAAAGATTTTTGACAAGATGAAGTTCCAATTGGGCCACCAAATAGTTGAATTTAGTCATTTCTTGGCTGATTCCATTGATGGCAAATTGCGCCTCCACCTGATAAAACCATTATTTCGGGTCTATATGACCAGAAGGGTAGAATTTTAACTGCGACCTTTGCAACTTCTGCCTCACTTTCTGCCATATTATTTATTCGGGAATTTTCAAAAAGGTTTCTATTGTAGTCACCTCGATCCCTAAGACACCACCAATAAAGTGGATGCCCTTACTTCAAGCAGTATCCCTAAGCCTTACCACGGGTGGGGGGTCATTAGGGACTGACAAGAAGTGCTCCTAAATCGAGAGAAGCCTTACCACTGGTGGGGGGACAAAATGGACTAGCTGAAGTCACGGCTCACCAATGTAGTATTATAGTAAATGACTACAAACACGATTCGCCTAAAATAAATAGTTTATTAAAACCGGTTCAAAATCACATTAATATGTACCGCTCAACAAGAGCAACCTAGTTCATGATAATTGAAACAGTGAATAATATATGAAGGCTTTTCACATATTAAACAAAATTTTAACGCGGGATTCAATCCCGGTTCATGACTGTCGGAAATCGAGGGTGTTACCCACTCGTCCACAGTTTTATTAAAATCGTTTCAAAATTACATTAATAGGTACCGCTCAACAAGAGCAACCTAGTTCATGATAATTGAAACAGTGAATAATATGTGAAGGTTATTCACATATTAAACAAAATTTTAACGCGGAATTCAATCCCGGTTCATGACTGTCGGGAACCGAGGGTGTTACCCACTCGTCCACCGACTTTTTAAAGTTTATTAAAGAGAAAATATCTTTATTTACGGGGCTGCTAACCAAAATAAATGATTTTTGAGCCCTAATGGCCGCGTAAAGCGGAATATTTAAAACCACTATGACCAGGGTGGAGAGGCTAAGGACAGGATCACCGTCAGGGAAGAGGCAGGTTAGGCCGGATTGGGTCCGCGGAGGTCAGGAGGCAGGAAGAAGGTGGGAGGACTAGAACTTTGCAGCTCTAGCTCTGGCAGTTGGGCGAGACATTAATCCTGCCTCGTGGTCGGCAGAGAGGCCCTTGGCTGAGCAGTTGACGCACTTGGCCGTGCGCGGGTTGGCAAGAGTTGGACAGCTTCGGCCTTGGTGGTCACCAGAAGCGCAGTGGAAGCAGGTGACCGTAGCCTTGGTGCACCTATCGGCGTTGTGGCCGTAGCCACAGCAGCGGTAGCAGACGCGGACGCGGACAGACTCCTCGTAGTTCAGGATCACTTGGTCCACAATGATCCTGTCGCGTCTTCCAATGGCCTTGTAGGAAGCCAAGTCCAGCTCAATAAAGGCCGTGCAGGTGCCATTTCTGGTCGGAGATCTGTGTGCCACTCGGACAGACTTGTCTCCAGGAAGCTGGCTGAGGGCATCGGTGGAAAGGAAGGCCGTGACAATGTCCTCATCCGCGGTTTCCGCCTACACGTTGAAGAGGCAGATTCTTGGGAGGAATTGCCTCAGTTCCCGGACTTTCAGGCCTTGGAGCTTGTTGTCCAGGGCAGAGCTGACGGCAGGAATGGCCTCTGGAGTGTTGGAGTGCAGCACCAGTTTTCCCCTGGTGCGCAGAGACGCCCAGAAGCCTTGGGGCAGAGTGTGGGCAACGCGGACAGCTTTGAGGATGTCCCGTGGGTCAGCCTGCGGGTTATCTGCAATAACCACGATGTGGGCCGCAGATTTCTCCCCATTGATGGTGCCTTTGGCAACGGCAGGCTTGGGGGCGCGGGAAGATGCAGGCTTGACTGGAACCAGTGGTTTGCTCCTCTTAGCGAGCGGGTTTGATGCCTCTGGCTGCTTCCTCTTGGTTAGAGCAGGATCTGGCTTCTTGGGAGCAGGTGCTGCCACAGGGACAGCAGCTGGAGCGGGGGTGGCAGGCTTGATGAGCTCGATCTGAGCGCTAGAGTTCTTGCAGGTGGGAGCAGTGCTAGTTTGAGTGGTTTGGCAGGTTTTCTTGGGCATCCATGATTTCATCCAGCTCCATGAAGTCATTCACGGTGCTCGATAGGTTCTTCACATCCCTAACTAGGCACTTGATTATTTCCGTTCGCTGCTCAATGAAGCGAACAAGGTCTAGGTGAAGAGCTACTAGGGAGGGCTGGCCGAGGGATTTCAGGATTTGGTAGTGGCGGGAGATACCATGTTGTCTTCTTTAACAAGAGCCGCGATTTCAACCGAGGGTTGAGAGGGCTTGTTAGCTTTCTTCTTCTTGCAGGGATCCATGGCGGGAGAGCGTCAAAGAAGTGGTGACTGAAAAAATTAAGGCTTTCGAAAGTTTGGTTTATTAAAAATTATAGTCAAAGTACATATATTATTTTGTAATATAAGGAAGTGGGTAGTTAACAGAAAAATTAATTAAATTATAAACTAAATATAGTTTTAGGTATAGAAAAATATAATATAAATATAAACATAAAAAGGTTTGGGAATAAAAGGTATAATATACAATTAGCTAAGGTTTGTCCTAACAGCGCCATCTATGTACAGTTTTAGGAACTATTTATCTTACGGTATCATGCGGCCAGAGAAAAGTATATTTTCAAAAACATTTTTTATTCTCTAGCTTTCGGGCTTGAACGCCTTTCTACATTATACCATGTTTTCTCCTGTAGAAAGGCATTCGTACCCGAAAGCTAGAGAATAAAAAGGTTTTTGAAAATATACTTTTCTCTGAAGACCTGATATTTTTACTCAATTGTGAAAAAGTTGCATATAGTGTTGATAGAATTTATTCGTTCATACGGAGGTATAGCTAAAACCTTTTTATTTTATATCTTTCGGGCATGAACGCTTTTCTACATTATACCATGTTTTCTCCTGTAGAAGAGCGTTCATGCCATTAGCTAGAGAAAAAAAAAGGTTTTTGAAAATATACTTTTATCTGGAATATTGATATTTTTGCTCAATAGTTGAAAAGTTTCATATAGTGTTGATGGAATAGCTATACAAATCCTAATAATCACATAAGCCAAAACAATAGCCACCATCACGACAATTCAATATATTTTATTGACACTCCTAGTCAATTGTTATAAGAATCAAAGATAAATTAAACAAAGATAAATATGATTATTTACAATTTGGTGATAAAAAAACTTTTCTCGGGAAGGAGGCTCCTCCATATTGAGATGGAATATAGCTTCAGATATCCAAACCTCCTGAAATCCCTACCGCTGGTCGTGCCTCCGATGGCCTAATGTGTTGTAGAAGGCCATCCGCCTGGGACCACCTGGATGGAAGTCGGCCTTCGACTGGAATCAATGCTACAGAAGGTTAATGGTTCTTCAGGAATTTATGGACAGGTTGTGTGAGCTCCGTCCTTGTTTGGACTTCACTCTGAAAAACCTATAGGAACTATCATGATTGTATCCATTGTATCCACTTTTACACGGCGGTGGAATCCTGGAGTCAGTCTCTTTAAATGTAGATCACAGCACCCATGGTCCTAAGGTCTTCTCGGCAATCTTCAGTTTGTCTTCCCTAATTTACCCAGCATCTCTACCAAAATGTCACGTAGAAAATTAGGGAAGACAAACTTCAGGATGACACAGCAATTTATTTGAGGAAGAACAAACTATGAATGATAAACAAAAGATAAGCAATGAGTGAAGTTTACAGAGTAGCAAAATACAAACATAAAAAAAATGATACTCTGTTAATCAAATACTAAATACTATGCTATAATATTAACATTGAACTGAAAGATCCTGTCCTTGTCCTTGGTGAGAGATCCTGTCCTTGCCTGGAGGAGGACAAGATGCAGGAGTCTCTCTTCCTGAGAACAGATTTTTATATTTTCATTACCAAATTGTAAATAATCACATTTATCTTTGTTTAATTTATTTTTGATTTTTGTAACAATTGACCATTAGTGTTAATAAAATATATTGAATTATCGTGATTGTAGCCATTGTTGTGACTTATATCATTGTTAGGATTTGTATAGAAACTGATCTAGAGAAAAATCGAATAATGTCTATTGTAGATATTGCTTTAAATGTATCATTGGTTCTGTGGATGCTAGAATTTAGATAGGTGATAGTCTAGGATGGGGCAAAGAGATCTGTCAAACATCAATTACCTTAGTTATTATTGTGTGATTCATAAATTTGCTGTTGTTATTGTTAGAATATAGATAGGAGCTAATGTATGTTAACGATAGCAAAGATATCTCAAAAATCACCTTATTCTTGTTTTTCATTAAATTGTTGTCATTGTTGTTATAATTTGAATAGGAATTAGTCTGGAGATGGCAAAAATTCTCTAAAAATACCTAATTTATTGTTGTGGTTCTAACAATTATGCTGTCATTGTTAGAATTTAGATAGTAGCTAGTATAAAGATAGCAAAGATCTCTAAAAATCACTTTATATATTGTTGTGGTTCCAACAATGAAGCTTTCATTGTTATAATTTAAATAGGTGTTAATCTGGAGATGGCAAAAATCCCTCAAAAATGACTTCAGATATTATTGGGGTGTGTTCCAATGGGCTGTCATTGTTAGAATTTAGATTGTAGCTAATATAGAGATGGCAAAGATATCTCAAAACACCTTAGTTATTGTAGTGGTTCCAACAATGGGGCTGCATTGTTAGAATTTAGATAGTAGCTAGTATAGAGATAGCAAAGATCTCTAAAACCTCCTTAAGTATTGTCATAGTTCCAACAATGAGGTTGTCATTGTTAGAATTTAGATAGTAGTTAGTATATAGAGATAGCAAATATCTCTCAAAATGCCCTTATGTATTGTTGTATTTTCACTATTCCTGTTAGTGTTAGAATTTAATTAGGATCTGGGGGGAATAGCGATAGCTAAGTGCTCTCAAAATCACCTTATTTATTGTTGTATTTTCTAACTATTGTTGCTGTCATTGTTAGAATCTAAATATGATCTGGTTGGGTATTGTTGTATTTCCCATTATTGTTGCTGTCATTGCTAGAATTCATTTGCGCTTTTTGGGGGCTTAGTTCCATGATAAGGGATGGGGGGATTGGTATCTTTTATGGGGTTGCTTCTAAATACATAAAACATTTGACACTATAATTCATGGTACGGTCTCTTGTTTCAACACTGAACGCCTTGTCCATTTCTTTGCCTAGCTATCTCCCTCGACATATATTTGTCATACAAGTTCGTGATAGATATGAGTGACATATTTTCGTGACAATGACATAATGTATTGTATTTTAGGCTTCGCAAGAACAAGTGCAGCATGCTGAAATAAATTATGGGTTAATATAGAATGATATAGATGGGAAATTTTCCGGGAGGAAATTGATCCATAGAAGCATAGGGCGCCTCTCCCGTCAAAATAAACGTCAAAACCTGACGCCATCTATGCGGCGACGGTCAATAGATGGCGTCAGGTTTTGACGTTTATTTTGACGGGAGAGGCGCCCTATGCTTCTATAGAATGATATGTTTTCCCCAATTAGCTTCGTTTGCTATTATTATTTTTTGTATGTGATCATCTTATTAAAGTTAAAAGAAAATATTTAAATATATTATATATGAATTGAATATATGTAAATTCTTCAATTATTGAAGGAAAAGTTTGGCATTTTTTATATATGCATATATATATATATGTTAATTGTATTAAAAGATAGAGACACAATGAGGCTTAAATTTTGTAAGTCATATTTTTTCTTAATCTTTAATAAATATTTTGTGAAGTAAAAGAGAAGTCTTCTTAAACTTATATTAAAGAAACAGGTGAATATTATCTGCGTGATAACATTATTTATACACTACATATTTAACAAATTTTACTAAAAAACATTTAAAAATTCACCCCAACCTCTAAAGATAATATATGATATAATTTCCCAGCACTTCATGATTGCATTCAAAGTTTCCAAACAGGAGCTATGAGACACAATGCAGAAATATCGTCAAATTGTTGAGAAATCATTTTATGGAGTAATTCAGTTTTCGCAAAATAAGTCGGTGGAACAGTGGTTAAAACCCTTAATTCCCAACAGCCATGAACCGGGATCGAATCCCGCATTGGACACTTTCTGTTAGAACCTGTTCATATTTTCCATTGTAATTAACATAAGCTAGTTAATTATAAGGTGATAATGTGCCATCAATATATAATAAATGGAATCAATATAGCAAGAATGTTTATTTTTAAATATGAAACAAGCTTCTACTGTCCTTACTGCATGTTGGGGGCAACAACTCCTTTATAACCAAAGACCTATCCATATTCAGGATGGCTTGTAACCCTTGATTTAAACTTTACGTCCCTTCTGAGAAGGCTTCGAGTTTTATGTAAATATATATATTTGTTAGATAATAAAAAGGCATATATTGGATTTAATAAAAGATTTATTTTGCCAATATTTCGGCTGGCTGAACGCCAACCTTTGTATACACAAACTCAGCGCCGCATAGTGTTATGCGGCGCTGAGTTTGTTTATACAAAAATGTAATGCCTCGATAAAGGTTGGCGTTCAGCCAGCCGAAATATTGGCAAAATAAATCTTTTATTAAATCCAATATATGCCTTTTTATTATCTAATGAATTAAATATGGATTGCTCTCTATTTTCAAAACAATATATATTTGTATAAATTATATTGTTTATAGCTGTAAGTGTTCTTTATATCATTGTTGACTAGAAGTCAATAAAGTGGTTTTAATCTTCTTACTGCAAAGAAAAATATTGGGAGGGCTTTGCTCATCAGTGGTGAACCTTCCCAGCGGTTTCGTCAATTTAATCTACCAGACCGCTTCCTTGAGCTCTAATACTGTATTAGACGATTCTGGTTATATATGCCACACTGATGGCTGGAATATTAGAAATGGTTTTCAAGCAAATTATGGACGTAAGCTTATTAAG
Organism: Cordylochernes scorpioides; assembly: GCA_030710605.1. Taxonomy (NCBI): domain Eukaryota; kingdom Metazoa; phylum Arthropoda; class Arachnida; order Pseudoscorpiones; family Chernetidae; genus Cordylochernes; species Cordylochernes scorpioides. The sequence goes on from CP092876.1 coordinate 30,313,660, forward strand.
CTAGGTTGTTCTTTTTGACCGTTACCTAATAAAGCTATTTTGGAACAGGAAGTTATATTTTCAATCTATTTTGATAGAAAAACTGATAAAACAGCAACAAATTCCTCATTAAGAATAAAGGAAGATATAAATATTGAAGGAAAATCCTTCGTTTTTCATCAAGTTAAGGAAGAAATTAAAGTGCTGACGCGATAAAAAAGGATCAAGAAAGGAATGGAGACAATATCATTCGTCAAACCCAATTGACCAGTTTCATCCTTATTTATTGCTTCTCCCATTTCACTTTCTCCACATAATTTCTCTCAATTGCCAGAAGACTTGAAGGATGGAATTCCACTCTAAGCCAATTACGTAAGAGCAAGGACTTTGTGTTCCGATTGGTTAGTTTTTTCATCAAAAGAATATTTCATTTAAGAGAGATTCTCACATTCATTTAAACAAATATATTTCTAAACTATATTTATTTTTGTTGTATTTTTACTGATTTTCACAGTAAATTGCTTTATTAAAGATGGTTACTGATATATAAAATTTTATGTAAAGAGGAAATTATATTATGATTGGTATTTATGTGTGTGTGGTGTTTGTAGTGTTTAGATATTTGAACGTGTGTATGTGGTGTGTATGCGATATGATTGGTGCGTGTTTGGTTGCATGTGCGTGTTGTGTGTGTGGATTTTGGTGTTTGAATGTATGAGTGTATGTGAGGCGTTTGGTGAGTGAATGTGTGTAGTTTTTGTGTTTGATGTTTAGTGCATGAATGTGAGTCCGCTAACCCACTTTTTTCTGGAATGCTTTATGCCCTTTATTCAATTATTGTGTTGGATCATCAATAATCTGTAAAAATAATGTTCACCATTCACCAAAAAAATCAATAATACCAATCTATGTTTATTTTTTAAACTGTTTAACAATTTCAGGTTGAACTCAAGTCCCGAAATATAAAGAAAATATAATTTAGCCATTACACATTTCTGAAAAATTTTAATGTAAAAAATTCAATTATTATAAATGTGAGATATGTTATAAGATCTTTTATATCCAAATTTATTGATAAAAACCAAACACACGTATTTACCAAATGTGTAATCGATTATATTTAGAAATATTTATAAATAAGGCTTATTTTGGATAAGTTTTATTTATCCTATATTTCAATGGACCAATCGTCCATCTTTTACGAGGGTTTTGTTTTGAAGTACACAGCAGGTCGCTTTTTTATAATAATAAAAAAACTTTGTTTAATTTTGAGATATTATAGGGATATTAAATCGGTCTCTTTCTTTTACAAAAGAAGTGACATTTTGAATGGCCTAGAAAAAAAAGGGGATTGAATATTGCTTAGGAAATTCAATATCAAAAGAGATTTTTAAAGCCAAAAGAGGAAACTTTTGTTGGAAAATATTAAATGCCAAGATACTTCAAAAACCTCCCCCCAAACCTCCATATGTTTCCCCTTTTTTCAAGATTTCAGAAATTCAAATTTAGGCACCCTTCAAACTCTATCTTTCTAAGCATCGTAAAAACAGAATTTCATCAAAAAATGATTCATGAAGATCCCCTCTTTTCCTCTGTGATAAAAATTCTAATTAATCTGTGAATACTTATCATCATTATTCTTATGCTTATTATTAACATGCGCTTCCGATTTTTATATCTTCTGCAAATATTTAACTTTTCTTTTTTCTTTCTTTTTAAGTAATTAACCCCTCGTGTAAAAAGTTTTCTTCCGTGTTCTTTTTTAATCTAAAAATGAAAGATAGGAATATTGCGTGTTTTAACAAAATTTAAGAACAATGATAAAACATTTTCCACCTTCTTTAAGCCTAGAAAAATCCAGAAAATTCGATTTAGTTTTATATTTATTTTATTTCTATTTAGTTTACTAAAGAGTTATACAATTAATATTTTGTTTATATTAAAAATTATTGATTTATTTCTATTTTAAAACTTTTTTATAATACACCAATTTTACTTTATTTTACACATTTATAAATATTTATTCTGAATATAGAGCAAGCCATATTTAAATCTTTAGATAATAAAAATGTATATATTGGATTGAATTAAATGTTGAACAAATCTTTTATTCAATCCAATATGTCTTTTTATTATCTATATAAATAATTATTTTGAAAATAGAGCAATCCATAAATAAATATTTAATTAAAAAGGCATGTATTGGATCAAAAAATCATTTATTTTACCAATATTTAATTTGGCTGAACGCCAACCTTTATCAAGGTGTTATAATAATACCTTGATAAAGGTTGGCGTTCATCCAACTGAAATATTGATAAAATAAATGATTTTTTGATCCAATATATGCCTTTTTAATTAAATAAATAAATATATAAAATGGCTATATCATTTTTCACTTTGTAGTGATTCCATATGCTGAATTGTTCTTTTTTTAAAGAAGAAAAAATGCAGCAAATATGCAAATATTTTGCATGAGAGAAAAGACAAATAATGTAAATATAAAAGAATATATATATGGTGTTTTGTGTGTGCTGAAAAGTTGTTGAATTTGTCTAAATAATTCTTATCTTTTATGTTGTCTGAGATTTGAGGCCACCAATAGATAGAACGTCACCAAAAATTTGTCAATGATTAAAATATATTACAGGCCGATTAAATGCATGTAGTGTGTTTTGAATGATATTTCGTTATTGTGCTTTCGTTATATCCTATATATTATATTGTTGCATCAATTTTAATGCGCCCTACATTTATTCAAAATATTCTATGATATTTAATATTTATTTAAAACAGATTATTTAGATTATCATCATTCTTTTTGTAATATTTTATTGTACATATATCTTGATTGGTTATTGGAGGGCAAGAGGACTTGAACCTAAGACTGCGGATCACGACCTACGAGGAAGACAACGAATAAATAAACACAATAACTCAAATGGTAATTATTTTCATTTACTTTTCTTTATTTGCTTTGAATATGGAAACCCGCTCGGGAAACGTGTATAACACAAAGAAGGAAGAAACCAAGGTCGACGACCATGCAAAGCTGCAACTTGGTGCAACAATATATATATACAGTTTTCATGACCTCTTAAGAAAGGGATAACTATTGTTCATCATGTAACGATGTGTACAGTAAAATCAGCCATTAACAATCCCTCTGATAAGCAACCGTCTTTATATCTACATTTGTCGTCTCCTGAAATCTCTTGGCTAAACCTCACTAGACTAACTCCCCTGCCATAACTTCAGTGAATTTATATATATTTTTGCTTATATCTAGTACACGTAGTACAGGCCATGATAATCATGGTGGGAAGAAGAAGACGACTTCTTTTACTGTAAGTGCACCACATGTCTATACATGTGAAAAGCAGTCACACACACATCAGCAGCAATTAGTGAATATAAATAAATAAATAAATATATTGTGAAATTGACCATTCCTATGAATATAGTCATGTTCACCACTGATGAGCCAGGCCCTCCCATTAATTTTTCCATTGCAGTAAGGACAGTAGAAATTGTTTATTTTTTAAAAGAATCATACGCGTCTATAATAGTTTCGACTTTTGTTAACAGATGGCGCGCTAATGCATCATAATAAAATTGCTATAATAAAAGACGCAATTTGATATTTTTGGAAGAGCGATTGCTCGAAGCATATTATATATATTTATAAATGTATGTAATCCTGCTGTCCTCAAAGCTTATGTCCATAGTTCATCTGAAATATCCATTCCAAGAGTCTACCAACAGTTTCACTATAAAAGGAAGATCGAAAAATGCAATATAACAGCGGCATAGTAGATTAAACTGGCGAAACCGCTGGGAGGGTTCACCACTGATGAGCCAGGCCCTCCTATTAATTTTTACATTGCAGTAAGGGCAGTAGAAATTGTTTATTTTCAAAAAGAAGCATACGCGTCTATAATAGTTTCGAATTTTGTTAACAGATGTCGCGCTAATGTATCATAATATAGTCATCTTCACGTATTATGTTAGCTTGTTCGTTTAAGTAGGAGACAATATTTTAAGGCAGACCAATAACAGAGCCCCTTTCTTTTCTAAATCAATAACAAGATAGAAGATTATAGATAAAATTTAGAAGGCAAAAACAAAGAGATTTACATATAATACACGGATCTCCGTGTTGAAAGGCGTGTTAGCCCGAAAAGCTCGATAAATACAACAACAACAAAGCCTTTATTTAGGACCTCTTGCCCTATACAGGATTCGCCAGTTCACAAGAGATGGGGAGAACACTGTGTGACCTTTTTCCGGGATATAATCCTGTGGAATCCAAATATCGCCACCGCTATATACCTATTCTTTGATATTTCATTAATTAGTGCCGGAAATGAAGGACAAAGTTGCCCCGTTTTATCATTTAGTCTTTCCTCAGACAGAGCAGCACAATCAAATAAGTAGTTCAACATCTCCATTGTTATTCCTGATCCACAGAAAGTACATTTCAAGTCTTCACCCCTCATTAAAATCAGATGGTGTTCTCTGAAAAAATTGAAAGGGTTCTAAATTGCGAGATTAATCTGATGACAGGAAAAGGGAGTTCACTTAAGAAATATTCTTCGGTGGTAAACGTTGTATATATGTCTCTATAGTGGGAATATAACTTTGATTGGGTTATTCTTGTTAAGTCGTTTTGTATTGTTTGCTCTATCGTAGTTATTAATATTCCTGGAATCTCATTCCTTAGTGAAGCCCGATAAATAAAAGAAATAAGAAACCAAACCCTAGATTCCTTCTTGATTAAATCAATATGTAAAAGCAGAGAAGAATCTTATGTTATAGAATAAACAGTTGCATTCTTTAGCGAAGACGCATCTGATTTGGGTTCATTTTCCTTATTATTGAAACACATCGATTCCTTAGATGATTATATTTAATAAAATAATCCAACCACAGAAAATGTTCCCCTAACCTTCTACAACTGGAAACTATTTTTATTTTTGATTTTTTAAAAAAGTATTTCTGCGAATCTCTATTGTATCTGTTGCACGCCTTTGCGGAGCCAGTGGCCTGATGAAGCGTGACCGCACGAAAGCTTGCCTCCCGATATCTTAATAAAGAAACTCTGCAAATATTTCAAATTTATTTAACTCAAATATTATAATATTTGTATCAATATTTCAAGTACAAATTTATCACACTCTTATTGTTTTCCTTTCATAGATCCATGTACTCCTTTTATATATAACTATGCTTCTATTACAAATGTCTGTCATTCGCGGCAATGGTAGACCGATGTTCAGGAACTAGATTCACTATCCTTCAGGAGCATTAAGCTTATAGAGTAAGATATTGATTTAAATAAAGTTAACTATTGTAAATTAAAATGGCTAAAACTCTTATCTGGTCTAAACTCTAATAAGAGATCACCTACAGGAGATACCAGATATATTTATGTTTTAAAAGGTCTCTCATTTGATATTCCACTTTATTTAATGTTTTTGGTCAATAGAAAAAGAAATATATAATGTTGTTGTTGTGTCCAATGAAGAGCAGCAGATGTCTCTATACATCTCTATCACAGCAGTCGCAATATCCAATATCTTGGGTGTGTAAAGCTGCTGCTCTGAGTCCATGTCAATTTTTTGCAAAGATGCGGCCATTGCTGGGCATGAGAATATGTGAGTAAGTGTTAGTTCCACACCAGGACAGTTGTAGCATGTATTATAAGTTCTTGTTATATATAAAAATATATATTCTGTCAAAATAGTTTATAAAGTTCATAAAACAACGAAAACTGACGTTTGCTGGACATGTGATGAGCTCATCAGCAGGAGAGACAATGCTGACAGTGTTGGAGGGAAAGCTCCGGAGGATAGAGGGGAGGAGATGACAGGGATACACAGACGATCTAAAACAATGGACTGGACGACACATCTACGAGGAAATGAAAATAATGGCGGAGGAAGCATGGAGAGACTATGTGGCCCACCCTCAGTAGAGGAAGGCATTGTAGGAAGGATATGAAAATAATATTCTTCACATAAAATACTTTTAGATTTAAGAAAGGCCTGGGAATTAACAACACGGTGATTAATGGCATATTTACTGACTGGAAAACCGTCAACATAACTCCCAAAGGTACCCTGACAGGTTTAACGCACCCTAACGAGTTCAACTTAATTACAATATGCAAATATGCTACAAACTCTATGCAAATATGGTTTGTTAGCTCCCTTTATAGATCAGCCTAATTTCTCACTCCTGGATAATTTGTTTCGAATATTGTTTCGATTATTGAATTTATAAATACATATTATTCCTAACATCAGAAATATATATTTATTTTCATCAAGATTTCGGTAGAAATCCTCCTCCTACAACGGGATTTAAAATAAAACAATCGCTAGCAGATAGAGAAATATTTTTAAAATAAAATATATATTCGAAAAAAAAAGGTTTTAAAATGTATTCTTTGAGGTTAAAATGAATAGCTATATGAATCTTATATATAGAAATTCTTTAGCAAGATGTAGAAAACACCTCATATATCATAGAACGACATTTGAAAATTATTCCGCATGTGTTTCTTTTGAACGAAAAGTCGAAATTTATTTTAAGGAGAAATAACGATTATTTCTAACTTTAGGGATGAAGTATGAAAGGATGAATTGTGAAGAGTAATGATAAACGGAAAAATTAAAGTGTCCAGGGATAGCAAACGAACCCACAGTGTTCCTCTTACCTACCGGGCATGTCCACTAGGCTACCCTGTATCTAGTTAAGAAGATAGATATTATCATGAGAGGTCCAAATATTTTGAAGTTAAATGATTTTTGATATTGTACAAAAGGTTAGGCCTAATATTTTTCAATAAACTAATTGTAAACTATTTTTATAGGTATTTATTTTTGTATCTTAATTATTTAATCTAAAGAACTCCCGGTTCTCAGAACCTATAAAAATGGTTTCTAAAATTGTGTATTGAAAAATATTAGGCCTAACCTTTTTTTCCAATATCGAAATATCATTTAACTCCAAAATATTTGAACCTCTCATGATTTATGTTCTTTACTGGATCCTTTATTCTAAGGGAGGGAGGCAGGGAATTGTTCTTTATTATTAAACTAGCGGACGTACCCGGCTTCGCCCGAGGTTTTACACGAGTAAAGGTTTGTCTAACGAACATTTGGTAAAACAATTCTCTATAAACTTATAAAAATCTATATAGATAATACCGTAACAGAGTTTTCCATTGTAAAGTCCTGAGCTATCTCCTCCGAAGATTCTGAACTACACATAACGATCTATATACCAAAATTTTCGTTATTTTTTTCTTCATATGATAGGCCTGTTTTTATTTTCCTAATGTTAACAGTTATTTTTATTTTTTAATTTAATCTATTTTACAATCGTAGATTTTTTGCATTTATCATCATCATTTTTTTTGTTTTGAAATGCGTTCTTTTGTCTTATTACTACAACCAATCGTGATGAAACTTTGGGAAGATGTTTAGTATACTACCGGGATGGTTTCTGGCTAATTACTCTTTAGAAATAACCTTTCGTTGCATTTTTATTTACGATAAAACGTAGATTCACTCGCAATCAGCGCCCCCTCGCGGCAGACGTATGGCCTTAAATAGCCTCGCATGATCTTATTTGTAACGTCAAGCTTAGCCTATACGTTAGGTACGCAGCTTCGTACCCCCGCAACCTAGGTTCGAGGCTCAGCGTGGGTGTTTTTTTTTTTTTTTCATTTCTTTTATATTATTGTAGCAAATTATTAAAAATATTATTTTATTAAAAATGTAGGCTTTTTAAAATAAAAATTAACATACACAATTTTTAAATAATATTTGTAACAAACCTAGGTTCGAGGCTCAGCGTGGGTGTCTTTTTTTATTTTCGTTTCTTTTATATTATTGTAGAAAGGTCTGTTTTTACAGCATTATTATATTTTGATTGGTTTATTTTAAATATGTTTGTTATGAAGGCTCTATGTAATACTATTTAGAGCACATTTTACATTTTAAACACCTAAGCCCCCCTCTTTTTAATATTGTAGCAAAGTATTAAAAGCATTATTTTATTTTAGATGTTTGCCATGAAACCTTGGGAAGTTGTTTAGTATACTATCAGGACGATTTCTGGCGAATTATTTTAGAATAATATTTATAATAATAATTATAGCGAAATTAAGACATAGTTATTATATTCTGTGTTTGTGCATATATTAATATTTAACAGAAAATGTTAGAACGTTCTATTAGAATATCTCGAAAACAAAAAACAATACATATAAACGAGTTCACTGACATTTATTAATGCAGTGATTATAATCAATGATTACAATGAAGGGCTATATTATCGATATATATAAAAAATCTCCTTCAAATTTTAACGTAACGTTCCATTCTCAATCCCGTGATGGTTGTTAATTTCATGATTTACAAGCTTGACACTCTAATATGATTGAGTGAAGATAAGAAAGGAGAAAAAAATATTTTTTGTATTTTTTTTGGCAATAATCTATTTATTATCAATTAATTTGATTTTGGTCTTTATTTATTATTCCCCTGCTCTATACATACATTTTGTACATTTACAATGTCAGCCATTTTCTCTGTAATACCTTTTTAGCAGTGAAGTTATATTTGAGCAACAAACAATTGTTGAAATTTAAAATGGTCGAATTATCGATAGTGTTGAATTACACTTTGTTATATGATAGGCTGTAGGTCAAGACAACAAAACATGGTCGAATTATCGAGGTTATATTGTATATATAAAACTAGAAATGTAGTTTTAATGAGGTCCTTTAAATATTTTCATTCCTTTTATATGTTGTCTTATCTGCGATATAGTAGCATTTTTTGCAATTTTATTTGCTGATTTGTGTCATTTTTTCACTCAAAATATATTTATTTAAACTCTTCAACTAATGCCTATAGTTTCTTTCCTGAAATTGCTTAGCAAACATGAGTTGGTTGTATTGTTATGCTTCGGAGATATTTTAATCCTAAGCAGGGTTTTTACGAATGGTACACGTATGGTTACACAGTGCATGTTCTCTCATGTTCTTGAAGTAGTGTAGATGTGTTGTTTGCACTTTTATTTTCTGATTTGTTAGTATTTTTCTTCTTTTTTCATTTTTAAATAATTTTTTAGGCATAGTAACCAATGCCTATAGTTTCTCACCTGCGGGCCCTTCGAGTAAACCCGGGGCGTTGCCCGGGTCACTCGGCTAGTATATAGAGATTAGCGCAGTAATTAAACGTAACAGTAAGAAAATGTTGATTTTAATATATGTAAATAAAGTCTCTTAAGAAAGACCACCTAAAAACATGACTCAACTTGTTTCTCCTGTAGGTGGTCTCTCATTGGAGATTCTAATTGATATTAAAGAATCTCTAATAGACCTTTAATAAGAGACTGCCTCTTGGAGAGACGGGTTAAGCTACGATTTTAGGCATCCTCTCAATGGAAGCTCTACTGTATCTACTTTTTCACACTGTTTGGCTTAATAAATGCCATTTTAACCATTTTGAATGTGTATCAATCCAGTCTATTTTTTTTATATTTTATAGGCAAAATCACTTCATTTCAATTCTTAGGAAATTCTTAACATTTTTTTTTTGTCTTCATTCAGCTTACTTTCTATTATATTTTAAGCCATTGTTCCATTATACATACTTCCCATGGGGGAATCTTTAACCTGTTTATATGTTTTTGAATTAAATGTGAATAGGTTTATTTTTAAACATAACGATATTAATCAATTGTTTTTTTCAATAATTGAGAAATCTGTTTTATTTTCAATTAAAAGTATTATAGTGTTTTCTATAATTAATTCATGGGATAAAGTGCTTCTACATCAAACGAAACTAGTATGTGGTTATTGTGTATTTTAAGGTTAAGTATTCCATCTATAAATTTCGGTATTTTATAAATTGACAATGGAAAATACTTACAACTGATTATGGGCTGTAGAAAAGCTGTTACAAATTTGGCTGTTGGAGCTAAGGGTGAATGATGAAATGTTACTATGCGTCTAAGAGGAAAGTTTTTCTTAAGTAATTTTGGTTTGCTATAAATATAACTATTATTTTACATGTTAGTGAGAAATAAATTAAGTTCATCTTTTGAAATGTGCTTGCTTCTTAATAACCAGCTCAATTATTTTTAAAATATACATACAAAATTTTCTTATCTATTTCATTAATGGGTTCAAATGTGGTTTGATCTTCTAAAATTTCATCCATTTTATTGCAATACTCTATTCGGTCCATGATTGCTGTTATCCCACCTTTATCCGCCTGTGTAATTATCAGGTCTTTTCTGTTTTTGAGGTTTTGAATAATTCGTCTTTCATGTGGATTATGTGGAGGAAGGTTACTTGGCGTTTTTATAGTACTGGTTATCTTATGTCTCACTCTTGTCTTTTTATATTTAACAGAATATATTACATCTGATATTCAGATAGAGGATTAGAAATAATATTTTTGGAACCCACTTCAACTCTACATTAAGGGCCAGACTCTACCTCAGCGTGGATTTTCCTGGTCAACTGGTTCAACTCAGCAATATTGTCACAGTTTAAATGATAATTTTATTAATCAACTAGCCGAATGACCCCCCCCCGGGCAACGCCCAGGTTTTACCCGATTAAATGTTTTTATTCAAATACTATTCGTTACAATTATAAATTGGCGCCGTGGGTGTCACTCTTGTGAAACGTCCCGCTCCAAACTTTGTGTCAGAGAAGCGATATTTTTATAAAGAGATGATCTGGCTTTGTGTCTTCTGCTCGAATGAATGTTTTTCTGTTAGAATTTTGTTCCTGCACACTAAAAATGAACTGGCTTCACCCGTGGTCTCAGCTTTTTGGAATTTTTCCCGATATAATTTTGTATCTGATAATCAAACATGATACAGCAATATTGTCATCATCATTATCTGACTAAAAAAACAACTATTTTTGCCCAGAACCTGTCAATTTTATTTTTTATTGGCTAAAAATCCGATAAATATATTTTACAGATTTTTCTCTATGTCCTGTCAAAACACGTTTTACATGTACATTAGGTCAGCTGATATTACCTCCCATCTTCACCGCTAGAGGCGCTGCTTGCGAGCGAAAAGGCAAATTTCAACGCAATTTGCAAATAACTCGAAGAATATTCGGGATAGAGACCTGAAATTTTCACTATAAGTTTTTCCAGATTCTACTCTATATACTGTTAAAATTTCAGTCAGGTTAGTTACGTATTGTGGACGTGTATAGCCGACATACATACATACATACACTGACTTTTATATATATAGGGATTGATACACTTTGTGAGTGATGTTTTCCCTCACAACAAAACTAGAAACAAGAAATGAAAAATCAGTTACAGAATTTACATATCTTCCTTATATAACATTAAACATAAAAGTATTTACATATTTAATAATAAAGACATTTGCTTTACATAAAACAATTTTGTGACAATATCAAAAGATGACGCGAGTAAAAGCGCTTAGCACTATAGTCCATACTAATGATCTGGAATCCCCGGGTAGTTGACGTTCCCTGAGTTATAAATATCTTTCTATTTTTGTAGATCGAGTTTCTAAGTGCCGGCTTTGATGCTGAACAACTGGTTATACTTCTTTTTTTTTTTTTGCTTATCCCTAGTACACGTTGTATAGGCCATGATAATCATGGTGGGTAGTTAGCGACTGCTTTTTACTGTAAGCCCACCACATATCTACACATGTGAAAAGCAATTCGACTTTGCACTTACAAATGTGCCAGAGCCCCGTTTGGTTACTTGTAATCACTGGTAGGGTTGGAATTTTGCAAGAATTGGGGGCCATCGGAACTTTTTTTTTTAAATGTAGAAATAATTAGGCTATGTTCTTTATTTCGACTTAGAGCGCTTATGCCCCCCTAGGGACACTTGCACTTTAAAGATAAACAAACATTTTGAAAGAAAAGAAAGATATTTTAAATATGCACAGAATTAGTATGCGAGTTAGTTTAGATGAAAAGATAAAAAAATATAAAACTATTTTAGTGGCGTATTATTCTTTTTTAAAATAAAACAATTTCTACTGTCCTTACTGCGATGAAAAAATTAAAGGGAGGGCCTGGCCCTCCCTTTAATTTTTTCATCGCAGTAAGGACAGTAGAAATTGTTTTATTTTAAAAAAGAATAATACGCCACTAAAATAGTTTTATAATTTGATAACAGATGGCGCTCTAGTACATCATAAAAAAATATATATATATATCAACACAATTGATATATTGTGATATATTTGTAAATTTAGAATTGATATAACTAAAAATTAAATAATAATTTTGAAAAATACTCTCTCTCTCTCTCTCTTTACACAAAAAGTTTATCTCTATTTATATAAAAGTCAATGCCTGTCTGTTTCGCGATAAACTCAAAAACTACATAACCAATTGGTACCAAATTTTGCATGTCGCTTTTTATAAACCTGAGGAAAATTTTCGGCTACATTTTGATTAGTATTTTTGGCTATTTCTTTTTTCATTTGAAGAACTACCTATATATGAATAAATACCCAAATATAGCCATTTCTTATATGCATCGGTGGTTCAGTGGTAGAATGCTCGCCTGCCACGCGGGCGGCCCGGGTTCGATTCCCGGCCGATGCATTTTTTTTTTACAATTTTTAAAACTCATTTATATTATATACTAGAACATTAGCCTGTTCTACAAACAGGTCTATAACAACAGCCATTTCTAAGTCTTATCAAAGTTTCCGCTTAATAGGGCTAAAAATACATTCAAGTATGCGAAAAATTATATATTTCTCAAATGATATTTTGATTCTCTAATTATAAAATAATTGGAATAATCTGAAAATATTAAAAATCAAACAAAAATGATTATGATAGTAATAAAGATATATTAAGTGAAAGAAATCCTCATGATATTTATATTATATATAATATAAATATATATTATTATATCAACTATATTAATTAAATCAAATACCTAAACACTAATATAATACTATTTTTGCCATCCACACTTTTTTCCTGTAGTTGTGTTGCTTCTGTATTGCTAATCTTTGGCACTTCTAATATTTATTATTGATGTACTTTCAGTATGAAGGAAATTGCAATCGGGGGAATTCTCGGGCGAAGCCGGGTCATACGTCTAGTAATACATAAAATCACTTAAAAGAAAAGAAAATATTTTAGCTTCTGCTATTTAGAAATTATATTTATATGAATATCAGCGAGAGACAACGGTCGTGAATTTCAAACTTTATGTAAGTTAATATGAAGGTCTACTGATTATAGAGTTTTATTTTTATAAAATAAATAAAGCTTCCAGGGTTAAGTTTCTTGTTCAAATTTTTATTTTCAAGCTTTCGGACTTGTCAGTTCTTCAACAGGAGTATCACGATAATAAATTGATGATATATATACTATTGTTATATATTTTTATATTATCGTGATACTCTCCTGTTGAAGGACTGACAAGTCCGAAAGCTTGAAAATAAAAAGTTGAACAAGAAACTTAACCCTGGAAGCTTTATTTATTTTATAATATTATAAATCAGAGAAGAGCGTTTATTTCTAAGAGTTTTATTGTTTACCGAATATTTGCATATTCATACAAAGAACATTAATTAATTAATCAATGTTAAATAGTAATTATAAATGTAAAGTAATTGTGTTCAGGAGAAGCTGTAATTAAACCAATCAGGAACTGACAGATATCAGGGAGAACTTCCACCACTAACTATAATTATATAACGCTGAAATATATTAAAATTATACATTATAAAATTCAGAAGTCATAAGAAATAAACAAATTTTGAGGGTTTTTATATATTTATTTATTAATAAGTAAAAAATTACATAAATATATATAAACACTTTTTTTGTATTTACATATGCGTCTTAAGGCGAGATCGTGAAGTTGACCTTTATAAAAACTTGATTTGTTTGGAGGAGTTTACCGCTTCAAGCACCTTTTAATTTTCTGTTTTTAGTTTTTTTTCCTTCGCCGGGGGAACTTTTCCTTGGTGGTCTCTCTTAAACCTGAACTCCTGAAGAATTCCTCAAATTGCATATTTTCTGGTGATGCTCCAACATGATCCCATGTTGGAAAGTCTGCGAACATTCGCACTTCTGTTCGTCAAAACTCATCTTTGGATATAATGCCTGCACTTTAAAGGGACCCCTTTCCATATGATTCTTTTTCCAATGGCAGATCATATAATCAAGGTCAAAAGCTACTAAATTGCATGCTCTGCAAATTCGAGTGAGCTTTTCGACGTACTGGGGTTCTTTTCCTGGCTCAAGCAGAAGGTAATTGCAACACACCGCGATGTTCTGGTGTTCCAGGAAGTGGTCTAACAGCGGGGCTTCGTCTGGGAACTTTTCCAGGCAGATGTTGCACATGCGCAACACCTGGTTAGAAACTTCCATTGGTTCTATGTCTTCTTCCTGTTCCATTCTTTCTGGCTCAGAAATCTCAACGGATTCAATCTTCAAATTATTTGAATCATCCACAATTGTCGTGTCCATGGGTTCTGGACAAAGTGGCTCTTCAGTTGTTTTTCTTGAAGGCTCTGAGAAATCTCTCTTTTCAACCAAATCAGTTTGTTTGGAAACTGTTTGTTCCTCGGTAATCTTTCTCTTTCGTCCTACTTTCTTCACATTATTGATATTTTTCCAACATTTTCTCTTTTTATTAATTTTACTCGAATTTTTATTCGCGCGTTGTACCAATTGAGGTTCCAGTAGAGGTTGCACAGAGCTTTCAACAATTGAATTCTCTGAAACCGCGGGAGTCTCTTTTTTCTCCACAACTCTCGGCTTCAGAGGTATGTCGTTCGCCTCATGGGCCAAATACGCGATCTTACTTTCCTCTGAGATTTTTATGAGAGATTTAAAGCACCTGGGAACTTTCCCTTTGAATAAATGAGATCTTATAAGTTCCCCATAAACAGCATAAAACATTTCCAAACTTCTCCGTGAAGTCAGGGAGAATTTGGACACACTGGGCATTATACGTTCTTCTTCGGAAGGATACACGATTCTTGGTCTGACCATTTTGTTTCAAATAAATATAGTGATATTTTCACGAATATTTCTGAATGTTTTAATTCACTCTTATAAAAAGAAATAGATACATTAATAAGAAGAAAAAATAATGAATACAAATAATAATTTTCAAAAATAATGATAAAAATGTTATAATAATTTGTTAATAAATCTGTTGATATATAATTATTTTTATTTAATTTATAGTGGTCAAAATATTTTTTTCCAGAAAATTGATTCAAACAAAATAGGAGAAAAATATATTGAAATATAGACACCGTTGTTGCATATCTACTGATATTTGTGTAAATCACTGACCGAGATAAATAAAAAAAAAGTAAATTTAGACTTTGAATTCTACAAGGTTGGAAGAAGCGCGCCTTTGCTGGAATTGTAACGGAATCAGATCAAAGAAAGAATAATTATTGCACTTTTTAGAAGATAACTCAATAAAAATTGCTCTGCTCAGTGAAACTCACTTGAAACCCTCAATTGATCTAAAGTTCAGGAAATATAAAGCCATTAGAACTGACCGAATTACAGGAAAAGGCGGCGAAACAGCCATATCATTATAAAAAGTCATTTTTTAAATATAAAGATATTCAGATTCAAACTTCTAACTTGGAAAATACTTCAATTTTGATTAAACCAGATGGAAAACCCCTCTTACAAATATCATAAATTTATAAGAAGCTCGACGTACCATTATTGGAGGAAGATTTAAACCTACTGACAAAATACAACCACGCAACAATCGTTGAGGATCTGGAACTCCAAGCATCCTCTCTGGGGATCAAGGACTCCTAACAACAGCGGAATCACACTGCACAATTTCTCTGAAAGTGAAAACCTCGACATAGTCACACCTTCTTCACCCACGCACTACAGTCCACTCGGCAATCCCGATTTCCTAGACTTCGCTGTTTTTAAAAACATTCTCTGGTCTCCTAAAACCAGAACCACCGACGACTTATCATCTGATCATCTCCCTGTAATCTTGGAATTGAATTGTCCAAGGGGTGAATCCAGCTCAGCCGAGTAACTAATTGGCTTCATTTTCAACAAGATCTAATTTCACAACGCCCCCCCCCCCCCAGACTCCCCTTGAAAACAGAAGTAGACAATGATTCAGAAATTGAAATTTTAAATGAACAAATTGATAATAGTTTGAGTCAAAAGGCGATCCATTAATTAAGATTATATAAAAGGGCGTACCTGGATCTGTAAAGAAAAAAAAAATCAAACAATTTTTTTCTCAAAATATTTTGAGAGATTGCTCCCTCTTTTTCAATTTATTTCACAGTGAAACACACACAGTGAATTTGACTGTGAAATAAATTGATAAAATCTCTCGAAATATTTTGAGAAAAAATTGTTTTTTTTTTCTTTACAGATCCAGGTACGCCCTTTTATATAACCTAAATTGATAATAGTTATTCGAAAAACACCATAGTCTCATCCGTCAAATTATCAATAAAAAAAAAAACTCTAACACCAAAACTTTAATAAAGGAAAAAAATAAAGCTAGGAAAAGATGGCAGCAACCTGGGATCCAGTTCATAGAGCTATTACCTGAATCTTCAAGGAAAGGTAAACCAAGCCCTTGAAGCAGAAAACTCTGAAAATTGGAATAGTTTTATAAGCAAACTTGAATTGAACCCAAATATCTGGAAAAACAAAACCCATCAGGAAAAAACTGACAAAATCACCAGTTTAAATGCAAATGAAAAAACCTTGCTGACCGACAAAAAAATTGGAAATGGTCTTGCAGAGCATTTTTCCAAGGTGGAGGATGAGGTTCCATATAATCTAACAGATAACACTTGTCAAAATTCTCAAGAAAAAATACTATCAATGACAATACCAAATGAAGTCAAGGAAGTGATTAAAAACCTAGGTAATCACAAATCTCCAGGCCACGACAATATTACGCCACAAATTGAAAAAAAAAAACCTTCCCATCAAATGGATAGTTTTCATCGCTGGGATCTTCAATGCTGCATTACACCTGTGCTACTTCCCGAAAAGACATGGAAACATGCTATTATCATAATTATTCCAAAAAATCAGCTGCCAAATCACCAGAAGATCTCAGACCAATCAACCTTCTCTCTACCATCGGTAAGGTATACGAGAGAATCGTTCTTCGCAGATTGCAGTCATACATGGATTCTATTAACTTTATCATTCCTCAACAATTTGGATTCAGAAAAGGACACTCCACAACCCACCAGCTAATCACAGTAATAGACTACATCCAAATAAGAAAGTCCCACAAGGAGGCAGTAGGTGCTGTTTTTCTAGACTTTACCAAAGCCTTTGATAGAGTATGGCATGATGGCTTGATAGCAAAAATAACAAAAAATCAATTTCCAAGGGATTTTATAAAATTCTTGAAAAACTATCTCCAGGACAGAACCTTTTCAATTAAGCAAGGGAATTATATAACCACGGCAAAACCAACCCAGATTGGAGTCCCTCAAGGCTCTATCCTTGGGGACCCTACCTATTCAACATTTACATAAATGATTTCCCTCTACATCCAAAGTGCCAATCAAAGCTTCTCGCAGACGACGCAGCAATACTATCAAATCCCAAATCAATAGGACTACTAACCACACAACTCCAAAATTACATAAACATTATAACCAAATAGTGCAATGATTGGAAGTTAAACATCAACCCAAAAAAAGACGCAGGCTATAATTTTACCCCCAATAGACAATAAAAAATTCAAACCATAATCCATTCTAAAAGTAAATTCAAGTCCTATTAACTGGACCGACCATGTTAAATATCTTGGAGTTACCTTGGACTCCAAGTTGAAATTCAACATTCATGTCAAAAATACCATAAGGAAAGTAAATATCGCAAAAATAACGCTATCAAATCTACTTAAATATAGAAGAAAACTATCTACAAAACAAAAGTTTACTCTAAACAGAAGTTGTATTCTCCCAATAATAACATACGCACTCCCAGTTTAGTGTAAATATATTACAAACACAGACAAAAATAGAATGAACGCATTCATAAGAATCTGGCTTCGGACAAGTACAGGAGCTTCATTCAACCTATCAAACAAGATACTACAGGAAGACTTAAACCAACCCGATCTAGAAGATATATACTTAATTTCCATTAAGAAATTATACCTTTATTTTATTTCAATTTAAAGCGCTATGTCCCCCTAGGGACACTTGCGCTGTCATACATGTATGCCTTTACATTTGTCTATACATTATATACAATAATTTTAGGCTATGAATAGAATAGTCATATGATGTTAACAATGATGAAGAGAGAAAAAAAGAACTGTGTACAAAATAAAGAAATGTCTGGCAACATGTACGATAAACATACTATAAATTATCAGTTTCTTCAAAGATATTTGTTGCTATATAATTTAAAATATATCTACAAAAGGTATTGAATTTAATATATATTTCTTTACTGGAAATAAAAATACTTGAATCTGTTACTATTAAATTATTTTCGATTCTGTAGTCTTGAAAAACAGGACAATCTAGTAAAATATGTATTGAGGTTTGTTCTTCATGTTCACAAAAACAACTCGAGTCTTTCAGCGCTTTAATTCTTTTAAAAAAGCTTTTGAAAGTATACTTCAACTGCTAAATTAATCAAATCCAACTATACAAGATATTCTTCAATATAAAGTATAAACTAACACAAAGCAATAACGCGCCATCTATACATATGAATTGAAAGGATTTAAAAGCACGAATGTTTATTTTATACATAATACAAACTTCTACTGCCCTTACTGCGATGAAAATATTATATTGGGAGGGCTTGGCTCATCAGTGGTGAACCCTCCCAGCGGTTTCGCCAATTTTGATGAGCCAAGCCCTCCCAATATAATATTTTCATCGCAGTAAGGGCAGTAGAAGTTTGTATTATGTATAAAAGAAACATTCGTGCTTTTAAATCCTTTCAATTCATATAAAGTATATATCAATCTACGATTTCGACGACCCGGCCCTGACGCTTAGTTAAGAGGTCATCACCCAGCTGCAAGGTCTGTCACCTCTACTCCACCAACTCGCCATGTGTAAACAGCCAGGACAAGGTGAGCTGTAACACCTGTAAATAGATACGAAATAAATAAATAAATATTTTATTATAAAATAAATGAAGTTTCCAGGGTTAAGTTTCTTGTACAAATTTTTATTTTCAAGCTTTCGGACTTGTGTCAGTCCTTCAACAGGATTATCCCTTTAACAATAAATACATTTTTATATACACGTTATTATGTACATATTTTAAATACCTACTATATAATGAGAGAAAATATACTATATTATTTCTGTTTGAAAATAAAAATATTTTGAAAATAAACGTGCATGGTGGATGGATGATACATGCTGGTTGAATGATATCTCGAGACTTCAAATTAAATTTAATAAATTCGTGAACTATTGTGTTATATATAGAAGACTGCCTACATCTATGGGATAGTATTTGTCCATATTGTTTCGTATGTTTCTGATATTTCAATGCATATGTTTATGCTTTTTTTGCTGTTTGGTTATCATAGATTCTATTAAACGTATTTGGTATTTACTATGAATATTGTCATAATACACTATCGGTTGAGATAAGTTGATGTATGGCCTGTTTCTTTTATGTGTTGAACTATTAAAGATCTTGGATAGCTATTGTTAATATTCCTATTATGTTCGGCTATTCTATTATGGACTTTTCTCCCAGTCTCTCCTACATATTTAGAACTACAGTTATTGCAAGATATGGAGTAGATAGCTTCTTTTCTATTAATTGGAATATTGGAGTGATTATTTGTTAGTGGGTTTCAAATCATATTGCCTAAATTTGGAGAATTATTGTACATAGTTTTGATACCATATTTTCTAAGTGTTCTAGCTATGGATACTGATTGAAGGGAATATGAAATGATGCATAAATCTTTATAAATTTCTGGCTTTTGGGTTATTGGATTGGTATTTTCTGCAGTCTGATAAAAATGTCGTAGAATGAAGGATTTTGGGTAACCTGATGATAATAGCTTTTTAATAATATTTTGTGTTTCTTCTTTTTTTTTTAAATTGAGGTAAAGAACAATGTGTGAATATTCTTTTAGATAATGTTTTTATAGTATTGATCTTATGGCTAAGAGGACAGAATGAAGAATATTTAATGTAGTTTGGGATAAAGGATGGCTTATAATATACACCTGTATTTAATTTATCTTCTATTCTCATGATTTTAATATCTAAAAAGGGATGGATAGCATTATTCTCTTTTCTACTGTGATTTTAATATTTGGATGATAACTATTCAAGCAGACTAGGATTTGGGAAAGTTGGCTGTCTGTACATAGGAAAAAAATATCGTTTATATATCTTCTATATATAATAATGTCTTCAGGGTATAGAGATGTAATCCAAATGTTCACTTTATCGAGAGATTCGTTAGACAAACCTTTACTAGGGTAAAACCCGGGCGAAGCCGGGTACATCCGCTAGTATATATATATTTTGATAATTTGAAACTCGTAAATTTGAATCTCTCGATAAAGTGAACATTTTTTCCCGGTCCCTGTGTGCCGTGTCATCCTGAATTTTGTCTTTCATAATTTTCTACATTACAAAATCATCGTTTTATCTAGTGAAAATATTTTCCCGGTCCCTTGAAAAATACTCGATAAGTTGAATAAAGTCATGGTCGTGAATCTCTCGATAAAGTGATTATTTTTTCCCGGTCCCTGTGTGCCGTGTCATCCTGAATTTTGTCTTTCCTAATTTTCTACATTACAAAATCATCGTTTTATCTAGTGAACATATTTTCCCGGTCCCTTGAAAAATACTCGATAAGTTGAATAAAATCATGGTCGTTTATGGAAGATGGACGTAGTTCCCGGAGGTCACCCGCCCCAGGACCTCTTGATTACTCTGATTGTGATTGGCCGGCGGCCGGACGGGGCTCTTGATCCCTCTGATTGGTCGGTGGGAACTTGGAATGTCCAACCAACTGGCCGGCGGCCGGACGGTGGGGGGGGGGGGGGGGAGGGGAGGGGCAGATCTCCGTTGCAAGATGGCGTTGCTTGCGAGTTAAAGCTACAAATATGCAAATAACTCTAAGGATATTAAAGATATTCAAGAAATTATTTTTCGTAAACCTTTCCGGAGATACACCTAATAATATCCCAAAATTACACGGCGATTGGATGTATGGTTTTTGAATCCATAGAGGACACACACACACACACAGACATTCAATTTTATATATATAGATGAGGTGCTTTCTTCATCTTGCTAAAGACTTTCTATATATAAGATTCATATATATATTCATATCCCCATCAAAAGAATACATAAATGCAAGAAACCAAACGGGTAATTGAAAAGTCGATATACTTTATACAAGTGTAGACATGTGAACTTACAGCCTATAACTACTCACCATGGACCCCGTGTATAAGGAAAAACAACGAAGAAATTCTGCAATAGCTCTCCCAGAATATTATAGGAGAGAATTTTCAACCCAGTACATTTTACCCAAAATTCCATCCTATGTGGGAATAGCTGGAAACGAAGAGTCACTTGACTAAATCATCAGTATCTCTCCAACCTCGAATATCTATTTTCTTTTTTGAATATTTCTCTATCTGCTAACGTTTGTTTTATTTTAAATTAAGTTGAAGGAGGAGAATGTCCACCGAAATATTGATGAAAATAAAGATATATTTTACACACACAAAAACATTTATTAAGACACACAGGTCTTACAGAGGATTCTCCTTGGGGTTACAAGACGGAGAAACCTATGAAAGTGGGAAATATACAAAGGGGTAAACATGGAGAAAGATTATATACACATGATAGATATATACAGATTATTATTTGAATGATCCTATGGAAAATAAGAATATGGATTTGGAAAAAAAAATGGAAATATGGATGGAAGAAGTGGAGAGCGAAAAGAGAAAAAAACAGATATTTACAAATGGAACATACATATAATGGAACAAGTCAATTTAAGCTCTTCTGCTCACACAGCACAGGTGGATTCAGGGTTCAGAGTTGTAAGGTAAACAACGTTTTGTAACTTTCATATCAAATATCTATATTGTAACCGAAAAGTGCTATAACTCTCCAAGTTACTTATTATAATTATATTTCTTAACATTTATATTGCCATGTGGAAATTTAGGGAAGACCAACTTCGGGATGAGACAACAATTTATTTCAGGCAAGAACAAACTATGAATGGTAAACAAAAGATAAGCCACAAGGGAAATTTACAGAGTAACAATCTCGTTTAGTCAAGTGGCTTCATACTTTAAAGGCAAAGCGCTTGAAGCTA
This sequence comes from Cordylochernes scorpioides, assembly GCA_030710605.1. Lineage (NCBI taxonomy): Eukaryota > Metazoa > Arthropoda > Arachnida > Pseudoscorpiones > Chernetidae > Cordylochernes > Cordylochernes scorpioides. The sequence goes on from CP092876.1 coordinate 30,336,044, forward strand.
CCGGCGAAGTATGGAAAATTGTGGAGAAATCCAGGTTGAATTCATTTGGTTCATCAATGAAACTATTAGACTCGATTATCCTGTCACCTCTGCTGTAATCTGCTCCAATTTGGGCGAACGAAAAGAACAAAATCTTGGACCAAATTCAGAATAACTATCTCCGACGACTATTGAACTTGCCGAGTAACACACCAGGCTACATACTACGCATGGAAACTGGACGCTTCTCACTAGGAGTCACAGCAACCAAACTAATTCTAAAGTTCTGGTTAAGAATATTAAAAATGGAAAAATCCAGATTGCCCGCAATCTATCTAGCCCAATTATGGGAAACATCCACTCTAACGAATACCTTTATAGGTTTTACAGAAAATTTAATGAATATCCTAAACTCAACCGGATTCATGTGGTTAAAGAACTGTTCAGACCCCAATATTCTACAGAAAGCAATACCTCAAATTATCAGAATCACTATAGAACAGTCTATCCAAACCGATCAATCAAGAATAACCGATTCGAAGCTGCACACACACTACAAATATTTACATAAAACATTCGCAGCAGAGAACTATCTACTGAGTGAACTCCCACTGCCGACTAAACGCCTCATTGCGCAATTGAGAATTCTATTTGTTTTATATCGAGAAGACCATATAAAATATCTAAGGACAGAAGACTTGTATTGCCAACTATGCAAAAATAGAACCGAAAATGAATTTTAGAACATTATATATTTGAATGCATGCCTCTTGACACGGAAAGAAAAATACTTTTTTCTAAGATAGGCCATACACACCTCACATTATATTCTTTATTATCTAACTTTATAGACAATAGTTCAGTAGCTTTGAATCTATATAACTTCCATAAAAATGCTGTAAAAAAAAGAAAGACTTAACCGAACATCCAAACATACCAAAAATTTCTGTTTGATGAGGAGGACAGAGCCAATATCCAATTATTTGTTTGGGCAGGTACGATAAGTTAACCCCCCACACTGATAAAACGGTGTTTACCTTACAACTATGAACACTCGGATTTTCCTGGAAAATATCTTAAAGATTTCTTGAAAAAGCCTTGGTCCACCTGTGCTGTGTGAGCAGAAGAGCTCAAATTAACTTGTTCCATTATATGTATGTTCCATATGTAAATACCTGTTTTCTTTCCTCTTTTCGCTCTCCACTTCTCCCATCCATATTTCCAATTTTTTTTTCTTATTTTCCATATGTTTATTCAAATAATAATCTGTATATATTTACCATGTGTATATAATCTTTCTCCATTTTCACCCCTTTGTATATTTCCCACTTTCATAGGTTTCTCCGTCTTGTAACCCCAAGGAGAATCCTCTGTAAGACCTGTGTGTCTTAATAAAGGCTTTTGTGTGTGTGTGTGGGGGGGGGGGGGGGAATTTACAGAGTAGCAAAATATAAACATAAAAATGTCCACTCTGTTAATAAAAATAATAAAATTAATACATACTTTGTTACAATATATGATTGTTTTTATAGATAATCAATATGAGAGGCCTGTCTTTCTTTAATTCAAAACTTTGCGTATATTTAAATATCTAAGGTAGAGCTGAATTCTACCAGGCAGGTTCTCATGTGACAGATATGGCCATCAATCTGGTGGATAGCTGTGAATATCTATTGGATAATACTGGAACAACCCTCATCAAAATTGTGTGATAGACCAAATTTTGGTGTGGTAAGACCTATAACGGCCACAACAAAATAAATCACGAACCTGGATGAATGGCTAAATTATGCTATGTCACTGAAAGTAAGCATCACCAACTGAAGCCGTGTTAGAATCTATGTCAGAGTCCTCAGTAAAAATGTCTGTTCCCCCTGTTAGGATGTCTCATAGCTGAATCTAAGTTGGACGGAATATGCTTCAGATTCATTGAAACATTTTTACAAATCCCATCATGTGTTCCCCATCACTTTCCTGGAGTTTCCTCCTTTTTAGGCAACTCTTTAGCTATCTAGTGGTTAGCTGTGTGTGTTTGTGAATATCTATCTATTCGACAGTATTGGACCAACCATCATCAACATTGTGTGATAGACCAACCTTTAGTGTAGTTAGACCTATAAAGGCCACAACAAAATAAATCACGATACTGGATGAATGGCAAAATTATGTTCTGTCACTGAAAGTAAGTACCACCAACTGAAGCCGTGTTAGAATCTATGTCAGAGTCCTCAGAAAAAAATGTCTGTTCTCCATGTAAGGAGCGGTCACAGCTGAATCTGAGTCGGACGAAATATGCTTCAGATTCTTTGAAGCATTTTTACAAATCCCATCATGTAGTTCCCATCACTTTCCTGGAGTTTTCTCATTTTTAGGCAACTCTTTAGCTATTTAGTGGTTAGATGTGAATATCTATTGAACAGTACTGGAACAACCATCATCAACATTGTGTGATAGACCAACTTTTGGTGTGGTTCGACCTATAAAGGACACAATAAATCACGATACAGGATCAATGGCTAAATTATGTGCTGTCATGGAAAGTAAGTAAACATCACTAACCGAAGCCGTGTCTGAATCTATGTCAGAGTCCTCAGCAAAAATGTCTGTTCTCCCTGTTAGGAGTGGTCATAGCTGAATCTGAGTCGGACGGAATATTCTTCAGATTCTTTGAAGCAGATTTACATATCCCATCATGTAGTCCCCATCGATTTCTTGGAGAATTTCCTCATTTTTAGGCAACTATTTAGCTATCTCCATGTTCAGCCATTAAGTCAAAGTGCTAACTCAAGATGGTGGTGTAGGAAGGAGAAAGCGGGGGGAGATAATTTTTTATCCCCAGGGAGGAGGTTTCAGCGGCGTGACGACCAATTAGTATAATTGCCATCCTACATAGCTTATTTCCTTACAGCTCAATTTGTACTTGGAGATTTCTGTTTGTAGTTCTCCTCTAATTGTACTGCTGAAGGCATCCAAACACTGGATCAATCATGCTTCTACACGGGGAGGTTTTATTAAAAGGAATATAACCATTGGTTTGTTACAAAAATCAACGAGAATTCACAAATATTGATATCTAGAAAAGTTGTGAATAAAATGACGTGTTATTTAAACGTATAGAACTCTAATAAAAGGTATAAAAAGTATTTATAAATTAATTTAAAGATAAATACTCGTATATCATTGTATATGATGTATCTACATCATCATGTATCACTTGTATATCATTTTGAAAAATAGCATAAGTAAGAATTATTTATCTCTTCTCTCTCTTCCATATGAAGCATGATTATCTTCGAGCATTTTCACGATTCGATCCCATCTGAGAATTTTCTCTCAATATTTGTAAACTAATAAATTTCAACAAAATATTTATTAAAATAGGAGGAATTTCCAGATATCATTTCTAAGAAGAGATTAAAAATAACGGCAATGAGATTCTTTATTAAAGAGGTAAACTCCGCCTTTGCCGGTCCCAAGCCCGGATGAAAAAGGAGGAGAGGGAGCAGTAACAAGCTCACTAAAAAACTTGGGCTCAGCTGGCCCGGCTGATAGTACCCTGTAAGGTCTCCTAATCCAGGGATACAAGATGAGCAGCGTTTGTACTCCATGTTAGGAGCGGCTGCACATGCTTGATACCCTGATATGATTGAGTGAAGATAAGAAAGAAGAAGAAGATTAAAGAGGTATAAACTTAGCGAGAGCTTTTGGACAATAACACTATCATCATTGCCAACATCAACAGGTCACACGGGACTTAATAGCATCTTCACAATCTATCAAAGAGGTTTAGCTGGCAAAGTGGCTGGGTCAAATCTGGTGGCCAAATCAAGCTTGTGTTGTGGCTTTGTCACCGACCAGAGGCCGCTAGTTTGCGGCGACAGTCAATATATGGCGTCTGGTTTTGATGTTTAATTTGACGGGAGAAGCGACCTTTGCTTTCATAGATCAATTTCCACACGGCAAAATTTCCAAACACACATATACAAGGTATGTCCCATAAGTTCCCGGAATGGGTCCATAAAAAAAATAAATAAATGAAAAATGTAAATGAATTTGACTGTTTATTATAGAAAAAATATCTGGCTACACGGTGGTACCAATATCGAGGCGGTACGTGCACGCGCTCCAAAGTTATTCTAATTTATTTAAAGGTTACACATAGCGCTGCGGCGATTTTACGATGGAACGAAAATTGAAGCAGAGGATTTGCATAGAATTTTGTGTGAAACTTCAAATATCAGCAACCGAAACTTTTTAAATGCTTAATAAAGCATTCCCCGAAGAGAACCATTGTTTTTGAATGGCATTCTAGATTTAAAGCTGGCAGAATTTCCATTGAAGATGATCTTCGTCAAGGACGCCCAAAAATTTCAAAGGACTGATGAAAATGTGCAAAAAATCACCGATTTGATAAAAGAAAATCCTCGAACCACTTTGCTGGAGCTAGAGCAAGACACAGGCATCTCTAAAACAACGATTGGAAGAACGGGACACAAATCCTACTTCAACCACCCTATTTCCCAGACATCGCACCAAATGACTTTTTCCTGTTCCCCAAACTTAAAGCAGTTCTAAAAGGAAGACATTTTGACACCAGGGATGACATAATAGAAAAATCGCCGTTAGCATTGAAGAGCATTCCAAAAGAGGCTTATAAAAACTGTTTCGACAATTGGGAGAAACGATGGCGCTGGTGCGTTGAAGCAAGGGGGGACTACTTTGAAAAGTTTTAATAAAAAAAAAATTAAAAAATCTTACCTTTTTTTTTTATGGACCCAGTCCGGGAACTTATGGGACATACCTTGTATTTATTAAAAATAAAGAAGACATATCCTGACCACGAGCACATGTGCTTTTTAGATGGCAGAGCGCCATCTAGTGGAGCAAAACGTGTTAGGTTTCGAGCATGAGTTCTAGGCAAGGTGATTTTGTTTTATATATTTTGGCTATATGTAATTAGTAACTAAATTTTAACTAATTTTGAGAAAAATATATCTTTTTGTGGTTTATAATATGATAAACAAATTTAAGTGAATATATTTTCAAACACATTGCTATATAGTACTATGTATTTATTAAACATAATTCATTTTCTAATAATTTTATTTAAAATTGTATACACCCATACCTCGCTTTGCGTCGGGGTTACGTTCCAAAAAAACACGACGCAAATTGAAACGACGCAAAGTGAAAATATGTGAAGGCGCAATCAAAAAAAAAATGTGTTGCCATATTTTAGGGAAAAAAAATTAAAGACTCGAATCCAAAACAACGCAACTTCGAAAATCTAACGACGCACAGTGAAAATCAGTAAAAATTAAGCAGCGACGCAAATTCGAAAAAAAACGCAAAACGAAACGACGCAAAGCGAGGTATTGGTGTATATACTAACACACTCTGAAACATAAATATTTTTTCCACACAAAAAAAAATTTTTTTTTCAAAATTAACATGAAATTCAGAATTAATAATACAGTAGAAATTGGATAATTCTAATCCCAAGGGAACAAAAAAAATTCGAATTAAAAAAGTTTTGAATAAAAGACTTAAAATTCTAGGGACCAAGATAAATATTCGAATTAGACGTTGGAAATATTAAAGTTCAATTGTATATAAATAAATTATATGTATGTTAACTTTTGAATTGATATCTTAATCAATGCATCTTTTTTTCAATAAACAATATAACCATGTGTAAGAAGTGATTATTTTCAAACTATCGCGTATATGTACAAATGAACATAAATGGACGTACAAGTGCAGATAAGAATTCAAGATGATAAAACCCTTGAGATATCAATTCTTATCTATAAATTCCCACTTAGCCCTTATCTTAAGTATCACTATGCCTTATCTCTGTTATCTTTTTATTAACCCATATACTGATAATTTTGGAATAAAAAAAAATACTTTAAAAGGATGTCAATTGATTATTTGACATTTTATATGTCGTTCTATCGTAATTATCATATTTTCCTTTGTTGCCTCTTTGATCGTTTATGTAAATAATATTGGTAGGATAATTGATATTATTCAGCGCGAATTTATATATATATATATAAGGTTGCTCTATCATCATGGACTGTATTATATTCCCAAGACCATTCAACCAGATCTCTCAGGAGAATTGCTGCCACTCCAAGTCATCTCCTCAAATTTCTACCAAATATCGCCAAGGAGAGGCCCCCACCACCATCCTAACGAGCCATGTACTGGCAAACATTACACGTGTGCATCCCGAAACAGACCCTACCTGCATCCACTGTTCAGAAGAACCACAGACGATCATCTTCTCTTCAGCTGTCCAGCATTCCTTAGACATAGAATGCAAACAGCTATCCTACTTGGACTGACCCACCTCAATCCTACATCTATGGCCAGCCTCCCAGACTGGACCTCAGCTTGGAACTTCCTGGTCAACTGGTTCAACTCAGTAATCAAAACAGGACGCGAGTAAAAGAGCTCAACACTAGCCCATACTAGTGAGCTGGACTCCCCGGGTAGTTGGCGTTCTGTGCTCCCTGGGTTATAAATATCTCTCAATGAAACAAAATATAGTACTTTACAAAATGAATGTTTGAATAATCTCACAAAATGTGTATAATTTTTTAATGGTGCATATATAAAATTATCATAATATATATTAGAGGTTTGAAATTATGATATCATCTCTTCAATTCACACACACACATAGAATTATATAATATTGTTCTAAATATTCTAGCCTTGTGTGCAAAGAGTGCTAAGTGATTCATTAGATAAAAAAAAAAGAATTTCTCCCATACGGGTAAGATTCCCTAAATACCTAAGCCTAAATAAACAACAATGATTTCATTAGTAAACCGCGTGTTTGCCTAATTTCTCTGTACAATTCTAATTAAAGGCACAAGACCGAAATTCTGGAAATTGATTGGTTCACGACGAAGGTCTGTGACGTCACGAGATGACTCACGCTTAACGCATGCGCAGTACGAGTCGTCACACAGCCAGAACCAGCGGCGAGGTAGGTTGGCCTACTATGAATTCGTCTGCTTCATTCTAGAAGTTTCTTCTTTTGACTTCAAAACCTGCTTTATGTGCTTCGTATTATATGAATTAGATCACACACTTCTCAACATTCCTAAATTTTAAAAACTGTTTAGAGATTTTAATGTAATTTAAAAATATATATCTATATAATTTTTATTATGTTTTGACCATACAACTCTTTTTGGGTTAAATCGTCTGCTAAAATACTTTATATATATTGAAAAACTCGACAAAAATAATATATAATTATTTAAATACATAATTAAAATGTTTTATATTTTATCACTTTTATTTTTAAAACAGATATTGTATTTTAAAATCATTTTTAATGTATGAAAAACTAACTATATTTTAATTAACAATTCAACTATTAAGTTAGTAATAGTTTTAGGTACGAGGGAAAAGGTTTCAATCGATAAAAAAGTTTTGGTAAAGTTAACTTTAAGAAATCGCATACTAACTATTAAATCAACAGAGAGGCACATATGTAAAATTTAAACAAAATATACATAAGATGATAATTGGCAAATACATTTTATATATAAAGTTCAAGAATATAATCATATTAAAGACTATTTGGAGAATATTTTAAGCTAATTTGTATATATAATAAACATATTTAGTTATTTCTTTAACGTCTTTAAAAGATTAAATATAAAATCGGAGTAAAATATTTATTTTAGAAGTTTTGCGTAATTTGGTGGCTTTCAAGGTCATGTTTGTTTTACTGTTTCTTTCCTCGTGTTTAGTTATTTTTGACCTTGTCAACAAAATGAATGGAAATTCCCATTTCAAGGATATGAGAAATATTAAGTTTTATGTCAATTGTCAATTCGAATATTTTGTGACATATATCTGTAGTAATTGGAAATTTTAGGTTTCACATTCCCCTTTTTTTTTTTTTTAAATTGTTTTCCATGGCATATATATATTTTAGAATGATTATTACGTCTGATAAGAATTGATAAAAACGGCGATAGTTTAAATAATCGTTTGACAAACTTATACATGTACATAACTTATACATATACATTTTGTTCAATTTAATATAATGAAATAATGAATATAAACTATCGTAGAAAATGCAATTAATTTTTAATTTTGTTTTTAAAATATAAGAATTAGAGTATTTTTTTAAATATATATTTTTCTTATTTTATAGTATCTAAACAGATTCCATATTACGCTCCAGGAGTCACACAATTAGTTTAGTAGTAGATTTCAATTTTTGCTTTTATCATTCGTCTTTCGTCGCCAGTTTTTTTCTCCATTTCTAATTTATTTAAAAATGATTATATATTCGCGAATTGTTCCAAATTATTGTAAAACACTGTGATTATATTTCAATACATTTTATAAATCTAATACATTTTAAAATATCTTTAAAAATAAAAAAAAAATATTATAAAGGTTTCTATATCATCATAAATAAAAAAAACTCATAGAGTTCGAGGACAAACTGTTTCACTAACACCTGTAAATATGCAAAAAGAATAATGATTTGCATAATCCGTATATCATGAATGTACTTGTGTTAATTTAAGACCCAGATTTTTTTAAATGTAGTATCACACCATAATGTACTTAGTATCCTTATCGTTTTACGGCGTGAATTTTTTACTTCTCTCTGAGTTCATACTCCTAGCTGCTACTTCCAAGTTTTAACTTATCATAAAAAGAACGTTTGTAAAAATGTAATGTTTAGATTGCTTCGTGCTAAGGTAAATACCAATTTGTGTGCCAACTAATTTGTAAATTCTAGATAAATTTGGGTAGTGTCTTTATAGTGATTTCCTATGTCAATTTTTGGAGTATAAGATACACTTTCTGAAATATTATTTCATGTTAGATATTTATTGTGGTAAATAATTTTAGCCTTTCGAAAATTTGATTTTTATTTGAGAATGAATGCCGTTTCCACGTTAGTCACCTTGAACCAGAATTTGGTCAAATATTCCAAGGGTCCAGAGGGGACTTTAGGAAGGTATGGTCGGACTTCTCCCCTATACCCGTAAAGACATTAAAATGGGGATACGACAAGTTTCAGCAGAAAGGATAGTGGTCTTCTGCTCTTTGAAAAGTATTTAGGTTGTTTGCGAGTTCTTGCAGTGTTTTTCCATCCTCACCACTATAGGTGGCCGAATAATAAAACTTACAGGAAATTTTCTAAGATTTGATTTTTGCGCTAGGATTGAGAGGAAGTTTGTATCAATAGATAGGATGACATTAGTCATATTATTTGTTCATATACCTAAATATATGGGAAGATTTCGAAAAAAAAATCAACATATCGGTATTCAAATTTCATCGATTTTTTCAGCCGCATGTGTCACGGTATGTTGAGATAATTGCTAATTACCGTTTATTTACCCTAATCTCAATTACAGAGTTAATTTAAATCAATCAGGGAAATTTAAATAAACCTTCAAGCAACCTGCCACAAGACGCCATTTCACTCTGCCAAAACCATTAATTTTTTTTTCCTTTTTTCGCTGAGTCATTGAGGAAGCCACAAATGATCATTAGAATCCCTATAATTACACCACCGTCACTAAGTAGGGCTACTAATTAATATTGGACTCTGTGAAAACTTTATTAGAGTTAATAATAAATGGTAATATACACCACTCTCTCTTGTTATAAATCATTGAAAAAAGAATCTTTTTTTTTCACATAATAATTAATTTTTTTTAATTAAAAAGGCATATATTTGTTCAAAATATCATTTATTTGATCCAAAATATACCTTTTTAATTAAAGATTTATTTATGGATTGCTCTATTTTCAAAATAAATATGTATTATTATATACCATAAATAGGGTTTTTACAACTAGTAGAATATTCCGATTAAATTAAATCATTATTATAAAAAAATTAAATTGTAAAATATAGAGAAAGGAATGAAAGGTTTTAATGAAACTTGTTAGAAAATCCAAAGATTGTTATAAATGAGTGATGAGTTTTATTAAAACGTAGCTAATTATTTTCATTTTTCATTTTAAATTGCATCGTGAAATTAAGATTTGAAAAATCCTTGTAAAAAATGAATAATTATTTTATTTTAAACATTAGAGACACGATGATTGTGTTATATAGTAATACGAATTTTAGTAAACCAACCGAAAATTTTCAATTTACATAAAATAAAGTTGTGAAAATCAAATTCTAATCAATTGTAGAAAATGGCGAAATTAATGGTATTTTAAAGTGCCTCTTGGACATACAGCGATCCCTAAAATAGTCTCATTTAAACTTACAGAATATTTTCCATTGTAAAATCAATAGAGAAAGTATAGACATTAAAAAATCTGTCTTTAGCAAATTTCTGCCCAATTCGGCTAAACCTGTCTCACATGGCTGCCTAGTCTGTTTTTGAACCTGTGTTGAACCAGATGCAGTCTGTATGATTTTTATGTTTTTAAATGGCTCATCAAAACAGGTTTTTATTGTATAACACATCTTTTTTCTTATTTCAGCTCAATCATTTAAATATATCAATTCTGTGAATAAAATATTTCGTTATTAAGGTGAAAACATCAGGCTTCCAGGAGGAAAAATAAAACTTATCCCTGGATTGTGAAAAAATAGTACAGATTGGATATTGTAATGGAATAAGGTGCATGAATTAAGAAAAAAAGCATCATTCAGTTTCACGATAAGGAGATGCCTTTTTTTCTTAATTTTTCCTGGAAGCTTGACGTTAATATTGACACAATGGATTATTTTATTGAATAAATTCCTTGATTGAAATGAGTGTAAAATGTGTCTGCTTTCTAAATTAAAACTGGGAGAATTCTTCAGTAACAGATGACTTAGTTCCGATATGGAATGGTTAATTCTGACATGTGAGAAACAAGTCACATGTACAGCCGCTTCTTGTAGGTATTTTCGGGTTAAAAAAGAAAAGAGAAAAGTACTTATTACCTTAAATATATTTTATTATATATATATATACATTCTCTCTTATAGGGGAAAAAACAATAATTATGAAGTATTAATCGACACAATTATTCCTAGCCGGGATATCGCGTTTTGTGTGTTGAAATAAATAAGAATTAATCTATTATGTAAAAATTAACTAAACCAAAAAAATAAGGAGACAGAGGCAATTTTGTTCTCACTGGGTTATCTCGTGTGTCTTCAATAAAAGTCACTGTATAACAAATATCCTTCAAAGTTAGTGTCTTTATCCCGATATACATGCTAAAAGGTATAACATACTGAAGTTTTGTCCATAAGTGTATATGGAAAAAAGAATGTTTTTCTTGGAACGTTGAGTTTGTTATTCACTAGATTAACACCTAGCAGTTCCTGAAGCAACGTAAAGAAATTGTTGCCAAGTAACCATTGTCTTTCAGGCCTAAGTCTTCTTTGTTTTTTTTTAGATACAATGGAAGCGAAGGTCCAAGTCATGAGATGACTCCAAGCACCTTTATTTCTTGGAAGATTTTTCAAGGATGCTGCCAGGCTCGAGAGAATATAAAAAGATGTTCAACATCCCTAGAGGAAACTCTGTGAGAACAATAAGGAAATTAAGAAAGATTCTTATCTATTGATTACCAGGATAAGAGTGAGGGTGATGTGTGAAACGTGAATTCTTATCTGCGATACTATCTTGGTATATTGCCCATTGTAATCAGATGGGATACTGCGACCTTTTCATTGAGAATTTCATTATATAAATCACAGAGTATTTTTTTTTGTTGTTGTCGTTTCCAATGAAGAGCCTCAGATGTCTCCATGCATCTCTATCACAGCAGTCGCAATGTCGGCTATCTTTCATTGGAAAATAGGTACCGTTGCCACGTTAGTCACTTTGGACCAGAATTTGGTCAAATATTCCAAGGGTCCAGGGAGGACTGGTGTGGTCGGACTTCTCCCCTCACAAAGTATTTATCATCATAATATATGGAAGTTACTTTCTCTCTCTTTTTTACCAAGTTTGTTTCTGATATCATCAATCTCTCAGCATTCATGGAATTATCTTCCAAGAAATAAAGATGCTAGACGTCACTACACATAAATTGAACCTTCTTGTAAATAAACCAAATAAGACTTAGGTCTGAAGCTGACGACATCTCTAAGCGCCTCTAGGAACCTGGATTTTAACTATTATCAATAATAACAATAGATTGAAATCTCTCCTGGCAATCAAGCAAATGCTACAGGTTTCTGGAGATGGGTTTCTTTATCTTTATTAATCCTTTAATAATTACGTTTAATAAAGAAAAAGGTTACCTTTTCAATGAGAATTTCATTATTTTATCACAGAGTATTTATCATCTTAATATGAGGAAGTTACCTTTCTCTCTCTCTCTCTCTTTTACCAAGTTTGTTACTGATATCACCAATATCTCTAAGCCTAGCATCCATGGAATATCTTCCAATAAACAAAGATACTAGGCGTGACTACACACAAATTGAACCTTCTTGTAAATACGAGTTAAATTCTCGTAAATCAAATAAAAGACTTAGGACCGAAGCTGACGACATCTCTAAGCGGCTCTAGGAACCTGGATTTTAACTATTATTAATAATAACAATAGATATAAATCTCTCCTGGCAATCAAGCAAATGCTACAGGTTTCTGGAGATGGGTTTCTTTATTAATCGTTTAATAATTACGTTTAATAAAAAAACTCATCTTCAGAAACCTCTAGCATTTGTGTGCTTCATAAATAATAACTATTACTAATGGCAGTGGATCATCAATTCAGCCATACCCCAATATAAGGGTATATGATATTTTATTAATACATATAAATCATTTAGTTTAGAAAGATAAAAATTGGTAGTTATATATATTTACATACACCTTACACACAGAAGTAAACTAAAATAATATTCTAGAAAAATAAAACCTTCTGTATTTTTTATTTACACCAAATTATTCAATCAGTAAAGTTGAAAAGATTAAAAATTTTAGTTTGAAAATATTTTTACTAATGAATCTAGGGTGATCTTTGTAAGGTGTCAATTTTGTTTAATGAATGCTTATTTTTATATTAAATGTGCCTAGAAAACGAGCTCATTTCTCTATTTTGTGTATAAGAAATATTCAAAAATTAAAACTTGTGGCAGCGCGATTTTTCCTGTAAAAATCAGTGTGTGTGATACGAAAATATTTTATTAAAACAATAATGAATTATAGTTATTGTTTTAATAAAATATTTTCGTATCACACACACTGATTTTTACAGGAAAAATCGCGCTGCCACAAATTTTAATTTTTGAATATTTCTTATACACAAAATAGAGAAATGAGCTCGTTTTCTAGGCACATTTAATATAAAAATAAGCATTTATGAAACAAAATTGACACCTTAAAAATAACACCCTAGATTTAACACTAAAAAATTAAAAAAAAAAAATTTAATTAAAAACTAGCATTGTGTAAATTGAAAATTTATTGAAAATTCGAACCAACCCCTGACTAAGGTTTTTTTTTTTTTTTTTTTTTTTTTTTTGCAGTCGACATTTAACAAGTACACCAACTATGTCATTTTAGTTGTTGAAAATCTAGTATCAAAGTTTGGTAAATACAGTAGTGGAATAGAAAGTGAACCCAAAAAGAATTTGAGAAAACATTAAATTTGGTTCAAATTAGGTTCTTTTGGCATGTAATCAGTGAATTTGAAAACAAAGATTTGTAAAAAATAGTACAAAAGTGAAATTATACTGGGATCAGTAGATGCCTTTTTCTTAGAAGAAGCACATTTTCATTTTTTAATCATTTGGAATAGGTTATAGCGCGCCGTACATTCATACCAAGTTTAATTATAGCCCATCAGTTCCCTATGGATGTATAACACTTTCCCTTTCCACTTATTTATATGAATAATGTATTATATATATAATATAATATTGTTGTTGAAGTCAAGCTTATTATTTATATATATTATTTACCAAGTGCAATAATGTAATCAACGAAATGAAGCTAAAATTGGCGACCAAACGAACAGTTTTCCACATCAGACGACCTCGTCTATTCAGGATGCCGCCAATTTCCGCCATTTTGTTTGGCTTTCTGGTCATTTTGGAGCTGGAAGTTTGGCAATAGGCGACATTTTCCTGTCACATTCTGTCGCATTCGTGACGCACGTGCATTTTAGGTTAGTTCCCCATTATATTCTGTGGACAGAAAATTATGATATAAAAATACCTTTCTTTTCACCTATCTCTCTCTTTCAAATGTGTATTTAGATCGCTTATACCATTATGGTAGAGTACAGTTATAATATGATGCACTAGCGCGCCATCTGTTATCAAAATTCAAAACTATTTTAAAGGCGTAAGATTCTTTTTGAAATTAAACAATATCAAATCGAAGCATATTATATATTTATAAATGTATGTAATTCTACTGTTCTCAAAGCTTATGTCCATAGTTCTTCTAAATACCCATTCCAAGAGTCTAACAACAGTATCACTATAAAAGGAAGTTCCAAAAATGTAATATAACAGCGGTATGGTAGATTAAACTGGCGAAACCGCTGGGAGGGTTCACCACTGATGAGCAAGGCCCTCCCATTAATTTTTTCATTGCAGCAAGGGCAGTAGAAAGTGTTTAATTTCAAAAAGAATCTTACGCCTTTAAAATAGTTTCGAATTTTGATAGAGTACAGTTAGTTGCTTTGTAGAGAAAATGAAAGGAAAGGTAAGTTTTTCAAACAGATTGTTTCTATGAATACATTCAAATATTATAAAAACCAGTGAATTTCCATATCAACAATTTTAAAGCAATAACGCGCTATCTACATATATAAGAAATGAAATCAATACATATTTCTCGAAAGCTTGCTTATTTGCTTCAATAAAAAAATTGCTAATTTATAATCGTAAGTTTATAAAAGGTATATCTTGTACAATATAACGCGGCTGATGATTGTAAAACGAAAATTGCAATTATACCGCGAAGGTTTCTTTTAAACAAAAGCGAAATTTATTTTAAAGAGAAATAGCGATTATTTCTAACTTTGAGGATGAAGTATGATAGGATGAATTGTGAAGAGTAATGACAAACGGAAAAATAAAAGTGTCCAGGGATGGGAAACGAACCCACTGTGTTCCGCTTACAGGGCAGATGCCATGTCCACTAGGCTACCCTGGACATATTTTTCCGTTCGTAAAAGGTATATCAACACTTTTTGAGAAAAGTCATTTTTTTCAAATTTTACTATTTATTATATATAAGTAGGGACCGAAATTATATCAGAATCTTTTATATGAAGAAAAATATTAATTTCGATTTAAAAATACGTTTTTCTTTAAGTTTTTCTGCTTAAATTTTAAACTACTGGTTAGAAAAGACAGGTGTTAATCTTTTTGGAAAGTTGTAAGAGGCTTTATGTATGAAGAACTCTTGTAGATAACTATTCATTGTGAGAATTCGGAACTATTATAGACGCGTATGATTCTTTTAAATATAAACAATTATCTACTGTCCTTACTTCAATGGAAAATTAATTGGAGGCTTCATTGCAGTAAGGGCAGTTACTAATTGTTTAATTTTTAAAAGAATCATACGCGTCTATAATAGTTTCGAATTATCATAGCAGATGGCGCGCTAATGTATCATAACTATTCATTGTACATTTATGAACTAGTTTTCTCTTTATTTTATTTCAATTTAAAGCGCTATGTCCTCCTAGGGACACTTGCGCTCTCATACATGTATGTCTTTACATTTGTCTATACCTATATATACAATACTTTTAGGCCGTGAATAGAATAGTCATATGATGTTAACAATGAGAAAGAAGAAGAAAACGAGAAAAAAGAACTGTGTACAAAAGAAAGAAGTGTCTGGCAATATGTACAATAAACATAATATAAATTTGCTCTTGGTGAGCGGAACTTAATAAGGTTATTTGGTATTAAAGGCTACTAACTTTTTTTCCAATTTTGTTCAAGCAAAAAAATTTCAGCTGCAAATTTTTATATTCACCCCTCGTCGCTTTGGACACACGTGAAACACAATAGATACAAATAAGACTTTTATACCATCGAATGAAAGTTTGATGTTCGGATCGATTTAGGGTAGGGGTGGGAGGAAGAAGAGGAGGGTTGTTAAGTAGAAAAAGATAGTCACATTCAGTTTTTAAAAAAGCGATATCGGTTAAATTTTAGAAAATAGGAGGAAAAGGTTAAAATTGAATAAATAAAAGTACCAAATCGTTAAAAAAAAATTAACGTTAGAAAAAAATATAAATATATATATATATATATGTCATAAAAAAAGACGTATTCTAGTTACGTTACCAATTCATGCAGTCGTGGATGGTAAAAATGAATGACAACTTTTGTCCCAAAAAATATTAATTATTTTTTGATTATTTTTTTAAAGCAAACAGTTTTTTGCATACATACAACTAACAAGGTTATTATCTATTTACAATAAAAGTAATATTAGGTTATATTCCTTTTGTTAAGGATTCCTTTTTATTTTGAAATTAAACTCTGTGATTATAGAATTTTAATTATTCTATGAATAATAAAAATCATATTTTTATTATGTCATATATTTTTTGTTTTTATCCGAAATGAGTTAAATTCTGTCGATTATATTTAAAAAGCTGAAAACTCCTTTTAAATTAATCCTAAATAGGTTAATAGAGCGATCTTGTGTAGAAATTCAATCGAAAATGTGTTCCTAAATAAAATTACTAATATATAGGAAGGAAATCTCTAGAATTCTTACCAATATTTTGAACAGTTATTTATAAATATCAAACCAAATTTCAAATTTTTAACCGAACACCTTGTAATCTTTTTCTTGATTTAATTGATGATAAAAACCATCACGAAGTACACTCATGGACAAAACTTAAGGAAGTTGTACCTTTTAGCATGTATATCGGGATTTAATTAATAACTCTGAAAGATATTACAATGTCCTTTATTGAAGACACACGAGATAACCAAGTGTGAACTAAATTTCCCTTGTCTCCTCCAAATAATAATAATAAATAGACAACAGGCGACATCAAAATATGAAAATCCCATAAGTTCTGTTTATAAGTGTACGTTACTTTCAACTGCTATTTTAAACTTCACCCCTACTTGAAGCCTCGTCCCCTACTGTATTTACATTCGTTTGCAAAAAAAAAGCTTAAAAAAATATTTTTAACCGTTATAAATGGTAAGGTGTGTCGTGAAATTCAGTTTACATATAACACAATGGAGTAAAGTATAGAAATACAACAAAAAATATTGAAAACAAGTATTTTATATCGAAAATTGTCACATGTTTGAGTTTGGTGTATGGTATTCACCATGGTGTATGGTAAATTTCCAATATGGAGAGAGATTACCTCTCAAGCATAAGTGTTATTTCTATAATGCCATAACGTGGCATCTATATATAGCAAATGAAATCATTGAAGCATGAATGTTTATTTTACACATGGATCAAACTTCTACTATCCTTCCTGCGAGAAAGGGATTGTGGTTCATCAGTGGTGAACCCTCTCAGCAGTTTCGTCAATTTAATCTACCAGACCGCTTCTTAGAGTTCTATTATAAACACAACAACAAAAAGCTTCATTAAGACCTTATACAGATTCTCTAAGCAGAAATGTAGGATACATACAGGAAAAAAAGCAATAATACCTTAATGGTAATATGATATTTATAATACAGGAAAAAATTATATAAAGACAATCAAGCTAATAAATATATTAGTCTGGGTAAATTTGAGGAAAATAAATTTATTATAAATGGATTTACCACGGATTTACCGCAAATGAAGATAAAAAAGCAAAAGCTAATTTAGTTCTAATACGTTATTGGACGATTCTGCGTGTATATGCCACACTGAAGGGTGGAATCTAAGAAATGGTATTCAAGTAAACTGACACAATCTTTTAGGACAATATATCTTGCAACTAAAGGCACAAGCCACCAGAAACCTTCTGTTGCACGATCAGGGGATGCTTTTTTTTAATAGATTCGTCTTGTAGCATTAATCTTATATTTCATGTTTTTCTCTTGTAATTTCGAGACTTGTCTATATTCGTATATAATCAAATATAAACTCCTTATGAGCATAGTCAGAGCAAATCAGCTTAGAGAGATAGTTAAATCCTCAACTTGGGCTAAATTATCTTCCACAATATTTCCTTCTACACTGCAACTGGAAATAGAAGGAAACTACGATATGGAAAACAATATCAGGAAAACAACAGCGATCTTCTCTGAAACCACAGCAGACAAATGGAAATAGATGAAATAATAGAAATAGCCAATGATACAAATCTCTTCTTGATTCTCTTCTTTCAAAAATTTCATAGGAATTGATTGAAGAGTGGTATAAGCCGTCTATTTTTGACAGACACGACACGGGGTCGAATCCCGCATTGGGTAATTTTTTTTCTGAACCAAAAGAATTGCTTCAATAGCACCCGATTCTTGCAAAATTCCAATCCCATCAGTGAGGGCAAAACACCAAACAAGTTGGTGTCACACTTGTAAGTTCAAAAGTCGAACTGCTTCTTGCATGTCTACTCAATATAGGATACTTACAATTTAACTAAATCAATAAGAAATCCCCAGGGCCAGGTCCCACGATTTATTTCTCAAGCTTTTTCGGGCCAATATGTCATTCAACAAAAGACCTAGAAGTGCCTCTTCCAGCCAATTATACACTTTTGTGTGCTTGAGAAATAAAGAGTGGTTGAAAGAGACCTGTTCTTGGAATGCTTAATGATTTAGTTAAATTGTAATACTTACAGTAAAAGCAGTCGCTAACTAACCACCATGATTATCATGGATTGTACCACACGTTTACTTTGGGAATACAAGTATCTTCAAGATCTACAAGATACTTTTATGTAAGAAAAAATAGTTTCTTAGTTTTATCTTTTATCCAACTATATCGACTTTTCCTTTGTAAATAGATATTTCCACTATGTAACTATATAAAATAATTAGAAAGAGGGAATCATATATCGCCGCAACTCTTTTTTATTATTAACGCGATTAAAAGCTTTTCTTTTCTTTTACTTTATTTTATATTAAAAACGATATATAATCTCTCCTTGTTTGTACACTATAATTAGCTGAAGAAGGGCTTGCCCGAAAGCTTTTAATCGCGTTAATAATAAAAAAGAGTTGCGGCGATATATGATTCCCTCTTTCTAATTTGTCGAAATCCGCAAACCGTTTACCATGAATATCTATATATATAATTGCCTTATTCTGTCTGAAGCTCACGGATAGAATGCGCGCCCATTGGCTGCCGGCGAACACGTGTCCTCCCTGCCCCCCTCTAGACAACCCTGTTATCAGCTGTGTGATACATACACCTGTCTATAGCGGCCATTCTAGACAACCCTGTTATCAGCAGTGTGTTACATCCACCTGTCTATACAGACCACCCTGTCTATAGCGACCACTGACCACCCTGCCTATAGCGACCACTCTAGACAACCCTGTTATCAGCTGTGTGATACATCCACCTGTCTTTACAGACCACCCTGTATATAGCGGCCATTCTAGATAACCCTGTTATCAGCTGTGTGATACATACACCTGTCTACAGCGGCCACTCTAGACAACCCTGTTATCAGCTGTGTGATACATCCACCTGTCTATACAGTCCACCCTGTCTATAGCGGTCACTTTAGGCAACCCTGTTATCATCAGTGTGTTACATTCACCTGTCTATACAGACCACCCTGTCTATAGCGGTCACCTTAGGCAACCCTGTTATCAGCAGTGTGATACATACACCTGTCTATACAGACCACCCTGTCTATAGCGGCCACTCTAGACAACCCTGTTATCAGCTGTGTGATACATACACCTGTCTATACAGACCACCCTGTCTATAGCGACCACCCAAGACAACGTTTTTAAAATATATTCGCACTCGGGTAAAACCCGGGCGTTGCCCGGGCCATTCGTCTAGTATAAAATAAATTGCGGTGTTTTATGATTTCCTGTGACATCTATTCTTATTTCTTTATTTGCGATTTTGTGCAAATAAAATGTATAGCCGCAATGGCAAGATGAGGTAAAAACTATATATAAAAGAGATGTTGTTAATTCAAGTTGACAAACAGAATGTATTGCCTCATCAAGGATGACAGCAATTTGACACACTGTCGCAATTCTGTCTCATATTCCGGGAGACAAAACTTTCGACACACACACGTCCATTTCTTTTTCACTTTTAAATTAATTCAGATTTTTCTTTATTCGGTGGATACTCTCTTAGAATCAATGGAAATAAAACTGTGTTGTTGTTAAATTAGAAAGTAACATTAGGTAACAATCTAGCTTGTTTTTAATCTCTTTTTTAAATATATTTTTTAAAGCTTGTTTCTTTTACTGCATATTAGATCGATAATAGGTTAATTTGAATATCTTATCTGTTCCTTATGTGTGTGTGTGTTTTTCCACAATATTGTATTTTACCTGATAAAACTTGGGTACACTATAGAATTAAGTCTGAAAGGAGTCAATTGCATTGCAAATTAGTCCAATACCAGGCAATTTTGTATATTCCAGGAATATAAAATGTTTATGATAATAATGAATTATTTTTTATCACCACCACTACTACTACTCATAGTACTACTACTACGAATCATGGCGCAAGCCATCAGCAAATTTCAGTTTTACGATAAGGAGATGTCTTTTTCTTAATTTTTCCACCTGATGCCAGTACAATTGTACTATCTTTTCACACTGCTCATATATATCAGTTGTTAAAAAACAATATTTGTTAGAAAAACATTCACTGGGGTTGTACCTGGGCGAAGCCAAGTCATTTTACTTGTATATAAATATTAATATGTAGAAAATTGAGAAATAAAAACTTCAGGATGACGCAGAAATTTATTTTAGTCAAGAACAAATAAACATTTATAAAATACCATAGACGCGAAGAGGGAAATTTACAGATAAAAATATCAAAATTAATAATCTGTTCATAAAATAATTAAAAAAAAAACATTGCTACCTTGCTCCTTCCCTATGGGAGCTGTGACTCACAGCTTGTAAATATTGGAGCTAATAACATGGATCTGATGTGTTTCTGTCAAGGATTCCCTCGAATTCTTTGAAGTTTGTTCCTAATACATTTGCGTCCTTTTTCTTGCGACGTGAAGAGCGGTTTTGTCGTCTTATCGTCTATAGACAATTAAAATAATTTTATTGACTTCTTGTCAATACATGCAAATTTCACAGTCTGAACTATTTAAAAAATATAATTAAAAATATATATGCATCATACTATGTACAATGAATATGGCGCCTCTGCCAGCGCTGCAGAGTTTGGTGGAGAATCACCAGCGGGTCTCAAGCGACACCACGCATTCGCGATCGTTATTATCGTCTATAGAGACATTGTGGATGTCCTTATAGACTATGGAATAAAACCTAGACAATTTTAAAACGAAAATATACCGCCATTTAACTATTTTTGACGTTTTGAATCCAAATTTAAAAGACACTTTGAGCCAAACTACATATGTTTCTTTTATCCCTTCTAGATTTAAAGTTGTCCGAACGTGGAATAGTTAAGTATTAGTTAGGTAATATGATTAATCAAACTGTGTGTCACCGCAGAAGTTGGAAGGTCGAGAACAATCCATCCACAAATAGAACAGTGTTCTGTTCCAGCATTGTCCAGGTCTATCGTCTAAACCACCAGGTATTACATGTTGTCTATCTGTTGGCTGGTC
Source organism: Cordylochernes scorpioides (assembly GCA_030710605.1). Classification (NCBI taxonomy): domain Eukaryota; kingdom Metazoa; phylum Arthropoda; class Arachnida; order Pseudoscorpiones; family Chernetidae; genus Cordylochernes; species Cordylochernes scorpioides. The sequence goes on from CP092876.1 coordinate 30,357,743, forward strand.
GTGATTCACTATATTAGCATCATTCTTTCACTATAATACAATATAATGCGGCTATGATTATAGAACGATGTTAAACAAGTTTTACTGCAAATTTTTATTTTTACAGAACGAAAAATCGTAATTTATTTTAAAGAGAAATAACCACTATTCCTATCCTTAGGGATGAAGTATGAAAGGATGAATTGTGAAGAGTAATGATGAACGGAAATGGATAGGAATAATCGTTATTTCTTCTTAAAATAAATAACGATTTTTCGTTCTGTAAAACGAAACATTTGCGGTAAAACTTGTTAAACTTCGTTCAATTCTCTCCTTAAATGTATACTGGGGATATTGGTGGACTAATGATATAACCATCGGTTTGCGATACAACCCGGAATAGAATCCCGTATTTTACCTTTTTTTTTCTGAATAAAAATTTGGTTTAGTGGCTTTCCAAGCATGTATAACTGGATTCAGATGATAACACTGAAATATATTTGATACACAGTGACCTTGTGGCTTTGTCACCGACCTGAGGCCGCTAGTTTGCAGCGACGGTCAATAGACAGCGTTTAATTTGATGGGAGAGGAGCCCTATGCTTTTTAGGTCAATTTCCTCCCGGAACATTTTCCATTTACAGTGACCTTTATTGGAAAGACACGAGATAACCAAGTGTAAACAGCCTCAGTCTCCTTCAAAAAAAAAAAAAAAACATACAACAGACGACATCAAAGCTGGTGTTGTGGCTTTGTCACCCGACCCGAGGCCGCTAGTTGCGGCGACGGTCAATAGATGGCGTCTAGTTTTGACGTCTATTTTGACGGGAGAGGCGACCTTTGTCTCTTTATAAAGATATCCCACTTCCTTAAGTTTTGTCCAGAAGTGTATATATAATATTTTTTCAAATTACACGCTATATTATTATACCTTTCAATCATCACTATTCTAAAAATTACTTCCAATACATTTTTGCAGGACATTATATAGCTGAACCTAACATTCCTATATATATTTTTTAAATTTTATAACAAACGATAATATGGTTTCATAAAATTGTAAATCCTGACCGTTCAAATGAGTATTAAAGATGGCAGAGAGCTCCATCTCTTGGAATAAATATCAATTAAACGTTAATTCAAAATTATTCTTTTAGCAATATTGAGGAAATTGATATATCAAGAAAACAGGTTGGCCAAATATCAGGGAACAGGTTAAATCAGCGTTTAGTTGATTTATATTACACTAGATGGCGCTCTTCCATCTAAAAAATTCATTTGAGCGTAGTCAGGATATGCCTTTTTTTGTGATTCTAATACCAACACCTGACCCTTTTTTTATTATTTTATTTTTTCATTATTTAAATATAATGGGGCTAGATATAGACTAAGATGAGATTAAGATACCGTATTTGGCCAATAAGCAAGAATAAATATCGATCAACGTTTAGTTAAAATTTATTCATATAGATGGCGGTATTTCATTTTTTTTTAAATGCTTATTTAGACGATCAGGATATATGATTTAAAACATCCTTTTATTGATATTCTTATTCACTATAAATTATAATGCTTTTGCTTCTTAATAAAAATGTATGGTCAAAATTATTACTTTTTCAACATACATCCTTGTAAAATAAATAAACTGAATTTAAAATAGCTGTGTGTGTCAAATATATTAATAATATTTTTTTTTAAATACGCGAAAATGACATTTACAGAGATATTTCAATAATTCAATATATTTGTTCTATATATAATGCAGAAGATATTTTAAAATACACAACTATCGTTTGGAATAGAAGGGCAAATGTTGATCCACACGATGGAAACTTACAAAAAGTTCTGCCCGATCTAAAAATAACCCACCACTAGATGAAAGATGTAATCTTGACTTAGAGGGGGGTTAAAGGAGAAAAAAAAAGTTGCAGACGACTTTTTTTTTTTTTTAACCCTGAAATGGTCTACGCCCTTCTTAATTTGTCCGCAGACGAACCTAGATTAGTTTCTGATGGGAATTCTGTGGGGTTCAAGCTATGGTACGAATTCTATAAAATTCTTGGCACATTGTTATATGGAAATATTTGTATTTTTACACTATATTTTGAAAATCTCTATGCCTTAAAATCTCAGACAGCACAAATTATAAGCCTTTATTTAAATAATACAATCCAACTTTAGCGCACACATACCTTATATATATCCATTTTTTATTTTTAAATAATCTATCTTTTCTTTAATGAAAATATACATATGTAAATATTTACGTAAATTTTCTTCTTAAAAAAAAAAGATCAAATCAGCATATATATATGGAGAAAAAATCACTACATATATATATATATATATGTATATATATTGAAAATAGAGCAATCCATAAATAAATTTTTATTTTAAAAAGGCATATATTGGATCAAAATATCATTTATTTTACCAATATATGCCTTTCAATTATTTATATATTAGATAATAAAAAGGCATATATTGGATTTAATAAAATATTTATTTTGCCAATATTTCGGCTGGCTGAACGCCAACCTTTATCGAGGCATTACATCTTTGTATACACACACACATAAGATGTAATGCCTCGATAAAGGTTGGCGTTCAGCCAGCCGAAATATTGGCAAAATAAATATTTTATTAAATTCAATATATGCCTTTTCATTATCTAATGAATTAAATATGGATTGCTCTATTTTCAAAAAATATATATATATAGTGATATATAGTGTAGAAACTATATAACAAAATTATAACAGTGATTCTAATTTTAAAACTTAAGGAGCAAACTGATAATAATGATAACTTATATCAATTAGATTTGATTAGATTAGCAAGCTAAATCTAAATTAATTATAATAATAAATAGTTATTTAATTTTATAGTCCAGTTTTGTATTAAGATTATCTTCACTATTATGATCATTTAAATTCAAATTATAAAATTTGTAAAATGTTATTAATTTGTAGATAGAGAGAGAAAAAAAAATTCTTTACTTCTAATACATCCTCAAGTTAATTATATATTTATAATTAATAACAATAAAAATTAACAACGTAACGTCTATTACATCGGCTTTTACACGTCATTTAGACATACTCTAATCCTATATATAGAATAATCGAAGAGAGAATATATATAATAGTTAGAAAAAAGAGAGAAAGACAGAACCATGCACTTTTAATCAAACTAATAATAAGGAAAAAAAAAATTTTTTTTGTAAAGAAGGTAGATAAGATTGTTAGTATATATATATATATTTTTATGATTTTATATTTTATCCTTTTTTTTAAAAGATTTTTAAAGGTTTTTTTATTTTATAATATGATTATAAATAGTTGTATTTAGTAATATATCTATAGTATGAATTAACATTTGTTATAAGTTTGGATATTATGTTTTGAAACCCTAATGGTAGACCAGACATACACAAAAAACTTTAAATTGAAATAAATTGGAAAAAGAGATCTGCTGGACCGGGGATCTTCAGATAAAAGTCCAACGACATTTCACCCCTTCTTTATTATGTCATAGATCTCTTTTAAACCGGATTTTATGTGTTAATATTAAGTTGTTTCAGTGAAATATTTAAATGAACATATATAACAGATACAAGTGTTAACAAATTCAAACTGTAAACCTACCTCGACCGCGGCGTCCTCCATTGTGATTATCTATTTCTGGCTGACACATGTTGCGGGAGGGGAATGTCCCCCCACATTTCAAATTTAGACCATTTATTCAGAATTTTTTTGAACAACAAGAAAATTAAAGAAGAAAGGAAAAATAGTTAAGGGAAGAAAGCTGAATTTCATAATCTTTACAGCTAGTTATATCAAAATAACTGATTCAACACTTATTCATCTTTTAATATTCCTTTAAAAAGGCAAATTATAAGAGTTTAATAAAGCTATTAATTGTGCAAATTCATCTTTATTTAACTTCCATTTTCCTCCCCAGAAATTGGAGATTAAATAAAATGAACTTTATACTATAACACTTTAAAAATCTTGTGAGAATATCTTTTAATCAGTTATTTAATCAAAGTTTAATTAACTGTTAAAGATTATAAATTTGTATTAGTTAATATTAAGAGAAATTATAGAAAGTTGAATTTATAAATGGATATTTCCATTTATTTTTTTTTAAATATTTTATAATTGATATACTGTTGAAATATTTTACTTGTTTGATACTAAATTTGTTTTTAATAAATTCCATGTTTAAATTTTTAACATCTTCTATGAAATTATCTAATATATTATTTATTCTATAAAATCTTAGAAACTGACCATAATATATACCTTTACAGCAATTTAATGATATATTAGAATTCATATTACAGTATTTTATAATATTGAAATTATAATTACTCTTTTTATTATAAACTCTAACAGCACTATTTGTAAGGTCTATATTCAAGTCTAAAAAGTTAACTTTTTTGTTTCTATAAATTTTTTCATTGTTCTTAAGTTTCAAGTATTTAGGATATATTTCAGGTATTAATTTTTTAAACTGTGGATTATTAAATATTATTATGTCATCTACATATCGGAATATTTGCCAATTAATATTATTTTGTAGAAAGTATTCTCTTTCGTACCAGAACAATATTAGATTTGCTAATAACGGACTAGAAGAGGTTCCCATGGGAACGCCTTCTGATTGAATATATATTTTATTTTTAAATTCTATATAGTTAAAATTTAAAAATGTTTCCAGTAGAGTTTTTGCTGTTTTAAGATCTAATTTAAATGTTTTATATCTGTTATGAATAATTTTAATGTAGAAAGTTTTGTCATTAATGAATTCATTAAATAAATTGGTTATTTTATTATTTAGATCTCTTAAATTTATTTTAGAATATAGGTCCTCAAAGTCAAATGTGTGTACTGTTTCAATGTTTGTCCAATTGTTCATTAAATAATTAATGATTTTTTTATTTGAGTCGATAAATTTATAATTATATTTATTAGTTAATTTATTTATAATAAATTGTAGTGTTGAAGCTAATTGTATATCAATATTTTTTATGACTGAATTTATACCAGATGTGATTGTTCTGAAAGAAATAGGTTTTTTGTGTAGTTTAGGAATTATATAGAACTTTGGTATGTTTGGATTTTTGTGGTTATTATAAATTTTTAGTGAATTTTCAACATTTTTGATGTCTTTTTTGATTTTTGTGCCTGTAGTTCTAGCAAAAGTGTATTTATGATTATTATCAATTTCCTTTTTTAGTATATCGTGGTATAGATTTTTACAAATTAAAGATAAATTATTGGAACATTTATCTATAGGAGTGATAATATAGTCCTTCTGTAAATTAATTATATTTTCTTTAATAGAAGGAATGTCTGAATTGGGTTTTGTGTATTTAAGTGTATTATTATAATAATTTATAATTTCCTTTTTAATATTATGTTTCCATTCCAGAAAAGTAAATTCTGGAATACTGTATTTTATACTAGTTTTATTTATGAAAATATCTATATCTTTTAATATAGATTTAATTGTATTATTATAATTGTGTTTAATTTGAGGTATATATTTATACCCTTTATTTAAAATTTCTTGATATTCTGGATTTAAAAAAGAAAAATTGCTAGTTAATATATGACCTGAGAACTTATATTTATCAATATAGTTGTTGCAATTACATTTAATTTTTTTAAAATTTGCCAAATTATTAATAAATTGGTTATAATTGCAAACTAAATTACCTATATTTTTATTGTATCTCCAGATTGTTTTGAAATTTAAATTTTTTATAGGGAAAAGATTATTGATGATTTGGTTATTAAAAATATCATTAAATTTAATATGATTAAATAAATTGTTATTAAATTTAATGATAATATTAATGTTATTAGTAGCTTGTTTAATTTTTCTGTATTTAAAGATGTCGTGTGTGATATCTATTAATCTGTTAGTCAGATTATGAATTTTAATATATTCTATGAGTTTGATAAATTTATTATTATTTAGTTTAAATAATGTTTTAATAAATTTATCGACGAAGTTGTTAGTGTACATTTGTTTTGGGTCCAGTAATTCTTCAAATTCAATGTAACCTAATTTATTTGTAGTTTTACCTCTAGTTTTATTAGGTTTAGTTTTAAATTCATTTTTTTTGTATTTGCAACTGATTTCATAGGTTGAAATTTCTTCTGTTTGTGGTTTGTATGTGTAGTTTAATTCGTCGTTAAGTCCATAAGGGAATAATGTGTTGTGTTTATAAATGTAGTTGTTTTCTAATAATAGTCGTTGTTTTTTGTTTTGACATATGTCTAGTATTTCTATCTTAAAGTTGTTAAAAGTATGTAATTGATTGTCTTCTTTCATATATATATTACCAATTGATTTTTTAGCGTGGTTTCTATGTAGGTTTATTCGTATATTTAATGGATTACAAGTTTGTCCTATATATGATAGTTGACAAATTTGGCATGTTAATTTATAAATAGTATTCACTAATTTACAACTAGTTGTTTGAAAAGTGTCATGGTTCTTAAGAGAGGGACAAGTTTGACAATTTTTTCTTAGGCAATTTCTTCCCTTAACTATTTTTCCTTTCTTCTTTAATTTTCTTGTTGTTCAAAAAAATTCTGAATAAATGGTCTAAATTTGAAATGTGGGGGGACATTCCCCTCCCGCAACATGTGTCAGCCAGAAATAGATAATCACAATGGAGGACGCCGCGGTCGAGTTAGGTTTACAGTTTGAATTTGTTAACACTTGTATCTGTTATATATGTTCATTTAAATATTTCACTGAAACAACTTAATATTAACACATAAAATCCGGTTTAAAAGAGATCTATGACATAATAAAGAAGGGGTGAAATGTCGTTGGACTTTTATCTGAAGATCCCCGGTCCAGCAGATCTCTTTTTCCAATTTATTTCAATTTAAAGTTTTTTGTGTATGTCTGGTCTACCATTAGGGTTTCAAAACATAATATCCAAACTTATAACAAATGTTAATTCATACTATAGATATATTACTAAATACAACTATTTATAATCATATTATAAAATAAAAAAACCTTTAAAAATCTTTTAAAAAAAAGGATAAAATATAAAATCATAAAAATATATATATATATACTAACAATCTTATCTACCTTCTTTACAAAAAAATTTTTTTTTTCCTTATTATTAGTTTGATTAAAAGTGCATGGTTCTGTCTTTCTCTCTTTTTTCTAACTATTATATATATTCTCTCTTCGATTATTCTATATATAGGATTAGAGTATGTCTAAATGACGTGTAAAAGCCGATGTAATAGACGTTACGTTGTTAATTTTTATTGTTATTAATTATAAATATATAATTAACTTGAGGATGTATTAGAAGTAAAGAATTTTTTTTTTCTCTCTCTATCTACAAATTAATAACATTTTACAAATTTTATAATTTGAATTTAAATGATCATAATAGTGAAGATAATCTTAATACAAAACTGGACTATAAAATTAAATAACTATTTATTATTATATAGTGATATATAGGTATATATATATATATGCCCCTTTTTCTCAATATTTATATATATTTCTCAAAGAAAAAGTAAAATATTATTTTATCATTATCGAGATACGTGTTTAAAGGAGGATTTACATATTTTAAACGTTGTCATATTTTAGCGTTAGTTGTTTCCAAAAACGAACACTAACTGTTTAATTCTGAAACCTTGTTAGGGTTAAACAGATCTACTAAACAAAAAGTGATTTTAAAATACAAATCTCAGTAATAATTCCAAGAGGAATATAGAGGAAATTCTTAAATATTTTTGGACAAATTATCATACCTGATGATGTGTTAATTACCTTATTGACCTTAATTTCCTAATTGATCTATTTTCTCTATGTATCAGGATAATGTTTATGCTCAAATGTTTTATTAAAGAAATTGAAAATTAAATTGAATTATTATTTATTCCGATAGAAGGCAGTATTCTATCAATGAAGCTATCAGCAACATGACAAGGATATATGCCTTCATCAACCTATGTTCTTAGAGTATAAGTAGCTTTCTGCCCATCATGACTTGTGGAAGTTTGGTACAAAACGGTCTTTCAATTAGAAACGACTCGGGATTGAATCCCACATTCGGCATCTTTTTTTTTTTAAGAGAAAAAAAAATAGTTCTTCAATACCCCCGTTTCTTGTAAGAGTTCAAACCCACCAGTGAGGAAAAGTAAACAAACGGAGCTCGGGAACACTTGAAGTGCAAAATTCGAACGCTTTCCATGTGTGTAGGCATGTGGTGCAGTTACAGTGCAAGCAGTTTCTAAATACTACCCACTATGAATATCATGGCCTGTACCACGTGTAGGGATTATAAAAAATCCACGAAGACGATAAGCGATGGTGAAAATGGCCGCGTTTCGATAATCATTATTGGAGATCGAATCCCGTATTGAACATGTTTTATTGCTTCAATAGCTTTCGATTATTGTGCAATTCCAACCTCACCTGTGTGTGCAAGGGAACTACCAAGACTGGCACCGTTTCAGTGCAACAGTTGAATGCTTACAACATGTGTAGACATGTGGCGTGATTACAGTAAAATACAATCACTAGCTACTTACCATGATTATCGTGGCCTGCACCATGTCTCCTTTATTTCACATATCCCAAATACACACCGTACGAGTCATGATGATCATGATACAGAGGGTGTTTCCTTTCAAATGAAACGATTTCAAACGTCCGTTAGAACTTTATTTTTCGAACGTGAATTTTTTTCATGTGTTCTATGTGCTTCCCCTTCTTCTTGGCTATCTCCCTGCATCGGACTTTCCAAGCTGCGAACACTTCCTTGACTTTGGAGAGCGAAACATTCGACCACTCCTCTTGTGCGGCTTTCCAAAGTCCGGCCTCAGTTTTGGGACGTCGGTTGAAGAGCCGTTGTTTCAACATACCGAACCCGTAAAAATCCAGTGGGCTGGCGTCGGGAGACTTCACTGGAATGTCCGAGTTCCTGATAAAATTTAGGCCTAGGGTGTCCTTCATTTCTTGTAGGAACTGTTGGGTTTTGTTGGAGGTATGGGAAGAGGCTTTGTCGTGATGAAGGAACACTTTGTCCATTTCCCCTGGGTAAAGGTCCTTCAGTTGTTCGATGACAGGTTTCAGAACGCATTCTATATAGAATTCTGAGTTCACCTTCACCTTCGATGGAACCTTTATGAGCGGAAGGACTCCACGGCCAGTCATTACCCCGACAACCATGAAACCTTTAGGGAAAGTTTCGGAGCATTGGTGAACCCAATTATCCGGGACCTGATTGCCTCTTTTGATGTAACAGATCTTCCGGATTCCATTGCAATACGTCACATACATCCATGCTTCGTCCAATGTTGCAGTATATTCCGATCTGGAACCGGCCAGGTGTTCCTCGTAGAGCTTCCGGGCATTCGTTGCACGGTTTTTCATGTGGAAAGGGGTGAGCTTGTGAACCTTGCCTTTTCGTCGGGTATCCAGTTCCAAATCTTTGTGAATGATGTTATTTATCGTTTTTAGCGATGTTCCACACATTCTGGAAAGTTGGCGCTGAGATGGTGGATTTTCAGTAGTTGCTAGCCGCTTTACCTTGGAAACCGTGGCGGGGGTCCGCACCGGACGTGGTCGATCGACTTGAAATTTTTGCCCATTGGATTCAGCTTCCCTTTTCTTTCCGATGCCATTTACTACCCTACATATTGTAGCTTTGCCAACATCTAGTCCTTCTGCTTTTAGCTTTTTCACTATGACGCTATAACTGTTTCCTTCTTTGGAAAGGGTCCGAATTGTTTGTTCGACTTGGAGCGTTAGTCTCTCTCCCCCCATGTTGCAAAAATCATGATACCTGATGAAAATGAATTCTCCAGAAGATTCTAGATCTATTGGAACCAGTGTCGTGTGCAGCATGCCTGCACGTGCAAAACGCGAGCGCTCGAAAATCGTTTCATTTGAAAGGAAACACCCTCCGTAAAAGAGAGAGAATATGGTTTTACAAGCTGCTAATCATTATAAGGCTTTAAAGACTAATATTTACTGTAAAGGCGCCGCATGTCTACACATGGAGAAAAGTAATTTGACTTTTTCAATTGCAACAGGTAACGAAGTCATGTCTTTTAACTGACACTCTCCGCCGTAGTAAAGCATTGACAGCGTGTTTCGCCCTTCTATAAGCCCCTTAAGATAAAAAAAAAGATATATAATTATTGAATAGATAAACATACTTCCATAGCGTGTTCCAATAGAAGCACTCTCTTACCACTTCTATATAATTTTTAATCAACCAGAGGCGAGAGATAATAAAATATTTGCGCCTATTACAGAGGAAAAATACAAAGCAACAAACAAATAAAAACCTAAAATTATATATTTACAAGTTTACATCTATTAATCGACAGAGTTCATAAAATTTATATAGACAAAATGGCTTATGTAAGAGAATTAAATCATTTAGATCAGGGAACAATCGATGTCTCACTTCTGTAAAGTTCGGACAGTCATAGATAAGGTGAAGAGCAGTTTGTTCAGTTTCTCCGCAGGAACCACTTCTATATGTTATAGGCTTGTTGAAATCCAGGATGTCAACCACAAATACATCCCTATCGGTAAAAAAAGGGAAGGCTACCAGTCTCTAGGGACTTACGTGGGTGAGGGACTGAAGCTATTTGAGTAAAATCTTTATTCTCTGATGGCAGATGATCCATCATTGTCTACCTCAGCATCGATCTGCTTGGGAGAATGGCAGATGCTCGAGTCACCTTTGGTTCTTTCAGACTTTTCATCTGAGATCAATGTCTTCCTGTCAACTTAAAAATCTGTTATTGATCCTAGTGGAGCAGTAAATATTGATACAGTATATCATTTCATAGGGGACTGCCCATGGATATTTCTGGTCTCTCCTGAAGGTGGTCTATAATTGAGGGTTAGGTTATGTTACTTGAAGTCATTTTTGATCTCATAGAAAGAAGCATCACCCGGTATTTCTTCAATAAAGTCAGTATATTGTTGGGCAAAGCGTGTCTTTTACTGGTGGATAAGACGTGATCCTCTATTTATATGTGTTATTCTGTCCATTGGTTGTTTATATGGGACGAAAAATCCTTATCATAGATAATAACGATTGTAAAGATAAGTGTACGTTAAATCTTATAACTCAAAATTCAATTAGCCATTTGAAATTATATTTAAAATTTATGTATTTTTTTATTCTATTCACACACACTTTGGTAAAAATAGGCTCGCGGAAAACACAGACATTGCCTGAGTCATTCGTCAAGTTATCTATACTTCAAATTAACCCTTATCATCATTGAATTCTATTAGATTTCAGTCGGACACCACAAGTTGATAAATAACGCTTAGCTTCCGAGAGTCTCATATTTCAAATTGCGATTAAAAAATGAAGAATCATCAAATGCGAGGTGAAAATTCAATAACCTTCCACACATGGGGAATACAATCTCAAGACTAATGGATCTCTGTGAAAGATGGAGGGACGCGGAGTTCTGAATCAACATCCGGGAGTCCGGGGAGATCAGTCTTAAAGTTGAAGTCCTAATCCATCATGTCTGGAAGTCTAAATTGGGACTGTGGAGTCAGCGCTGTGACGGACTTTGACACAAAGATGACAGTCCGAGGGATTTGTTCCACATTAGACTACCTCTTGTCAACTTCCTTTGGATGTGAATAACTTCCTTGGTGTGTTTGGTCTAGTGAATAAATTCAGCCGCATTCTAGACTAACAATTCGAATGATTGGACTTTGCATTTTAGACTATCTTTTGACCCTCCTTGGGATGTGCAGAACTTCCCGCGTGCGTTTGGCCTAGTGAATTTATTCAGTGACATTCTAGAATGACAATTCTAAAATTAGACCTTGAATTTTAGACTAATTCTTGACCCTCCTTTGGATGTGTATAACTTTTTGGGTGTGTTTGGTCTAGTGAATAAATTCAGCGGCATTCTAGAATGACAATTCGAAAGATTAGACCTTGCTTTTTAGACTATCTTTTGACCCTCCTTATCCTTGGTTAACTTCCTGGGTGCGTTTGGCATAGTGAACATAAAGTCAGCGGTATTCTAAAATAATAGCTAGATAGATTTGACTCTGTATTTTAGACTACTTCTTATAAACTTCTCTTTTGATGTGCATAACTTCTTGAGTGCATTTGGTATAGTGAATAAAGAGTCAGCGGTATTCTATAATAACAGTTCGAAAGATTAGACCCTGCATTTTAGACTACTTTCTTGACATTCCTTTGGATGTACATAACTTCCTGCGTGTCTTTGGCCTAGTGAATAAATTCAGCGACATTCTAGAATGACAATTTGAAAGGTTAGACCCTGCATTTTAGGCTACTTATAAACTCTTTTTGATTAGCATAACTCCCTTAATTAGATTAGTTTAATGATTAAATTCGTATAAAAGTGGAAATTTAGGACGGCAGTACGAAGGGTTAGATCCTGCATTTTGAACTAACTCTTGTCAAATCTTTTGGAGGAACCTAACTCTCTGGATAAATGTGATTATAGACAATGACATTCCAGAATGGCAGTTAGAATAATTAGATCATACTTTTAAGATTACTTCTTGTCAACTTCTGTCTAAGATGCTATCTTCTTGAATGGGTTAATCAACCCGAATAAATTATTCCAGTGAATCGGATTTGATTATTGAAGAATTTATTCCTTACCTAGACAAGTTTTTGGTAACTTATTTGAAGGACTTTTCTCTCTTTTGAAGTATTCTTATACATATATATTTGTTTATATTTATATTTTTCAATTATTAAGGCATATATGGGATCAAAATATAATTTATTTACCAATATTTCAATATTTATATATTTTATGATACACTTAGCGTGCCATCTTTTTATGCGGAACTATTTTAGACACGTAAGATTAATTTTGAAGTAGAAGGCCGTAGAAATTGTTTAATTTCAAAAAGAATCTTATACGTCAAAAATAGTTTCGAATTTTTATATTTGTATTTGTTTATAGGGAGTGAAATGATCTCCTGTAGCACATTAAAATGACAGCTGGTAGTATTTTCTTCAATGTCATACCATCTATTTTCATCTCCTTGCGAAATAGAAAGTTTTCCTGAGTGATTTGAGGTCTTGTGATTAAATTCGTTATACTAGATTCCACCTTAGAATCCTCATAGATATTTTGTATACCAATCATTCTATACTCTTCATAATAGAGATCTGGTAGTATGAAAGTATTAAGTGTGGATTCTCGACTATCAGGAATTGAGATCGAATCCCACATTGAACCTTTTTTTTTCTTCTTCAATTTATTTTTTTTTTTCTTCCGCTCAACTTCTCTGATTAGGTAATAGACACATAAACCCCTTTTTTAAAAGACATATTGTCTTTAACATGAATTCAATCACGAAGTCTGTAAAAGAAGAAAAAGTAAAAGCTATTTATATTTAATGATAATAATAATGCAGGTATCTACACAAAAATCTAATTGTAAAAATTAGTTTCATACACAAATAATTGTTTGATAAAGTCTAAGAAAACAAAATTACAACAACAAAAGCCTTTGTTTAGGACCTCTCGTCCCATACAGGATTCGCCAGTTTACAGAGTAAGAGAAGAGAACTAAGAATGCAGAGAGAAACCCACATGTAGTAGGTATAGTATTTTCTACACTGTGACTATATACAACAGCAGTAACAAGCCTTTTACAGGTCTGCGTAATTCTAATCCTGAGATAGATTATTTGCATATAATTATTTACATCAATTAGATTATGTATATAGCCTCCTCTTCTCTTCAGCCGTCTTCCAAAATTTGAACAACGCAAAAGCTCCAGCTCTGTTTCTCACCACCTCATTCAACAGGAGCTCCAAAGAGAGTCCCTCGAGGCCTTTTTCACAGAAAACAAAATTAATAAATTAAAGATTCGATAAAATAATCCCTTGAATCAATATTAAAATAAAAACATAAAGCCTCCAGGGAAAAGTTTCTTTTAAAAATATTTTTATTTAAAAAATATCTCGAGCTTTCGGGCAAGTAAGCCCTTCTACGGGAGAAACTATTTTACATACTTAATACGCCAATAAAATTTATTTAATAAACTCTATTTAATTTTAAATATTATTTTATTGGCGTATTAAGTATGTAAAATAGTTTATCCCGTAGAAGGGCTTACTAGTCCGAAAGCTCGAGATATTTTTAAATCAAAATATTTTTAAAAGAATCTTTTCCCTGGAGGCTTTATGTTTTTATTTTTAAATTGAAGATTGAAAAATAACATCCTACCCACTTAGTGAATTTAAAAATTAATAGCACGCATCCAAAATTTCTTCTTAAGCCTAAAATCAATATATAACACATCAAGGAATCTTAAGCCCAAGAATCAAGATTAATTGGGAACTATGCAAAAAATGGCGTGAGGGAATGTATAGGATTTGTACCTCTGGGGGGAGGATTGAACAAATCCCCCAGTTTCTTTTTAATGAGCTACCAGAGGCTATTAGCAAAGACTTCCCCTCTGGAGAAATCGAACGCCATCACATTTCAGTCTCACTTCCCTCATATTCAAATTTCCATATTGAATTTCCCTTCTACAGGAAATTGACATCACAAAACTTTCATTGCCTTTAATTCTGTAATCGTTTTTCTGATAGAAAATGATTTATTCATTCGTTTAATTCATCTGGAAAAGCTTATTTTTAAATTTAATTTTTCATATAAAAACAATAATATATATTTTTTATTAATTATTTATTTAATTACATTTATTTTTTATGTCGTGTGTGTTGTGTGTGTCTAAAATGTTTTATTTTTGCTTAAAATATTTTTTATTTAATAGAATCTTAAATTGCAATGGCTTCATTTATCACAGATTATTCACTATATCTCAAAGAATTGAATAGGATATTCATCATTCTAAAAATAAAAGGAAAATTTCAAAATACAGATATATAGCAGGGTTTGCTCCAAATTTTCAGTTTTATTTAGTGTTTGTAAATATCTTAACATGTTCTTTTTATTATTACATATATTATCACTAGTACATGTGGTACAGGCCATGATAATCATGGTGGGTAGTTAGCGACTGCTTTTACTGTAAGTGCACCATATGTCTGCACATGTAAAAAGCAGTTTGACTTTTGCATTTACAAATCTGCCAGAGCCCCGGTTTGTTAATTGCACTCGCTTGTGAGGTTGTATTTTTGCGAGAATCGGAGGCGATTGGAGTTTTTTTTTTTTAATTAGAATAAAGTGCCCAATGCGGGGTTTGATCCCGGATTGTAGCGGTCGAAAACCAACGGTTTTGACTATCCTTCTATCGACCCCCTATGTATAGAGTAAGTATCAATAATATGAACAGACACACACAAAAGATAAAATATGGTAAAAATCATATTCTATCATATATGTATATTTTAGTGAATAGAAACTATAAAAGGGGAACAACACAAAACTATCAAAAGATGAATATAAATAGTCGAAATATATCAAAAGAATTGTTCTTTTAGCGTAAGATATGTTTAAATATTGCCACGTAGAGAATTTGGAAAGACAAACTTCAGAATGACACGACAATTTATTTGAGGCAAGCACAAAACTCAACGTTTATAAGATACAAGATAAGCAATGAAGGAAGTTTCCAAAGTAGCAGAATATCTTCTTCTTTCTTATCTCCACTCAATCATATTAGGGTATCAAGTTGTGACCCTTGATGGTGTCTGTTTGACAACCATCATGGCTGGGTAAGTAGAATTCGTCTGCCTTTGTCATTAAGACTGGGAGCACTACTCAGTGGCAAGCCAACTTAGCTCCAAAAGAAATGGCCACCTCTGACATGAGGAACAGACGCCATGTGCAGCTGCTCCTAACATGGAATACAAACGCTTCTTATCCTGTATCCCTGGATTAGGAGCCCTTACAGGGTACTATCAGCTGTACCCAGGTTTTTTAGCGAGCTTGTTACTGCTCCCCCTCCTCCTTTTTCATTCGGGCTTGGGCCCGGCAAAGGCGGAGTTGTAGAAGAATATGAATAATATAAATATCAAAAAATATATTAATTTTTACATAAAAATATAATAAATACTTTGCTACAATATCAAACGAAAAAAAATTATCATTATCTATAAAAGAAGATTGTGTAGTGAATCCAATTATATAGCAGAAAAAATTATCTGTAAAATAATAATAATAAAAAAGGTAGTAAAAAAGGATAGTAAAAGAAGTGTAAACCTTCTATCGTGACCTATACTCGCGTCACGCCAGTCTGAACTGTCCAAATTTGACATAGTGCCAAGTTTACAGATGACCTTGCCATCTGTGACAGACAGACAGACAGGTGTTCAGGACTTTCCTGGACTCTTTATTCCCATCTACCACGTAGCCTGATATACAACAAATGAAGACATTAAGAAACGAATGTTTCTTTCATACATCAACCAAACTTCTACTGTCCTTACTGCGATGAAAATATATTGGGAGGGCTTGGGTAAACAGTGGTGAGCCCTCCCAGTAGTTTCGTCAATTTAATCCACCAGACCGCTTCTTTAGAGTTCTAATATTGTATTGGATCATTTTGCTTTATATGCAACACTGAAGGGTGGAATCTTATAAATGGTTTTTAAGAAAACTATGGACATAAGCTTTTCGGATAGTAGAATTACTTATAAATATTAGTACATATACTACTCAACTATGGCTAGTACATTTTAACAAGACATGGATATTTCATACCATTTACTAAGCCTTCAGAAAAAAAAATTAATTTAAGGTTATATTTATATGCCATCACATCTTTATCATGTCTTTATCATAGCATATAGCCTTATAACATTAGCTATGGAGTCTCCAAAAGAAAAGAATGAGCAAAAGATAAAAGCTATTAAAAATTTTTAATGGTAATAATGCACACACTGATTATATTAATATATGCAGGAAAACCTAATTAAATATATTTTCACTTTTAGCTATTCATGTATAAAATTATAAAGATGTCATTTAATTATGTACAATATATTGTTATATATTCCTTTTTTTCTCTTTCTTTTTAACTTATCTAAGTTTCTGTCAATACTACTAATTATTGTTTTTTTTTTAACAAAAAGGATTTGCTTGTTCGCATATAAGTTTATACCAAGCACTTTCTTTCTTCTTCCCCCCTTATTTAATACATTGTAAATAACATTTCTGATTATTGTAACTATTACTGTTATTTCTGTATATACCCTTTTCTACTCGGAATCTGTATAAGACTAAAAGGTCTTAATAAATATCTTTGTTGTTGTATTTTCATACGTTTATTATATATATTTTTCATATAATAGTTTATCGTTCTCATCCACTTTTGGCCTTAAATTCTCATTCCTTGAGTTTTCAGGAAGCCTCAAGGACCAGCTTTTTTTTTTGGTGGTTGAAGTACAGCTTGCACCACAAGGGGTAACAGCTTGAAAAGTGAACGTGGTTGGCTTTTCTTGTGTAACGTTTCCTATTTATAAATAAGGGATAGTCACAATACTTTATGTTTTAATATTTAATTAATTACAACAAGGTTAACCATAATAATATATAAACAAAAAAAAATAACTTATGCAAAATTAGAGAAATACAGTGTTGCCAACTGCCTAACTATAAAGAATAATCAAACATTTTACATAAATAAATACAAAGCATGTTACATCTTGATTATTCAAGAAATAGTATTTGTCCAATATTCTGCAATAACTATTTGTAAATAATCAACGTTTAGTTTATATATTATGTTTAATTCTTAATTATATTTTCTGCTGATATCTTTGGTAAATGTGACTGAAATGGCGAGGTTTTACTGTGAATGAAATACACACAATTACAATTATAATATACTATTTTATTGAACTCATCAAAATATACTTATATATATACCATTATATATAATATTAATTAAACACTAGAAGAGAATTTAGATATTGTATTCCCTTTCTTAATAGAAACTAACTTTTATAATAGAAATTATCGATATTTGTTATAATATAACGTTTGTAAATAATTAATTAAATCATAAATTAATCACTGATTAAATAAATTAATATACTGCTGAATTAAATTGACCCCGCTGCTTCTTCATGTACACATTTATAATCATTATTATATATATTATTTTATCTGTGTGTAACAAGTTATATTATTCATCTCTCAATAAATAAAAATTATAATAAATAATTTATTCACACAATAAAGTAATAAAAGTAATAAAATTTTAATATTCATATTTTAAATAAATAATGGAAGAGGCGTTCTTGCGTTAAGAGAAAGCGAATTTTTCAATTTAAAAAATCTCAGAAGATTTATTAAAAGAAATGACTGCTATTCTATGAAGGGGTATCGAAAGAAATGACTGCTACTCTATGAACCGAAAAAAAAAAAACAATCTGAATTTTACGATGTTTTAAGTATAGAACTAAGGAACATTAAGGATTCTTGGTATTTAGATGAAGATTTTCCTGAAATGGGCTCTAAGGGGAAATTCCTAGGCCTAATGGAAAGGACTTAAAGTAGCACTTACTCCTAAGGGGTTATTTTTATCCAGGAGTGTTTGTTGAGTGGATTGGGGTACCAAGTATTTTTATTCCTAAAAAGGTATTTCAAATAGAAATTCTTAAATTGAATCTCTTCTACTTTATTCAATAAAGAAATAATAAAAGAAACCGAACAATCTACCCCATCTATGTACATTGAGGAAAAACTGGAAAAATCCATTTGTTAAGTAAATATTTTATTATTGGGAATATAACAGCTGTTCTTTTCAAATTCAGTTCTTCTTTTTTGTAAAAGCGTTTCGTTTGTTTTTCTGTGGTTTGAGATGTGTGTGTTCAGCTTCTTTTTGAAATGATGATTGGTTTCTCCATATTGTTTCAATTTGAGAATGCGCACACACACTTTCAGATGGAAGAAATGATGAAAATATTGTAACAAAGTATTTATTATTTTATTAGCAGAGTATTATTTTTATGTTTATATTTTGCTATACTCTGAACACTTCCCTCTTTTGCTTATCTTTAGTTTATCTCTCATAGTTTGTTCTTGCCTGAAAAAAATTGTTGTCTCAACCCGAAGTTGGTCTTCCCTAATTTTCCACGTGGCAATATTATTAATAAAATATATTTTTTCCGTGCCTCGGAATGTTTCTGATGATGATTTGGAACAAATCTTTTTTTAGTTCTCATAGGTTTCCGTTCATTTGAGGTTTTATTATGCTCTCTTTCTTTTCTTTTTGTTACATTAAAATCGATATACATTAATAGACGAAACTTAGCGGATGTTGAGCCGTTCAGCATGTATATCAATATTCAGACAATACTCTGAAAGATATTTGATACACAATGACCTTTATTGAAGACACACGAGATAACCAAGTGTGAACATAATTGCCTTTGTTTCCTTAAAAAAAAAAAACCAGCCAACTGGGCGATATCAGAGACTTTACACTTCCTTATGTTGAGTGTATATGTACAGGTCTGTATATATAGTTCTGAAAAAGTAATATACATTAATTTAGTATTTCATTTATAAACAATCTTGTATATAAGATATTTTGGATGTTCTTCCTAGCGAAATCATTTTCAGGAAATATTAAATAGATTATTTTAATTTATAAAACCAGATTGAAAAGGGGGGGGGGGGGGGAAAGACGTTTCGATTTCTCCTTCGAACCCGTTGAAGTTTCAAACGAAGAAACGGGTTAGAAAGACATTGGACGGGTGTTTGGAAAACCCGAGACTTGAGCAAACAATTCAAAGTAGGACAAACATTGCATTGATTGCAACCTTCTGGAAACTTTCTTTCCTCTATTTAATAAGGCCAAAAACATCTTCAAATTGACATTTAGCATCACAACCTTGACTTTATTAACTTTTTTCTCCAAGCCCTGTTAACTGCCTCAGAGTGGCGTGGAGGTGACCCTGGGCAGGGCAGTATGTCTGGAGTCTTGTATTCCTGGTAAGTCCATCCTAGGCATGAAGACTGTCCTACTAAGCCCCCGGCTTATGAACCGAAAGATATGGTAGGCCATTTACCTCTATGATATCCTACTAAATTCACTGGCAATGTGTTTCTTTTAAATAATATCATAAAATATTATTTCTACATGATGATATTATTTAAAAGCAACACATTGCCAGTAAATTTATTTGTTACCAATTTTAGCGATAGATGGAAAATAAATTTATAAATTTAATATCCTACTAAGCCCAGCTAAATGTTAACAGGCAATAAGACAAAGTCGTATTCCTACCTTTGAGGACCTCAGTTGTTCCCATCAACAGAAAACAAACCCAATTACTTCGTATGAATTCTACTCTTCTCTAAATAAGCGCGCACCAAATTTGTTTTATCACGTGTTTATCTTCAAAATAAGTCGTTGGACGAGTGGGTAACACCCTCGATTCCCGACAGTCATGAACCGGGATCGAATCCCGCGTTAACATTTTATTTAATATGTGAATAACCTTCACATATTATTCATTGCTTCAATTTCATAAACTAGGTTGCTCTTGTTGAGCGGTACCTAATAAAGTGATTTTGGAACCGAACGTGTTTATCTATATTATTCGTTCAAATACAGTAAAACCTTGAATTTAGGTGGTAGATGAAAGAATGGAAGTAATCCCTTAAGTCGAATAAGCTTAACTAAGATAAAACTACACTTTGTATAGG
Source organism: Cordylochernes scorpioides (assembly GCA_030710605.1). Lineage (NCBI taxonomy): Eukaryota > Metazoa > Arthropoda > Arachnida > Pseudoscorpiones > Chernetidae > Cordylochernes > Cordylochernes scorpioides. Next base: position 30,378,405 of record CP092876.1, read on the forward strand.
TTTGAGGTTTTTTTATAAAAACGTAGACAAACTTCTCTTAGCTTTCATCCTCTGTAGCATTGCAATCAATGCCTTTATTAAGACCTTTGATATTACATACAGATTCTCCTTAGATATGCAGCAAATGAGTGGAAAAGATAGGCAGAAAGAATTAAGAATAGAAAAGTTATAAGGGAAATATGTACATATGTAGAGCTAATATAATTTTAAATTCATAGGTTGTAGGCATTGATGGAATAGCGATCCACGGACCTCTGCGGGGAGCATTGAGGGATCGACCAATCAACGGCCGCGGCGGCGCTGCGGTCGACGTCAATATATATAGTCTTTGTCTCTGCTTTCCTATATCTACTTGCCTTTAAAATGTTGCTACTTTAACATCTTGTTTTAAGTTACTTTGTTTAATAAATAATCCTTTTATTCCTTGATTCAATCTCAAACTTCAACAGGTTATGGGCCCAGCACGCTTCCACTGCGCCTAAAAGGATTAACCGCCAGCAGTGAGTAAGCCTTTGTTTTGCTCGAAGTTTAGGCGTCAACCGACAACCATAACCCTAGTTTCTTTTTGTCGTTGGCCGATTCCAAGACAAAGAAGATGAGCGAAGATTGTCTTTCAAGGATTAAAGCTTTTAATGGTGAAAACTTTTCACTATGGAAATTCCAATTCAGGCTTCTTATGGAACAACAAAAATTACTAGAATTATTGGAAGGCTTAGAAATAAAGCCGAATGTTGTTTCCTCCGACAGTAACTCTGAAAGTTCACTACAGAATTGGAAATCAAAGGACGTTAAGGCAAGGATGTTATTATCTCAGGCAATCGAATTAAGGTTTCTTCAGCCCCTGATGAACTGTACTTCCGCTTCACAAATGTGGCAGAAATTACTTGCTATTCATGAACAAAAATCCGAATTTACTATTGGCCTACTTTGGCAACAATTCTTCGATGCACGATTGACATCGGAAACAATAAGTGATTACATAGCAAAAATTGAAAATATTTCTGCACAAATTTCACAAATGGGCGGAACCATTACGGAAGATCAAAAGGTAGCAAAAATTTTAAATACTTTGCCTTCGAGTATGCGCTACTTTGTTGCAGCGTGGGAATCGTTAGATCCGAAAGCTCAAACTCTTAACAATTTAACTGCAAGACTTTTGATTGAAGAAACAAGGAATCAACAAAGCGGTTCTTCTAAACAAGATGAGGCCTTATTACACAGGCAAGCACGAACGAAGCCTAAAGATACACAACGTTCTTTTCAAGATGCCAAGAAGAACACTAAATGCCACTATTGTCACAAAATTGGACATTGGAGCCGCGAATGTAGAAAAAGATTAGCTAATGAGAAAAATAAATCCAAAAATCTTCATGATTCAAAAGGAAGTTCAAGTGATTATGGACTTATTTTGTGCGATAATCAAGTAGAGCCCAATGATATTTGGTATGCTGACAGCGGTGCAAGCTGCAGCATGACATTTCGACGAGAGTGGTTCAAGACCTACACGCCGTTCACCAGTGATCATCCAATCTACTTGGGAGACAACTCGACACTACTTGCAGAAGGCATGGGAGACATGGAGATTCAAGCCTACGTCGACGGTGGATGGTACAATACGTACATAAGAAATGTGCTCTACTCGCCGCAACTAAAGAAAAATTTGTATAGCCTTTCTACGTCCACAAGAAGAGGATTCAACGTCATTATCAAACATGACAAGCTACAGATCTTCATGGATAATGACCTAAAAGCCGTAGGAGTGCGTCATGACGACCTCTACAGGATGCTCTTCAAGGTTACGTCATCATCACAAGGATACATCACCAGCGAGAACAAGCTTCAGTTGTGGCACGAGAGACTTGCGCATCTTCCAGTTGCTACACTTCGAGAGATGGCGACCAAAGGATTGGTGGATGGTCTGCAGCCTCAAGATTTAGAGGGAGAATTTTTCTTCTGTGAAGGATGCCAACTTGGAAAAGCCCATAGAAAGTCGTGCTATCTCTCAGATGGCAAAAACTACCAGCTAGGTGAGTTTATTTATGCTGATATTTGTGGCCCAATGCAGACTCAATCATTAAGTAAATATCTGTATTTCTGCTTATTTAAAGATTACTTTAGTGGTTATCGCCATATTTATTTTATTAAAAACAAATCAGATGTGCTAGATATATTCAAAGAATATGCTACTCTAATCTATACTCACTGGAAATAAGATAAAAGTTCTTATGACTGATAATGCGCTAGAATTCAAAAGCGATAATTTTGCAGATTTATGTAAAAGATTTGGGATAATTCACGAGTTCACTGCACCTTATGTGCACGAACAGATAGGACGTATAGAAAGAGACAATCGTACGATTGTGGAAGCAGCCAGGTCCATGCTAAATTCACGAAATCTTCCAGGATTTTTTTGGGCTGAGGCATGTAACACAGCAACTCATATTCTAAATAGAAGTGCGACTAAGCAAACCCCTGGAACGACACCTTATGAACTTTTCTTTGGCACAAAGCCTAATGTAGCTAACTATAAAATATTTGGCTGTAATGCTTATATGCATATTCCCAAAGAAAACCGTAAAAAGTGGGATAATAAATCGATAAAACTTATGTTTTTAGGTTATGAGAATACAAGCAAAAATTTTAGATTATGGGATTGGAAAACTAGAAAAATAAGAATTTCTAAAGATGTCACATTCGATGAGAAAGCTACTCCACATTCAGATAGAGAATCTACCAAACCGAAAGAAATAATATTTCAGATTAACAGCGCTCCGGATGAATCACCAGTTGCAACAACAAACATCCCAGTGCAGGAAATGCCGCCAGTATCCGATATCAGTTCGCATATCCAATGATAACACGCTCTAAAGTTTCAAATAGCCAATGTAACTTTGCGCTCGCTGATGAACCCAGTAACTATATAGATGCAATAACAAGTTCAGATTCAGAAAGATGGAAATTAGCCATGGATGAAGAGATTGATGCATTAAATAAAAATAAAACATGGACTTTAGAACGTTTGGCAGATGGTCATAAACCTATCGGTTGTAAATGGGTTTATAAAATTAAAACGGAGTCCGATAGTACAATTCAACGGTTCAAAGCCAGATTAGTTGCAAAAGGCTATTCTCAAATCAAAAATGTTGACTATTTCGATACGTTTAGCCCAGTAGTCAGGTATGATTCGTTACGCATTCTTTTATCACACGCTGCTTCTGAAAGGATGTTTCTTAAGCAATTCGATGTAAAGACAGCTTTTCTCAATGGCGAATTAGAGGAACTTGTTTATCTTGAAAGGCTACAAGAGAGATGATAATAGCTGCTCTAGATTACATAAAAGTCTGTATGGTCTGAAACAATCTTCTAGAAATTGGAATAAGAAATTTACCAATTTTTTGTATAGCCATAATTTCAAAACATCAGACGCCGACCCGTGCATTTTCATTGGAACACACAATGATTCAAATGTTATCTTAGCTCTCTATGTTGATGATGGAATTATTCTATCTAAAGATAAAGAGGCAATAGCTATTATAATGGATGAGTTAGAACACGCATTTGAAATTACATCTGGAAGTGTTAACTTTTTTGTTTGGCTACAAATAGAGCAGTCAGAAGATAGGGCAAGTATTTTCATTCACCAGTCATCATATATTGACAAAATTTTGAGTAAATTTAATATGGCTGACTGTATTCCTGCTTCGGTGCCTATGGATCCTTCTGTCATCTTAACAAAGCAGGACTGTCCTACTCCAGAACAAAAGGAAAAGATGCCTAAATTCCCTTTTCGAGAAGCTGTTGGATCCCTTATGTTTGCATCATGTGTTTCACGTCCAGATATGACTTATGCAGTTTCACAAGTGAGTAAATTCCTAGAATATCCAGGACCTGCACATTGTACAACAGTGAAGAATATTTTCCGTTATCTGAAAGGCACTCCACACATGGGAATTCTCTTCACTGGACAAGACCAACTTGTTGGCTACTCTGATAGTGATTTTGCTCGTGATGTTGACTCCAGAAAAAGTACGACTGGTTATGCCTTCATGATGAACGGAGGAACTGTTTCTTGGGCAAGCCAACGACAACCAATTATCGCACTTTCAACCACCGAAAGTGAATACATCGCTGCCCGCAGTGCTGCTAAGGAATTGATTTGGATCAGAAGACTTCTACAGGGCATCGGCTGTGATATTACTAAAGAAACTGAACTTTATATCGACAACCAAGCAGCAATATAACTTGTTGAAAATCCAGTATTCCACAAACGAACGAAACATATTGATGTTCGCTACCACTTCATTAGATCCAAACATGAAGAAGGTGAACTTAAAGTGCATCATGTTTGCAGCTCAGAACAGCTAGCTGATATAATGACTAAACCTCTTCCACGAAACAAATTCCACTACTTAAGAGGTCTACTGAACATTTTGGATCGAGAGGGAGTGTTGGAATAGCGATCCACGGACCTCTGCGGGGAGCATTGAGGGATCGACCAATCAACGGCCGCGGCGGCGCTGCGGTCGACGTCAATATATATAGTCTTTGTCTCTGCTTTCCTATATCTACTTGCCTTTAAAATGTTGCTACTTTAACATCTTGTTTTAAGTTACTTTGTTTAATAAATAATCCTTTTATTCCTTGATTCAATCTCAAACTTCAACAGGCATTATATGCTCTCCTTCGTAGCATTGCTATCATGTACACTCATGGACGAAACATAAGGAAGTGAAAAGACTTTGATGTCGCAGGTTGTCAATTTTTTTTAAGGAGACAAGGCAATTATGTTCACACTTGGTTATCTCGTGTGTCTTCAATAAAGGTCACTGTGTATCAAATATCTTTCAGAGTTTTTGTCTGAATCCCGATATGCATGATAAGAGGTACAACTTTGAAAAAAATGGAATGATGATATTTTAGTGTGTATATTTTATTTTAATCATATATATATATATAAATGAATGTATGTGTGTGTTTGTCCTTTATGCCTGACCAAACCACTCATTGGAACGCCATGAAACTTTGGGAAGTTATTTAGTATAGTACTGGGAAGGTTTCTGAAAAATAATTTCTTGAATATCTTAAATATCCTTAGAGTTATTTGCAGATTTGTAGATTTAACTCGCAAGCAGCGCCCTCATTGCGATGATGATAACAAGTTTTTTTAATCTATGAGTTTATCATCTTAAAAATTATTTATTAAAAGTAAGATTTTCTACCTATTAATTGCGCACAAGTCAAAGTTAGTTTTATCATTTATCTACAACATATATAATGGGAGAATAGATAAAATGATGATTTTGTAATATAGAAAATTAGGAAAGACAAAATCAGGATGACACGGCAATTTATTTGAGACAAGAAAAATGATACAATTCCAAGGCAAGATACTATTCCTTTAACTTCCAATTACCGAGGGAACCAATTAATATTGATTTTATTCAACTTATCGAGTATTTTTCAAGGGACCGGGAAAAAATGTTCACTAGATAAAACGATGATTTTGTAATGTAGAAAATTAGGAAAGACAAAATTCAGGATGACACGGCACACAGGGACCGGGAAAAATGTTCACTTTATAGATAATTGTTTTAAAAAATGTTCGTTAGACAAACCTTTACTCGGGTAAAACCCCGGGCGAAACGGGTACATCCGCTAGTACTCTATAATTTGTATATATATTTATTACATTTTATCAATCAACCAGGCGCGATATTGAAATATTTGCGTATATTACAGAGGAAACAAACAAAACAACAAACAAATTAGAACTTAGAATTAAATATTTACAAATTTACATGTATTAAACGACAGAGTTCATAAAATTTATATAGACAAAGTGGCTGATGTAAGAGAGTTAAATATTTAGATCAGGAAACAAACGATATCTCATTTCTGCAAAGTTCGGACAGTCGTAGATGAGGTGAAGATCAGTTTGTTCAGAACTATAATTTCTATTTAAGATTGCTCTAAAGATAAATATATTTACATAGCGAGTTGTCATTGAAAGAGTGTGAAGAAAAATGCCAACAACGAGGCCTTGTCTAGACGCCAGCAATTTCTAGATGCAGACGACCACACCAGTCTAAAATCTGCTTACCTCACGTGACAGCTCATTTATAAATAGCTCCACGGGTCGTCTGCTTCGAAACCAACCGGGTCACTAGTCAAATTTAATACAATGGTTCTTCTATTCCATACATATTCTCTTCTTCTTTCTTATATCCACTCAATCATATTAGGGTATCAAGCTTGTAAAGCTTGAGATCATGACTGGGTGAAGTAGAATGCGTCTGTCTTTGTCGTTAAGACTGGGAGCACTACTCAGTAGCAGGCCGACTTAGCTCCAAAAGAAATGGCCGCCTCTGACATGAGGAACAGACGCCATGTGCAGCCGCTCCTAACATGGAGTACAAACGCTACTCATCCTGTATCCCTGAATTAGGAGCCCTTACAGGGTACTATCAGCCGGGCCAGCTGAGCCCAGCTTTTTTAGCGAGCTTGTTACTGCTCCCCCTCCTCCTTTTTCATCCGGGCTTGGGACCGGAAAAGGCGGAGTTCTATAACATACTGATATTTTCATGGTGAATATACGTATTTAATAGAATAATATATAGAATATAAAGCAAATAGAGGATTATATAAAACAATTTTATAATCGTGCGATAAAAATATTGTAGCAAAATATGTATTATTTTAAGATAAAGGGTTTCTTTTAATTTTGTTTTTCCAAAACTTCGAGCTATATGCCCGTTGAAGAGCAGAAATTTTGCTTGAAAGCTTGCGAAAATCAAAATTAAAAGAAACCCTTTACCTTAATATTATTTATTCTTTCTTTTTCGAATAATTTCTAGGTAACTGTTACTTACATTTATTATTTTATTAACAGAGTATCATTTTTTATGTTTATATTTTGCTACTCTGTAAATTTCTCTCACTGCTTATTTTTGTTTATAATTCATAGTTTGTTCTTGTCTTAAATAAATTGCTGTGTCATCCTGAAGTTTGTCTTTCCTAATTTTCCACGTGGCAATATTTTGGAGATATTATAAATTTACTATATGTACGTGAATAAAAAGGCATGTACTGAGCCGCTCAAATGAGTTTTTTAGATGTCAAAGTGCCATCTTTTGTGATAAATAACAACTAAACGTTGATTTCATTCCAATATATTGGTCAATTCATCTTGATTTCTCAAGGGGCCTTTAGGACCAACCTTTTTTGGCCTTCGAGGTAGCTGACCAATGCCAATAACCCGAAAAGTTGGTTCTTTTTGATTTATCGAGAAAATAGGTTATCCAATATAGTGGGGAATTTTTAAATTCAATGCTTAAATTGATATTTATTCCGAAAGGGAGAAGAATCACAAGTAAGGGACTGCCCTGTAAGGGCAAAGTACGGTGTCGTGAGCCCCGAGCTGCTTCGGTAACCGTGGACAGGGAACTCTGAAATGTGGCTGACTAACGGGGCAATGGTACCCCCCACCCTTTCCATGGGACATGACACCACCACCATTCCATTTTCCATCTAAAATAGCTTATTGAGCTACTTAGGGCATGCCTCTTTCCATTCATTCTAACTGCCTGACTTTCTTTTCTTATAATTTATATATATATATTTTTTAAAATATAAATTTACACTACTAATACTACTAACCATAACTAGTTAAGGGCAAACAGAATAGTTTAAAACAAAAACAAAAGTAATTATAATAGTAAAAATTAGCTTGTACAGTATAGATGAGGCTTCCCAATCAACAAAGAGTAGTTTTCAATGAAATGAGAACAAGCATTTGTTTCTTCATGCACAAAGAGAGAAAGAAGTTAAATTTACTTTAGGGCGCATATGTGGTATGCTATAAGAAACATTACAATAAAATGGATGGATAGGGTTATTATAACAAAGAAGTTTCGAGAATATTCATAGGATAGAGTTATTCAAATTGAAGTAATCAAATGTGGAGGACATGTACTCCAAGGTTTATCGTAGTATAAAGAGGCTTTATAGAAATTTTAATACAAAATAAAAGTTATATAGACGATGGGAGGAAGGAGAAATACTATAATATCATCAATGATTAGAATAAAGAATTCTGTAAAAGAAAGCAAGGCGCCCTCCAGTTTCTGTAATCCAGGCGAGAAGTGAAGCGGAAAGTGATGGGTCTTGTGCTATTTCTGTGCTCCCACCAATCCAGAAATACTTGAAATACCTTCAACCTCAGCTTTCCTCTCTAGCTATAAACAACAAATATCTTCAATAAGATACATTTTATTACTTTATTCAACACTAGCTGAACTATCCTGCATTGCACGGACAACCAATTGGAAAATCTGGCTTGCGGAAATTAAGCTGTGTAATTTGATGTTCGCAGAAATTTCGGTCTTCGCACCGTTAGGCTGTCTAGCTTATATTCACTGTAATTCTGGCTTTCGGCCGTATATTGTTCAAATTTTGTGTTAACTATCGACTGAAATATTGGCCTTTGACCGTAATTGTTGAGGTTTGGCATCCATTTTCGACTGATATTTTGGTTTCAACCGCAAATTGTTGGGAATCGGTATCCATTTATAAACTGAAATTCTGGCTTTCGGTCGCATATTTTTTTAGATTTGGTATCCTATTCCGACTAAAATTCTAGTCTTCGACCGCTAATTGTTGAGGTTCAGTAGAAATTCTGGCTTTCGGCCTCAAATATTTTAGATTTGATGTCCAATTCCGACAAAAATTCTGGTCTTTGGCCGCTAATTGTTGAGGCTCAGTATCCATTTATCGACTGAAATTCTGGCTTTCAGTCGAATATTGTGTATATTTGATGTCTAATTCCGACTAAAATTCTAGCCTTTGACCGCTAATTGTTGACGTTCGGCATCCATTTATCGACTGAAATTCTGGCTTTCGGTCGCATATTGTTTATATTTGATGTCTAATTCCGACTAAAATTCTAGCCTTTGACCGATAATTATTGAGGTTCGGCATCCATTTAGCAACTAAAATTTTGGTTTCGGCGGCTAATTGTTGCTATATGGTAGTTGTTATGAAATGCTAAACACATATTTGTTACATTTCTCCGCCAAATTGACTAAACCAATCATTAAAATATTCCACATGTAGTTAGCTCAAGCGATGGCATAACATATAACATATTTAAAACCACCACAAATTAATCCAATAACAAACTAACTATCATATTTTTTATTTATAAAATGATTAAAAATTTCTATATTAATGGTTTTCTATCATAACTCTTGCTAACTACATGGGCAACTACTTTTATAAAATAATGAATAATATAATAATAATAAACATTTATTAAAATAATGTTATTATGATGCATAGCGCGTCGTATGTTATGAATATTCGAAACTATTATAGACGTGTATGATTCTTTTGAAAATTAAACAATTTCTACTGCCCTTACTGCAATGGAAAAATTAAAGGGAGGGTCTGGATCATCAGTGGTGCAATATAACAGCGTTATGGTAGATTAAACCGGCGAAACCGCTGGGAGGGTTCACCACTGATGAGCCAGGCCCTCCCTTTAATTTTTCCATTGCAGTAAGAGCAGTAGAAAGTGTTTAATTCTCAAAAGAATCTTACGCGTCTATAATAGTTTCGAATATTCAAAATAATGTTAGTTGAGCAAACATCCATTATAATGAAAAATTGAGTCGATTTTATCAATTTCATTAAATAGACTTTCCCCCCTAATTTGTTCCGATTGTGACAGTGAGCGCTATCTTTGCGACATTCAGTTGCATATATGGCAAATATGACCTTTATCATTCTAATCAGAGCACTAATGACAGGTTAGAAGGGCGTAATTTGGTGTAATTTGATCCCAAAGTGACTGAATTCATTGAAGAATGATAAGGTTAGAGGTGAAGTGTTGGAATCTATGCCAAGACACTGTCGTGTGAAGGCCCAATTTCCTGGAGAGATTTCGTTCTTCTTGACCCTGACCTTTCTTCCTGAGCAGGTGTTCCTTCTTCTTCTTTGACCTTTCAGCCGTCTTAATTGAGCCATTGTTGCCCTTTAATTACTTATGCTCATTGTTGGTTTTAGTACTTTTATATACGCATTTTGTTATACATATATATCTAATTTATTTTTACCTATCAATACTCCTTCTCTTATACCAATTATCTTTCATTTTATTATAGATATAACTCTACATATGAAAAACAATAGATAAAATAAATAAATATATATAAGGAGAGATCATTTTGAGTGACAATTCTTGTGTCATCAAAATTTACTATAAAAAGATCTAATTCCTTATCCAATAACTAATATCTCCAATTCATATCATGATTATGAAAAGGCTATAACGATTTAATGATTTTTATTATTTAAAATTCCTTTGACACAAATGAATCCATTATTTTAATTATTTAAAAAAAAAAATTTAATTTCAAAATTTAAAGCGCTATGTCCCCCTAGGGACACTTGCACTGTCATACATGTATGTCTTTACATTTGTCTATACATATATATACAATACTTTTAGGCCGTGAATAGAATAGTCATATGATATTAACAATGAGAAAGAGAGAAAAAAAAAGAACTGTGTACAAAAGAAAGAAATGTCTGGCAATATGTACAATAAGCATAATATAAATTATCAGTTTCTTAAAAGATATTTGTTGCTATATAATTTAAAATGATATCATTAGGTCAGCGGCATATGGTCATCCACATTATTTTCTCCACGAAACTTCTTAATGAATGCTCAACAAAAATGGATTGATAAAAAAATGAATCTTGATTGATGAGGTACATCAATCTTGTGAGCGAAATATACCTGGGTTTAAAGATATAACAATTTTATAATATCATAGAATGCAAATATTTAGGTGAAGAAAGAGGAAAAACTCTTAAAAACACCTTCTGGAGATTTAGCAACCCACTGCAGACGCTGAGAACTATTTCAGAAAAGAAAAAATATATAGCAATAGAACTCTATAATTTCTACAGATCAATTGTAAATATATTCACACGCAAAAGAGATAGTGAGGAAAGTTTTAGAACAGATGTGTAAATATATCCCTTTTAAAATAAAGGCTCACGTGCACATGGGGAAAGGGAGGAAAAATTACTGTATTTTTTTTTTGTTGTTGTATGGCGAATCCATACAGGGCAATGGGCCCGAATAAAAGCTTTTTGTTGTTGTTTGTTATAAAAATTTTATAAAACTGTTTTGGCAAATTCAGACAACAAGCCAACCTGTATACCGTGGTTCGGACTATGTCCCTCATCAGTACAGGAGTGGCTTCGGTTTAATAACGACTTACAGGAGGAGTTATAAGAAATCGGTGAAATATATACACTCATGGGCAAAACTTAAGTAAGTGCAAAGTCTTTGATTTCGCCGATCGACTTATTTTTTCTTTTTAAGGAGACAGAAGCAATTGTGTTCACACTTGATTATCTCCCGTGTCTTCAATATTGATCCCTTTGTATCAAATATCTTTCAGAGTTATTGTCTGAATCTCAATATACACGCTGAAAGTTACAACTTCCTTTTGTCCATGAGTGTATATCTACCGTAGAGAGGTGTTCATCTGGTAAAATGATGGACAAGATCTTAGGACAGAATATATTATAAAAGTTGATAGAGTGGCATTCATGTGAAAAGATATACGATGCATGCTGAAATATACAACTTCCTTAAGTTTTGTCCATGAGTGTATTATATAAGCCATAGAGGTGTGTATCTGGTAAAATGATGGACAAGATCTTAGGACAGAATATATTATACAAGTTGGGAAGATGACATTCATTTGAGAAAAAAGTCATTCTCTAAGGGCCATGGCCTTAAGCCATGGTAAACAGGTTGTCGCATTTGTCCGAATCAGTCAAAAACCGGGTGTTAGGGCTGATTTATTGATCTTAAATTACGTTGTCTGCGCAAAGATGGAGTCTTCATTGTAAATAGGATTATATAAAGGCTGCCCCTCTTGGGGAACGGAGCCTAATAAATTCAATTTTTTAGATAAAATTGATATCATTTTATGAAAATTCCTTAATTATTTGAGAATGATTTTTAGATAAAATGTAAGCTTTCAAGTTGTCTCTCTTCAACGGGCCACTTTCTTAGTAATAAGGTCACAAGCTCTTGAAGATATATACACACAAAAACACAACAACACACAGCACAAACACAACAAAAAACACACACAACACAAACACAACAAAAAACACACACAACAAAACAAACACAACTTTATGTTCGGGACAGGCCTGATTGAAGACGAACTGGCCATTCTCGCATCGGCCAAAGCAAGAATCCATCGATACTTCGTCCAGGTCGGGATGCATGAGAACATCGAGGACCCCGTCATCGCCTGGAAGCGGACCCTATCGCGGTGGAGTAGAACATCATCCTTTCCTAATCTCTTCATTATGTAAATATTGACCGAGTTGTCAATAAAAAAATGTTTTAAGTGTTAAAAAAAACACAAACACACACACACAACACAAACACAACAACAACAAAAACACACACAACGAAACAAACACACACACAACAACAAGCAAAAAACACACAACACGAACACACAAAAAAGAGGTATATTTCTCTTTATATACAGTGTGGCAAATAATTTTTAAGAATGGGTTTGTAAAATAAAACATAAACAAGCTAATTCAATTTCTACTATTTTTTATTCAAAATAATCCCCTCTGGATTCAATACATATGTTACAACGATTTAATAAGGAATTAAATGCCTCTTGCAGGCCACTTTGAGGAATCGCCTCCAAAGTGCTCGTCGCAGCTCTCTGGATGGTCGGGATATCATAAAAAAAACAACCTTTTAACTTCAATTTTATTTTTGGAAATAAATAAAAGTCACATGGTGCTAAATAAAGCGAGTACGGAGGATGATTCAACACACAGACGTTATTTTTGGCCAAAAAGCGACGAACAATGAGTGAGGAGTGACTCGGTGCATTATCATGCAGCAAACACCAACTGTCTTCATCGCGATATTCTGGACGAATGCGACGAATTCTGGCAATCAAACGTTTCAAAAAGTTTAAATAATACTCTCCAGTAATGGTTTGTCCAGCGGGAACAAATTCTTTGTGGATAATACCTCTACTATCGAAAATGGTAATCAGCATTGTTTTGATTTTTGATGGCACTTTTCGCGTTTTTTTTTTTGGCTTGTGGAGAGTTTTTTGACTTCTATTCGGCACTTTGGCGCTTTGTCTTTGGGTCATACTGAAAACACCATGTTTCATCACCCGTAACAATTGATTTCAGGAAGTTTGAATTATTTTCATAGGCAGAAATGATGTCCCTGCAATGTGCAATTCACACTGATTTCTGCTCGCCCGTTAAAGTGTGTGGAACAAATTTAGTACAGACTTTAGTTTTACCTAAATCTTCATGCAGAATGGTTCGAATCGTTTCTTTGTTGATGTGTAAAACCTCTGCCATCATTGTTTTCAACAAATTCTCGCACTTTTTCTATACTTTCTGGTGTCTTTGAAGAACTTGGTCGTCCAGTATGCTTATCATCTTCTAGCGTATTTCTTCCATCCGAAAAACGTTTGTGCCAAATGAAAACATTTGATTTACTCAAACATAACGTACCATAAACTTGCTTCATCAAAATATATGTTTCCGATGCACTTCTACCAAGTTTTGCATTAAATTTAATGACCGCTCTCTGTTCCATCTCAGAATTCCGACGAACAAAAAATTTTACTTTTCAAAAATCGCCTGTATGTTTTTAAAGAGTTAACCAAAATGGCTGAAACAAAGCCACGCGCTAGATAAGGCTTCGAATATATAAACGCATGCGCAATTTCATAACTGGCTCTGCTATTGGCCTTTATCTAGCGCGAGTCTTAAAAATTATTTGCCGCACTGTATATATGCACTAACACAACTCATCTTCAAAGAAAGAGAGAGAGAGTTGCCTCTTTCAGTATTTGAGTACCGTATTCTTGTGTGTATGCAACTTTGTTATATAGTTGCTCTTGAGACAAAGAAAAGTTTGAAGTTATTTGTATTCCGTTTGATCATTTGTCTTTAACCTCGTGTATCTAAATTATTTTTTCCTCTTTGTCGAAAATATGTCACAATCAAAAACTTATACCAAACCTTATATAAACAAATACTGTCGGAGAGAGACGGTTTGTCCCTTGTATATACCTAAACAAAGAAACATGTTTGACCGTGAGATATAACATTTATAAACAATTAAAATCCTTCGCTAAAATTATAAATAAAAGAAAATTCACTGAGAGAAGAGTTTCTTCTTAAATATGTATAACACACAACACACACAAAAACCATTATTAAGCCCCCCAGGTCTTACAGAGGATTCTCCTTGGGGTTACAAGACGGAGAAACCCATGAAAGTGGGAAATATACAAAGGGGTAAAAATAGAGAAAGATTATATACACATGGTAAATATATACAGATTATTATTTGAATAATCCTATGGAAAATAAGAATATGGATTTGGAATTTTTTTTTTTTTTTGAAATATTGGTGGGAGAAGTGGAGAGCGAAAAGAGGAAAGAAAACAGGTTATATATGTATAACAGCAATACAAGCTTTTGGACGCAATATACCTTCGACAGGTATAATCAGGCTGCTGAAAGGTTTCCTATAAATCCAATTGTAAACTGTGGAACTGTGTAAACAGGGAGATAAAACTAATTGACTTCATTTTGAATGTGTGTTTGCCCCAGTTTGTTTCTCACCTCAACTTCTCCCCTCTACTTCTAGTCTTCCCTCTTTCTCTTTACATAATTAAGTCATTATTATTGCATAAGAGTCACGTGGGATTTTTTACGACTCTGTTGTTCAGTTCTAGTGGAACACTCTCAAACCCTGTCTGAAAATTGCATTCTTCAATGGTAAGATTAGTTCTAGAATGTAAACATTTTTGGCCTTTGTGCTGTTGTCTCAGACGAAAAGCAATGCTTGATGCTTCAAATCTTTCTATATTTTGCTCTGTTTGCAAATATAATTTTTAAATGCTACCAATTGATAAATTTTACAATTATTTTTAACCTTTATGTTTCTTATTGATGATGATTGATTGATAAATAAAATTTGATATCGTATAAAAACCATGAATACCATGATATTGCAAGATTTATATTCTCCTGTGTTAAGAATGTAATTATGGTAAAAAGAAATAGCGCTGAATTATTTTTTTCTCTACCTACAGATAGCGCTATGTTTTCTGTATAGGAATATTGTGGAGGTTGGTGGTGGACGAGGGTATAAACCGTTGCTTTTCGACAGAAACGACCTGGGATCGATTCCCATACTGGGCACTTTTTCTTTCTGAATAAAATATTGCTTCAATGGCTCCCATTTTTGCAAAAGGTCCAACCCCACCTGTGAGTGAAAGTATATAACCATACAAAGCTTTGGAATACTTGTAAGTTCAAAAGTCGAACTGCTTTGTACATATGTAGATATGCACTCGTAGTAAAATATTACCCACCATGATCATCATGGCCTGTACCATGTATACTTGAGATAATAATAAAAAACAGATTAAATTAGCGAAACGTCTAGGTGAGATTATAGCGGTGAGTACACACACTTTGAGCTATAAGTACACCACAATAATATACATATGTAAACGAAAACTTCGATTTACATTTTCAAGGTACCAGAGTCTTCTCTTTTAATTACACTCATGTATAAAACTTAAGGAAGTGAAGTGCCTTTGATATTGCCGGTCGCCTTGGTTTTTTTTTTTTTTTTGTTTTGTTTTTTTAAGGATACAGAGGCAATTTTGTTCACACTTGTTTATCTTATGTGTCTTCAATAAAGGCTACTGTGTATCAAATATCTTTCAGAGTTATTGTCTGAATACCGATATACATGGTAAAAGGTACCACTTCCTTAAGTTTTGTCCATGAGTATACAATCACTCACTGTTTGGGAAATTTGTGCCAGAAATCATGTATCCCCCGAATGTATTCATTTGGGTAAAAAAGGCGTGAATATGGAGCAGAAAATATAACGCCTGTTGTGTCAGGGAAAAACGTGTAAATTCCTAACGTTAAATAACATTTGAAACTTTTCATCTTTTGAACTAAAAGGTGAGGGTAAAAGAAATCTCAGATGAGATTGATTTCACAGATAGTTTGGGAATATATCAATAATCATGGACCATTGAAGATATTTTTGCAATTAACAGCTTCAATGTGGTTTTCAAATTGTTGTCCTGGTGACAAGGAATGTTTGCACCATCTCGTGGTATATAGAACGGTCGGTATAAGATCTCTCAGGAATCTCCTGACATTCTTCGTTCCACTTTTTAGCTCCAAAATGAGGAATTCCGAATGCTAGCTCACGTTTTGTTCTTCCACATTATTCCTTGTCACGACAGGTGGCATAGTTCTCGGCCCATATTCACGCTTTGGTTTTTAGTCAAATAAAGACACTCGTGAGTTACACGGCCTTAAGTCCAACCAGAGAATACAAGTCATCAAAAGACAGTTCTAACATTTTTCTAAGTGGAATTTCGAATAGATTTCTACATGTTTAGACATGTAATGTCAATTACACTACAAGAGTATAAACATAAGCTACTACTAACTACAATTATCATGGCCTGTAGCACCATGTGTACTTGGAATAAGTAAAAGACACACATGAATTCGTGTTATACAAGGTTGTCCCAAAAGTTCGTAAACACTTACAAAAAAATGTAAATACCAATATTAATCGCCGTTATGTATAATGTCTTTGTATTATGCATAAAGCAATTGTATTATGTATTATTATGTATTCGCCGTAATAATATTATTTGACAAGTAATAAGAAAAACGTTTTAAGAAAAACACGAATTTTTGGGATAACTTTAAACTTTTACACAAATTCATAATAAATTGTTTTCACGTTTCATTGGCATAATGAAATCTTGTCGGGGAGAAAAATCAAGACACGATTTCACTTCAATGTAATACCTTTTATATATATGTTCACCAAAGCTGAGGTTTGGGCATTTTATTTTACTATCTTTCTCATGAATCAAGATCAAAAACGCACAAAAAGTTGCCATTCCATGTTTAGGTAACTTGGAAAAACTAGCAAAGATCTTATCTCCTTACTGTCAAATATGTTACCAGAAAAAGAACTCACGGAATTGCTCATAAGAACTACCGCAGCTGTGAATTTACATAGCCAAAGAATAGCTAAGAAGTATGATAAAAGGTTTCGTTTATTGGTAAATGAACTAACTTGATCTTTTTTTTCTCTTGATCTTTTTGTAAAAGTATATCGTAATTTTCTTGTCTCATAGATCTCTTTTGATGTTTTTTTGCTTATCCCTAGTACACGTGGTACAGGCAATTATAATCATGGTGGGTAGAAGTAAGCGACTGACTTTACTGTAAGTGCACCACATGTCTACACATTTGAAAAGCAGTTCGACTTTGCACTTACAAATGTGCCAGACCTCCGTTTGATTACTTGCATTCGCTGGTGGGGTTGGACTTTTGCAAGAATCGGGGGCTATTGGAGCATTTAATGTAGTTAATAGATAATAGAAAGTTAATGTAGTGTTTATAAACTGGCCTACGAGTACCATTGGTCTACAATTGAACTTCTTTAGAAGGTCTAGAAAGGTGAAAAAAACCCTTAGGAGACCTTTGATAACATTATAGACTAAAGTCTTGTTATAATAAATTTAAACTATTTTTGACGCGTAGGGTTTTGTTCGAAATAAAACATTTTTCTATTGCCCTTACTGCAATGATAAAATATTGGAGGGCCTTGTTCATATGCATCATATTAAGTCTTGTTTGCAGAATAGCATGATGTAGAATTAATCTTTACTTAAAAAGGCATATATTGGATCAAAATAGCATTTTTTAACCGATATTTCAGTTGGCTGAATGCCAACCTTTATTAAGGTATTATAACATATTAATGTGTGTCAACAACAAACTCAGCGCTATGTTTGTTGTTGACACACATTAATATGTTATAATACCTTGATAAAGGTTGGCGTTCAGCCAACTGAAAAATTAGTGAAATAAATGCTATTTCGATCCAATATATGCCTATTTAATTAAATATTTTTTTATGGATTGCTCTATTTTCAAAATAGAATTAATCATTTTGGTAAGTATTTAAACACTGACATCAGTAAATCAATAGTTTTGAAATATAAGTGGGCAGAACTGTACATGTTGTAATATGGGAAAATTTGACCACTTTCTCTCTGGTTCTTGGCAAAACACTCGGAATGATGGTTTAGGTCTAACTTCCATAAAACGAACAACTGGCTGTTTTCTTAAGCTAGCGACTAATTAAGACTACAAAGGGATTGAAGATTTGTCCCATTGTAGCAAGATGTCATTTAGCAAGACATCGTCCAACGTGACAAACAAGATGTACCAAAGTTTATAGAAGTAAGATTGCTCAAAAGTAATGTTTGTCCTACTTTGAAATGTTTACCCAAATCTCGGGTTTCCCCACTCCACTATCTTACAAACATATTTCTTCTTTGGAACCTTTAGACTTAAAAACAAAGGTTTTGACAAAATCAATAAGGAATCTAGGGTTTGTTTTCTTTTTTCAAGTACTACCTGTAAGGTATTACTTCTGGGTATTCGTGTTGAAGGGTATGTTTATGAAAAAGTGAAAGTTGTATGAGCTTATGATTTTGCTTTGTTTTAAAAATGAATCGATGTTGGTTCCATATACTTGAATTGAATATTACACCTTAGTTCTACATATATTTTATTGCTTAAAAAGGAACACAACAAAACAAAAAATAAACTACAATGGTAAATGATTTGATAACTAACAAAGAAAAAAAAATTTAAAAATGATTATGATAAAAAAAATTGAATATGTCTGCCACAAATCAGGGAAGAAGCTTTTTTAAATGTAGAACTTTAGATGTTTTCAAAATGTTTATAAAGTTAAAGACCCCCTACTTCATCTGCCTTGCCCTCTATTGCTCTACCAATGACATTAGGAAAAGAAAAAGGCCAACATACTGGCAACCAGATCTCACTCACAGTAATTCACAACGTTACACAGAGAGTTGGAAAAAATCATTGATGCCATCCACGTTTCCAAAGATTCATGTGGATTTGTATATATGAATTGGCGGTGTAGTAGTGGTGTCTTGTCCATGGAGCAGATCAGATCGGTCCCTGCACCCTGATTCGTATGGATGTCCTCTTTTATGGATATATATATGAATTTTGAAACTATTATAAAAAGACAAATTTTCTTATTTCCAATCAAACTTCCTACTATCCTTTCTGCGATTAAGAAAAAGGTTATTGAGAGGGTATGGCTCATCAGTGATGAGTCTGCCAGGGATTTCCGTCAGTTTAATCTATCAGACCGCTCTAATATTACATTGTTTACATATCCTATACTACATCGCGTTAGACATTTTTTAAAATAAACTTTTTTTGCCGAGTACTTAATTAGGTATTTAAAATATCCTTTACTGAAGAAGAAATCTGGTGTATTAAAAGATGTGTCTATGTAACTTCCCTATTTTACTTTTTTTTTCAATTTAAAGCGCTATGTCCCCCTAGGGACACTTACACTGTCATATATGTATGGCTTTACATTTATCTATACATATATATACAATAATATTTGGCCGTGAATAGAATAGTCATTTGATGTTAACAATGAGAAAAAGAGGGAAAACGAGAAAAAAAGAACTGTGTACAAAAGAAAGAAGTGTCTGGCAATATGTACAATCAGCATAATATAAATTATCAGTTTCTCTTAAAAGATATTTGTTGCTATATAATTTAACATATATCTACAAACGGTATTGAAATTAATATACATTTATTTACTGGAAATAAAAAGACTTGGATCTGTTACTATTAAATTATTGTTGATTATATAGTCTTGAAAAACAGGACAATCTAGTAAAAAAATGTATTGAGGTTTGTTCCTCATGTCACAAAAACAACTCGAGTCTTCCACTGCTTTAATTATTTCCCCCTATTTTACATATAGTACTAAAATATATTACAATGATAATACGGTTAAACTTATGGGATAGTATAGTAACGATATCATTGGTCAAAACCATTGGTCTGCTGTACTTTAGAACAATATGTGGGATGATTGTTGGACCAACAATCTCCTCCAGGATGTCTACGGTTAATTCCAAGGTACCAAGGTTATGGGAGAACCATAAACCAGAAAATGACAGTATTTACGTACAACAGCCACAAATGGAGATTCAAGGATAACCTCTCCCTTGGGACATTTGGGACTTCGCTCACGGACACCTGATGACATCTGTAATTATCTTTCTCTCTTCCTTAATCTACCACAGAATCTTTAATCGCATTCTCTATTAAGACAAAATGATGTTTTATCATTGTTAACACGGTACAAATAACTCTTGCTATCTATTATAATGTACGCCTTAATCATAATGTATTTCTCCCGCATGCACCATCCGCTTTATGCGAAATGTACGCATTAATGAGAGAGAGAGAGAAAATGGTTTTACGGGCTACTAACTAAAGCGAATGATTTTCGAGCCCAAAAATGTGTGTACGTCTTAATGTTTACATGTTTCATGCTCTGATTGGATGTTCACTGTCATGTGAGCTTAATCAGCCAATCAGTGTTGAGTTCATTAGCCTATCAGTATGCACTGTTTCTATAGCTTAGAGGTGTTGCATTAAACAACGAAATTCTATATTAAAAGGTTGTTCAAAAGTTCGTAAACACTTGCAAAAAAATTGAAATATCAATATTATTCGTCATAATATTATTCGCCGTTATTTATAATGTCTTTGTATTATGTATAAAGTAATTGTATTATGTATTATTATGTATTCGCCGTAATAATATTATTCGTCAATAATAAGAAAAACACGAACTTTTGGGACATATAAATATAAAATCGCGACTCTTGATCCTAGGATTTTTCTCTTTTCGTAATAAATGTTATTCACCCTTGTCAGATAGTAATCAAACCGAGGTTTTCGTTTCAGATATAAATATTGTAGCGTAGAAATCAAGTCTTTGTATATCTGAAGGTGTGAAAGTATTTATTGATGACGTCACGGCGACTAGTCGACAATTATTAACAACTCAACAAAGCTATCTACAGCTAAGGAATCTTGAACAAACAAGCAAAGAAATATTTTAAAGATGATTTTACAAATACAGAGTAATATATATTTTTATAATCTGTTGAATATTTTCTCATTGAATAATATTAAATTAAATAATAAATTATTTCTTCGCCACAATATGAATTCCGGTCAGACCATCTTCAATTCTATAATAATAATTATTATAATATCGAAGGCCATATGCACACAGTGGGTGAGTGGATCCTTCTTTGGTGTTAAGGGAATTTTATTCCGAGTTTTTCGCATAAAATCTTAACTTTTACAGTTCAAAAATGGTTCTATTAAGTGTTTCTCACCAAGAACAAGCCACCAATTGTTCTTTATTGTAAATATTTTATCATTTAACTTACTCTTGATGAGAAGCACTTAATAGAACCATATTTTACAGTTCAAAAATGGTTCTATTAAGTGTTTCTCACCAAGAACAAGCCACCAATTGTTCTTTATTGTAAATATTTTATCATTTAGCTTGCTTTTGGTGAGAAGCACTTAATAGAACCATTTTTGAACTGTAAAAGATGGTTCTATTAACTGCTTCTCACCAAGAACAAGCTAAATTATAAAATATTTTCAATAAAGAACAATTCTCAAGCACACAAAAGAAGATGGCTGACAAACACAAGTTTGCTCAAAAGGAAGTGTTCAGCAAGAAACCGTTCCAAAGTAAACAATTGTCGGTAGTGCAATTATTCCTTCAAGTTCAAAAATAACTATGTCCACAGAGTCATTATAAATAAACTTAATATTTACATATTGTTAAAACTCTTTGTTTACCTTTATGTGTGTAATTTATAGTTCATTCTCTCTTTCCTATTTAAATTTGTTTCATTTACTGCTGTCCTATCTTCTGGTTTAAAACGACCCTATTTACATTGCTATTCTCGTTATGAGAATTCGAAACTATTATAGACACGTATGATTCTTTCAAAAATAAGCAATTTCTACTGTCCTTACTGCAATGGAAAAATTAATGGGAGGGCCTGGTTCATCAGTGGTGATTGATAATTTTTAAAATAATCATACGCGTCTATAATAGTTTCGAATTTTCATAACAGATGGCGCGCTAATGCATCATAATATTCTCGTTATAATAAGAAATATAAGCCAATATTTCTATTTTTGATATTTTCAATTTCTTTTCTTCGAATTTTTAAATTTGCATAATTTACTTCTGTCCTTTTCTCTGGTACCACCTTATATTAAGAAATCTATTTGAAAAAGAAAGAATTAATAAAATTGAGGTGGAGAGTTCATTTTAAATTTGATTTCGCAAGCTTTCGAGAAAGTTTTCTGCTCTTCAACGGGTAATAGAAGTATTTGCCCATTGAAGATCAGAAATTTTACTCGAAAACTTGCGAAATCAAAATTAAAAGAAACTCTTTACCATAATATTGTTTTAGATAATAAAAGGCATATATTGGATTTAAAAATATATTTATTTTGCCAATATTTCGGCTGGCTGAACGCCAACCTTTATCGAGGCATTACATTTTTGTATACACAAACTCAGCGCCGCATAGTGTTATAATATCACAGTTGAAATCAATTAAAATACAGAGTAGGTGGGAGAAATTTGTGAATGTAAAAAATAATTATTATAAAAAATTGCAATCAAAATGTAAAATATATTAAAATATTAACGGAAAAATATGGGTTCTATCTTTATATTTTAAAATGTTTTTAAAAAGTACATAAAAATAATGTAAAAATATATGTATCTATTAAAACATTTGAAAATGAATTTAAAATGATTTAAACAATAAACTGTAAGAACTTTTTAAAAAGGTTTAACAAAAAATGTGGGTATTTAAAAATTCATTTCAAAATTGATGGAGATCGATTTAAATGTAAGTAAAAAAATTTTTATAAAAATGCATTGAAATGGAAGTTAAAGCAATTTAGGAAGAATATATGAGAAAAAAATAGATTAAAAAGTGGAAACTAAAAAAGTTTAAAGTATTTCATGTAATAAGTTATATATTTAATGTATCAATACTTTTGTGTATTAAAGCGATAAATGTAAAAATAATTAAACAAGTGGTATGTATTAATTACAGGTAATAACTAATGTGTGAAAAAAATAATTTAAGAAATCGCGGGTATTACAACAAAATTTAAAAATTCATTAAAGCAAAAAAATAAATTAAATAAAGCAAAGTTATGTAATTTAAAGAAACGGCACCTCTCCCTTTAAAAAAGTATAAAATAAGTCAATTTAAAAATAAAAATTGACTAATTGAAATTAAAATAATTAGACAAAAAAATTAAGAAGATCTAAATGGTGTGTAGATGTCTGGTAAATCAATTTTCCTATTAATGCTTTCTTTGTCTTTTGCAGAGGCCCAGCTTTCTAAGAACAATCGGCAGTGTTTCTCTTTAATGTTCTGGTATAAAATAGCTGTATTTTCGAAATCCGGAGTGTGGTTGTTTTTTAGTGCATGATCTACAAGGAGAGACAGTGGGTTGTAATTCCTTAGTCCTGATTTGTGTTGATTTAAACGATCTTTAAGTGGTTTGCTGGTTTCACCTATATAATTAGCTTGGCAATTGTTACAAGGTATTTTGTAAATTACGTTGATTTTGTTTTCCATTTTGTTAATTTGTTTAGTGTCTGGATGGCGTAAGGCCTTTTTTAAATTTAAAGATGATTGATAGGTAGTTATGATGTTGTATCTCTTTAGGACTCTGGCGATGCGTTCAGAGCCGTAGCTGTAGGGGAGGGAGCAGTAAAGTTTTTTTGATTGATCAGGGGTGTTATTTAAAAGTGGAGATTTTGGTTTATAAAAATGTTTTTCGACAAATTTGCTAGGGTAATTGTTGTTTTTTAATTCTCTGAAGATTCTATTTCTCTCCACTATATCATTAAATTTTGAAGAACAATGTGTATCTAATCTTTTGGAGAGAGCTTTAACCACAGCGATTTTATGATGAACTGGGCCAAAAGAATTGAAATTCAAATAATTTCCTGTGTGGGTTGGTTTTCTAAAAATACTAGTTTCTATTTGATTAACCTTTCTTTTAAGCTGTAGATCTAAAAATGCCAGAGAATTATTATTTTCAATTTCATGTGTAAAATTTAAAAATGGTCTTAAATTATTTAAAAATTTTGAAATTACTACAAAATCTGATTCTGTTATGCAAAAAATGTCATCTATGTACCTTTTCCAAAAAATAATTTTGAGTTGCTTTGATTCTGTGACAGCTTGATCAATTTGGTCCATGAAAATGTTGGCTAAGGCCGATGAGATTGGGTTTCCCATCGGCAAAATAAATATATATAAATATTGGCAAAATAAATATATTTTTAAATCCAATATATGCCTTTTATTATCTAATGAATTAAGTATGGATTGCTCTATTTTCAAAACGATAATATTGTTTATTCTTTCAAATATTTTCTAGGTAACTGTTGCTCACATAAGAAATATTAAGAAAAAGGTATTTCCTTATCGTGCAACTAAAAGTTGCTGATGGCTTGCGCCATCTATCGGAATAAATATCAACTATTCTCGTTGACTTTTAATTATTCCAGAATTGGCCAAATACCGTTTCTTGATTAATCAAGAAATCAGGCCAATTCTGATATACAGTGGTACCTCGACATACGAGTTTAATTCGTTCCGCAACCTTGCTCGTATCTTGAACTACTCGTATCTCGAAGCAAATTTCCCCATACAAAACAATTGAACTACCATTAATCCGTTCCAACCTCCAAAATGTCACCCCAGTTATTTTTGTTACGTGGTTTCAAATAATAAAAACGCATTTATAAATATAAAATATTTTTTGCACAAAACAAAAAAGAGAATGTAAAGAAATAAATTAGATATCCTCACTGGTCTTTGCCTTTTTTGCTACATTTTTCTCGCTTTCACCTGTAGGCCGTTTAGAAAAAAAAACATGTCCAAGGAGGTTTGTTTCTTCCTCCCTCTCAGAATGTTCCGGAAATGAGTTAGGCAAGTGTCATTAAAAAGGTCAGATGCACGACCTGTTGCAAATTTTTCACGTTTTAATTCAATACTCATCATCTTTTTCTTAGCAGTTGACTTTTTACAAACTTTCTTCCGATCCATGGTTATAAAAATAAATGAACTAAAACTGTAAATGTAAACGCAACACAAAACGCGAACACAAAACACAACTTATCACAGCGGAAGCACGCTGCTAACTGATCGTGATGGCGCGACTGCATGTTACTACCTGTTGTGTTTTAACTTTAAAAGCACACAAAAATATAATAAACTTGAATTTGTTTATTCAAGTCTCAAAAAACAAAGCTTTGCATATAGAACAAATAATAATGAAGAAGAAGAAAGAAACATTTTAGGAAAAGCAAAAACAAAACAAAAGCACTGGTCAAAAAGAAACATTTAAAATCACAGATTAATATCTTCAACACTACCGAATCGAACTCGTATCTCGAATTTCGCTCGTAACTAAAAGCAAAAAATCACTTGCTCGTCGGCTCGTATCTCGAAAAACTCGTATGTTGGGGCGCTCGTATGTCGAGGTACCACTGTAATTAAAAATCAACGATTAGTTGATATTTATTCCGATAGATGGCGCAAGCCATCAGCAACTTACAGTTGCACGATCCGGAAACGCCTTTTTTCTTAATATTTCTCTACTTGATCCAAGTACAAATTCACTTTTGTACTATTTTTCATAAGAAATCTATGTAAATATATTTTATCGTTTAGTTTCAAATCCTTTCACTAACTGGTATCTCTCCACAATTCAAGATAGATCAAGGAAAAACAGGGAAATGGAATTTTGTGACATTCCCATCAGAGCCCCAAGTATGACGACATGTGTAGATATGACTGTGTAATAACTCCACTTATCAATAAATATTTGTTGTTTACTTGAAAGACACCTCGACAAAATATTGTCACATTGCAACATAGGAAAGACTAACTTCAACAATACGGCAATTTGGTGCAAAAACAAATTTGTAAAATACCAGAGAGGCAATGAGGAAATTTTACAGCGAGTACAACATAGAGCTTTATTAAGACCTTTCAGTCTTATACATATTCTACGAGCAGAATTATAGAGGTCATGTAGAAATAACAGTAATAATACTAGTAATAAGCATTGTTATTATTATAATTTTTAAAGATAGTCACATATAATGGTAATTAAGACAATCAAGCTAACAAATAGATTAGTGAAAATTAGAAACTATTGTAGACGCGTATGATTCTTTTAAAAATTATACAATTTCTACTGCTCTTACTGGAATAGAAAATTTAATGGGAGAGCCTGGCTCATGAGTAGTGAACCCTTGCAGTAAGGGCAGTAGAAATTGTTTAATTTTTAAAAGAATCATACGCGTCTATAATAGTTTCGAATTTTCATAATAGATGGCGCGCTAATGCATCATAAAATAGATTAGTATTTTACAGAGAGTAGCAAAATATAAATATCAAAATTGATATAATCTATTCATAAATTTATAAATATTTTGCTAAATAGCTTCTTCCTTATGGAGCTGTGACCTACAGTCTTGCAAATCTTATGCGGTAGGACTACTTATCCTATATAAACAAACCTACACCAACGCCACACACCGATGATAACTAATGATAAGATGGCACTTTGAAGGCCGTCATGGAGAGATTAAGGTCGGTACAACTTAGCTCTCCTCTTCTTATTCCTTACAGTTCACTTATTCCTTCTTATCATTCCTTTTTATTTGTGTTTTTTACGTGTTTTCTACGTCAATGCTTAGGATAATGTTCATATATTCATATGGTATACCATCTATAATCAAAAATTTAAATTATTTTTACATGCTGCTTCTTTGAATTAAAAACATGTAAGATAAAGCAGCAAGCTATTGTAATACAATTACTTTATACATAATACAAGGAAAGACATTATACATAACGGCGAATAATATTATGTCAAATAATATTGGTATTTCAATATTTTTTTGCAAGTTTTTACGAACTTTTGGGGCAACCTTCTAGGATAATGTATTTATGGTATTGATGCGTCAACTTTAATCAAAATTTCAAATTAATTTTGCATGCTACTTCTTTTCTTTTAATGGTGGTGTCTTGTCCACTCCATGAAAAAGGGGGGTGCCATTGCTCCGTTAGTCAGCCACATTTCAGAGTTCCCTGTTCACGGTTACCGTAGCGGCTCACGACACCGTACTACAAGGTAGTCCCTTACTTTGTGCTGCTTCTCCCACCCGCTACGTAGAGGAGGGATAATTTTTTTCAGGGATAAAGTTTTCAATTAAAAAAAAAACATGTAAGGCAAAGCAGTAAGCTATTGTAAAATGTGAAGGTAGATTAAATTGGCTAAATTTCTAGGAGAGTTTACCTCTGATGAGCTTGGCCATCCAAATCTTTTTTCCCATCCTGGTAGGTTCAGTAGAAAATTGTTTTAATTGAAAAATAATCAATGAAATAATTAATAATACATATGAATATATTTCCTTTGAATTTGTTGGAGCCTACTTACTATTGTATAACACCGTAATGATGTAGAAAATTCGGTAAATAGAAAACAAGAAGAAATTTTTGAATATGTGAATCCTCTCTCCAAAATAATCATTTTATAAATAATGTCAGGTAAATGTGCGTGGACTCCGAAGAAGAATATGTAATGTATGTGCTTTATTTATATATTTTTGAACAAGAGGGGACTCGAAAGCTTTAATAGAAAGTGAAACAATTGAGTTCTCTTTCTCAGTTTAAAATTTTGTATTTCATTATTTATCTTAAACTTGAGAAAAGGAAACAAAACGACTCTGTGTCGTTCTATATCAGAAAGCACAAAAATCTTGAAAGATTTATAGAGATTTCTATCTCGTTCATCAATTTATCGATTTTTTATTCAGTAACTGAGAAAGAAAGACCAATCCCTCGAAATATTTTTTGTCCTTTTTTTTTCATCACATAGATCCAGGATCACTTTCTTTACTCTTATACTTTTTCTCTCTCTTTTTCCTTGTTAATATCATATGACAATTCTATTCACGGCCTAAAATTATTGTATTTATATGTATAGACAAATGTAAAGGCATACATTATTACAGCGGGACTAGCTGTCGACTAGCTGACTAGGGGGACATAGCGCTTTGAATTGAAAAAAAAAAAAATAAATTTGAAAAATATATGATTATATTTAATGAATCGCCATTTAATTCTAACAATTCCTCTCGTTTGTTTTTTAATACATTAAAATAGCACTAAAATAATGAGCATAAGTTTTTATTTTCATTATACTTCAACTGTCTACATATGTAAAATTAGTTCGTCTGCATTTTAAATATTCCGTAGTATCGTTTGGTTTACTTCACTCACTAGTGATGTTGGAATTGTACTAGAAACGGTAGGGCATTCAAAACATTCTTTGAATCCATTTTAAATTTTATAAAGCTGCGAATGCTATTCGAAATAACGATTCCAGTGGCTTCTACTGAATAACTGAATGAATGAACTAATTTATTAACCCCTAAGACTTTATATTCCGACTTTAGACAATCCTCTACTCTTGGTCCATCCATGTATAAAACTATAAAGATGCCTGATAATTATGTATAATACATTGTTGTATATTCCTTTTTCACTTATAATAATCTAAATTTGCGTCAATACTACTGATTATTGTTCTCTAATAAAAGGAACTGCTTGTTCTCAATTGCTTGTATATAAGTTTATACTAAGCTTTTTATTTCTTCTTTCCCCCTAGTTGATACATTATAACTAACTTTGCTGATTATCTTTACTATTTTTGTTATTTCTCTTCTTCTTCTTTCTTATCTTCATTCAATTATATTAGGGTATTAAGCTTGTAGAGTTGACAACCATCATGACTGGGTGAAGTAGAATGCGTCTACCTTTGTCATTAAGACTGGGAACACTACTCAGTGGCAGGCCGACTTAGCTCCAAAAGAAATGGCCGCCTCTGACATGAGGAACAGACGCCATGTGCAGCCGCTACTAACATGAAGTACAGACTCATCCTGTATCCCTGGATTAGGAGCCCTTGCAGGGTACTATCAGCTGAACCCAGGTTTTACCGAGCTTGTTACTGCTTCTTCTCCTCCTTTTTCATCCGGGCTTATGACCGGCAAAGGCGAAGTTTTGTTATTTCCGTATATGTCGCCACTGTTATGTACTCTTCTACCTAATATTCAATAATCTTAGGTAGTGTAGTTTCTATTAAAAGAGATTGTATGCTAATGAAAAGTTATATATTTGCATAATATTTTACTATTACAGAATAATCATAAGAACTAAAAACATGAATATCTTACGCTATATTTTGATTACATCACACAACAACAAATAAGTCCTTGGTCAAACCATATATACATATTATATATTACAATCTGTATAAGACTAAATGGTCTTAATAAAGTGTTTTTGTATGTTGTATACTTTGAAGCTTTAGCGTGGATATTGAGACCTAGTTCTAGCTAGCATTCCACCAGCCCCCCCAAGTCGACTTCCCCCCAGCATGACCTACTGAGGATAATTATACAACCAACTGTCTCAGTAGCCTTGAAATATCTCTCAAAACCTCACTGTACCTGGCCTTGAAACTTCCCGTGTTAACCTCATTCCTACATTATCTTTCTCAGTATGCTACACTTCTGGTAGAAAAAGACCTTTTGTAGCAACAAAAGATAGACTTATCACTGACCCTTGTACATCTTATCATATTCTTATCTTTCTTATTGATAGGTTTCAATAGCGTTGTCTATAGAAAAGCTTCAATAGACATTTATTCTATGTTTAGGTAGTCGGATTTCTGCTCTTCAGGAACTTGGGTTATCCATAGCTTAGAGAGGGTTTATATATCTATCTACCTTCATTCTAAGTTTTATTCTATTTTTGAGTTGTATTTTCTTTATTGTGTTAAGATTTAATTACTTTTTACTTCATTTAGGTATTTGGATATGTAAATTTTCGGAATAAAAAACTCATCGTAAGGTACTGTTTAAATTGCGATGATCAAAGACTGAATCTTTCCACCCTCAGCAATATTTATTGTTCATTATCAAATATCTTCCCATCTTAAAACTATACCCTCTTTAAATTAAAATATTAAAGAAATTTCGAGGAAATTGATTTTGTATGTTTGTCTTTTTTTTTCATTGACCAAATTTCTTTAGATGATAGCCAATTTATTATGATGTAAAGAAATGTATTGGCGTAAATATCCTTGAGTTTGGAATATCGCGTTATAGGGTGTTAATAAAGTTAATTAATACTCTCATTAAAGAAATAATCTTCAACTTTTACATTAATATCCTCGGATAAAACACTAATAAATAGTTTGAAAAATGAATTTCAACTCAGCAACCTTTTACAGCCATTTGATCAGCTCCAGAAGTCAAAATACGAAATTTTAGAGAAAACAATTATCGATTAATAATAAAGGCACAATTTGGATTATAGATTATAATTACAAGGTAATAAGACTAAATCTAAATAAATTAATATAGTGTGTGACGTTTCAGTAACAATACTGTAACCGAAACATCACACACAATTAATTTCATTTAGATTTAGTCTTATTACCTTGTGGCTATCGATTGAATATGGCAACCACGCCTTTCTCGCCGAAGAAAATCAATACAAAGGATGATTGCTTATACAATGCATTCTGTAAACTGGGAGTTCCACGACCTGAGACTGTAAATACTTTGAGAGTTCCCTGGATTGATACCATTTTGTCAATTGCTCTTTTATAATCCTTTAAAATGAGCGCGAAATATATTTAAAGATCTTCTTTACCAACCGACCCAATTACTTACAGAATATCTTGTTAATCTTAATATTCTGGTTAATAGATTGATGTATGTACCTAGAGACCCATATCTCCTTTTAATTTGATTGATGTATTCTAATTAATATATTATGTCTCGCTTTATTGCATTATGTGAACAAGGATTGAGCTAGGTTTGTAAAACCTTTGGTGGGCGTACATAAATGTCTTAAACAATTCTATATTTTTGAAAATAGAGCAATCCACAAATAAATCTTCAATTGAAAAGGCATATTGGTGAAATAAATGCTATTTTGATCCAATATATGCCTTTTTAAACAGTTCTATATATAATTGTCTTGATGCGTCTGTCAGGTCTGTTCGTTCGGGTCATTCGAAGTAAATCATCATTATCATTAGGTAGAACTTTAAAAAGCCTTAGAGGATGAGCTACCATTTTACACTAATGGACAAAACTTAAGAAAGTTGTACCGTTCAACATGTATTAAAGATATTTATATATATAAGAGAGACATCTCTCCTTTTAATTTAATTGATGTTTGCTAAGAAATATTCAATGTCTCGTTTTATTGCATTAAGTGAACAATGATTGGAATATGTTTGTAAAACCTTTTGTGGGCGTATATACATAAATGTCTTAAACAGTTCTTTATAATTGTCTTGACGCGTCCGTCTGTCTTTCCGTTCGGCCGTCCGAAATGAATCATCGTCAGCATTAGGTAGACCTTTAATAAGGCTTAAGACTGGCTTTCTTTTTACACTCAGGATTAAAACTTAAAGAAGTTGTACCTTTTAGCATGTATATTGGGATTCAGATAATAACTCTGAAAGATATTACAGTGACCTTTATTAAAGACTAGCCGAATGACCCGGGCGTTGCCCAGGTTTTACCCGAGAGCTTATATATTTTTAAAATGTTTGGATTCAAATACTATTCGTTACAATTATAAATTGGCGCCGTGGATGTAACTCTTGTGAAACGTCCCACTCCAAACTGTGTGTGTTTTAAAACTATAAAAATAAGAATGTAAATTTCCACAACGATATTTGAAAATTGTATTATTTCGATTTTTATATGAATATATTTAAAATCTGATATATACTTAAAATGATAGCAAGTGATTTCTTGCACCTACGCCGTCATTACGTCACTCTTGTGAAACGTCCCGCGCCACTAATTCCCGTGGGCCGTGGGAAGGCCCTACGTGGTCGTTTACTTCTCGAAGTTACCGCAGTGAGGCGCTGGTTGCGAATGAAATAGGGAAAATGTATTAATAATTTGTTAATAACTCCAAGGATATTCGAGATAGAAGCCTGAAATTTGCCTATACGTTTTTCCAGATTCAACTCTATATACTGTTAAAGTTTCAGCCAGATTAGTTATGTATTGTGAACGTGTATAGCCGACAAACACACATACATACACTGACTTTTATATATATAAGGATACACGAGATAATCAAGTGTAAACAAACGACCGGCGATATCAAAATATAAAACTTCCTTAAGTATTGTCTATGAATGTAGATTCTCATTTATAGAATGGGTATTCCTCCTTATATATATCTATATTTACACTCATAAATAACATTCAAATGACTATATAAAAAAGTAACTATAAAATAATTTGTTTTACTAGTTAATAAACTATGAATTAATGTGATATTATGACAATGAATAGTTATTTATTATTGTTTTTGAAGCAATAAACGTAACATTAACTAACAAGGAATGTTTGAAGATGTAGTTAGGTAACTATAAAATAATTAAATCTAGAGTAACTATAAAATAATTATCCTTACTGGTTGAGAATATGAATTAGTGCGTGATGTTATGACAATAGTTATTTTTTATTGTTTTTGAAGCAATATAAACGTAACTTTAACTAACAATGAATGTCTGTAGACGTAGTTAGGTGACTATAATTAGGTGGTTGAATAATTAAATCTAAATTAACTATGAAATAATTAATATTACTGGTTAATAAACTATATGAATTAGAGTGTGTGTGTGTGTGATATTATGACAATGAATAGTTATTTATTATTGTTTTTTAACCCAATAAACGTAACTTTAACTAACAAGGAATGTTTGAAGACGTAGTTAAGGTAGTTTGGCAAGTTAAACGAGATGAGGTAACCAGGCGTAGGTGTTACCAAGTAGGGATTGTGGTGGACAGGTGATCCTCCTGAAATGGAAGTCTGTTACCTCCTTTTTTCTGAAAAAGTCATCAGCAATTTTATCATGTCTTGGTTTGGAACATATTTGAACATACCTGGCGTGTCTTCTAGAATGCCGTCGAAGGTTCTGGAGATCTGCCAATCGGGGGACACAATGGACTCAATCGGACATCTATTTGTGATGTCTAGACGGTAGAACCCCTCACATTTATTTATATGACCACTGAGTCTTACCCAACTTCTTGTCCGTTCTTCTTTTATAAACTCATAGACAAATATATTTCTCCCTATTTTAAAAATGGCTGTAAACCTTCTCCCTACTGTTGACTAGATGTCAATAAACTATATTTAATTGTCAAATTGTCACTCATGGCCAAAACTTGAGAAAGTCAAAAATCGTTTATGTCACCGGTCGTCCATTTTTTTTTAAGGAGTTAAAGGCAATTTTGTTCACACTTGGTTATCTCGTGTGTCTTCAATAAAGATCACTGTATATCAAATATATTTCAGATTTATTGTCTGAATCCCGATATGTTTATAAAATGTATAACTTCCTTATGTTTTGTCCATGAATGTAGTTAGTAAGGAATCCTAAAAGAATTTTTGAAGGCCATTCAGAGTTCTTATAGGGTGCAACCCCACCAATTCTAGCATTGAAACAAAAAAAGCCTTTTATTAAGACATTTCATCTTAATCAGGGCAGTATAATTATATGTAAATTTTTGCATAAATCAAATCTCTTCCGCAAACAATTTGTTTTTTTTTTCAAAAATAAAAAAATTGTGCTTAATAGTACATCATTTCATGTCTATACATGGCCCGTTATTGCCTTGTGTTTAAAGAAGAAAGTCGTTACATTTCTCTACTCATCATGATTTTCATGGCAAGTTGTCAAAAGTTACAATGGTTCCTAGAAAAAGTTGATGTGTAAATCTGAAGTGGGCATGTATAAATGATTGTACAAATGGAGACAAAATCGATCTCATGATTTTTACCATTGTACGATCCTACGGATAATTCTCAGGGCAACTTAACAACTAAAGAAAATATATTTTGTTTTCGTCAGGAGAAGTAAATAAAAATAAAGCATTTGGCAAAGCGTTTAAAAAGGATCTTTTTTTTATCCACTTCTCCTGACGAAGACAAAATATTTTGTCGAAACGTTGAGAAAATAAAAAAAGCTCTAACTGGCCGAAGTGTCTATTTTTCTTAGAAATATAAATGCCGGCCAGGCAGCCTCTATCTTCAGAATAAAGAAAAGAAATTTCAGAACCTTTTTGACCTTAACGTTTGATGTGGCCAGATGGTCTGTAGAATCAATCGAGGCAGAACGAATAGCGTCTGCTGGTGACTTATCTTTGACACATTGATCCAATCGGCTGATGTGTAGGAGATTTTGGCTCAGATAATATCGTGAAATATTTCCTTCACCTATTTCCACTTCACAAACCTTCAATTCCATTGTATCACACACACACAAAGTCTTTATTGAGACATATAATGCTTCATACATGGATTCGTCACCAAGTTTACAAAGCAATAAATAATAATAATAATAATTTTTAAACAAAGTAAAAACTGATAAAAAAGGGGAATTTCCTGATAATTATGGAATAATTAAAAATCAACGATCAGTTGATGTTTATTCCGATAGATGGCGCAAGCCATCAGAAACTTTTAGTTGCATGATCAGGAAATGACCCTTTTTCTCAAGTTATCCAACTGATCTAAATACAAATTCACTTTTGTACTGTTTACACAAAGTAAAATCTATTTCAAATCTAGGCTCTCTCATTGATTTTTTACTGAAGTAAGAACAGTAGAAAATTTGTTTAATTTCAAAAAAAAAATCATACGCGTCCAAAATAGTATCAATTTATTATAAAAACTATTTTAAACGATTGTGGATCTTTCTTTTAGACAAATTTCATATTTGTGTTGAGGAATTGTGTGAAGTTAGAATAAAAAGCATGCAATATTGTCTAATAGACAGCTGTCACAATGACATTTCATGCTGTTTATTAGGTAATTAAAGAGTTCTTGAGGCAACAAATTCCACTCTTCAACCAAAGCAGTTTTCAGTTCTTGGGTGGTCCTGGGTGGGGGTGAACGAGATCCAATTCGTCTCCCCAAGACATCCCAAACATGTTCTATAGGATTGAAGTCTGGTGATCTGATAGGCCACTCCATTCTTTGAATACTCTCACTTTCAAGATATTCGTTTATCATCAGGGCTCTATGAGGACGAGCATTATCATCCATAAAGATGAACCAAAGTCCGACCCTGTACAGTACAAGAAAATGAAGAAGCAGACGCTACAAAATTGCCCCCTTAAGTAAAAACGCACCAGTGTATTACTATATAGACTCAATTAGAAAGCATAAACGTGAAAATTAAATTTTGATGAAGCCTTGAAAAAAGAAGAAGAAGAAACTCAAAAGAGAAGTAAGTATAGAGAAGACCATAATTGTAGGAGGTTGGATTTTGATTAATTCAAGTTGAGACTTCATCAACCTTTTTA
Organism: Cordylochernes scorpioides; assembly: GCA_030710605.1. Lineage (NCBI taxonomy): Eukaryota > Metazoa > Arthropoda > Arachnida > Pseudoscorpiones > Chernetidae > Cordylochernes > Cordylochernes scorpioides. The sequence continues at coordinate 30,413,992 of CP092876.1, forward strand.
TAAACGTCGAAGGACGATAAACGTTTATAAAAATGTTGATGACGTTTTCAACCTGAATTAATCTCAAGAGAAGGTCATCATTTTAAACAAATTTCCTAACCCTTGAAGAACTTAGAAATTTAGAGACCTCACTCAAGTTACTAACAGAACACAGTGAGCTTCAACAAAACCTTAAAATAATTTTTAAAAAGGCAGAAGATGACAATTGTAGATTGTTCCAATAACTTTAGGAAAGCCTTCAGCATTTTATCTGAGATTGAGCGAGCAGCCCAAAGAGAAACTTTTTGAACGTAATAGGAAGATCACCAGCGTGTCTTGGAAAGCGGAAGTCTGGTGGACATCTTCCATTAACTTTATCAAAACGGCTCTTTCTTCAATCAACAGTGATTACTGTGAGCCCACACCCCTCCAAGTTAACACCTCCCGCCCCCTTGTCTCTGCCTATATCTTTCTTTCTTTTTTAACATATCGTTTTATTTCTTGTTGTTGTCGTGTCCAATGAAGAGTCTCAGAAGTCTCCATGCATCTCTATTACAGCAGCAGCAATGTCCACTATCTTGGGTGTGTAAAGCTGCTGCTCTGGGACTATGTCAATTTTCTGCAAGGCTGCGGCCATTGCTGGGCATGAGAATATGTGAGTAGGTGTTAGTTCCACACCAGGACAGTGGTTGCATGTCCTATAGGTTCTAGTGCCATCTGGATGTATTGTCATTCCTTTATAGTGTTTTGTTCTAAGTCTTTTTATAGTTTTTGTCAGTTTTCTCTCAGAGTTTATTTCACATATATGATCTCTTCTTATTTTTTGTTTAATTATCTTGTATTTTGCCAAAGCATCAGCGTCAAATACTTTTATTTCTTGTCATTATATAAATTTTCTTTCTGCTTTCTCATTTATCTCTCTTTCAAAAATTACATTTAGATATTTCCCTCCTTCACATATTCATTTAATCTACACCATATCATACCTTGTCCATTTTCCAACAACAGAACTTCGATATTTTCAAAACCTCAAAATACTGGAATCCGTCACCTACACACAAGCTCAATAACGTAACTTTACAAGAAATTCTAGCCTTAACTACCCGTTTCATGATTTTTCAAGATGCCTGAAGGACCAGTTTTTTGGTCGTTGAGGTACAGCTTGCACCACGCTGATGAGGGCCAACAGCCCGAAACGCGTACATGGTTAGCTTTTCTTGATTAATCAAGAATGGATAATTGGCCAATTCTGGAATAATTAGAAATCAACGAGAATAGTTGATATTTATTCCGATAGATGGCGCAAGCCATCAGCAACTTTCAGTTGCACGATAAGGAGATGCCTTTTTCTTAATTTACAAGTAACTGTTATATAGATTACAGAGTCAACTTGTATGCGAAATAACCAAGAGAGAGTTGAGATGCACGGACGCCAAAATATTCTATATAAAGACAATCCTGTGCCATATAACGAAACTTATCTGATGATATGATGGTTAAGGCATGGCGGTTGTATTGTTAAAACAAGTAAGTTTGTTTGATAAAAGAAAATTTCAAGTGATGATAACGCATTTTGTGTGTGAATTGCCTTTATACATAATTTCTTTTCCTGTCCATCGAAACTCGAGATTTTCTCTTAGCCAATTCAGATGCGAGGAATACACTTCATGTAAATGACAACAAGCGACGATGGTTTTGCCACAAGGGCTGTCTCCACTTCATGTAAATGTCAATAAGCTACGATAATTTTGACTCAAAGGAAGTAAGGGTTGTCTCCACTTCATGTAAATACCAACAAGCGAGGATAATCTTGGTTCAAAGGAAGCAAGGGCTGTCTCCACTTCATGTAAATGCCAACAAGCGACTGTGATTTTGGCTCAAAGGAAGCAAGAACTGTCTCCACTTCGTGTGAATGCCATCAAGCGAGGATAGTTTTGGCACAATGAAGTTTGGGCTATTTCCACTTCATGTAAATGCCAAAAATGACTGTGATTTTGGCACAAAAGAAGTAAAGGCTGTCTCCACTTCATGTAAATGCCAAAAATGACTGTGATTTTGGCACAAAAGAAGTAAAGGCTGTCTCCACTTCATGTAAATGCCAAAAATGACTGTGATTTTGGCACAAAAGAAGTAAAGGCTGTCTCCACTTCATGTAAATATCAACAAGCGAGGATAGTTTTGGCTCAATGAAGTAAGGGCTGTCTCCACTTCATGTAAATGCCAACAAGCGACGATAATTTTGGTTCGAAGGAAGCAAGGGCTATACCGATTCAATGTAAAAGCTAACAAACGACGATGGTTTTGGCTCTAGGAATCAAGGATTGCCTCCAGTTCACATTTAAATGCTAACAAGCGACAATTATTGACTCAAGGAAGCAAAGGCTGCCGTCTATCGCCACTTCATATAAATGCTAACAAGAGAGTGAGTGGTTCAAGGAAGCGGGGACCGTCTACGCCCACTGCGGGGGAGAGGTGAGGGGGGGACTCACAAAGGGGCCGTGGATCAATAAATCAATGCGGCTAGCCGTGAGATTTGGGGGCGATAAGGATAAGTTATGACTGCAAATTAATCCCGCCGGCCTTGGCCCTACTTATCCACTAGGTTTCAGCCAAATTACTTCTTCATAACTCAGTGTAGTGTTTAGTTATCGTTTCACGTGAGTAACTTCCATCAAATATTGAGTTTTCAAATTGTGTGTAGCAGAATATTTATTACCTTCATCATCAAGATAGAGGTTGCCTGTCCGGCATTCATAGTCTTAGAATTAAAGGACACTTCGGCCAGAAAAAAAAAAAAAAAGCTTTTATATTGCCTCGTATAAAATTAGGAAAGACAAACTTCAGGATGACACAGCAATTTATTTAAGACCCATCTTCTCTGGTATGTGTTCAGTGGTATGCATATAGGTGATGTACTATTTTAAAAGACGTTGTAGTTAAGAAACTCGGGATGGGGGAGGTGCACCGGTCTCCTCGTCCTGTCTGGACAGGCAGGTATTGAATACTAGTGCTAGACATTTTTTTTTTTTTTTTTTACAATTTAAACAATTATATGGATTCTTCTAATCAATTGTTACAAAGGTGAAAAATATATAATAAAATAGTAAATGAAGGAAGGCCGGCCAGGCAGCCTCTATCTTCACGAGTAAATGAAGGGTAGATAAAATGTAGGGGAATATATATAGTTGTGTATGTGTACAAATGTCTTCAGCAAGGAAGGTTTCCTCACCTTGAGAGAGTCCTTCTCCAGACAAGGTCTTCACTCCTCAGTTCCACACCGAGGAAGTACTTATAGATGTGTGTCTTGGTAGACGCCAGGGTGTCATGGTCTATGTATGCATATAAATCCCATGGAAGATGAGCGACTGTTTCGTCGAAATGTTGGACGTTCAGAACGAGCAATATTGATCTAATATAAGTTTGTATATATTTAATTTGTAAATAACAGGCACACTTTTTCTTGTAGTTCATGTCAAGTCTGAAACCTAGGGACTTGAGATGTCCATAATTGTAGATCCACATGCCAATCACATACAAGGGCCACGGTCTACCAATGCAGTACTGAAGAGATGGCCCATGATTGTAGATCCTGTACCAATCACATTCAAGGTCCACGGTTTACCTCTACCAAAAACTGAAAAGATGACCATGATTGTAGATTATGTACCAATCACATTCAAGCTATACGCTTTACCTCTACAAAGTACAAGTTGTAGATCCTGTTCAAGTCACATTCAAGATCCACAGTTTACCTATACAAGTACTGAAAAGATTGCCGATGATTGTAGATCCTGTCCTAGTCACATTCATACACAAAAGGTTTACCTCAACAACGTACTGAAGAGATGGCAATGATTGTAGATACTGTTCCAATACCAATCAAGAACCACCACGCGCGGTTTATCTATGCAAGCAATGAATAGATTCCCATGATTGTAAATCCTATTTCAACCACATTCAAGGTCCACGGTTTACCTCTACAAAGTACTGAAGAAATGACCATGATTTTGTAGATACTGTACCAATCACATTCAAGGGATTCAAAGTCTACCTATTGGAAGAACTAATAAAAATATTTTATATTATCAAAATACATTCTCTTAAATATATTTGAATGTAATACCCACCCAAAAGTTACAATCCCAATGTGATATATTTTCTTATTATTTCAACATAATTTATTTATTTCAATACGAATTATCAGTAACAAATCTTTTAATTCTTTTTTCAAGAAGAATCTTCCCAGTTAGAGACGAATATACCATTTCGCACAAATACGATGTAGATAAAGGCAATACAACTTGATTGGATTATGGGGGGTGCTTGTTATTTAATTGAAAACAATTAACAACGATCTGATAAAAAGTTCAATTTAACCTTTAAAAAAAAGAGAGGGTGCGGGGACACGTGGATGTATCACGCCTCGGTTATAAAAAAAAAAAAAGGGAATAAGGGGAAAGGTCTAGCTAGCTAAATTGCGCAGCTAGAGAGAGTTATAGGTTATCTGCCGGTCCCATCTAGCTTACCTTCTTGGGACAACCTTGTAATAAATAAATGTTACTATTGTGGGGAAAAGAAACAACTCTTCCAGAAAATAACACTATTCAAAAAAAGAACATGTCAAAATAGCCTTGAATTAATAAGATCATCCAAACGTTATTTAATGCAGACGAAGAAAGACATACTAAGCAAACAGACGAGTTCAGCGTCACGTCGACTATGTGCGTGCCACACGGCCGTACGTTACATGTCCCTGAATGTAGCTGACTTATTGTCAGGGACTTAATTGGCTCCTGTAGGGTCGTTTGTTTAGCTTGATATATGGCCATAATTGGCCTTTTTGACGCTTCTTTCAGCTCATTTTTTTTACTACTATAGGGGAGAGCTATTTCACCTTTTCTCTCATAGTCTGGTGGGCTTGACGTTTGTCAACAGGGACATGACCCAAAACCAACATTATATATAATTACAGTTATTGTTGTCGTGTCCATTGAAGAGCCTCAGATGTCTCCATGCATCTCTATCACACCAATGTTCTCTATCTTGGGCGTGTAAAACTGCTGCTCTGGGTCCATGTCAATTTTATGTTGTTGTCGTGTCCAATTAAGAGCCTTAGATGTTTTCATGCATCTCTATCACAGAAATTGCAATGTCCTCTATCTTAGGTGTGTAAAGCTGCTGCTCTGTGTCCATGTCAATTTTCTGCAAGGCTGTGGCCATTGCTGGGCATGAGAATATGTGGATAAGTGTTAGTCCCTCACCAGGGCAATTGTTGCATGTCCTGTAGGTTCTTGTGCCATCTGGATATATTGTCATTCCTTCGTAGTTTTTCGTTCTGAGATATAATTACAGTATAAATCTCAATAAGAAGACATTCCCGTTAGAGGAAACCTCTCTACCAAGGGCAGTTTTTTTATCACCATAATTAACATTTTTATTAATTAGCTACTCTCCTGTAAGAGGACACCCCTCTCTAAATGACACTTTGGTTCTGCCACTAAGAGTTGTCCTTTACAGAGAATTTCTACTGTACCTTTATTTCAGCTTGACAAGAACAAAGATTCAGTTAAAGGAACCATAAATACAATAGTCTGTACATATGTACAGAGACGGTCCAGGTCATTCTAAATTACAGAATGGAAGCGGTGTGATGTCGATTTTTCGAACAACCACGATCCAAGATCGAATTCTGTATTGAACATCTTTTTTTTTTCTCTCTCTAAAAATGCTTCAATAAAGCCGGAGGGGAATTTTATTACGGATCGAGGAAATGGATCCTCTCCATCGAAGTCAATAGACGGGGCTGGAGATACAAACTCTCCGTGGCGTAGAGGTACTTGTACTCGGCAGGGGTATCGGGACTATCCAGGGGCCTGGTAGAAACGGGGCCTTCGCCCTTGCCGCAATTCAGTGGCTGGGGCTTTTTCTTGATATTAGCTGGACGTTTGACGAGCGGCTTGGCCATCTTGCCCCGAGGCTTAATGCTTCAATAGAGCCTCTGATTTTTTCACAAACCCAAATCTGCTTCGAATATCATTATCCCTATATATTTATATTCATTATATCAGTTGTAGTAACATATAGGTAAACCCAGGCTCCTGGAGTATATCCATAGATTGCCAACTGCCTGCGCGGTGAATCATCTTTAATTATCTATATTAGATATTTACATAAGCCTCTAAAATTTCTGGTTTAATTGTTTTAAAATATGCACCGATCCATATAAAGTAATTATACATATTTTAATCAAATATAGGTCATGGGGTTGTTCAATTATTTAAAATCTAACTCAATTAAAAGTGTTCCTAAATAATTGCATTCTCATCGCGAGTAAGCAAGGTGAAAATTCTAAAATAGTCAAATTTATATAAATAGAGCGCTTTTATATGACTTAAATAAAAATTAGGATTTAGGATGTGGCATATGTCTTCATATATATTGATAGAATAGATAAAAATAACTATACGAAATACTATATATTTTTAATTAAAAAGGCATATATTGGATCAAAATATCATTTATTTTACCAATATATCAGTTGGCTGAACGCCTACCTTTTACAAGGTATTGTAACATAATGTAACAATATGTTATAATACCTTGAAAGAGGGTGGCGTTCAGCCAACTCAAATATTGGTAAAATTAATGATATTTTGATCCAATATATGCCTTTTTAATTAAAGATTTATTTATGCATTGTTCTATTTAAAAATAAAATTACTATATATTTGTATCGGATAATCAGTTTTTTTCCCTATTTGTTTATATTAGGTAGAGTTAAAAATCTATTTGTGAAACATATAGTCTCACACATTACTCTTTTTTTAGCTTTATTAAGTTAAAAATTTAATAAGGCTTATAGAACACTGTCATTCTAGCCCTGTTCGTAGTACCTTCTAATGTTCTTGTATACAACTGTAACAAATAAATTTACTGTCAATGTGTTTCTCTCAATAATATCATCAAATATTATCTCTACAGACCTTACTGCAATGATATAAGTTATTGAATGAGAGGGCTTGGCTCATCAGTGGAGGTTAATAAATTTACTGTCAATGTGTTTCTCTCAATAATATCATCAAATATTATCTCTACAGACTTTACTGCAATGATATAAGTTATTGAATGAGAGGGCTTGGCTCATCAGTGGAGGTTCTACTGTAAAATGATTCATTTCCAATTATATTACAATCATGTTATGGTAACAATGTATTTAGGTCCGAAATCTTGAGGCTTTAGGAATCTTGTTGTTGGAGAGGTTTTTCCTGGTTTTCTTGATATTTGTAAAGTGCATTTCTTTCTTCTTTTCCACTTTCATCATTTTGATCCAGACTTTAACATTCTTCGGTAATATAATCCTATGTTTTGTACAGTATGGTCTGTAGAGATAATATTTGATGATATTATTAAAAAGAAACACATTTACAGTAAATTTATTTGTTACAAATTTTATCGATAGATGGCAGTTGAATTTATAAATATATAATAGTGTGTTCATTATCACAGAGGATTGCGAATTTAGACAATTTACAAAAAAAAAAAGCATAAAACCCCACAACGATTTTTTTTTTGCTAATATAACTGGCTAAAAAAAAGGGTATATCTTGTATATAAAACCTACAATAATCGTAAAACTTCGACCAACCCATCACGTCGTTCAATATTTGATGAGATGAAAGTAAGGCCAAACGATCAAGTACCGTTGAGATCTTCTACGCATGCGTTGTCAGACGATACGTCATACTTGAACGGAAGTGGATGTAAATTCTCATCTGAATTAATTAACGGACCGGAAACCGTCTGGTCATAAATTCGCGGGAGGTGGCGAATAAATTAAGGGTTAACGTTCCATCTGAAGTTTTTAAAGTGTTGAAATAATTTGATGTTTTTCCAGACCCTCAGTTCAAAATAACTTTATTAGGTATACACCGCTCAAATAGAACAACTCAGTTCAACATATTTACAATAATGGGGATATATACAGTAGAATCTCCATGTAAAGGACACCTAATTGCAGAGCCAAAGTGTCTTTTAGGGAGAGATGTCCTCTTACCGGAGATTTGCTAAATAGTAAAAATGGTAATTTTACAAATGAAAACTGTCCTTTGTAGAAAGGTGTCCTCTAGCGCGAGTGTACTCCTATGGAGGTTCTACTGTACAAAGGTTTATTTACAATTATATTACAATTATGTTATGGTATCAATGTATTTAGGTCCGGAATCTTGGGGATTTTGGGAATCTTGTTATTGGAGAGGTTTTTTTCTGGATTGCTTGTTATTTGTAGTGTATTTCTTCTTTTCCACTTTTCATCATTTTTGTCCACACTTTTACTTGTTCCAAAATCACTTTATTAGGTATCGTTCAAAAAGGGCAACCTATTTATGATATTTACAACAATGACTGATATGTGAAGGTTATTAACTTATTAAAACAAAGGGTCCAATACGGGATTCGATCCCGGTTCATGGCTTTCGGAAATAGACGGTTTATACCAGACTTTTACCCTGTTCCAAAATCAATTTATTAAGTACCGCTCAAAAATAGCAACCTAGTTTATGATAATTGCAACAATGAATAATATGTGAAGGTTATTCACATATTAAACAAAATGTTAACGCGGGATTCTATCCCGGTTCATGGCTGTCGGGAATTGAGGGTGTTACCTACTCGTCCACTGACCATTCCAGACTTTTAACATTCTTCGGTGATATAATCTTATGTTTTGATAATATATAAATGGAATTTCTTGATCAGGAAACTTAACGTTGTCAATATCATTAGCCCTATCTATGTGAATAAATATAAACTAAATAATAATTATTGAAAATTCCGAAGTATTAATAATGATCATCTACATTTTTATTGTTAAATGAAAAGGGAAAAATCGCAAAAATCTACGCGTTTCGTGCTGTTGGTCATTGTCAGTATAGTTCAGAATCTATCTCAAATTATCATCTTATGTTTTTACTAGAGAAAGGTACTTCTTTTTGAATTTTTATTTATCCCAAGTACAGGCCATGGTAATTATGGTGGGGAGTTAGCAAATGATTTACTCTGTTAGTGGACCACATGTCTACACATGTGGTGGAAATATATTTGCATTTACAAGTACTTATAAGAAACACATTCCCAATAATAATTATTTCATATTTTATCGGTAGATGACGATTGAATTTATAATTGTAATTTGCAATAATATCTTTAATAAGAAATAATATTTGTGGAAAATGAAATTTCTTGTAATTAAATCTAAATCTACAGACCTATAAGCCAATGTCCATATATAGGTTCCCTGAATAGCCCTCTCAGAACGAAACAATATAAAAGAATCACAATACATCCAGATAGCACAAGAACCTACAGGACATGCAACAATTGTTCTGGTGTAGAACTAACACATACCCACATATTTTGCCCAGCAATGGCCGCAGCTTTGCAGAAAATTGGCATGGACCCAGAGCAGCAGCTATACACACCCAAGATAGAGGACATTGCAACTGCTGTGATAGAGATGTATGGAGACATCTGAGGTTCTTCATTGGACACGACGACAACAGAAAATTGACATGGACCCAGAGCAGCAGCTTTACATACTCAAGATAGAGGACAATGCGACTGCTGTGAGAGAGATGTATGGAGACATCTGAGGCTCTTCATTGGACATGACAACAACAACAGAGAATTGACATGGACCCAGAGCAGCAGCTTTACATACTCAAGATAGAGGACAATGCGACTGCTGTGAGAGAGATGTATGGAGACATCTGAGGCTCTTCATTGGACATGACAACAACAACAGAGAATTGACATGGACCCAGAGCAGCAGCTTTACACACACAAGATAGAGGACATTGCAACTGCTGTGATAGAGATGTATGGAGACATCTGAGGCTCTTCATTGGACATGACAACAGCAACAGAGAATTGACATAGACCCAGAGCAGCAGCTTTACACACCCAAGATAGAGGACATTGCAACTGCTGTGATAGAGATGTATGGAGACATCTGAGGCTCTTCATTGGACATGACAACAGCAACAGAGAATTGACATAGACCCAGAGCAGCAGCTTTACACACCCAAGATAGAGGACATTGCAACTGCTGTGATAGAGATGTATGGAGACATCTGAGGCTCTTCATTGGACATGACAACAACAAATAGCCCTAACCCTTTCTCTTTAGTAAATATTCCAGGGAATATAATAAAAACAATTCAATACAATAGTAGAGCGGTCTGGAGATTAATTCGACATCAGGACTTCCGTTGTTTCATCGTGACATTTTGATGGAAATGCCAAGTAGGCTGGGAAGGACAAATGCTTGAACAGACCTTGAGGTCATTAGTAATGTGATGCCATCCTGGCGGCTACAGGATTCCATCGCCGTGTCAAAACCTTCCCTTCAAAAAGTTGACAACCTCTTTCAACACTGAGACAACATAGTTTCTCTTGACGAAACAAGAAAACAGAAATATTGTGTAAAGAAAGCAGAAGACTAATGAAAACTCTGACAGAAACATGTCACTTCCATGTCAGAAGCAATATTACTTACAATCTGTAGCTTACTTATCAATCAAGAAGAAGCTATGTAACAAGCTATCAATCTTCTATCATTTCCTAATTTCCTGTAATATTTTTCATTTTGACTCGTTTTTTTTTTTTTTTTTTTAATACAAGGTTGTCCCAAAAGTTCGTAAACACTCGCAAAAAATTGAAATACCAATATTATTCGTCGTTATGTATAATGTCTTTGTATTATGTATAAAGTAATTGTAATATGTATTCTCCGTAATAATATTATTCGCCATGTAATAATAAAAACAACGTTTTAAGAAAAAACAAACTTTTGGGACAACCTTATAACTCGTTTTTTAAAATAGTTATTGATATTTAAACACACAAAAATGTATATATGTAAATGTAAAATTTCAGACATTTTTAAAATCGCATTCACAATTTTGTTTCTCTTATAAATGTCCCGGTGTAAAAAAAAGGCAACCAGTTTTTCAGGCCACCACTTAAGACTTTTTCTACAGCATCCAAAAACAGCCTCTTTAGTTGAATGGGCTGAGAAAAATTCTCCCTAGAGAATACCTAATACCTTGTTACTTTCTTTTAGGGTCTACGGGATCTTCTGTAATGGTTCCATGCTCTCTTTAAAAGCTTCCACAATGAAATCTTAGTGTATATCTTAGGTAGACAAAATACACTCATGGACAAAACTTAAGGAAGTGGAATGTCTCTGATATCGCTGGTCATCTATTTTTTTTAAGAAGACAGGTAATTTTGTTCACACTTAGTTGTATGTCTTCAATAAAGGTCACTGTGTATTAAATTTCTTTCTGAGTTATTGTCTGAATCCCGATATATATGCTAAAAGGTACAACTTTTTTAAATTTTGTCCATGAATGTATGTGAATTCATCTTGTGGTATTCTGCTTAAAATAATGGTAATTGCCATAGGATGAATTCACATATTTAATAAGGCAAGGATATCGAGCTGTGTGAACAAGTAAACCTATTAAATAAAAATGAAGGACCATGCAAAAATTTCAATATTGGTGCAATAATCACATGCTACATGTTGTGCATTCATGAAGAAGATGCCGTAGGATGGATGATTCAGCAAATTGGATCTTTTTTTTTAAATATTTATTTAAAATTGCATGTTTTTCGAACATAAATTTTCCAATTACAGTGCCAACATGACCTTTTAAGTTGGGCTTGTATAAAGACGATTTACGTTCAAAAACTCGCCGTTTTATAAGGTTGTCCCGAAAATTCGTGTTTTTTTTTAAACGTTGTTTTTAATTATAACTTGGCGAATAATATTATTACGGAGAATACATAATAATACATATTACAATTACTTTATACATAATATAAAGACAATATACATAACGGTGAATAATATTGGTATTTCAATTTTTGCAAGTGTTTACGAACTTTTAAGACAACCTTGTAAATTCACAAACAAAATACTTTATTAAGACGTATGGTCATACATCTGGATTCACCGCGGAGTCTGTCAAGGAAAATAGTAAAACAAGTAAAAGATATTTATAGTTAATGATAATAATTCAGATTTTTATTTAGAGAGGTAAACCAAAAAAAAAAAAAAACACACACACACACACACAATTAGTCTTGTAAAACGACATTTGAAAATTATCCCGCATGTGTTTCTTTTAAACGAAAAATCGGAATTTATTTTTAAGGAGAAACAACGATCATTTCCAACCTTAGGGATGAAAGGATGAATTGTGAAGAGTAATGATACACGGAAAAATAAAAGTGTCCAGGGATGGGAATCGAATCCACAGTGTTCCGCTTACCGGGCAGATGCCATGCCTACTAGGCTATAAGAAATTGGAACTATTTAAGAACCATATGAATCTTTTCAAAATTGAAAAAATTATACTGCCCTTACTGCATATTTTCTACTGCCCTTTCTCCTTAAAAATGAATTTCGATTTTTTTGTTTAAAAGAAACATATGCGGGATAATTTTCAAATGTCGTTTTACAATCATAAGCCGCATTATATTGTATTACAATCAGTCTTATACCCAGATTTTTATGATAATTCCTAGGAAAACAAAAAGATTAAATAATAAAATCATTTACATATGATACATACATTGCATATAAGCCTTTAAGACCTTTCGTCATATGCAAAACGCCATTTTAAATAAAAAGATTTGAATTCTTAATCTATCGCTAATTTCTTCGGCACTTTAAACATTTTTAAAGTAATTTACATAGTGAAAATGGATCATGGTGGCATCGTTACATAGTTAAAAGTTCCCAAACTTGTAAAAAAAAAACTCATTAAAACCAAGGGGCAATTAAGATGCCACCCCGGATGTTATCACATGTTGTTGTGCATTCATGAAGAAGATGCCGTAGGAAGGATGACTTAGCAATTTGGATCTTTTTTTATATTCCAAGTTTCTCTCTTGTGTCAAATACATTATCTGCTCAGATAGGCATTTATTGGTTTACATTAAAAACAAATTTAAATGTCAATGAATATTTCAGATGTATCAGGCTGTTTTTTTTTAATATTGATTGATTACGTAGTAAGGACTATAGTAATCATGTTGGGTAGGTGGTTGTGACACGTGTAACACTGGCCTTGATAATTTTGGTCGGTAGAGGAGGGGTTTGTGACTGTACACTACATATCTACACATGGTACATGCCATGATAATCTTGGTGAGAGGGGGTTTGTGACTATTACACTGTAAAGTACACTACATGTCTACACATGGTACATGCCATGATAATCTTGGTAGGTAGAGGAGGGGTTTGTGACTGTTACTGTAAAGTACACTACATGTCTATACATGGTACATGCCATGATAATCTTGGTGAGAGGGGGGTTGTGACTGTTACTGTAAAGTACACTACATATCTACACATGGTACATGCCATGATAATCTTGGTAGGTAGAGGAGGGGTTTGTGACTGTTACTGTAAAGTACACTACATGTCTACACATGGTACATGCCATGATAATCTTGGTGAGAGGGGGTTTGTGACTGTACACTACATATCTACACATGGTACAGGCTATGATAATCTTGTTGGGTAGGGAGTTTGTTACCGTAACTACAAAGTACACTACATGTCTACACATGGTACGGTCCATGATAATCTTGGTGAGTAGGGGGTTTGTGACTATTTGGTAATGTAAGTATATTGTATGTCTACACACATAGTACAGCGAATAGTAATCATGACGGATAGAAAGTTGTAACTATACAGTAAGTATACCACCTGTGTCTACACATGTAGTTATAGACCATGATACTATGGCGGATGCGACTTCTGGAAACATAAGTGCACCACATATGTCTGCAACACATGCTAATACAGACTGGGATAATATAAGGTTATCCCAAAAGTTCGTATTTTTCTTTAAACGTTGTTTTTCGTTGTTTTTGTAATAATATTATTACGGCGAATACATAATAGAATTACTTTATACATAATACAGAGACATTATACACAATGGCGAATAATTTTGGTATTTCAATTTTTTGCAAGTGTTTACGAACTTTTAGGATAACCTTGTAATTATGGCTGGTAGGCTAATCATATGAAAGAGATAGATTTTATTTTTATTTAAAAACAAGCCGAAAATGGTTGACGAAGACATTGAAGAAGAGGACAGATTTCCAGTCAAAATATATGCAAAAAAAAAGTATCCTTTAATGGCTTATAGTTTAATTTTCACATCAATTCGATATAGAGGATTGAATTGTGAACTCAAGGAAAATAATGAACTTATAACAATTCAAAATACCTGAATGCTTAATTTTTCATTTTAAGTTGCAGACATGTTGTCCAATCTGTTCTTTCAATCTAACAGGTTCAGATCGGTCAACTTGCTATCACATCAGCTTACCGTGGATCACTTCCTTTTCACTGGTTTAGCCTTTGAATGCCAAAGATTCCAGACAGCCATCTTTTTAGGAACCACGAAACTAAGTCCAGAATATCTGGAAAATCTTCTAATAAATGAGCTTGTCCGGAGCACCTTACCAATTAGACCTTCACTTGCACATTGCAAAACAACATTTTTAAAAAAAGTAGAAATTTGTTCATTCCTGGCCACTCCGACCACCCAGAAGTCTGAAAATATGTACACTTGCATTGTTCATTGGACTGAGTGAGTGTTAAAAGTTTGATACTTCTATGTGATCTGGAAGTATAATAAAATTAAATTTAAAATTTGAAAGGCAATTTGGAAATTTGTCCATTTCCGGGCACCCTGAAAACCAAGAAGTCTGAAAATTTGTCAACTTGCATTGTCATCAGGTTCTGAAGAGTGTACCAAATTTCAGATTCCTACGTGTTCTAGAATTATATGAAAAATTGATTACAAGATTTGTGAACAGACAAACAGACAGACAGAGAAGCAAGTTAAATAAAAACGTTTAAAAAGACTTAGGTCTGAAGGACAACCTGGGTAGTTGGCGACTTGGGTATTCTCTCCAAGAACCTGAGTCAAAACAAATACACTCATAGAGACAAAATTTAAGAAAGTTTCACATTTAAGCATAAACCACTTCTCATTAGCTTATATAAAGGCTGATTTCCCCATACACGTAAATTCGAACGTTTTCCTTTTTACAAAATGCTAAAAATATAATAAAATATAATAATAATAAGTAAAAAAATATATATGCTAAAAATTACAACTTCCTTAAGTTTTGTCCATGAGTATAATTAATAAAAATCAGTTTTGTAAATTGGAAAAACCAACAGGCTTTTTCTTAAATTCCAAAATATACAAATGACTAACGTTAAGTTTATTTTAGCGTCTCCTTTCTGTAGATAAATTCTGTTGAAGAAATTCTGACTCAAAATCTCGTCCAATTTATGGCACAAGGAAATAACGATTTCACTAGTCATCAGTGATTTTACGAATTTGAAATATATTCAATAGATTTAATCATTATATATTGGTTTCTCAAGTATTTTTGGACGGATAACGGAACTTTTTCTTACAGAGATTCTATCTCAGATAAATTTGTAACTACAGGAAACCTCTCATGAACGACCCTGATGTATATAGTTGTTTATTTGTTTTGCATATTTTTCATTTATAAATTAATCTCATAATTTAGTCTGTGAAATTAAAAATATTGGACCGGTGACGAAAACAAAATTATGTAGTTATGTAGTTATGATATATAATTGTTTTTGTGATGATATATAATTAAATGTGATGTTTATGTAATTTTGATCTTAATTGAATAAAATATATAAAGTTTAAATGTATTTTAAACTTTAATAACAAGCACAAAACAGACCCTTTAGATGATTTGCTATCTTCTTGTTGACTACTGCAGTTAAATCCACTAATGAGATGTCTTGACATAAATTGTCTTCTATGCCACCTCCAGGAGAGACCATTTGTAACTACAGGAAACCTCTCATGAACGACCCATCTGGTAATCTACTATCTTCTTGAGAACCACTGCAGTTAAATCCATCAATGATTTGTCTTGACATAATTGCCTCATATAAGAAATACCAGGAGAGACCATTTGTAACTACAGGAAACCTCTAATGAACGACCCATCTGATGATTTACTATCTTCTTGAGAATCACTGCAGTAAAATCCTTCAATGATTTATCTTGAGATAATTGGCTCACATAATAAATACCAGGAGAGACTAGGAGATTAAATTTATAAATTCAATTGCCATCTATCGATAGAATTTGTAACAAGTAAATTCACTGGCCATGTGTTTCTAAAAGAGTTGGTGGACGAGTGGGTAACACCCTTAATTTCCGACAGCCATGAACCGGGATCGAATCTCGCATTGGACACTTTGTTTTAATATGTGAATGACCTGTATATTTTATTCATTGTTGCAAATATCATAAACTAGATTGATCTTTTTGAGCGGTACCTAATAAAGTGATTTTGGAACAGGAACAATATGTTTCTCTTCAATAATTACATCAAATATTATCTCTACTGACCTTACTGCGATGATAAAAGTTATTGAATGAGAGGGATTGGCTCATCAGTGGTGAACCCTCTCAGCGGTTTCGCCAATTCGTGAAGAATCCATCTTTTTTTTTTTTGGGGGGGGTTTATGGTATTTCATGTGAGTTGCGTCCTTCTTTATTTCAATAGGGTTGTCACGTAAAAAATGAGGAAATACAAATGACGGGATGATAAAGCAATTTTTATTTTGATCAGAGCAACTACATTCTTTTTTTACATGCAGACATTTAGATCTCAGAGAGCTATAACAAAGGGAAATTTATTATTGTATAAGAGAAGATAAATTAATTATTCAATATATGAAATATTATGGTACAATATATCTTGATATACATAGAAAGAAAATGTCTATTCGTTTATTCTTCATACAATATAACGAATAAAGACATTAAGACGCGAATGTTTCTTTTCACAAATAAATCAAACTTCTACTGTCCTTACTTCGACGAAAAAAATATTGGGAGGGCTTGGTTCATCAGTGGTGAACCCTTCAAGCGATTTCGACAATTTATAATTCTACCAGACCGCTTCTTTAGAGCTCCAAAACTGTATTGGATCATTCTGCTTTTATATGCTGCACTTTTTCATCGCAGTAAGGACAGTAGAATTTTGATTTATTTGTGAAAAGAAACATTCGGGTCTCAATGTCTTCATTCGTTATATATAGATGGCGGGTTATTGCTTTGTATCTTCATACAATATAGGACGTACCTGGACATGAAACTTTGACATTATATTGTATCGTAGTTTATTTGTTACTAGACGAATGACCCGGGCAATGCCCGGGTTTACACGATTAAATGTATATTACACTTGGCACAGCTCTGTCACCAACTCTGCCCCCGCGCGCCAGGACCTCTTGATCGGTGGTCGGTGGGAACTTGGACTGTCCAACCGGCCGGCAGCCGGACGATCACATTTTCTCGGCGAGGGGGGGGGGGGGGGGGGGCAGGGGGCAGGGAAGTCACGTGCTCGCCGGCAGCCAATGGGCGCCCCCCGCCGTCAGATCGCCACGTGTTCTAGAGGGCGCTGCTCGTGAGCTAAGTAGAATAATTTGAATATATAGTTTTAATAATTGATTTATATATTTTTTAAAATAGCCTATCGTCATCCCCGTTATTTTTACCTATGTATGGAAATTTTGGTTTGAATTAGTGAACTACTGCGAATTTGTATACAGGACATACCAACAGACAGACAAACAAACATACAAACATTCATTTTTATATATATAGAAGATGTTAATTTACGTATTTTCAAGTTTCAGATTTTGTTAGATTTATTTTCGTAGATAGGTTTGATTTGTCATCACTATATAAATTTGCGTATCTTTAATTTTAGAGTAGACAGTTCGCGCGCGCGCGTTGTTACCAAAGAATAAAGCTCTATTTGTACTTCCCTCTTCCGACAACTATTTTTTCTAACGCGACAATATTGTCTGGATTGCGTTACTGTATTACTTGTATTTTTACAATATTTCTGTGTTTTTAATATAGATAGTCACATCTTTTTTAAATTACACGTTAAAAATCGTCGATCTGTCACTATAATACTTCTTTCAACTCACTGTTGTATTGGCAAACTCTGGATCTTCAGTCCTATCTTCTATATATACCATTATAAGTAGAGATAAAATTATAATGGGCATTCACTATATATATATATATATATATATATATATATATATATATATATATGGAAATTTTTGAATATTGTGAAGATTCCATTAGATCCCGTGTGGATCTCATGGAATAAAGTCCGCCCTAGACTGACGAAAGTCATTAGCCCGAAACAATGTCCTTCAGGTGGACGCTTCTCAGTTTGCCAAAGTTGGTGTTGTGGCTTTGTCACCGTCCCGGGTCCGCTAGTTGCGGCGACGGTCAATAGATGGCGTCTAGTTTTGACCTTTATTTTGACGGGAGAGGCGCCCTGTGCTTTTGTATATCAATTTTCTTTAATCAAATGGGTTAATTAAATCACAAAAATAGGTTACAAAAATGTTACTCTTACTACGTGATTAAAAAATAAATTCCTTTTCAAAATCAATTGAAGATTGAAACACATTAAAATTCTCAATTTATCACTCGACACTTCGATGACTCGCTGTCGATCTTCTTCGAGGTGAAGAAAGTTTCAAATGAAATTGAATTTTATCGATCTAGTAAATTTTGGAAAATAATAAATGTTGAAGTTTATATAGCGCGCGCGCGAGTATCTCTATAATTGATCATAAGCCAACCTCTCTAATGACATTCTTTCTAACTTTTCAAAATTTAATACTTCGGGGAATAAATTGTAAGTTTTTGGAGAAAATATACCCATCAGAGAAAAAATAATTGCCGGAGAGCTATATTATTTTAATAAAAAATAAAACAATGGTTGCCTGTAAAGTCGGTTTTACGGGCGAAGATTTTACGTGACAACGGTAGAATATTTATTGATATGAATATAATTAAATTGCACAATAGGAACAAGGAATTGAATGAAAATAAGAATTGCACAAATTTTAACTATAGAAATATATTTTGTTTACTAAAACATTGTACATGTAAACTTAAACTTAACTATTTCCTATTTGAGTGATTTTGTTGAGGATAGGACGATGATAGGAGAAATATGAAATGAAAGGAAGTGTTTCTGCTGTAATGTGTCTTGCGAAAGTCAAGTCGATAGTTGTTCCTTTTAACGTAGTTGACTTAGAAACGTTTGATACGCAATCAAGATTATACGTATTTTTCATGAAATAAAGAAACGAGTTGTCAGGCTTTACGTTTTTGTTAAAATCACCACAGAGAAGAATCGGTATACTAGAATCAATTTGCACGAACGGTGGCACGTACTGGCTGTTGTGAATGTACGGACCGAGTCCTTGCCATAGTAACATTCCAATATCCTGCATACTAGCTCCTGGATGAATATATACAGCACCGAGTATAAACTTGAAGCTAGTATTAGCGGCGAAGCAAGTAACTTCAGTCATGCACATGTCACCCTTGGTTTTAATGACACGAGTTACGTCTGTAATCGCAACTTGGAACACTTCCGCCGTAGATGTCGATGATAATTTACGATAGATCGCCACTCCACCAGCCGCGTTGGTATCTGAGTTAGGTCGATTATTTTCCCTGGATACGCACTCATAACCCTTGATTGGAGTTGGTTCACAAGTGTCGCGCATCCACGTTTCAGTCAATACTAAATAGTCTGATCGTGGTATCACTGTATCTGTTTCAATGTCCGCGGCATGGGCACTTAAACTTTGACAGTTGATGTTCGTTACAATAAGTTGTCCAGCGTCGGTTGCGTCGTCACAGAATTTTACGGCTTGTTTGGTAATTGTGTCTAGAGTGTGTCCACGAAGTCGTAGGTATTCATTGCGAACATCTCGAGTAGTCTGTGAGTCGTTTCCATCTCGGCCATGTTTGAAAACCAATGGGGAGAGTCCTTTTCTGTTATGATGTACATTCCGTCGATACTTGTGACGCGGCTCATGGCTACATATACCAATTGCTGTGGTTGTTTTGAGGAGTACTTGTAAACAATTGTAGTAAACGTCCCACCCTGGGCCTTGTGGATCGTAATTGCACAAGCAGGCACGCAAGGAAATTGTTTTCGCTTGCACTTCACTGTTTTTGTCAACGAAATGTTTACCACTTTCTTGTGCACTGGCACCCAATCGACGGATAAGGTGTTTGTAATTGTAAATGATGAAGTTGAAAATTAAAACATTTACTTATATTAGATGTTAAAATTCTTGCTCAACACAGTTTAAATAAAGTTTTCTTATATCTGCCACTTTTTCTTAATATTTGTAATTTTAAATAATCAATTCGAAAATCAAAACATTTATTCAGATCGAAGGTTCAAATTTTTGCTAAATAAATTTGAAACTATTTAAAATTTGTAAAATAATAATTAATTAATTAATTAATTTTAAACTAATAATTTACTTAACACTATCAACATTTATCAATAGTATGACATAACCTATAAACTCAGTTTCTCAACTTTTGTGTCAATCTAACAATTAATCAATCAATCATAGTTTACGATAATGAAATATCAGTGTACAATTATTTACCTTTATTGTTGTAGTTGTTGTAAATGACGAATCTAAGCACTCCACATTTTCACTACAGACACAGCTGACGATACTTTAACCACACGTGTGAACTTGTATTATGACGCTTTCTTGTTTTTCCAACGCCAAGAACGTTCGAGAAAGACAAAGACAGAGACAAGCATGCGCCGATTCAATGCGCCTAATTCTCTAGCGCTGCGCGCGCAGCTGCGCGAGCAGCACTCTCGTTCGGTGACTCATCGTAACGTTACCGGGCGTTACACTTTTTCATAAGTGACTCCCAGCCGCAACCTAATTTAAGACGTTGTCACGTCAAAAAAAAACGTATGTTTCAGAGGCCTCGTTCACCAGCCACTTGGGTTTGATGTGATGAAGGAAATGTGAAATATACGTATACATCTATTATATGTTTTTGTCATCGAGTCGAAATAGTAAATCTATTATTTTCGGTTTAAAAATAATCCACAAATAGGTTAATGTGGATTACACAATTTATTAATTTGTTGACCCAAGAAACTATAGTTAAATCATAAAATTTTAGCCAAAAATGTGGTTTCTTAATATAATTCATTCATCATATCTTCCATTTATTTATCACGGATCCGTTAGTTTGTGGAGGCGGTTAATAAATGTTTGCTGGAGTGGCGACCTTTTTTTTATAAATCAATATCGTATAATGTTTGCGTCTATGATGACGGGAGAGTGAGAGAGGAGCTTGGTCTTTCTTTAACTAAAACTGCGCTCTGCCCAGTCGAGCTATTCCATGACCAAACGCTGTGTCCAGACTCAGAATGCCGTTCGAGAGGAAGGTCCCCATCCGCAGCACGGACTTCAGCGTGCTGGACCAAGAGTTCCAGTCAGTCCGTGACCGCTTCGAAGCCGAGATGCGGAAGATGGAAGACGAGATGGCCCAGTGGAGGTCGAAGGCGCAGGATCGCGGGAAGGAGTTCTTCGAGCGGACCACCCGCACGTCCTCCACCACGTCTTCCAGCCAGAAGGAGCAGAGGTCGGAGCTGGGCACCTGGCTTGAGGGTATGAACTCCCCCCTCATCCATGACACCGATGACGGCGGCAAGCTGCTCAAACTCCGCTTCGACGTCAGCGAATACGCCCCGGAGGAGATCGTCGTCAAAACCGTCGACAACAAACTCCAGGTGGGTACTGACAAGTACACGTTGACAAGTACACGTTGAAAAGTAGCGCACAAACACAAACTATACTCTAATTCACTCGCACACAAACTAAGTACCATCTAGAAATCAGAAATTTTGTATACTTGCATTGTTAATTGGATTGAACTATTCTATTAAATACCATACTTCTACATGATCAGAATTTATATAAAAATTTATATGAATAATTGAAGTGAAATATATAATAAAAATAGTACATTACCAAACACTCTGACCGCCCAGAATTCAGGAATTTTGTCAACTTGCATTGTTAGCTGTATTACCATTATGTACTCCCAGGAGTATCTATGTTTCTCACTTGTTACCTATACTTATTGCTTTGTGTTAATTTATGCCTAACTGGCCTTGTCCTTATTGTTTGAGGAAGAGCGTTGCTCGATGCAAATATTGAAATGTAATTCTACTGTCCATAGTTTTCTTCTGGTAGTCTTCTGTAGGTGGTCTCTTACTGGAGGTATTTTAATTATGTCAGATAAACTTCATTTTCCATTTGACAAATGTGTACGCTTAAAGAAACGGTTGCTTATAAGAATATACACGGTAACTGTGTTATTTATTAATATATTCTGCCCACAAACATTTTATGATATTATAATATTTTGTTTATATACATGTGTTGAACCATTTTTTACTCTGATCCTGAATATTTCAGATAACAAACCATGATTTTTATTTGCAATATTATGCGTAAATTTGGAAAATTTTAAGATTGAAAATAATCTTATTGAAATAGGTTATATACGAGTATACAAGTATATTCCCTGATATGATAATTTAAAAAAATTAAAATAAAAAAGGTCAGATGGTGATATTAAAATCAAAAAAGGAATATCCTGACCAGGTTCACATGAAGTTTTTAGATGGTAGAGCGCCATCTGGTGGATCAACTAAACATTGATTTAATCTGTTCCCTGATATCTGGCCAACCCATTTTCTTGATAAATAAAGAAAAGCCATTCACGAACGCGTTTCGGGCTGTTGGCCTTCGTCATATATATCTATAGAGTCTATATAATCTATTGAGAAGAAATTGATTTTAAAAATAAGTATAATAAAATTGAGAATATTTATAGATATATTAGTATAGTAGACTCTACCATCGACAAAGAGCCCTCCTCCAGACAGTGAGGAAAACTCTCTGGACCCATCTTACTCGTAGACTTGAAAAATGCTTATAAATGCATGTCTTGGACCGATAGTGAGGATAGCGTCATTGCCCAAGCCTCTCCCAAACACCCAGCTCTGAAGATCTCCAGGCCGCTGCTCGATGATGGCAGAAGCCTACCTACCGGATCTGAGGCTTGGCACAGTGTAAATTTGACAAGGTGATTCACAATCACAGATACCACATGCTCCATTTGTTTATTGAAATGGAAGGGAAAACAGTGAAATTCTTAATTTCTCGAAATTTCATCTTTCTTAATATCCACCATTTTTCTTCAACCCTTATAACTACAATATATCGATTATTGAAAACCCATTGACACATTTCCAGTTTAGTTGAAACATAGATGCCACTATATATCAATGTCTATATAATAGACATAAGAGAAAGTCTTGTATTTAGGCATTTTAAATTGCACACACCAATTTATAGAAAAGAGGATATATAAGTTCGCCATACCGTGGGAATAACAATACATAGAATAAACACATGGAGGAATATAGCTATTTGAGTTGATATTGTCACCTTTAGAGGACTGACTCCCTTGTCGCTGTCCCCGTTGGCTACTTAGCCTCCTTGGTGGTGACTGCTCTGTTTCTTTAGTCCTTGCTTCTGGAATCTTGTTGATGTCCCTCCTTCCCTGTACACGTAAAATTGGAACGATACAGAGATTAGCATTGGCCCTTGCGCAAGGATGACACCCAAAATCGTGAAGCGTTCCATTTGATGTCCCTCCCTGTCCTCTATCCCCTCCCTCCTTCTCTATGTCCCCTCCCACTGCCCCCTTCTCTGTGATTGCCCCTCTCCCCTCTGCTCTCCCCCCATGACTATCTAACATCGAACAATCGTCATTGAATATATCTCACCACAGCGTCGCCACCGCAGCTTGAGTCCCCATCCCATGTTGAATCCACGATACCAGGTATCGACTCATCAACAAGACGGTCATCCAATGTCGATCCTTCAACACCAGTTAGCTAGCCCACTGGCCTCCTCCTTTTACAACCTGTTGACAACAACAAAATCAAAATTATTCACTGAATTTTACATAATTTTATAATTTTGATCTACAATTCGAACACTGTGTAATTTTTCATCGCAGTAAGGGCAGTAGAAGTTTGTATTATGTATAAAAGAAACATTCGTGCTTTTAAATTCTTTCATTTTATATTTATTGATGGCGCGTTATTGCTTTGTGTTAATTTTATGTCTAACTGACTTGTCTTTATTGTTTGCGGAAGAGCATTGCTCGATGCAAATATTTGAATGTAATTCTACTGTCCTATAAGCTTATGTCCATAGTTTTCTTGAATACCATTTCTGAGATTCCACCCTTCAGTGCTGCGTATATAAGCAGAGTCGTCCAATACAGTATTAGAACTCTGAGGGGCGGTCTGGTGGATTGGATTGGCGAGGCCGCTGGGAGGGTTCACCACTGATGAGCCAGGCCCTCGTAATA
The DNA here is from genome assembly GCA_030710605.1 of Cordylochernes scorpioides. Lineage (NCBI taxonomy): Eukaryota > Metazoa > Arthropoda > Arachnida > Pseudoscorpiones > Chernetidae > Cordylochernes > Cordylochernes scorpioides. Next base: position 30,438,399 of record CP092876.1, read on the forward strand.
CATATTTTTTCATCGCAGTAAGGGCAGTAGAAGTTTGTATTATGTATAAAAGAAACATTCGTACTTTCAAATTCTTTCATTTTATATGCATAGATGGCGCGTTATTGCTTTGTGTTAAACTATGTAATAGCGCCTATCAGTATTTGAGAATACAAACTATATTTTCAATTTAGATCTAAATAACAAAATTGCTAATTGATATTGGCATGTGATAAGCCAAAATAAATTGTATTGATCAGTAAGGTAACTCTGTACATCTGGTCAGAAACATTAGCTCGCCCTACTAATATTGATCAAGTTTGTAACAAAAATATATTAAACTATTTTTAAATTTAATATTGGAGTCACGAAAAAATATCTCCATTAGAAAAATCCTGATTTTATTGATATTTAAAAAGAAGAGCCATTAGTGATAAAAACACATGTTCGTCCCTGCTTTTACAATTTAACAAAATCAATAAGCAACCCAGGGCCAGGTATATTTTAACTTTTTTTTTTATTTCTCAAGTTTTCGGACCAATGTGTGTATAATTGACTGGAAGTGGTACTTGGGATGGGGACTCAAGCTGCGGTGGATGAGCAACGTCATGCTGAGATACATTCAATGACGATTGTTCGATGTCAGATAGTCATGGGGGGAGCAGCAATGGGGAGATGACAGAGAAGGGAGAGAGAGAAGGGGACAGTGGACAATGACAATGAAAACACATTTATTGACAACTTAGTCAATTGTTACACTCCGGAGAGTTAGGCAGTTAAATATTTACAATTTAAATATTCACATCAGGAGGTTCCCCTGCCAAGGGTAGTCTGGACTCTGTCAGGGGAGTAACATCCTCCTGAGCGCGTATAAGCCCTCACGTACAAAGGGATCTGAGTCCCGAGCGCGCTCAATGGCAGCACTGATTATTTCGGTGATAAGGTTTTTCTTCTGGGTGGAACAGGTCCTGAGGAGGGGCTCCCTGTCCTCGGGGTATATGACCGCATCCGTGATGTCACCCTCTGTGATCCGAGAAGGGGACAGTGGGAGGGCCAGTGATGGGGTGGGACATATGGGAGGAAGAAGGGTCATCAACAAGGACCAAAGAAACAGAGCAGTCACCACCAAGGAGGCGAAGTAGTCAACAGGGACAGCGACAAGGGAGTCAGTCCTCTAAAGGTGACAATATCAACTCAAATAGCTATATTCCTCCATGTGTTTATTCTATGTATTGCTAATCCCACGGTATGGCGAACTTAGAGACCTGGCCCTAGATTGCTTATTGATTTTGTTAAACATCAATGATATGTTTGCGGAGAGAGGTCGGACATGTTATGATATTTACACCTTTTCGTTCTTATCAACAACATAGTAAGTGCTAACTTGTCAATTCTATAAACCTGAACAACTTGTATGGAAAGCGAAATTAAAACATGATATCATAAGAACTAAGAAAGGAAAGATTAATTGATTCTAAAGAGACAATAAGTTATATATTGAAATAGAGTAAGTTTTTTTTCTGATATTAACTATTTCTTTCACCAGAAAAACAAATCCGTAAATCAACCTTTTGAGGCGAAGAAAATTATAGTATTTCATTGCGCCAACTGCCCAACATCACGACAGCAAGGTTGGAGACATCTCATGTGTCCCACGGTATGGCGAACTCCTATATCCTCTTTATATTTTATGGCTTATTGTAATAATTAATAAGTAAAACTACATTTTTTTTAAAAAGCTTTTATTTAAATGCACTCTTCTCCTTCTTTCTTATCTCCACTCAATCATATTAGGGTATCAAGCTTGTAAAGCTTGAGACTTGACAACCATCATGACTGGGTGAAGTAGAATGTGTCTGCCTTTGTCATTAAGACTGCGAGCACTACTCAGTGGCAGGCCGATTTAGCTCCAAAAGAAATGGCCGCCTCTGACATGAGGAACAGACGCCATGTACAGCCGCTCCTAACATGGAGTATAAACGCTGCTCATCCTGTATCCCTGGATCAGGAGCCCTTACAGGGTACTATCAGCCGGGCCAGCTGAGCCTAGGTTTTTTAGCGAGCTTGTTACTGCTCCCCTTCCTCCTTTTTTATCCGGGCTTGGGCAAAGGCGGAGTTTTTAAATGCACTAATGTGTTAAGATTGTTTTGATATATGCAATTCTATATTTCAAAACAAATTAATATAATTTGTTTAAAATTTTGATATCATTATCTTTTGGCAAACTACATTTATAAAATTGACATTTAGTCAGTTATCTCATAATCACATCTAAAATGCCAATTGTCTTTTTAACAACCATCTTATCAGATCTGGATATTTGATAAATGGTATCTTGAGATAAAAAGATTAAAACTTAAAATTACCTTTTGAGTCTACAACAACAAAATTGGTCATTCTCGATTAATATCCATATATTTACAATCTTTTAAATAAAAAGGCATATATTGTATCAAAATATCATTTATTTTACCAATATTTCAGTTGGATAAACGCCAACCTTTAACACATTAAAATGTTATAATACCTTGTTAAAGGTTGGCGTTCAGCCAACTGAAATATTGGTAAAATAAATGATATTTTGATCCAATATATGCCTTTTTATTTAAATATTTATTTATGGATTGCTCTATTTTCGAACGATATTTACAATTATCTCTATCTCTATCTCTATATATATAAAAGTCAATTCCTGTCTGTCTGTCTGTCTGTTTCGCGATAAACTCAAAAACTACTGAACCAATTGGTTCCAAATTTTGCATGTCGCTTTTTATAAACCTGAGGAAAATTTTTGGCTACATTTTGCTTATTATTTTTGGCTATTTCTTTTTTTAATTTGAAGAACTATTTTTTTACGCGGACTAATCCGGAATGGAATGAATACCTAAATATGGCCATTTTTTTTAAAGCATCGGTGGCTTAGTGGTAGAATGCTCGCCTGCCACGCGGGCGGCCCGGGTTCGATTCCCGGCCGATGCATTTTTTTTTTAACAATTTTTAAAACTCATTTATATTATATCTTCTATATATATATAAAAATGAATGTTTGTATGTTTGTTTGTTTGTTTGTTGGTTTGTATGTCCGGTATACAAATTCGCAGTAGTTCACTAATTCAAACCAAAATTTCCATACATAGGTAAAAAAATACGAGGAAAACGATAGGCTATTTTAAATTATATATAAATTAAATATTAAAACTATATATTCAAATTATTCTACTTAGCTCACGAACAGCGCCCTCTATCAAGGTTATAAATACGTTTAAAATCGAAATCTTCTCAAAATTTTATTAATAATAGTGTTCGCTTAATAATTAGAATACTTGATCTAAATCGAAATATTTATAGACGCTCGCTCGATTTGAAGATTTATATCGTAACTAATCTGACTGTAAAGTTTGGAGCGGGACGTTTCACAAGAGTGACATCCACGGCGCCAATTTATAATTGTAACGAATAGTGTTTGAATAAAACATTTAATCGGGTAAACCCGGGCGTTGCCCGGGTCATTCGTCTAGTATATTATATTTATGTGTACGCCACAATATCTTATTTTGTTCTGCAGTTCCATCTTTACGTTAACAGATTTGAAGAAGTTATATAGAAGTATGTCCTTTGTTAATTTATCTATTGTATATTATATTGACAATGGATACTTGGTGACGTTTCTCTATTGAATAAAAATCTTCTATTTACTCTTTTTGAATACAGTAGAACCTCCCTTTAGCGGACACCTCTCTATAAAGGACAGTTTTCATTACCAAAATTACCATATACAGTAGAACCTTCCTTTAGCGGACACCTCTCTATAAAGGACAGTTTTCATTTGTAAAATTACCATTTTTTACTATTTAGCAATTCTCCGGTAAGAGGACACCTCTCCCTAAAGGACACTTTGGCTCTGCCATTAGGTGTCCTTTACGGGGAGGTAGTTCTGCTGTATAAGATATAAGAGAGAGAATATATATATTTTTATCTCAATTTATTTTCGCAAGGGAAAAAAATCGGGATTTTATTTGCATTTTATCTTTGAGAATATTGAGGAGATTCCATATGATTTCGAGGGTGTTACCCACTCGTCCACCCATGCACATTATATATTTATCATATACTAGCGAACCCGGCCACGCGTTGCTGTGGCTAAATTGTAATATGTTAAATTAACATTATACTAAACTATTCAGTACAGTAAAGTTAATATTCACTCATAAAGATAAAAATGTTTTAGCCGATCTAAAGCCCTACGGGATTGAGAATGGAACGTTACGTTAAATTTTGAAAGTGATTTTTATATATATAGATAATATAGCCCTTCATTGTAATCATTGATTATAATCACTGCATTAATAAATGTCAGTGAACTCGTTTATATGTATTGTTTTTTTTTTTGTTTTCGAGATATTCTAATAGACCGTTCTAACATTTTCTGTAAAATATTTGTATATGCACAAACACATAATATAATCACTATGTCTTAATTTCGCTATAAATATTGTTATAAATATTATTCTAAAATAATTCGCCAGAAATCGTCCGGGTAGTATACTAAACAACTTCCCAAAGTTTCATGGCAAACATCTAAAATAAAATAATACTTTTAATACTTTGCTACAATATTAAAAAGAGGGGGGCTTAGGTGTTTAAAATGTAAAATGTGCTCTAAATAGTATTACATAGAGCCTTCATAACAAACATATTTAAAATAAACCAATCAAAATATAATAATGCTGTAAAAACAGACCTTGCTACAATAATACAAAAGAAATGAAAATTAAAAAAAGACACCTACGCTGAGCCTCGAACCTAGGTTTGTTACAAATATTATTAAAAAATTGTTTATGTTAATTTTTATTTTAAAAAGCCTACATTTTAAATAAAATAATATTTTTAATAATTTGCTACAATAATATAAAAGAAATGAAAAAAAAAAAAACACCCACGCTGAGCCTCGAACCTAGGTTGCGGGGGTACGAAGCTGTGTACCTAACCTATAGGCTAAGCTTGACGTTACAAATAAGCTCATGCGAGGCTATTTCAGGCCATACGTCTGCCGCGAGGGGGCGCTGATTGCGAGTGAATTTACGTTTTATTGTAAATAAAAATGCAACGAAAGGTTATTTCTAAAGAGTAATTAGCTAGAAACCATCCCGGTAGTATACTAAACATCTTCCCAAAGTTTCATCACGATTGGTTGAGCGATGTAGAAGATTATCACTTACGAACGGACGGACCAACGGACCAACAAACATCCATTTTTATATATATAGATATTGATAGTTATATAATAAGTAAAAATCGTTTTCTAAAATATTTTTACTACCAATACTTCTACTACCGATTTATTTTTATACAAGGCCAGTCGCTCATTATGCTACAAACGGTTGCGATTATATTTTCTCCATTTGAAATATATACTAATTGCATATTCTATTCCAGACCATTGCCTAGAAGTCTGATATTTTGTACATTTGCGATGTTAGCTTTATTGAATGAATGTACAAAATTTTTGACTTCTACATGGTCTGGAAGTATATTAAAAATTGTTCAAAATATTTTAAAAATAAATATAGAAATTAGTACAATTCTCTCTGAAGTCTTAAATTTGTAGACTTGCATTGTTAGCAGGATCGAGCGAATGTGCAAAATTTCATAATTCTATGTAGTCTGGAAGTATATTAAAACTTGAATACAAAAGTTGAAAGGAAATATAGAAATTATTCCAGTCCCCACCACATTTTTATGGAACTCCAGCCGCTCATTACGCCAAAGAAACGGCTGCGCCTATTTTGCTACGTTTAAAAGGAAATTCTCTCGCCTATTCCCGACTCTTGCGGCCACCTAGAAGTGATAAATTTTGTACACTTACATTGTTAGTTGGATTAAACTAGGTTTCAAATACCAGGCTTCTATGTGGCTAGAGAGTGTATGAAAATTATAGAACAAAATTTGGAAAACGAAATATATTAACTGACACGGACCCCGGTCAAATTTCACAGAATCTCAAAGACCCGGTCCCCGGTCAAATTATACAGAATCTCAAAGACACGGTCTCTAGTCAAATTTCACTGAATCTCATAGACACGGTCCCCGGTCAAATTTCACAGAATCTCATAGGCACGGCTCCTGGTGAAATTTCACAAAATCTTAGAAAACACGGTCCCTGGTCGGATTTTATAGAATCTCAGGGAACATGGTCATTTGTCAAAAATCACAAAATATATATATATTTTTATAAAATTCTCTATTCAAATCTTACACGATCGCAAAGAAACCATGCACGCACCACTTAGTTTAACTTCACAGAATCTAAGAGAAAACAGAGATCCCCTCGTTATATTATATATACACACTCACAGAATCGATAATAATAAAATAATCCCTGGTCAAATCTTCTAGAATCTGAGAGAGAAGAGTCTCTGGTCAAATTACAAAAAAAAAAAAAAAAAAAACTCTGAGATATCGATGAGCTACGGAAAATATAACAGAAAACGTTTTCTTGTCAAATCCCCTAAAATATCAAATAAAACTGTCTCTGGACAAATTGTACAGAAGACACGCAGTCCAAATCCCATAAAATCCCAGAGAGAAAACAGTCTTTGAAGGTCAAATTGTCGTCTGCATTCTAAATGTTATCGTTTGATGGCGCCATCGATTTGTCCAGCGGTCAGTTAACCCTTAATCCATGCCGACATCCTATTGGCTGGAACTGTCACCCAGTTGTCGCAACAACTTGTCACAAGCTACAAGTGACATGTAAACTGGATCGTTTGCTACAAATTCGTTAATATGAATCTATAACGCGCCATCTATATATAACAAATAAAAACATTAAGACGCGAATGTTTCTTTTTACAAATAAATCAAACTTCTACTGTCCTTTCTGCGATGAAAAATATTGAGAGGGCTTGGCTCATCAGTGGTCAACCCTCCCATCGGTTTCGCCAATTTAATCTACCAGACCGCTTCTTCAGAGCTCTAAAACTGTATTGTATCATCAGTGTAGCATATAGAAGCAGAATGATCCAATACAGTTTTAGAGCTCTGAAGAAGCGGTATAGTAGATTAAATTGGCGAAACCGCTGGGAGGGTTCACCACTGATGAACCAAGCCCTCCCAATATTTTTTTCATTGCAGTAAAGACAATAGAAGTTTGATTTATTCAAAAAAAGAAACGTTCGCGTCTTAATGTCTTTATTTGTTATATAAATTCTTCGTTATATATTCTGACGTATGTTGTGAATTAATCCAGCGGTCAAGATGGGACATGACCAATTCTGTCACAACCGTTGATAGGAGGCTACCCATGGGGGAACCTCTAATCTGTTGGAACCATTGCCCATCAAACGAGAAGACATTCATCTCTAAACATAGTCTGTCTAGTTTTGCAATCTTATTGATTATGGTTATGTTGGTGTTGAGGTCTATCATAAAATTGGTGACACTTTCTATGATGAGTTGATGGGGTTAAGCTGAGGTATAGTGACACAACTTCCATAGAGCACATGATCCGTTCCTGGGCACATGCCAATAACAAATTTCTTTCATTCGGAAGATAGAGGTTGCCTGGCCGGCATTCATATTTCTGTGAAATTTAAAAAAAAAGTTTATTACCGACCACCCAAAAGATTAAATTTTACAGAATCTCAGAGACACGGTTCCCGGTCAAATTTTATAGAATCTCAGAGAAACGGTTCATGGTCAAATTTCACAGAATCTTACCTTGCCAAATGCTTTATTTTTATTTGTTTCTCCTGACGAAGACAAAAGATTTTTGTTGAAACGTTGAGAAAATAAAAAAAAACTCTAACTGGGACAAGTGTCTATTTTTCACAGAAATTTTTCTCAATTATTTTCGTAAAAATATCATTTTAATCTTGTACAAAAATAATTGCCTGCTAAAGAGCAGAAATTCGCCCGAAAGAGCTTGCAAAAATCTAAAATAAATTTTTACCCGTATTCGATTTTCCTTTTCAAACAAATTCTCTGATATAAGCAAGTACATGCTATATAAAATCATTATTACATCTCATTGTCGTAATCTATATAATGGCGTATGTTTTAGAAGAACTTTGAGATGTGATGATTGTAAAAATTATGAAGCAATCATGATGATTCGGCAGTTTTCTTTATGAAAATATTATTTTGGTGAAATACACTTTGTGTCATTATCTATAGATTTCGATTATTCAGAGAAAAACTAAGAGAAGATTCGGAATCAGCGCCATTGGATTACCCAAAAAAGCATTTTAAATGCTCAAATATCAGAAAAATCAACATTTTGTAGACCTGTGTAATCTATAGAATCATCATATTACTATCATTATTGTTATTATCTGCGCTGGGGAGTTATTGCTCGACAGATAGAAAGAAAGAATTTGACTATTATATCGAGAGAGGGAGATTTTGTAAAAGGGAGGGGAGTTAGCTATCAGTAAATGGAAACACATAAAGTGAATCGCAGCACGAGTCGTGTGAATTACTGGAACTACGGAGAAGTCCATCGTCCCACTTCCATTACTAGGACTATGGACTCCCATGGAACAAATACCTCGGGCAATTAGGAACAAACACGTGCCTGTAGGTTACCATGGCTACAGACATGGTGGGGCTACGTGGAAGTTCCCGCTACTGTTTGACCGCAATTTTCCCCCTTCTACTTTGACATCTTTTTCTGTGACATATATGTGAACTTTTGTCACCATTATCAGCGCTCACCTAGTTCCAAAATAACTCTACTAGGTACCGCTTAGAAATGTTTATTTTTATATGTATATCCTAACTTATTTTTGAAGAAAAAATAAGACAAAATGGTTGTCAGGATACTTTTAAGGTACCTCCTCAACAACGAGCAGCTCATTCAACAGCTCTCGGAGTCCTACCCCATCAGGAGAGCTGCTAGAGCCACCACGTACTTCTACCTGAAGGCCAAACATATGGGCCAGACTCTGACTGAGAACCCTGAGGCCAATCAACTCAAAGACAAGTACTCCATCTTTACCGAAGAACTCAAGAAAGGATTTAAAGAAATCAAGAATGACCTAGAGAAAAAGAAATGAAATTGTTATCTTTGCCTTCAATAAAACAACCTTCCTCCCTACTAGGTACCGCTAAAAAAGAACAACCTAGCTTATGATATTTACAACAATGAATAATATGTGAAGGTTATTTACATATTAAAACAAAGTGTCCAATACGGGATTCGATCCTGGTTCATGGCTGTCGGGAATCGAGGGTTTTAACCACTCGTTCAACGACTTATATTTCTATTCTAAGCGCGCTTACCATGTTGTTCGTTGGATCGTTTTTGAAGACAACATATTTAGATATAGAGAGAAACGAGTTGATTACCTTGTATTTAAGGCTACAAAAGTTGTCTTATCTACCATATCGTTCTAACCAGATTAAACTTATACAAAACAGACAACAAAGTAAATACACAAATCAATGGCAGAGCGTAAGTTCCTATTTTTACAAGCTTTCACACTCAAAGAATAATCATTTTCTTGCTTCATTGTTCTAATTTTTTCAAAATATAAAATAATATCCATATAAATATACATATATAAAAAATATATCAATAGTTTATTCAAATATTTTTCCTATTTCAACACCAAAATACGCAGACGATTTAAGTAAAACAGATTATTCAGTAGTTGTGACGTTCTGGATAAATCAAATCGGCCAAACCGCTATGAAGATTCACCATTGGTAAGCCAAACCCTCCTAATATTCGTTATAATCCGTTTAGTATGGTGTTGTAGATATTTATATTTTCAAAATAGAACAAAAATAATTAGAGATATGATAATATATTTTTTTAAAGATCTGCCATATTTTTAGACTTAATCTTTAAATCCTTACGTAAAAAAAAATTTTTTTTAGGCTGAAAAGTTGAAAATATTCTACTAGTCGAAGTGATTTATAAACAAGTATAGTGATTTTTCTCTCTCTCAATAATCACTATATCATTAAAATTGTTTATAATAAGGGTGCCTAGGTCTTCGGCTGTGAGCCATCGCTACTTCGTTAGTGCAATCTCAATCTGTGTTACGTTCAGATGTTAAGTATCTTCTTGTGTTTGTTTTAGTGTCTTCTTCATCCGAGTCTTATCAGTACGTAAAAAGAGAGCAGAAATCTTACATATAGGTTTTATAAAAAATATTTCATTTCCAATCATATGTTCTAGAATAAACTACTCTGTAAAGTCGACCGCCTTAGACTATACAGTAGAACCTCCCTGTAAAGGACAACACCTAATTTCAGAACCAAAGTGTCCTTTAGAGAGAGGTGTCCTCGTACTGGAGAGTTGCTAATTAGTAAAAATGATCATTTTGCAAATGAAAACTGTCCTTTGTAGAGAAGTGTCCTCTCATGGAGGTTCTACTGTATAAACCCATTGTTATATTAATTCCTTTGGCCGGCTCAAATCTTTATGTAGATATGTAAATAGGTAATATTTTATCTTCTTTATTATATACGCCTTAAGTCAGGTATTACTTATTCATCAAAACCCCATTCAAACCGCAGAATTAAGGCAAATTGTGATTAAAACTTTTGTATTTTTAAAATTCCACGACTGCATACCATTACCATTGGCGAAATGCTCAATAATTCCTATCTAAGCAATATCATTATAACAGTATACTATAAAATACTCATGTATTCAAAAATTGAGCTAATAATTTCTCTTCACGAAAAATTCATAACATATATATTCCAATACTGTGAATTCTGCCATCTTATCAACAACACATTGTTTAAAACAACACAATATAATATACCTTGTATTTCGCCATTGAACGACATGGATTGAAAGCCTACCTCTATGGTGAATAAATGAAGATATCTTGGTATCAGTAGATTCACGACTATTTCCATACATTTTGACACATTTCCAGTAATAATTAGTCTTACACCTCTATGATACGTTGTAAGAGCACAAGTCTAACTGCTTTCTACAAGTGTAGACAAGTGTAGACGCTTGTTCAGCGGTACATATACAAAAATTGGAACGATACAGAGAAGATTAGCAAGGCCCCTGCGAAAGGATGAAAGGATGATACTCAACGATACAAGTGTAGACATGTGTTGTACATTCACAACATAAACAGCTGCAAGCCTCTACCTACAATGGTTAACGTGCCATTTTCCATAAGTATTCAGCATAGGTGCCAGCACAAGTGCCATCGCGCTAAGAGCTATGTTGCTAAGAAATGGTGAAGAGAGCTCGCTGTAGGTCCAGGTGGGGTCAGACCGCACCGTCCTTGACACCGGCTGGGATGCGCCGTCCTCTATATTTAGCCGTCGCATTAAACACTTCCGCCTCCGACAATGCCCCCGCCGAGAATAAACTCCCCTGCATACCTCTTGGGCACATCCTCCAACTCTTGGATGGGTTGTAGCTTGTATCTGCTGACAGATTCTTTATTTGTAGCTTCTGCTGACGTTCCATCATACATTCTACCTCTTGGGCACATCCTCTCCTACTCTTGGATGGGTTGTAGCTTGTATGTTGCTGACAGATTCTTTATTTGTAGCTTCTGCTGACGTTCCATCATACATTCTACCTCTTGGGCACATCTTCTCCAACTCTTGGATGGGTTGTAGCTTGTATTCTGCTGACAGATTCTTTATTTGTAGCTTCTGCTGACGTTCCAGCATAGATTCTACCTCTTGGGCACATCTTCTCCAACTCTTGGATGGGTTGTAGCTTGTATTCTGCTGACAGATTCTTTATTTGTAGCTTCTGCTGACGTTCCATCATACATTCTATCTCTTGGGCACATCTTCTCCAACTCTCGGATAGGTTGTAGCTTGTATTCTGCTGACAGATTCTTTATTTGTAGCTTCTGCTGACGTTCCATCATACATTCTATCTCTTGGGCACATCTTCTCCAACTCTTGGATGGGTTGTAGCTTGTATTCTGCTGACAGATTCTTTATTTGTAGCTTCTGCTGACGTTCCATCATACATTCTACCTCTTGGGCACATCTTCTCCAACTCTTGGATGGGTTGTAGCTTGTATTCTGCTGACAGATTCTTTATTTGTAGCTTCTGCTGACGTTCCATCATGCATTCTACCTCTTGGGCACATCTTCTCCAACTCTTGGATGGGTTGTAGCTTGTATTCTGCTGACAGATTCTTTATTTGTAGCTTCTGCTGACGTACCAGCATACATTCTACCTCTTGGGTATATCTTCTCCAACTCTTGGATGGGTTGTAGCTTGTATGCTGCTGACAAATTCTTTATTTGTAGCTTATTCTGACGTTACTGCATACCTTCTACCTCTTGTAAACGTGCACATCCTTTGCTCTTGGATGGGTAGTAGCTTGTATGTTTCTGACACGTGGTTCAGATTATTTTTTTCTCTGTAGCTTTATGAAGATTCTCCTGCAGCAGTTTTTGCTGGATATAAGTCTACTTTTGGTTAGATTCTATTATTCCATTTTGAAGTTTGTGATATTTTAAGTTTGGTCATCAAAGCCATATATACACCTCGAATCTTCCATTACTTGAATTCATTTTAAAACTTACTTTTTTTATGAATTGTTTCTATAGTCGCGTCGTGGAAGGAAAGTGTGTATGTTGGCACGTTGAAATTCTCTATAGATAAATATCTATTTTAAAAATTGATCACAAAGATTTTTAGATAGACAGAAAGACATGAAAACTAGTTAAATAAAATATTTTATTAATAAAAAGTTAAGATCATCATCTAGCAAAATTCAGCTTTGCCCAGACTGGTAGATAAGCTCAGAAAGAAAAAGAACAAGTCAGGTAACAACTATATTAACAGGAAATTTTCTTTTTTAAACAAAGTTATTTTTTTACTATACCACAAGCACTTTCTGGATATTGAATGAGAGAAGATTACTGGAATGTTCTAAAGTATTGCAGCTAAGCTGATCCTAAATCTCAGCTAGTTCTATGTTGACGCCTGGACCATATCATTCCCATTCCCTAAACCATCCCAAAATGTCTGGAATAACATCCCGTGTTTGGATAAACACCCCTCTCGACCCAAAACTTCTTGCAGGTGTTCTGGAGAAATCCTTCCGTCTTCCTTTCCAGGCTTATTTTCTTTACATCATCCCTTCCTCGAATCTCTGTTTGTTTTGATGGTTTTATGGTCTTTCAAAGTAGCCGGAAGATAAATATTTTATTTTATTTCTCTCATTTCCTTCTACTAAAACATACAAGGTTGTCCCAAAAGTTCGTAAACACTTGCAATAAAATTGAAATACCAATATTATTATACACTTTGACCTTAGCCTAAAGGCCGAGAAGCGATTTTCGACGTTATCTATAATGTACACCTATCCCCCGATTTACACGGTAGATACGTTCCTGAGAAAAACGTGTAAATCGAAAATTAAAAATTTTTTAAAATTAGAAATACAGACACAGTGTGCGTGTGCAACAAGTCAGCACATAAGCTCGGGATTCCTCGTGAGATGTGTACACAGCGCACGTGTTCAATCACAGTAGCATTTATTATAGTGCGATAAAAACAAAAAAAAAACTTATTTGGAAAACCGTGTAAAAGCGAAAACGTGTAAAACAAGTACCGTGTAAATCGGGGGATAGATGAATTTGTATTTTGCAAAAAGTAATTTTATTATGTATTCGCCAAGTAATAAGAAAAAAACCAACGTTTTAAGAAAAACACGAACTTTTGGGACAACCTTATATATATGTTTTTTCTTAAGTTGTATTTAGACTTCCCATGAGAGACCATCGTTGAGTGAAATATCTCCCTGAGAGACAACTTAAATAAAAAGTGACTGGTTCTGATTTAATTCAAACTCTCCAATGAACGACCACTTCCACAAAAGAGACCATAAATTTTCTATATAATATGTTACGGTTTATTTTACTACAGTCTTTTCCAAGTTACTATTGCAAGATTTTGGAGGAAGGGGAGGGGTAGTTTTGAGTTACCTTTAAAAAATTATAAGTTTTTTTTTAGCTGGAAACATTGAAACTTTGTAAGATTACATCTAATCTTCAAAATAAAGCTCAAAATTTACAGAAAATTTCTGCCATATTAAAAAAAAAAAAGATGATATAATTCTCAAAAAATGTCTAGTCTTATATGCAATACATATACACTGTGTCTATTATGAATATTCATACATAAAGCATTAGCACGTATATATAAGAACTGACACTATTTTTTACCGATATTTTTTCTTTTATGAATAAAACATCTTCCTACTGTCCTTACTGCGAAGATTATTATATTGGGAAATCTTGGCTCATCAGCGGAGAACCCTTCCAGTGGTTTCGCCAATTTAATCCACCAGACCGCTATGACATTGCATTCATTCATCAATTCTAATACTGGGCTATTTATCAGTATTTGATGTTTTATAGATAGATAGATTTTGATGTTATTCATACAACAAACCGTTCCTCAAGCTACCTAAAATATGGTAGCACATACAACAAATTTATTGGGACATCATTCCAACCATACAATATTTCAAATCGTTAGAAACTAGCTACTAAAGAGCTACTAAAAAGAGCTAAAAAGGCTACTAAAAATCTACTAAAAGAAAGAACTACTATAAAATATAGAACTTTCAAATCTAAAAGATTGAGGGAAGAAACTCATCCCTCAAGATTTTAGATTTGAACATTCTATTAAGGGATTAGCATATTAATAATAATAAAATATAGAACTGAAAATATATTTCGCCTGTGTACACCATTCGTTTTATGTGAATTCTACACTCCATGCCTTACTCAAACTATCTACAAAGGTTTATGATACAATCATGATGCGTTAACACACACGCCATATGTCATTTATAATTTGAACTTTTTATGATGCGTATGACCATTTTAGATATAACTTTTTTTTTTCAAAATGTCTTTATTGTAAGGATAAAAATAAGAGGAGAGTTCACCACTGATGATCCCAGAAAACCTCCCATTATTTTTATCATTGCAGTAAGAGAAGTAGAAAAAAAAGTTTTATTTACATGAATCATACCCGTCATCAAAAAGTTATAAAGGGTACATGGTTGGGTATGTTATAAGATATATGTACAGATTAGCATTTAATGTGGATAGAATCCTACTAACTGGTACAAGATTGGTAGCTTGGTTCAGAAGATGCACAATCAACAACAATTTAATTGTACTTGTATCATTCCAGCCATACACTATATCTTGAAGTTCCTCACGAAACGTAAGACCAGCAACAATACCATGGGACATCCAGAGATAACATGGGGCCCCAGTGGGATGATATTATCATGGTCTCACGACATGGAACAATCCTCCCCCTGGCATCCATAACTCCTCTCATTTCTCTTCACCCTCCTCTCTTCATTTTTCTTCAGTACACGACTCCCTCAGGATCTGGCTTCAATATCCGCTCAGCATCTTATTACTTTTATGGATTTTTGTGTAAAATGATGAACCGCTCTTTGATGGATGTTCTCTAAGTAAAAAACCCTGAGATGGTAATTTGTTACACAAGAATTACCTTAGAGTCAGTTACGTTATGTAAAGTTAGTTGTTATATATTTTTGTAAAACGACATTTGAAAATTATCCCGCGTGTGTTTCTTTTGAATTCCCATCCCTGGACACTTTTATTTTCCGTTTATCATTACTCTTCACAATTCATCCTTTCATACTTCATCCCTAAGGTTAGAAATAATCGTTATTTCTCCTTAAAATAAATTTAGATATTTCGTTCAAAAGAAACACATGCGGGATAATTTTCAAATGTCGTTTTACAATCATAAGCCGTATTATATCATACTATAAATTATATATTTTTCCTCGAAATTATTCTTAATTATTCAATAGTTACTTTGTATTCAGTATAATTAGAAAGTTGGAGAGTGTGTTGTATGTATGGGTGTGCGTGTGCGCTTATGTACAATGACATAGCGTGCCATCTGGTAATAAAATTTGAAATTATTTTTGCGATTTTTTATATATATATATAAAGCAATTTATTAGTCCTTTCTCTGCGATATAAGAAATTAAATAGGTGTAGGTAGATTAAACTGGTGAATCTGTTAAGAGGGTTCACTATTAATGAGCAAAACCCTCCCAATACTTTTTAAATCATATAAAAAACAATAGGAAATTGTTTATTCTGAAAAAAATATATCGCGCAAATATTTACAAATTTCATTTACAAATGTTATTGATTGTGAAACTAGGCGTTCATTATAGAATTCAATCTCTGAATTCGTCATTATAGAAGGTCGCTACTTTACATTGATTCGTGAATGGCAAGTTTCCATAATACGCCATAGAGGCTGATATCATATAAGATCTCCTAGAACACCAAATCTAATATTTGTGATTAAAATGATCTCTTAGACAATTGACAATTAAAATAATTTTATTGACATCTTGTCAAAACATACAAAGTGTACAGTCTGCACTATTTAAAAAAAAAAGATAATTATATATATATGCATCATACTATGTTCAAAGAACATGGCGCCTCTGCCAGCGCTGCAGAGTTTGGTGGAGAATTGCCAGCGGGTCTCCAGCGACACCACGTATTTCGCGATCTACGAAGAATACGTAGATCGCGTACTTCGCCGCTGAGGAGAAGGTGATGGCGTGGTCCTCGAGGCCAACTGGAAATATCCAGGACTGCAGGTCCGGCGGTCGGCCGATGATGGAGAACACCTCTCGGATGACAGGGTGAACGGCGCTACAGGACCAGTAGCGGTGGGCCAACGATAGGTCGATGGAGCCGCAGGCGATGCAGACAGTCTTGATGATTAAGGCTATAAAGTCCAATCTGTCATTTGGTTTGAAATCAGACTTCTTTATCCCCCGAGTGAGCTGTCATCAAGCTGTTGACTAAGGAATTTCATCCGGATTTTGTCTTTAGCTGGCCATAACCGACACAGTGACTTTACGTGACATTTTATAGGATCAATAGATGGTAAGAAGATCAATACTGTTATCTAAAGGAATATAAACTATATATTGATTTTACTATATGAAAATTAGAAGCACACACTATTATAGACGCGTAATATTCTTTTTGAATTTAAACAATTTCTACTGCCCTTACTGCAATGAAAAAATTAATGGGAGGGCCTGGCTCATCAGTGGTGAGCCTTCCCAGCGGTTTCGCCAGTTTAATCTACCATAGCGCTGTTATATTGCATTTTTCGTTTAATTTCAAAAAAGAATCTTACGCGTCTAAAATAGTTTCTAATTTTCATTACAGATGGCGCATCGTAATATAATTTTACTATATATAATATAAAAATCTATTGTAAACATTCTACCAACCACCTTGGCTTTTTTTGACGTGGTTCAAGTTGTACATCAACAAATGACCATGATGTTCAAGAGGCTTCCTGATAAATCCGAACAGACAGTTTTTCTCAGATTACAGATGATATTCGAGGGGCAATATTTCGTTGGTCTACAGAACGAGAGTGGTACACGCCTGCTCACATGTTTTAGTGCAAAACATCCTCGATAAAGACAATTGACATTTAAATAATTTTATTGACATCTTGTCAATACATGCAAAGTGCACAGCTTTCACTATTTAAAAAAGATTGTTGGGAGCTTGTTTCCTCACAGTAATATTTTTGGTCTTCCGTGTAGCTCCTTCAGCTTTCCTTCTGGTCTCAGGTGTTGACGATTTGTGGCAGAGCTTAATTTGGACTGTATGTTACGACCAGACCTGCGTGATTGACTAACGAGATTGATGTTCCTTCGCAAGACTGAGAAGTAGCACGTTGTATGACTAGAGGAAGTACGCCGCGCACGATTTAGCTAACACACTTTATTCAATCATCCACTCTTTTATATACATATATATTTACATAACCAAAGAAATAAAGAAAAATTTGCATGACTATAATTCAATGCAGCCTAGCTAGTGATTTACATAGCTAGGCGCCAACAAAGTTAATTATATTTATGCGAATTGTCCTCTTTGAAATATTGGAAGAATAAAAATATTCCTAAATCCTAATATGCATAATATGCATCTTTTCTATATATTCATAATATTAAAAACATTCTAAAAATGGAAATATATGTGTGTGAAATATATAGAAATATATTTTAAAATATGGAAATTTTCTGGGAGAATATTGGTCTATAAAAGGAAAGGTCGTCTCAAAACAGGCGCTAGAACTAAGCGTCATTTATTAACAGTCTTCGCAAACTAAAGGACTCGGGTCGGTGACAAAGCTACTACTAAGCGTTTATTTTAACAGGAGAAACTATATTTTTCCAGATCAATTACATCCCGGTAAAATTCTCATCTATACTTTGGCCTGAGATTTAGCCTAGACACTCTTCCTGCGAAACACCTCTTTGGCAAATTTTGAAGATTTCGTCAATCCTGTGTGGATCCTGTGAGATTAAAACAAACTAACAACTCTGTAATCGGAGACTCTTTGTCTTGTCTTTGGCGCGGCGGACCCTCAATCAAACTTTATTATCTGTTTTGTGTTACATGATGGACAAACTGGAGAGTTGGATTGTGTTTACATTTTGGGGCTGTTACACTATAGTTATGTTACATATGTAAATATGGTATATATTGAAATATATATGGATCTACCAATATTCCACACACACTCTAGAACATTAGACCAACACACCTGTTTTCACGTTCATAAAATTCCGGAAATGTCACATTAAACCTTCAAACCGTTTTTGGAGCGGAACTTTCGTCTGCATTGTCACATTCCTGTGACGTCACATGTTCCGCCAGCCAATACCTGGACAGCACGACACGTGATTCCCATTTTATATACACCTAATACCTCTTTCTGATATGTTCCAAAATTTTTAAAATAATATATTCATTAATATGAAAAAACAATAGAAAAAATAAATAATAAGTGGGTCAGGTGTTGATATTAAAAATAAAGAAAGCATATCCTGACCAGGAGCACATGTGCTTTTTAGATGCCAGAGCGCTATCTAGTGGAACAGAAATCAACTAAAGGTTGATTTAACCTGTTCCCTGATATTTGACCAACTTTTAAATATATCCTCATGGATTTATTGCATTTTATTTTTTAATGAAATTGTTAAAGTATATAATTTTGTAGTATCCATTAATATTTATTTAAATAGAATAGAGTAGAACCTCCATGAGAGGACACTATCGATCGAGGCCACCTGTCCATAAAGGACAGTTTTCTTTGTCAAAATTTCCATTTTCACTAAGTATCAACTCTCTGGTAAGAGAATATCTCTCTGTAAAGGACACTTTAGCTCTGCAACTGAGTGTTGTCATTTAACCTATGGTATATTATTAAAGCGTCAAAAATGATATCTAATGTTAAAAAATCTCTAATCTATAAAGTGAGTCTGAAGAGATATCTAACAACGCAATAAGTTTATTTATTACAAATACAATGTGAGCTCTCGAACTCTCACTCTTCAGCGGGCGAAGTTACAACTGAGAGTAAGCACGGGGGCGAGATATACTAAATGATGGCTGTTTAATATTGATTTGAAGTATGACTGAATTGTTCTGGGATGTCTTTCTTCTGGTGATACTGTTCTTATTATGATGCATTAGCGGGCCATCTGTTATTCATTGCCCTTACTGCAATGAATGCCAGGCCCTCCCATTAATTTTTTCATTGCAGTAAGGGCAGTAGAAATTGTTTAATTTCAAAAAGAATCTTACGCGTCTAAAATAGTTTATAATTTTCATACTGTTCTTATGTTTGGATATGAGGGATTCTAGGATCAATCTTTCTGACTTGGACTGTATATTACAGTAGTGGCAGGTTTTCTAGATTGAATGTATGGCCTGTATTCATGATATTTTAGATGGAAAACTCTAAGTCAGGAAGAACTCAGGCGGATCATTCGCTTGTACATTTGAGTCTCCCATGATCGTCACCCGAAAAAAATAGTAAAACTTGGTCTCTCCTGGAGGTTGGTCTCTCATCACAGAGATTCTGTTTCAGTTGAAAGACTCCTCTTGATTTGGCTGACCTTACAGAGTCTGAGTTTGCGCTGAGTTTGTTGTTGACATAAATACGTTGTTATACCTTGACAAAGGTTAGCGCTCAGTCAACTGGAATATTGGTAACATATTTTTTTTTCAACCAATATATATATATTATGATGCATAGCGCGCCATCTGTTATGAATATTCGAAACTATTATAGACGCGTATGATTCTTTTGAAAATTAAATAATTTCTACTGCCCTTACTGCAATGGAAAAATTAAGAGAGGGCCTGGCTCATCAGTGGTGAACCCTCCTAGGGGTTTCGCCAGCTTAATCTACCATACCGCTGCTATATTGCATTTTTGGAACTTCCTTTTATAGTGATACTGATGCTAGACTCTTGGAATGGGTATTTTAGATGAACTATGGACATAAGCTTTGAGGGGACAGCAGAATTACATATATTTATAAATATATAATGGTAGATTAAACTGGCGAAACCGCTGGGAGGGTTCACCACTGATGAGTCAGGCCCTCCCTTTAATTTTCCCATTGCAGAGTAAGGGCAATATAAATTGTTTAATTATCAAAAGAATCAAACGCGTCTATAATAGTTTCGAATATTCAATATTTATATTTATATATTTTTGTAAATAAAGCAATCCATAAATAGATCTTTAATTAAAAAAGCATATATTGAATCAAAATATAATATATTTTACCAATATTGAACGCCAACTTTTTTCAAGGTATTTTAACATATTAATATGGGTAAACAATGTGGCGTTGAGTTTGTTGTTTACACACATTAGTATGTTATAATACCTTGAAAAAGGTTGGCGTTCTGCCAACTGATATATTGGTAAAATAAATTATATTTTGATCCAATATATGTCTTTTTAATAAAAAATATATATATCAAAATTCGAAACTATTTTAAAAGCGTAAGTTTCTTTTTGAAATTAAACAATTTCTACTGCCTTTACTGCAATGGAAAAATTAAAGGGAGGGCCTGGCTCATCATTGCATTAAGGTCAGTAGAAATTGTTTAATTTCAAAAAGGAACTTACGCGTTTAAAATAGCTTCGAATTTTGATAACAGATGGCGCGCTAGTGCATCAAATATATTTATATTATATTAAATTTTATCAAAATAAAACGGAGATTGAAGACGAGTGTCTTGTGCGAACTTTATTAGCAAGCTTTCGGATGCATTTGTCCTTCTACAGGCTTATTACCATGACTAAAAAGCCATTCATCGTAAAGCTTGTAGAAGGACGCATGCGTCCGAAAGCTTGATAATAAAATTTGCACAAGAGACTCCTCTTCAATCATGTTTTATTTTTTTCTATTTTAACTCGAAGAGTTTAATTTAGTCGTCGATATGAATTTTTAATTACAGAGAAGATTAGCATGGCCCCTGTGAAAAGATAACACTCAAAATCGTGAAGCATTCCATCAAAGAGGAGAGCAGACAAAGTAGTTAGGTGAATTCTACCAAAAATTATACATTTTATCGAGAGATAAATCATATCTGAAAAAAAGATGACGCATATCGCCTTTATTCTGATGGGAAGCGTATTCCTTCTATATCGATTGAAGAAAATCACAATCCCCTTAATTTCATTCTAAAAAAAGGTTTCACATTTTATTCCCATAAGAAAAATTGCTTTAGAAATTCCCAAGCCATAACTTAGCACTAAATACATTTCCATGTAAACTTTCAAAATGATTAAACCATCCTACCCACTCCCTCATAAAACTTGTCTATAAAGGATCTTTTTTTATGGACATCATAAAAAAGGACTTTTTTTATGGAAATCAAGTCATTTCTTCCTATTAAGATGGCAACGCAGAGTTTCGTCTGATTAATTCTTTCTTTCCATTAGTAGCGGGGGTAGGGGAGGTTGTCTTGGCGGTTGAAGAGTTCGGTAGATCCCCAGGGGTGGGGCTAGGGGTGGATTGAAGGGGTTAGATAACACCCCGTGATAAATGTACCAAGCAACTTAATATCATCACCTAATGTCATTTATTTTACTCTATACACCCTTTTCAAATCTCGTTAAATGCATTTTGTGAGAAACGAATTGATTCTGGATACTTAATTTATCATTGTTATGATAAATAATAGAACAATTTTTAACGCCTTGCCAAATTATGAAAAAGGCATCTCCTTATCGTGCAACTGAAAGTTGCTAATGGCTTGCGCCATCTATCGGAATAAATATCAACTATTCTCGTTGATTTCTAATTATTCCAGAATTGGCCAAATACCCATTCTTGATTAATCAAGAAAAGCTAACCACGTACGCGTTCAACGAGAATAGTTGATATTTATTCCGATAGATGGCGCAAACCATCAGCAACTTTCAGTTGCACGATAAGGAGATGCCTTTTTTATAATGTATGCACCTTATCCTAGTACTATATCAGATTTGTACTATTTTTTCGCCTTGCCAAATGTTTTATTTTATTTTTTATTTTTTTTTCTGACGAAGACAAAGATTTTTGTGGTAGCATCGAGACAATAAAAAAGATTTACTGGTCGAAGTATCTTTAATTTAAAGAACTATGAATGCCGGCCAGGCAGCCTCTATCTTTAGGATATAAATAATCGATATTATCTCTTTTTCATATTATTTTACATTTTTTCATTGAAAAATATCGACAAGCAATCTAGGGTTAAGTTTCTTGCACTGTTTTTATTTCTCTAGCTATTAAACTAACATGCCCTACAACAGGAACGCATCTAGATGTACAACTTCCAGCTACTTCCAACTATACACGCCGAAATTTAGTTAGCTGAAAGTTATACTTCTATAGGTGCTCCTGTTGAAGGACATGTTAGCCCGAAAGCTAGAAGAAAGTTAGAGAAATAAAAAATGGTTCAAGAAACTCAACCCTGGATTGCTTGATGATTTTATTAAATTACTAGACGAATGACCCGGGCAACGCCCGGGTTTACACGATTAAATGTATTATTCAAACACATTAAACATAGCAAAATAAAACATAGCAAATATAGCAAGAGCGGTTATTTTAAACGGCGAATTATGTAAATATGTGAAATAGTTATAAATTATAAAACCTGTAAATATAGTTAAGGACTTGCATTGTAATTAAGAAAAAGCTTCTCGTCTAGAACGCTAAAGCGACCTGCCGGCGCTGCTCGTGAGCTAAGTAGAATAATTTGAATATATAGTTTTAATAATTGATATATATATTTTTTTAAAATAGCCTATCGTCATCCGCGTTATTTTTTACCTATGTATGGAAATTTTGGTTTGAATTAGTGAACTACTGCGAATTTGTATACAGGTCATACAAACCAACAAACCAACAAACAGACAAACATACAAACATTCATTTTTATATATATAGATAATCCAGGGTGAGAAGGAGTATTGAAAAACATCATATTAGAAATAAACCTGTTTGAAGCCATCTAAAGAAATGAGGACTCCACTTATTCTAGAGAAAAAAAAATCAAAAAGACTTCGGTCTGAAGAACATCCAGAGTAGTTGGTGACTTCTGTACGCCCCATAGGAGACCTCGGAGTTAACCAAATAATTAAAACAGAGCAACATCAACAAATAGTTTATTTTTACTCTCGACGTTTCAATGACTTCCTGTTACTCTCTTCAGGGGATCTTTCCAGTTGGTCTCGAGGACCACGCCATCTCCTCAGCGGCGAGGTATGCGATCTACGTATTCTTCGTAGATCGCGAAATACGTGGTGTCGCTGGAGACCCGCTGGTGATTCTCTACCAAACTCTGCAGCGCTGGCAGAGGCGCCATATTCAATGTACATAGTGTATATAATGCATATTTTCTTTTTTAAATAGTGCAGACTGTGCACTTTGCATGTATTGACAAGAGAGAGAGATGTCAATAAAATTATTTTAAGTGTCAATTGTCTTCAGGGGAATCACAGAAGTCACTGAAATTTCAGGAGTTAAACTAAAGGTTGATGTGGTTGTGTTCTTCTCTGAATCTACTTCCAACCAACGAATAATCTTCATAACCAAATAATTAAAGATACATTTATACTATCTGGTTTACTCGGCTTCTGTCCGGGTTAGTTAGGGACCACCGGTAATTATTCTCAATGATGTTATAACCATAATATAAATTAATATTTACTAATACTAATGAGGATTTCTATCTCTCAAAATGTATTCTCTTGTTTAACGGCCCCAAAAATATGGAAATTAGTTCGCAAGAGAGAGAGAGAGATATTGAGATTGGAACTACTTTATTATAGCGTTCATATATAGAAATATATTTATAGTCGAATTTAAATAAGTTATAAACAAATGAAATGAAACCTAATTAAGCTATCCTTCCTTGATCCTTCTATTTATTGCTCTATCACTTTAAATACCATGGTACCAGTAGTGTACCGTGTAACCTACAATGTGATCTATCTGTACAGGTTCACGCCAAACACGAGGAAAAGAGCGAGAACCGCAGCGTCTACAGAGAGTACAACCGGGAGTTCCTACTGCCCAAGTCAACCAACCCAGAGGCCATCCGTTCCTCCCTCAGCAAGGACGGCGTGCTGACGGTAGAAGCCCCCGTACCCCTGGAGGCGGCCGAGCGGGTCATTCCCATCGACAAACACTGAACCCTCCCTCTTTCTCTCTCCACAATAAACCTCTCTCTCATTCTACATCGTCCATATCTCACTTCTTTCACACCACGGGGGGCCTAGCAGCTTCATTATTGCTGAATAGAACACCTTCTTCTTTTCAGTTTACAATATTTTATAGACATTAATGAAGTACATTTATAGGCAATTTATATAAAATAATTGGCTTTAATTGGCTTACACTGTCCATATCTCACTTTTTTTTACATCACGGGCCTCTATCAGCTTCATTAACAATTCAGTATTGTTGAATAAAACACCTTTTTCTTTAGTTTCCAAGATTTTATAGACATTAATGAAATTTATAAGCTATTTATATAAAATAATTAGCTTCAATTGGCTTACATCGTTCATATCTCACTTCTTTCACATCACGGGCCTCTATAAGCTTCATTAACAATATCTATTGTTGAATAAAACACCTTTTTCTTCAGTTTCCAAGATTTTATAGACATTAATGAAGTAGCTTTATAAGCTATTTATATAAAATAATTGGCTTTAATTGACTTACATCGTCCACATATCTCACTTCTTTCACATCACGGGCCTAGCAGCTTCATTGACAATTCAGTATTGTTGAATAAAACACCTTGAATGAAGTACATTCATAACTTGTTTATATAAAATAATTGGCTTTAATTGGCTTACATCGTCCACATATATTCCACTTCTTTCACATCACGGCCTAGAAGCTTCATTAACAATTCAGTATTGTTGAATAAAACACCTTCTTTTTCAGAGTTTCCAAGATTGTATAGACATTAGTGAAGTACTTAATTATAGAGCGATATAACGTGCTATCTATATATACGAAATGGAAGCATTAAAGCACGATTATGTACTTTATGTGCTTATGTCCATAGTTTGCTTGAAAACCATTTATAAGATTCCACCCTTCATTGCAGAATATATAAGCAGAATCGTCCAATACAGTATTAGAGCTCTGAGAGAAGCGGTCTGGTAGATTAAATTGACGAAACCGCTGGGAGGGTTCACCACTGATGAGACAAGCCCTCCCAATATTTTTTTATTGCAGCAAGGACAGAAGAAGTTTATTTTATATTTAAAAAAAAAAAACATTCGTACTTTAATTCTTTCATTTCTTATATTAATTAAATACATTTATAATCTATTTATATAAAGCAATAAATCATAATAAAGACTTTGTGCATATACACTATTTATTAACTGACTTTTGATGAGATACGAGAGAGCTTTCGGGTACATTTTTCCTTTCTCTGATCTCTCAGTCAATAGTCAATAATTTTTGTCACAATAAGGAGAGAAAGGTATATTTTTCGAAAGCTCTCTCATTTAATCAAAGTAAAAAGAATTAGCGTGTCTTTTATTGAGGTCTGTAAAATACCAATTTGGGGAACTACAATGAGGTATCAATGAGTATTGCGATCAAATTGAATGACCTTTGTTAAATGTGACAATTATAGAATATTTCAGAGATGTAATACTTTGTTGTAATATGTATATTGTTGTAGTTATTGTCTATGTTGATTTGCATATCTGCCTATATATCTCAGCTATGTTGGATTTGTTGTTGTTGGCTAGCGGTTTTTGGATAGGGCATGCCGCTGATAGACGTGAGCTGCTGATGTATATATTATTCTACCAAGTTCAATTTCTTTAATCTCTTGTCCTTCCTTATAGTTTATAAATACCTTTAAGTAATAAAGGATCTTCACAATTATCAGTCTTCTTTCTTTTCTACGAATCTATAATTTTTCCCAACAACTATATTGTGTGTGTGTGTGGCGAAGAAATAATTTATTATTTAATTTAATTATTCAACGAAAATATTTGAAACAGATTTAAAATTTTATATTTGTAAAAAAATCATCATTTAGTTGCCTAGCTTGCTTGCACGATATTCTCTAGCTGTAGATAGTTTTAGTTAATAATTGTCGACTAGTCGCCGTGACGTCATCAATAAATTCTTTCATACCTTCAGATATACAAAGACTTGATTTCTACGCTACAATATATTAAGTACCCCCCATAAAAGATACCTCTCTATTTTAAAGAATTGCCTCTTTAGATACAACCCCCCTCTTTAAACCCTAGTTAAATTGTTAACTATTAGAGAGATAGAATTAACTGTAAATTAATATTATAGGGCATTAGAACGCGCCATCTATATATAAGAAATAAAACTATATAAAACACGGATTTTTTTCTTTTTTACACCTAAAACAAGCTTCTAAAGTCTTTATTGCGATGAAAAAATTTTGGGAGGGCTTGGCCCATTAGTGGTGAACCCTCCCAGGGGTTTTGCCAATTTAATCTACCAGACCTATTTTTAGATCTAATACTGTATTGGCGATTCTGATTATACTGTGTATATGCGACAATGAAAGGATGGAATCTTAGTTATGATTTTATAGCAAACTCTGGACATAAGCTTTTATGACACTAGAATTGCATATAAATATGTTTGTATCGAGCAATGCTCTTCCGCAAGCAATATAGACAAGTAATCCTTCCTCAGAACCAAGATTTCTCTTCCATGGAGATCTTCACGACATTCAAAAGGACTCGCAGGATTCAAATTTCAAGCGAGGAAGAGGTTCATCTCTTTTACAACTCACCCAATCTGTCTCATCCCGCGCTTTCTAAATGTCTGGACTCGAGGATCTCTGCTGCTGAGAGAAATATCTGTTTTATTGAATTTTCTTATCTAGTGATATACTGGACTTTTATCAATATATATATTATATTATATGGAAATCAAGATTTTTTTTTTTTTATATTGGTGATAATCTTGACATATTAATATCATAATAAAGACAAGTTAAGAAAAAGGCATCTCCTTTGCTTAATTTATCCACCTAATCCTATTACAATTCCACTTTTTTACTATTTTTTCACAATAAATACTAGGCCAGTTAGGCATGAATTAAGTATAAAGGCAATATAAGGTGTCATCTAT
The DNA here is from genome assembly GCA_030710605.1 of Cordylochernes scorpioides. Classification (NCBI taxonomy): domain Eukaryota; kingdom Metazoa; phylum Arthropoda; class Arachnida; order Pseudoscorpiones; family Chernetidae; genus Cordylochernes; species Cordylochernes scorpioides. The sequence continues at coordinate 30,465,908 of CP092876.1, forward strand.
ATATAATAAATGAAAGTATTAAATCACAAATTTTATTTTACAAATAAAGCCAAAACTTCTACTATCCTTACTGCGATGAAAAGTTTGCTTTAGGTGTAAAAGAAACATTCGAATATTTGATACTTTTATTTTTCATAATTATCTACAAAGTTACCAGTAGATAGAACCTAAACTTACACAAGAGGTGTGGGGTCTGAAGTGAAACGTAACGCTCAAGGAAGGTTGGTTACTTCCTATTGGTCAAGAGGCTTGTCAATGTCAAGTGATACTCCAGCGCCGCCACTCAGGTAAACAACGAACTAATTGTTAGCCAATTTTCACAGAACGCTCTCGACTCGGTGGTTTAAAATGTCAGAAAAGTGAGGGTGTAGAGAAAATTTAAAATCTCAATCATTTTTATCGTACGCCTGGCATATACACGTGGTATATAGGTACAGTAGAACCTCCCCGTAAAGGACACCTAATTGCATAGCCAAAGTGTCCTTTAGGTAGAGGTGTCCTCTTACCGGAGAGTTTCTAAATAGCAAAAATGGTAATTTTGTAAATGAAAACTGTCCTTTGTAGAGAGGTGTCTTCTAGCGCGAGTGTCTTCTCATGGAGGTTCTATTGTATTAATAAATATGGAAAATACATGTATATGTATGAATATATGTCAGAATACTCGTATATGAAGATTAAATATAATCTTCCATAAGAGGTTACCCACTTATAAGACATAGATAATTTTGGTCTTTCTCGAAGATGGTCTTATTGAAAGTTATGTTATGTTGGGTTTATATATTTAAAATAAGTGGCGATTTTTATATTTAAAAGAAACATTCGTTCTATAGATGGCTCGTTATTGCCTTATAATTAAATATTCCTAACTGGCCTTGTATATATATACTTAATACTTGCGGAAGAGCATTTCTCGATACAAATATTTAAATTTAATTCTACTGTCCTAAAAGCTTATGTGCATATTTTGCTTGAATGCCATTTCTAAGATTCCACCCTTCATTGTAGCGTATATAAGCAGAATCATCCAATACAGTATTAGAGCTTTAAGAAAGGGTCTGGTAGATTAAATTGACGAAACTGCTGGGAGGGTTCACCACTGATGAGCTCAAGCGCTCCCAATATTTTTCTATTGCAGTAAGGACAGTTGAAGTTTGTTTTATATTTGAAAGAAACACTTGTACTTAAATACTTACATTTCCTATATGTCGATTATATTTGATTTTATAAAGTTGATCTCTCAGGAAGGTAGTCGCTCATGGGAGATATTGCGTTAATATTTATAAATAAAATAGAGTAGATTAATCCTTGAGAGAGATACAGCTAAAATACATGTGGAAATTCCTGGCCTCTCCCGGAGGTTATCATTTATTGAAGGTTGGATTGAATTGGTCAAGTCTTGATTCTACAAAGTGGTTGCTCATCAGATGGGTCACATTTGAGAGAGTCTTTAATATATTTCCTTATGAGAAGATTTTTACGCTATATGTAAACCCCCACACATTTCATAGCACAAGTTCGAAATGTAAAATATACTTGCACAAATCGCTTTTTAATAAATAAGTCTTTGCACAACACGTGACATCTACTTGCCTATATGAATCTGAGTCATCAATATCTTCACATAGAGAACAATGATATAAATTACTTACCTCAAGTTTTTCCAAATTAATTTATTCGTTCCTTTTTTTTTCTCTCTCTCTCTCTTTCAAGTTGGGAATAAAATAATATAAAAATTAAATCAAATTTTCTGAGTAATTTATGTTTTTTTTATCAACATTGTTCCAAATATTATTTACAGATCATGATGCCGCCGTCGTGCAGCCGTTATCAATTCCTTGAGATTTCAGAACATATGTCTATAAAACCAACGGCCAAATTTTGTAACCGTGGTACCTGCATGAACAATTCCTTGAGCATTCACATTTTAAGACCTTAAAACTACTGATCAGAACTTGTAGCCGTGGTACCTGCATGAACAATTCCTTGAGGATTCACATTTTAAGACCTTAAAACTACTGATCAGAACTTGTAGCCGTGGTACCTGCATGAACAATTCCTTGAGCATTCACATTTTAAGACCTTAAACGATAAGAACTCTTAAAATTTAGTTAAACGAATAAGCATAAAAAGACCAAGAGGAGCTTCTTTCAAAATATATTTTGCAAGCTTTCGGACTAAACGTCCTTCTACAGGCAAAGGATTAAAACTACTGATCAGAACTTGTAGCCGTGGTACCTGCATGAACAATTCCTTGAGCATTCACATTTTATGACCTTAAAACTACTGATCAGAACTTGTAGCCGTGGTACCTGCATGAACAATTCCTTGAGCATTCACATTTTAAGACCTTAAAACTACTGATCAGAACTTGTAGCCGTGGTACCTGCATGAACAATTCCTTGAGCATTCACATTTTAAGACCTTAAAACTACTGATCAGAACTTGTAGCCGTGGTACCTGCATGAACAATTCCTTGAGCATTCACATTTTAAGACCTTAAAACTACTGATCAGAACTTGTAGCCGTGGTACCAGCGTGAACAATTCCTCGAGAATTCACATTTTAAGACCTTAAAAATACTGATCAGAACTTGTAGCCGTGGTACCACGTGAACAATTCCTTGAGCATTCACATTTTAAGACCTTAAAACTAGTGATCAGATCTTGTAGTCGTGGTACCAGCGTGAACAATTCCTTGAGCATTGACATTTTAAGGCCTTAAAACCAGAGATCAGATCTTGTAGTCGTGATACCAGCGTGAACAATTCCTTGAGCATTGACATTTTAAGGCCTCAAAACCAGAGATCAGATCTTGTAGCCGTGGTACCAGCGTGAACAATTCCTTGAGCATTGACATTTTAAGGCCTTAAAACCAGAGATCAGAACTTGTATTCGTGGTACCAGCGTGAACAATTCCTTGAGCAATGACATTTTAAGACCTTAAAACCAGAGATCAGAACTTGTAGTCGTGGTACCAGCGTGAACAATTCCTTGAGCATTGACATTTTAAGGCCTTAAAACCAGAGATCAGATCTTTTAGTCGTGGTACCAGCGTGAACAATTCCTTGAGCATTGACATTTTAAGGCCTTAAAACCAGAGATCAGATCTTGTAGCCGTGGTACCAGCTTGAGCAATTCCTTGAGCATTGACATTTTAAGGCCTTAAAACCAGTGATCAGATCTTGTTGCCGTGGCACCAGCGTGAACAATTCCTTGAGAATTGACATTTTAAGGCCTTTAAACCAGAGATCAAATCTTGTTGCCGTGGTACCAGCGTGAACAATTCCTTGAGCATTGACATTTTAAGACCTTAAAACCAGTGATCAGATCTTGTAGTCGTGGTACCAGCGTGAACAATTCCTTGAGCATTGACATTTTAAGACCTTAAAACCAGTGATCAGATCTTGTAGTCGTGGTACCAGCGTGAACAATTCCTTGAGCATTGACATTTTAAGGCCTTAAAACCAGAGATCAGATCTTGTAGTCGTGGTACCAGCGTGAACAATTCCTTGAGCATTGACATTTTAAAGCCTTAAAACCAGTGATCAGATCTTGTAGTCGTGGTACCAGCGTGAACAATTCCTTGAGCATTGACATTTTAAGACCTTAAAACCAGTGATCAGATCTTGTAGTCGTGGTACCAGCGTGAAAAATTCCTTGAGAATTCACATTTTAAGGCCTTAAAACCAGCGATAAGATATTGTAGCCACACACACATATAGTTCCACTTTGATCAATACCTTGAGATTTTGTAACGTGATGTCTCTAACATCATCGTCTATTGCTTGCTATTTCGGTGGCGTCATTTTCATATCCTTGAGACGTCGCATCATAGAGCTTATAAAATCATTAGTTAGATTTTGCAGCCGCGTTGTCACCCATATCAATTCCTTCAGCCTTCGCAACGTACGACCAGATTTTGCAGACATCGTACCGCCTTGATCAATTTTTTTAGCCTTCGGAATGTACAGTTTCTGAAACTGCAGACAATTTTGAGGCTGTAGTGCCGCTCTAATCAATTCCTTGCGCCGTCGCAACGTGAGATGTTGCAGCTGTGATGCCGCTCTGTTCAGCTTCCTTGAACCTTCGCAACGTGTCGCCTCTAACACAAATCTGATTTTGAAACTTCAGCGTTGCCTCGATTATTTCCTTGGGACTTCTCAAGTGCAGCTAAACGCCAATTCTAATTATTATATTGATATAAGTTTTGAAACTCCATCTTGACTTGGGATTCAATCTTTCTACTAGTTCTATGTACTTTAAATTGCTGTTTCAAGTTAAATAACGTCCAGAGAGTATAGATATATCTATCTGAGAAAATTTCATTTCATTCAATTATTTATAGTCCCATTGTTGCTAAGTTCGCTCTGACAATCCAACCTTACCTACTTATATAATTGCCTTATTCTGTCTGTGTGAAGTTCACTGTGTGAAGTTCACGGATAGATTTTGGTCATAATGGATAAAATAAAAAAGTGTCAAGGGATGGGAATCGAACCCACGAACTTCCGCTTACCGGGCAGATGCCATGACCACTAGGCTACCCTGGACATATTTTTCCGTTCATAAAGTTAATATATGATTTAGTAGGTGAAATGCAAAAAAAAATCGACATGATGAAATCTTTATGAAAATTCACATTTTTATTTTTATATTTTCAAGACATACACAGTTTGGGGTGGGACGTTTCACAAGAGAGACATCCACGGCACCAATTTATAATTGTAACGAATAGTATTTTAATTAAAACATTTTAAAAACACACAGTTTGGAACGGGACGTTTCACAAGAGTGACATCCATGGCGCCAATTTATAATTGTAACGAATAGTATTTGAATTAAAACTTTTTAAAAATATATACGCACTCGGGTAAAACCCGGGCGTTGCCCGGGCCATTCGTCTAGTATAATAATATCTGCTGACTTAACATTTTACCCAACTTACTAATAACCATCTACAGAAAGAAAATAACTCCACAAATGAATATATGTATGAATATATGTAAGAATACTTGTATATGAAGATTGAATATGATCTTCCATAAGAGATTACCCATCTATAAGACATGGATAATTTTGATCTTTCTCGAAGGTAGTCTTATTAAAGGTTATGTTAAGATGGTTTATGTATTTAAAATAAATGGCGATTTTTATATTTAAATGAAACATTCGTTCCATTTCTTATAAATATATAGATGGTACATTATCGCCTTATAATTAACTATGCCTAACTGGCCTTGTACTTATTGTTCGCTGAAGAGCATTGCTCAATGCAAATATTTATATTGTAACAAGTAGATGTTCTTGAAGGCATCCAGCGTCGAGATGTTGGTCTCCTGGTCGAAAGCGATGTTAACTGTCAAGTCAAGTGGTGTCAAGTGCTGCTTTAGGGAGCCTAATGTCCTCAAGATTTTTTAACGAGCGGAGATTCAGCTCACATTGAGGTACGCATTGCAGAAGATCATAGCGAACATCAGTTTCGGCTCTGATACTAACAAGACGCTTATACAGGATGCTGGCATTAGCCCCCACTTTAACATTATCAACTTAGCATTATCTATCGATGAAAATAATTACTATTTTTAATGCTACATTTTCTCAATACATATAATTTTTTTAAATTACAAACATTGCAGTATAAGGATTGTAGAACTTATTTTTTAAATATATGTATTTTTTAAAAAAAGTAAAAAACGAATATCAATTTTCTCATTCCTCATAAGGTAATAAGACCAAATCCAAATAAATAAATATTATGTGAAGTTTCGGTAACAGCGTTGTTACTGAAATGTCACATACTATTCACTTATTTGGATTTGGTCTTATTGCCTCTTTTATAATCTACTAGACGAATGGCCCGGGCAACGCCCGGGTTTTACCCGAGTGCGTATATATTTTAAAAACGTTTTAATTCAAATACTATTCGTTACAATTATAAATTGGCGCCATGGATGTCACTCTTGTGAAACATCCCGTTCCAAACTGTGTGTTTTTAAAATGTTTTAATTAAAATACTATTCGTTACAATTATAAATTGGCGCCGTGGATGTCTGTCTCTCTTGTGAAACGTCCCTTCCCAAACTGTGTGTGTCTTGAAAATATAAAAATAAAATGTGAACGGAAAAATATGTCCAGGGTAGCCTAGTGGTCATGGCATCTGCCCGGTAAGCGGAAGGTCGTGGGTTCGATTCCCTTCCCTTGACACTTTTTTTATTTTATCCATTCTGACCAAAATCTATCCGTGAACTTCACACAGACAGAATAAGGCAATTATATAAGTAGATAATCTAAATTGTGCCTTATCATTCCTTATTTTATCTATTAGTTTGGAAATCAAAAGCGGTAGAACTGATTTCTGCTTATATAAAAGGGTGTACCTGGATCTTTAAAAACAAAAAAAAATAAAAATGTCTCAAACTATTTCGAGAGATTGCTCCCTCTTTATCCATTTATTGCATAGTGATAAAGAGGGAGCAATCTCTCGAAAAATATCTTGAGATTTTTTTTTACAGATCCAGGTACGCACTTTTTTTATAAACTTAATTGATGGATCGCCTTTTGATTCAAATGATTTCTGCTTATTGTCCGAGTCAATTAGGTATTTGGTGTAGAAGGATAGAGAGCATAGCTTCCTTGTTTACCTCACAGTCTTGGCCTCCTCAAATAGCTTTGAGGAAAGAAAGAGTACGATGGCCATTTGGTTTTACACCTTCATCTCAAAACATGGAGGTTAGCGGAGGAATGGTATAAACCGTCCATTTTTGACAGCTATAACCCGAGATTGAATCCCACACTGAGCACTTTTTTTAAAAAGAAAAACATTGCATCAATGGCCTCTGATTCTTGAAAAAGTCAAACCCCAACAGTAAGTTCAAGTAGCCAAACGAGACTCTAATACACTTGTAAGTGAAAAAGTCGAACTGCTTCCTACATGACGATGCGCAAATGGTGCCATTTTCCGGTAAACAAGAACTATTTAAGCCTTATTTTCTAATACAATTGTATATTACAAGGGGGGATCAATAAATAAGGTGAATTATCTTATTTCTTAAAAATTAAAAAAGCAAAAGAATTTAAACCACAGAATATTAAAATATAACATCGAGAGACTATTTAAGGTGTTCTGTTCTTTTTTCCCACGCGCGGCGGGAGACTTATAAATAAACTAAAATGGAAGCTCCCTTAAAGGATTGCACCACGCTTGAACAACGTGCAGTTATTCGTTTCTTGAATGCAGAAGGTATTCAAACATCTCAAATATGCCAAAGAATGAAAAATATCTATGGTGAATCTTGTTTATCTAAAAAAAAAACATTTATAAATGGGGTAACGAGTTCAAAAATGGACGAATTACATGTACCGATATTGAGCGACCTGGACGACCAAGTGTTACAGCGACGCCAAGCACGATAAATGCGGTTGAAAACTTAATTTTGGAGGATAGAAAAATATCCATTTTTACCATAGGCAACGTATGAACAGCGACCTTTATTGTGACATTCTTGTAAATAAGCTAAAGCCCGGTATAATAAACAAAAGAAGAGGGAAGCTTAGTAAAGGTGTTCTCTTCCTTCATGATAATGCAAGGCCGCATACATAATGTAAAACTGTATCTACAATCATTAAATTAGGTTTTGAAGTTTTAGAACATCCTGCATATAGTCCAGACCTAGCCCCCTCTGACTATTTCCTTTTTGGACTACTAAAGAAGGAGTTAAAGGGAAAGCGATTTTACTCGGATGAAGATGTCCAGGAAGTGGTGCAAGATTTTTTTCACACGCTTCCTAAGAGTGCCTACAAAGAGGGCATTTACAAGTTACCAGAACGATGGAGACGATGTATAGAAAGCCAAGGTGATTATTTTGAATAAATCAAGTCCTAATTTTTAATATCGTTCATATTTTTTTAAATAAATTATAACTCACCTTATTTATTGATATCCCACCTTGTATTTAAACTTTATAATTTTAATATTAGTTTATATATAATACTAGCGGATGTACCCGGCTTCGCCCGGGTTTTACCCGAGTAAAGGTTTGTCTAACGAACATTTGTTAAAACAATTCTCTATAAACTTATATATATATTTAAAAAAAGATATGTTTTGATAATTTGAAACTCGTAAATTTGAATCTCTCGATAAAGTGAACATTTTTTCCCGGTCCCTGTGTGCCGTGTCATCCTGAATTTTGTCTTTCCTAATTTTCTACATTACAAAATCATCGTTTTATCTAGTGAACATTTTTTCCCGGTCCCTTGAAAAATACTCGATAAGTTGAATAAAATCAATATAAATTGGTTCCCTCGGTAATTGGAAGTTAAAGGAATAGTATCTTTGCCTTGGAATTGTATCATTACTAGCCGAATGACTCGGGCAACGCCCGGGGTTTACCCTATTAAATGCTTTTATTCAAATACTATTCATTACAATTATAAAATGGCGCCGTGGATGTCATTCTTGTATAATATATAAATGAAAAAGTCGGTGGACGAGTGGGTAACCCCCTCGATTCCCGACAGTCATGAACCGGGATTGAATCCCGCGTTAAAATTTGTTTAATATGTGAATAACCTTCACATATTATTCAATGTTCAATTATCATGAACTAGGTTGCTCTTGCTGAGCGGTACCTATTTATGTGAATTTGAACCAGGATAATATATAAATGAGTTTTAAAATTTGTAAAAAAAAAAAAAAATGCATTGGCCGGGTATCGGACCCGGGCCGCCCGCGTGGCAGGCGAGCATTCTACCACTGAACCACCGATGGTTATGAGAAATGGCCATATTTGGGTATTTATTCCATTCACAAAAGCAAACGGTGACAGAACTGATTAAGAAAGGGCAATGCCCGGGTTTTACCCGATTAAATGCTTTTATTCAAATACTATTCGTTACAATTATAAATTGGCGCCGTGGATGTCATTCTTGTGAAACGTCCCGCTCCAAACTTTGTGCCTGAGAAGCGATATTTTTATAAAGAGATGATCTGGCTTTGTGTCTTCTGCTCGAATGAATGTTTTTCTCTTAGAATTTTGTTCCTGCATACTAAAAATGAACTGGCTTCACCCGTGGTCTCTGCTTTTTGGAATTTTTCCGGATATAATTTTGTATCTGATAATCAAATATGATACAGCAATATTGTCATCATCATTTTCTGAATAAAAAACAACTACTTTTTTCCCAGAACCTGTCAATTTATTTTTCTTGACTAAAAATCCGAAAAATATATTTTCCAGATTTTTCTCTGTGTCCTGTTAAAACACGTTTTACATGTCCATTAGGTCAGCTGATATTACCTCCCATCTTCACCGCTAGAGGCGCTGCTTGCGAGCGAAAGGGCAAATTTGCCACGCAATTTGCAAATAACTTGTATACATACTTGTATACTTGTGTACATAGACCATAAATCTGTACATAGACAGGAAAAGCACATATATTTTAATAATATAAATGAGTTTTAAAAATTGTAAAAAAAAAAAATGCATCGGCCGGGAATCGAACCCGGGGGGCCCGCGTGGCAGGCGAGCATTCTACCACTGAACCAAAAGTAAACGGTGACAGAATTAAGAAAGAATGCATGACACTGTTAACTGTATATATTAATTCTTGTCTCAAATAAATTGCCGTGTCATCCTGAGATAATCTTACTTTTGATAAATAATCTTTAAGATAATAAACTTAGTGATAATAAAACTTATAGATAAAAAAAACTTGTTAACATCGTCGCAATGGTGACGCTGCTTGCGAGTTAAATCTACAAATCCAATATACAGTTACGAGCGTCATGCGTTCTTCATCTCTTAATTCTTCAGTTTTCATCTCTGTCACCGTTTGCTTTTTTTTTTTTGAATGGCGCTCTCCTATTGGTTGGCTACGATCACGCCACCGAAGCGCCCTGCGCCTCAGACTCCGGCTTCTGCCACTTCTGTCGCCCTGCCTGCCAGAACCCCCTCAGACGCCGTGGCTCCTCCTTCTGTGCCCATGGAGATCGCTGTCGAAATGCTGGCGCCGCCCACCTCCAACAGCGCCCCACAGGCGATGGACCCTATGGAGGCACCTGAGGCTTCCGCGGACCCTCGCCCTCCGGCTTCTCAACCTGCCGGAGCAGTGCCTCAGGCCCAGCCGGCCCCCGTCGCCCCTTCTGGTCCTCTGTATGCACAGGGGACCCTCGAGCCATCCTCCTCGCCATCTTCGGGGCGAACTACAAGAGGCGACCTTGAGGGTTTTCTCAAGAGAAACCCCGGGGTCTCCTTCGCTGAGACAGAGGGCCTTGGACTTGGGCGGGAGGAGGTCTTGGACCTCCTCTCCTCAAAGACAGAGGTCCTGAAGCGTAGACCCCCGCTCACACCCGCGCAGAGGGATGCTATCCCCGGGCTAGCTGATCGATTGCTGGACCTGAGACCCGGAGGCACAACCAACATTCACAAAGTCTTAAGGCAGATTAAAACCGGGCTTGAAGACTTGTCCAGAGAAGAAGAGGATGCTCGGGATGAGAGCAATCGGGCACAGATTTTAAAAATTTTCGACCAATTGAATTTTGAGTCCACCCTGGCGCCACTGACTCGCCAGCAGATTTCCCCGCATCATGTCATCTGGGCGCTTTTACACCCCGAGCATGCCACCTTCATTGAGTTTATTTTCCCTAAAAACAAGACCATCCTCGTTGATTTTCTCGAAGAAGCCCTCGAACTTGCTGGGGACGTGGATCCTGTGATCCGCAAGAACCTGATTACACTCCAGGCAGATCTGGGTTCTTGAAAAATTTCCAGGCGTCCCTTCGTAGGGCTTCGTCTGTGTGCATACTTTTAATTTAATTGAATCTGAACTTTTGTGTTTCTTCTCTTGTTGAATTCTGACTCTTTGTCAGTGTAGACAATTGTCAGTTGGTCAATAAAGTTATTTTTAATTGTCACACACACACATACATTCATTTATATATATAGATGACAATATAATTTGTATTTAAATATTAATTTTACAAATATTTCAAATAATTAAAATTATATTTCATTAAAAGTGTATGTGTGTTAATTGGTTCAACTTTTTGCATCTATAAAGCATTATCTGTATGCGCTCATCTGTAATAAAGAAAAATGAAATTATTTTTTTAGTTTAGTGTTCAAAATATAATTATGTTATGTATTTTTTATTGTCTATTATTTAATATTAAAATAATCGAAAAATATAAAATTATATAGCTTCCAATATATTTATTATTTTAAAATTGAAAGTGTTTTGGAATGAATAGTTCTCTCTTTAGAAACTAGATGGCAGCACGTTAAAACGTAAATCTATTGAGCCAATATTTTATATAACTTTAGTGTAACCCTTTTTCAGATAAAAAAATAATAATTAAAAAATCATCAAGTATTTTTTTAAATTCTTATCGAAAAATATTTCAAAATATTTTCATTATAAAAAAAAAATAAAAGTATTACACTCAAATAGTTTAATATCAAGAGGATAGATGGCAGCACATATAAAATAATTAATCAAAATATTATGAATAAAGAAATATTAAAATATTATTTTGATAAAATATTAATTATTTTTACTATATTTAAGATATAAATTCTATTTAATTTATAGGTTTAATAGAATTTATCTTTAAATACCCGATGGCTAAAATTTGAAAAAATGGTTGGGAAGGGCATATTTAGTTGATTCTTCAAGTCGGTGGACGAGTGGGTAACCCCCTCTATTCCCGACAGTCATGAACGCGGGATTGAGTCCCGCGTTAATATTTTGTTTAATATGTGAATAACCTTCACATATTATTCATTGTTCAATTATCATGAACTAGGTTGCTCTTCCTGAGCGGTACCTATTTATGTGAATATGTGAATTTGAAATTGATTCTTCAATCCCCAAGATCAGAATACCACCAATTAAAATAAGCGGAGTAAAGGAATGGTCAGGCCTTAGAGATGGTCTTGTCAATCGTACAAAACAAAAGCCAGAATTTTACACATCAGGCCGATACATCAACGTTCAGACTCACACAACATCGGACTACCGGATAGCTACCAAGTGGTTGGAAGATCGCCACTACACCTTCCACTTCAAGATCCTAGACGACGAAAAGTGCCTTAGAGTCGTCGTCAGAGGTCTCGACCGCTGCATCACTATCCCCGAAATACAAGAAGATCTGGAAAACAAGGGATTCGAGATGTCTAAACTTGCAAGACTACGAAATTCAAGAACAAAGGAGGAGCTCCCACTAATCCAGGTAACCCTTCCCAAGACTGCAAGGAATAAAGAAATCTACAATATCACAGATCTCTGCGACATGAAGTGCAACGTCGAGGCTTACAGGGCTCCCAAAGGCCCCGGACAATGCCATAGGTGCCAAAACTTTGGGCACTCTCAGTTTGAATGCAGGGAAACTCCCAAATGTGTAAAATGTGGAGAAAATCATTTCACATCCGAATGCGCCAAAGAAAAAGAAGTCCCACCTAAATGTGCAAACTGCCAGGGTCAGCATACAGCAAGTTGGCGTGGTTGCCCACTATACAGAAAAATAAATAGAGTGCCCCAAACACAAATTAATAAGAAACCAAACCCCAATACAGAAAAAGAAAAATCCAACCCTACAGGTCCAAACCCTTCTGAAATTCCCCAACCCACTCAAAACAAGAATAAAACTCCATATGTCAATAAAGAACGTCCCAATCCTCCTTCAGCCACTAAGGTCAACCAACTAGAGAGCGCTATCAAAAAGGCTCTCAGTGACCCCGCAATAATAGAAAACATCATGAAGAACGTTGTAGACACCTTTAGATGTAAATGAATAACAAAAATATGTATAAAAATAGCCTTCGAATCGTTCACTGGAACGCGTGCAGTCTCCGAAACAAAAAACAACAATTCTCAGAATTCCTGAACGACCACGACATCGACATCGCACTAGTGTCAGAAACCTGGCTTAAGCCGTGCCATAAAATGAGGATTCAAAACTTCATCACCCTCCGCAACGACAGACTAACCGGACAAGGTGGTGGAACTGCCATTTTCATCCACAAGAAGTACAGCCATGCACCTATTCATGCCACCACCTCAAGCCTGGAAACAACAGGAATTTCAATCAAAAACAAAAACGGGTTAAATATGAACCTGTATTCGTGCTACAAACCACCAAACACCTATCTAGATCAAACCGATATCTATAACATTTTTTCAACAGACACACCGACCATCATAGCAGGGGACCTAAACTGCAAACATCCTGCCTGGGGTTCCACCACCACTAACCCAAGCGGGAGAAGGCTCCAAAACGCAATCAACGTTATGGACCTAGATGTGAGCTACCCCGACGAACCTACTCATGACTCACCTCCAGACATCATAGATATCGCCGTGCACAAAAACATCTCCCAAAGCGCATACTCTAAAGTCCTGCACGAACTAACCTCTGATCATCTCCCAGTACTACTTGTACTACAGGATTTCAAAATCTCCTACTCAAATACAAAAATAAAAATTACAGATTGGGCCCTATTCAAGTACAAAATGGAAATCGCTGAACCTCCTGAACTGATCCTAGATACATCTTCAAAAATAGACGAGGCCATTACACACATTGAAGAACAAATGGTGCAAAATTTGAAAGATTCAACAAAATATAAGGACCCGGAACTAGAACGAAGATATCCACCTCACATTAAAGAAAAAATACGATCCACCAACAGACTAAGGAAAAAAATGAAAATTACTTGCGACCCCCGAGATAAATCAGCCTACATGACGGCCCGGAGAGAATCACAGAAACTTACAAGAGAGCACGATAACACCAGCTGGGACCACTTTATCGAAAACTTGAAAGTCACGGACCAAACAATATGGAAAGCCATCAAACGATTATCCAACTCTGAAAAACAAGAAATAACCCTGAAGACAAACAATGGGCAGACACTAACCACAGAAGAAGCAGCTGAATCATTTGCCAACAACTATGAAAAACAGTTCACCCCCAATCCCTATACATCCCACTCCAAACCTACTCGTACATACATCAAACGTGTGAATTCATACATGAAAAAAAATAAAGAAACAGGACTAGAACCAACAAACATTGGTGAAATAAAAGCGATTATTGAATATCTACCAAATAAAAAAGCTCCCGGAATCGACGAATTACCTAATGAAGCTCTCAAACTGCTCCCTAATCATATACTAGCATCAATAACCGAAATATTTAACGCCTCACTGCAGCTTGCCCACTTCCCTGACAGATGGAAAACGTCCATTATCTGTCCCATACTTAAAAAAGGAAAATCCATCCATGAACCAACAAGCTACAGGCCCATCTCACTGCTACCTGCCATCTCAAAACTATTCGAAAGAATTGTTTTAAGAAGACTCAGAAAATCCCTAGAAGAAAAGAATCCACTCAGACCTGAACAATTTGGCTACCAAGCCAAACACTCAACATTGCACCAGCTAGTAGTTGTCACTGAAAAAATAAGAAAAGCCATGGACCTAGGCCAAATAACAGGAGCCGTATTCTTCGATATCGCCAAAGCATTCGATAAAGTCTGGCACGAAGCCCTTCTCTACAAAATGTGCAAAAAACACCTTCCCGGAGACATCATAAAAATAACGCAAAACTTCTTAACAAATAGAACATTCAAGGTACGAGTCAAAAATGAACTTTCAACAGCTAGGAACATCCTTGCCGGGGTCCCCCAAGGATCAGTCACAGGACCAACCTTATTTGACATATTTATAGACGACTTCCCCTGTATTGAAGACACCTCTTTACACCTATTTGCCGATGATACCGCCATTTTAGCCTCAACATATAACTTCGACAATCTCCACATGAAACTCCAAGAGGCCTGCATCTTTTCCACGCTCTGGTGTAAGGAATGGCGAGTTACAATGAACCCCCAAAAAAGTGAAGCAATCATTTTTTCCAGAAAAAAAGAAAAAATTAAGAAACCTTTAGACGAACTTTTTGTCTTCGAAGACAATATTAAATGGAAAGAGAACATCCGATACCTAGGGATGACCCTAGACGAGCACCTAACCTTCAAAAAACACATCGAAAACAGAATTAATTTGGCGAAAGCTGCCCAACACCGACTATCCCTACTTCTAGGACCAAAAAGCAAATTATCCCTTCATTGCAAAAGAACCATTTACACATCAATAATAAGACCAATACTCATATACGGCCACCCAATTTTTATGACAGCACATAAGACCATCCTTAAAAAGCTAGAAGTATTTGAAAATAAAATGATCAGAAAAATCATGTCTCCACCCTGGTTCGTTCGGAACACAATCCTCAGGAACGATCTAAATATCGAAAACATCAATGACTACATTATTAGACAATCATTTAAATTTTACGAAAAATCCGAAAAATTAGAAAATCCCACCTTTAAGGAAGCCACAAACTACAAATGCGGAAAAAGGAAAATAAGGAATTTGAAACCTAGACAAATTCTCCATCAATTAAGCCAGAATGACGAAAAGTGGAAAAAAAGGAAAAACAAACCCACCTTGAATATCAAACAAGCCCGAAAAAACCTTCTCAAGAAAAATATCCCCAAGGACCTGAGAATCCGGACCCAACGACATCATTATAAATTATAATTGTAAATGAACCCCTGTACATAACCACCCCCCTCAGTATATTGTAAATATGATGATCTAGGTTGTTCTTTTTGAACGGCACCTAATAAAGTTATTTGGAACTTGGAACTTGGAACTTGATTCTTCAATAGCTCTGGCTTTTCTTCACCCACGTATTAATCTTTCGCCTTTTACTAAAGATTACCGTGGAGAGGAGCATCTTAATGAGCCTTTTGTAATTTTTGGCGCCCTCCTCTGGAGGGCTAATTGCTAATTAAAAATAGTTAACTAATTAATTTTAAAAATTCTTCCTTACATAGTACTCTCCACATTATAAATTTTGTAGTCCTATATGACGAATTGTCTAGAAATTAATGACTTTCATAATTTTTTGAATAAAATTGAATAATTAATTTTGGAAAAGAAATCATATTGGCGAAACTGTTAAGAGGTTTCACCACTGATGAGCCAGGTCCACAGTAGAAAATTGACTTAAAAAGCGCTAAATAGTTTATATTTTTAAGTATAGATTGCGCTATTGTGTTTAATTTATTGTTGCCTTTTATTTTCTAAACACGGGGTTCAATGTAAGGAGGGTCTAAACCGTTGGTTTCCGACCGCTACGACCTGGGATCGAATCCAACGCATTGGGCACTTTTTTTCTAATAATATTAATAAAATAAAAAATGCTCCAATGGGGCCCCTGATTCTTGCAAAAGTACAACCCCACCAGCGAATGCAAGTAACCAAACAGGACTCTGGGACATTTGTAAGTGTAAAAGTCGAACTGCTTTTCACATGTGTAGACATATGGTTCACTTACAGTAAAATCAGTCGCCAACTTCTACCCACCATGATTATCATGGCTTCTTCTTCTTTCTTATCTTCACACTGGGTGAAGTAGAATGCGTCTGCCTTTGTCATTAAGACTGGAAGCACTACTCAGTGACAGGCCGACTTGGCTCCAAAAGAAATGGCCGCCTCTGACATGAGGAACAGACGCCATGTGCAGCCGCTCCTAACATGGAGTACAAACGCTGCTCATCCTGAAGCCCTTACAGGGTACTATCAGCCGGGCCAGCTGAACCCAGGTTTTTTAGTGAGCTTGTTGCTGCTCCCCCTCCTCCTTTTTTTATCCGGGCTTGAGACCGGCAAGGGTGGAGTTTTATCATTGCTTGTATCGCATGTACAAGGGATAATAATCCCTATTGATATAAAAGTCAGTGTATCTATGTATGTGTGTATCTATGTCAGCTATACACGTCCACAATACGTAACTAATCTGACTGAAATTTTAACAGTATATAGAGTAGAATCTGGAAAAACTTTTAGTGAAAATTTCAGGTCTCTATCCCGAATATTCTTCGAGTTATTTGCAAATTGCGTTTTCGCTCGCAAGCAGTGCCTCTAGCGGTGAAGATGGGAGGTAATATCAGCTGACCTAATGTACATGTAAAACGTGTTTTGACAGGACATAGAGAATAATCTGGAAAATATATTTATCGGATTTTTATAATAACGAATAGATTCAAAAAGGATAAGTTTCTTTATTTGAAAAATCATTCGAGCTTTCGGGCGCAAGCTGCCCTTCTACAGGAATATTAGATACAATTTCAAGTAATCATGTATTTACAGTTATATATATTTTATTTAAATGGTTCCTCGCTTTAGTCTTGTATAGCGTGAGTGGATCACATGCCCGCGTGATTTAGTTTAAATCAAAGAAAAGCCTTGATAAATATTATCGGATTTTTAGCCAATAAAATTGACAGGTTCTGGGCAAAAATAGTTGTTTTTTTAGTCAGAAAATGATGATGACAATATTGCTGTATCATGTTTGATTATCAGATACAAAATTATATCGGGAAAAATTCCAAAAAGCAGAGACCACGGGTGAAACCAGTTCATTTTTTTGTACGCAGGAACAAAATTCTAACAGAAAAACATTCATTCGAGCAGGAGATACAAAGCCAGATCATCTTTTTATAAAAATATCGCTTCTCAGACACAAAGTTTGGAGCGGGACATTTCACAAGAGTGACATCCACGGCGCCAATTTATATTTGTAACGAATAGTATTTGAAAATCAAAATAATATAATTTTCAAATATCTTTGTGAAAATTAACATTTTTATTTTTATACTAGCCGAATGACCCGGGCAACGCCCGGGTTTTACCCGATTAAATGTTTTTATTCAAATACTATTCGTTACAATTATAAATTGGCACCGTGGATGTCACTTTTGTGAAACATCCTGCTCCAAACTTTGTGTGTTTTTAAAATATAAAAAAAAAATGTAAATTTTCACAACGATATTTGAAAATTATATTATTTTGATTTTCAAATATTATTTGTTACAATTATAAATTGGCGCCGTGGATGTCACTCTTGTGAAACGTCCCGCTCCAAACTTTGTGTCTGAGAAGCGTTATTTTTATAAAAAGATGATCTGGCTTTGTATCTCCTGCTCGAATGAATGTTTTTCTGTTAGAATTTTGTTCCTGCGTACAAAAAATGAACTGGTTTCACCCGTGGTCTCTGCTTTTTGGAATTTTTCCCGATATAATTTGTATCTGATAATCAAACATGATACAGCAATATTGTCATCATCATTTTCTGACTAAAAAAACAACTATTTTTGCCCAGAACCTGTCAATTTTATTTTTTATTGGCTAAAAATCCGATAAATATATTTTCCAGATTTTTCTCTATGTCCTGTCAAAACACGTTTTACATGTACATTAGGTCAGCTGATATTACCTCCCATCTTCACCGCTAGAGGCGCTGCTTGCGAGCGAAAAGGCAAATTTGCAACGCAATTTGCAAATAACTCTATGAATATTCGAGATAGAGACCTGAAATTTTCACTATAAGTTTTTCCAGATTCTACTCTATATACTGTTAGAATTTCAGTCAGATTAGTTATGTATTGTGGACGTGTATAGCCGACATAGATACCCACATACATACATACATACACTGACTTTTATATATATAGGGATTATTACTTTTAGAACATATTATTAGCATTAATTCAAATATAATAATTTTATAAACATTATTTTCTTTCTCTTCTATTCTTATCTCTAACACTTTGGGGGATAATGAACACTTGCATGTTTTCTACATGTGTAGGCATATGGTGCACTTGAAGTAAATGCATTCAATAATTACCCACCATGATTATCATAGCCTGTACCCCGTGTACTATAGGGATAATAATAATTTCTAGAGGATTGAGGAGGGTGTTTCAATATTCTCTAGATGAAACCCCGACTACACTAGAGCCACATGCAAAAGTCGTCAACTATCCGGGTTGGTCTTAAGGCTTCACGTCTAATGTTCGAGGTGGATATCCAGGAAGGTTTCTGTTAATTTCAGAGGAATCTTCCTAGTTTCCCCTCCTTCTGCTTCAAACACTCTTGTATAGTTTTGATCAAAGATACAAATGATTGGAATTTGGTGGCAGATTTATGCAAAGCAAGAATTCCAATGCATCTGAACTGCACATCCAGTACGAGTATTCCAGACTCAATATTCAGTGCGGCACGAAGTGATTTTCAAAATTTATGTTTAATTTTATTTTAGCAGTAAGCTTATTTCTACTGTATCAATGCCTTGCTGAAATATTAGTGCCCCTTACGAACATATGTCAGATTTTGAAAGAGGACGTACCATTGGATTGAAAGAGATGGGTTGATCAAATCGACTAACCGCGTGATATCTGTGTTGAAGTGATGCCGCTATTAGACAATGTCGGCAAGAATGAGTCAACAACGGAAGAATGCAACGCCAGGATGGCAGCGTTCGACCAAGGAACATAACAGAACGGGAGGACAGAGTAATTGTCAAACCAGCTGTCACAGCAATGGACTCTACGTGTGACCAGCACACAAGTATCCAAAATGACCATCAAAAGATGACTGAGAGAGTGGAATCTAAGAGCTCGCCGACCATTAGGGCCCCTGCCCCTCACACCGACAAGTCCGACTACAGTGATATTGGGATCAATAAACTTTGAACTGCGCTGACTGGAAATATATAGTCTTTATTGACAAGCCTTATTCTTATTGTATCTTGACAATCGTCACAAATGTGTCTGGAGATGTCCTGGGCAGCGTGTGGATCCTGGCCTTACTGTCGAACACCACACAGGTCCACAACAGGGCGTTATGGTCTGGGTGCCATTTCATTTGATAGCAGGACCACATTGGAAGTCATTACTGGCACCCTGACAGCACAACGGTACGTAGATTACATTCTACGGCCTGTTTTGTTGCCGTTCCTCTCACATCACCCTACTACAATCTTATTAACTCTTCCGTGGCCAGCAAGGTTGCTATAGAGCACATCTGGGATGTGATGGGAAGGCGATTGCAACCATCCTAGAATGCTGACCATTCAGCCCGACAGTTGGAGACAATTTGGCAAGAAATCCCGCAGCACACCATCCGGAATATCTATCAGTCCATGACACGCCGGGTGGCAGCCTGCATCCAGGCCAGTGGGGGTCCAACGATATATTGACTTTCTCAAATTTTGACAATCAAACTCTGGAATAAAATAATTAATTGTTCTGAAATTTTTCTTCTATACATGTTATTCACATACACAAATTTTTGTCCCAATCAGACAACTCCTTCTTGGTGCGTCTATATATATATATTTTTTTTTGTTATAGAATGTATTATAGTTTTTATCTTTGGAGTATAAGGTCTGAAGGCCTTTGCCTGTCCCAAGTCCAGATGAAAAAGGAGAAGGGAGAGTAGTAACGAGCTGGCTAAAAAACCTGGACTCAGCTGGCCCGGCTGATAGTACCTTGTAAGGGCTCCTGATCCAGGGATACAGGATGAGTCTGTACTCCATGTTAGGAGTGGCTACACATGGTGTCTTTTCCTCACATCAGAGGCGGCCATTTCATATTGGAGCTAAGTCGGCCTGCCACTGAGTAGTGCTCCCAGTCTTAATGACAAAGGAAGATGCATTCTACTTTGACCACATCATCAAAAGTCTCAAGCTCTACAAGCTTGATACCCTAATATGATTGAGGGGAGATTAGAAAAAAGAAGGCCTGTAGAAAAAATAATTCCCTATTCTAATATTCATATAAAATAGACTGCAAAATCAATGTTTGTTATTCTTCTCCATCAAATCTACTGAATAAATCATTGAGAAATTTCCCAAGTAGGTAGCTGGAGATAAAAACATAGAGGCTTTTCTCAAAACCTACTTAAACAAACTATTTGCATATTTTTATTTATCAAATAATGATGATATATTCATGATCATCTATCTCTCATCACTATTGTTACCACTACAACAGTAGAACTACCTCCCTGGACAACACCTGATTACAGAACCAAAGTTTCCTTTAAAGAGGGATTTCCTCATAGAGGAAAAAAACTGTCCTTTGTAGAGAGGTGTCCTCTAGCGAGTGTCCTTTCACGGAGGTTCTACTGTATCACTATTTTAAATAGTTAGTCTCACAAGGTAATAAGATCAAATCCAAATAAATAAATAGTGTGCGACGTTTTGGTAGCAGCGTTGTTACCATCATCAGCCAAAAGAATAAATACCAAATGTCACACACTGTTGATTTGTTTGGATTTGTGGTCTTATTATATGCCTATATAATCCAATGAAAAGGCACAATTTGGATTATAAATTATTAATACAATTTTATTACCTTGTCTATATAATCCAAATTGTGCCTTATGAACAAATGAAAGAGTTAAAGACAACCTCACAGTGAGACATTGAAGGTTTGTAGAAAGATGGACATACACTAACAATCTTCAAATTTATTATTAGAAGGAACATCAGAGAGAGCGGCTGTGGAAGATTTCACCGCATGGCGGCAGATTTCCTGAGCAGGTTGGAGCCAGCTATGAGGGCAGTGGGACATTCCAAGAGGTCTCGTAGCGCAGAGAGGAACCTTGCAGCTGCAGCATCGGGGACCACGCGGGCGTCGTAGCACAGCGTGGAGATCATGGAGGACACCGGCTTCATGTCACCATCCATGTAAGCCCTAGACCCTCCCACAGCCAAGATGGCGGCTTGAGGCGGGTTGATGACAGCCGAGAATTCCTTGATGCCAAACATTCCCAGGTTGGAGATACTGGACACAACAATGTCCTTTAAACTCTAATATAGCATATAGAGAGAACTGCAGGACAGTAGAACCTCCATTAAAACAGCTAGAGGAGCATGGACTCATGGAATTTGTGTAATCTTTAGACAAGGGGATAAAAAACAATAACAACAACAGAACCTCCATGCATTAGATGCACTAAACAGGACCTTCGGGAGAGGCCGCTGCTTATCATCAAACAGCTAGAGGAGCATGGACTCATGGAATTTGTGTAATCTTTAGACAAGGGGATAAAAAACAATAACAACAACAGAACCTCCATGCATTAGATGCACTAAATAGGACCTTTGCTTAACAGGGCCGCTGCTTATCATCAAACTGCTAGAGGAGCATGGACTCATGGAATTTGTGTAATCTTTACACAAGGGGATAAGAAACAACAACACCTCCCAAAGTTTTGACTATGTTACGTTGAGGATCACACACAATGCTATCTGAATGACTTATTAGTGTTCTAAGCTATCCATCAAAAATTCTTGTATAGTCTAGTTTGAGAATATGTGTGGGAGGTTTTGAAAATAACACACACAGCATGTTAATCTATAAAAGCAAAGTCGCCCCTCTTCCATTAAAATAAATGTCAGACATATAATGAAAGAAATTGGATTAGTAAAAGATGTTGGGAAAAATTGAAGGAAGAAGAAAGAGCTGAAGACATCTCCAATGAGCTTAGTTGAAAGGGGTCAAGGAAGCTACTGGAAGGTCACTGTGAGAGAGGGTCACCAACAGATCAAATTAGAGACTATTTGTCACCACATCATCACCAAAAGTTAACTTGATGGACACTAACAACAACAAATGGTACTTACCAGAAAGTACCTCCCTGGAACTCCTCAGGTTTGAGGCGGTTTTGTTTGGCTTTGTCTGCTAGAGCCTGAAAACCACAGTGGGTGATACCAAATATCTATGTGGACCCAGACACACAGAGAATACAAGTTTCTAGCAGATTATACATAGACATATACAATAAAACTCTCCTTATGAAAACAGCCTAAATAACTCCTGGTGTTTCCTGGAGGAGATCCACTTTTATTTTTCTGATTTTACAATGGTAGTAGGCCATAGGGGGTCATTAAATAAAATTTCTCTTTGAGAGGTTTTTAATGGACAAAAAAACATCTGTAACTACATATATATGATACCACAATATAAGAAAATTTTAATAAGATATATAAACTTGTTCCAGATTACAACTAGCAACAAACAACAAAGGTGAGAATTTTGATAAATAACCAGGTAATCAGCTTTACATAACCTTGGTGGTGAGATGTAACAACCATTAAGAATATTCTAGTCATAGGTTTCCATTTTGATTGATAACTAAAACATCCCTGTAAAAAAAAGAACAACATCTAAGAGCAGAGTCAAAGTATCCTTTAGGAAGAGTTGTCCTTTCACCGGAGAGTTTCTAAATAGTCAAACTGGTAATTTTTTGAATGAGAACTGTCCTTTATAGAGAGGTATCCTCTAGCGTGAGTGTCCTCTCATGGAGGTTCTACTGAACTGTAGAACTGGCAGTACAAATATAGGAATACAATCATAAAACAGCTCGAGGACAATGAACTCATGGAATTCGTGTAATCTTTACACAAGGGGATAAGAAACAACAACAACAACAACAGAATCCCTCTTCAATCATACAATCATAAAAAACATCCAGTTTCATGTAGATAGTTCAGTAGCGTTGCTCAAGCTTTTCAGCCTTCATGCTTCTATACAAGTGGATTAACTCATGACACAGTTTAACTTTGTGAGAAATTTGAATTACAGATTAGAAATGCAAAGAAGGTAATAAGACCACATTTTATTTTGAATAAAGTTTTTTTAATTTGGTCTTCATAAAGCATAATTTGGATGATAGATTATAGCTACTAGAGAATAAGACCTAATCCAAATAAATTAATAGTGTGTGACATTTCGGTAACAGTTTTGTTTCCTCGGTGGAGAGGTACCAAGAAGACCTTGTCTGGAGGAGGACAAGGTGGCAGAGCCTCCATCAATGAATTAAGATGTAAATATTGCTGTGTTTTGAATATTGACTGGGAGTTTTTTTTTTTTTTTTTTCTTATCCTAGTACACGTGGCCATGATAAACATGGTGGGTAGAAGTAGGCGACTGCTTTTACTGTAAGTCCACCACATGTCTACACATGTGAAAAGCAGTTCGATTTTGCACTTACAAATATAGCAGAGTCCAATTTGGTTACTTGCAATCACTGGTGGAGAGTTGGACTTTTGTAACAATCGGAGGCCATTGGAGCATTTTTTTTTAATCAGAAAAAAGTGCCCAATGCAGGAATCGAGCCCGGGTCGTAGCAGTTGAAAACCAACGGTTTAAGCCATCCTTCCACCGACCCCCTTTGACTAGAAGTTAATTTTTTAAATTGTCAATGGTGTCTTTTTACAAAAATTATTATCCTATTGTATAATTATACAAGGTCATGGAGACTGAATTTATAGATCAAATTCACAATCTGGGTAGGGTTGGGGCTCTGTCTTGAGGCTCCCATACATTCAAAGAGATGGTCTGGTGAGGCCTGGTTGGTCCTGCAGATGGTGCATCAATTGTGCCTGAATGACTTTAATCCAATCAAAAGCTCTTATCCCTTGTAGTGTTAAAATTTGAAATTCATTTTCTTCAGCTCATAGGAAGAATAACTTCTTAGGTCCATTGAAGTCTATAAAAAGGATAAGACACAATTGTGATTCCCATCCCTGGACACTTTTATTTTTCCTTTCATCATTACTCTTCATAATTCACCCTTTCATACCTCATCCAAAAAGGTTAGAAATAGTCAATATTTCACCTTGAAATAAATTTTGATTTTTCGTTGAAAAGAAACTCATGCGGTGTAACTTCAAGTGTCGTGTTACAATTGGGATTATAGATTATCAACACAAGGTAATAGAACAAATCCAAATAAATGAATAATTTGTGACATTTCAGCAACAATGCCGTTACCGAAACATCACACACTATTTATTTATTTGGATTTGGTCTTATTTAACTTGTGTTGATTTTGTTGTTGTCGTGTCCAATGAAGGACCTCAGCTGTCTTCATGCATCTCTATCACAGCAGTTGCAATGTCCACTATCTTGGGTGTGTAAAGCTGGTGCTCTGGGTCCATTTGGAAAATGGGTGCCATTGCCACGTTAATCACCTTGGACCAGAATTTGTTTAAATATTCCAAGGGTCCAGGGAGGACTGGTGTGTGGTCGGACTTCTTCCCCTCTTGTGTTGATAATAATGGTGTTAAAATTAAAGAAGTTGTATTACATGGATAAAAGAAGAACTAATTTAGAGTTTATAACATGAAATCAACTACAGATACAGAGTACTCTATCCAATACCTTAACAGTCTCTGATATCAGGGGGAGATCCAGTCTGTTGGCGGACTTCACAATGGGAGTGATGAGTCCGGATTCCGTGGCCACAGCTACGGAGATGTCCACAGTTGGATTGGTTCGGGCTTGCTGGCCGTCCCAGGAGGAGTTGACTTCAGGGACCATCTGACATCAACATCTCTGGTTGAAGAATATGATAGAATGGGGGAGGTAACAAGTGGGAGGTAAATCTTCACAACTTTATATTTCTGCCCTAAGAGAGAGAGAGAGAGTAATCCCCATAGAAACAATGGATTCTAAGAAACAACATTTTAAAGTACAACCATAAGGTACAAGAAAATAAGACCTAATTCAAATAAATTAATAGTGTGTGACGTTTCTGTAACTGCGTTGGTACCGAAACATCACACACTATTAATTTATATGGATCAGGTCTTATTTTCTTGTAGCTATAATCCAAATTGTGCTTTATCATACAAACACAAGGTAATAAGACCAAATCCAAATAAATAAATAGTATGTGACATTTCGGTCAAAGTGTTGTTATCATCATCAGACAAAAGTACTTTGTGAGAAAATATTTTTTCTCATTCAGTACTTTTGTCTGAAGATGACAAAAACGCTGTGACCAAAATGTTTCTAATCTATAATCCAAATTGTGCCTTATCATTTTAAAATAAACTAATCAGATGTCAAACACCTGCCCAAAATTCAAATGAAAATTTAAGCTGCTCAGAGAGGAGTTTAATTTGAGATATTTTTTTAATTTTTTTTTTATCGCTAGGTCTTTTGAAGGCCCTTTTACAGGAGAGAGAATGATGATTTAGATGATAATGTTTTCCCATAAGAGGACCTTTAAGACTGAGAGATAAGCTTGAGAGATATAAAAATAGAAATAAATTTTTAAAAAACACATATCTGGATGTGAGCAATTGAAAATGTAAAAATAAATATCAGGTAAAAAGTTTCTTTTAAATTTAAATTTGCAAGCTTTAGAGCAAATATACCGTTCTTCAACAGGCTTATTTTCTATGTACAATCTCTAAATAATATTTTTACAGAATAATTGAAAACCTTTTGTTATTAGCATGTGCTCTCGCGGGCGTGCATCAGACTGTTCCCAGCTAAAGTAATAGATAATATACTGGAATTATCTGGATGGCTTAAAATTTTCACACACTTTAGATACAAGAGACTAATACATTGAGAAACAAACACAATTTTACTACAGATCCAAAAAGCAACTAGCGTATAGTAATACTTCCATTTAGCGGACAACCCGCTAGCGGACACCTCTCCACAAAGGACAGTTTTCATTTACAAAATTACCATTTTTACAATTTAGCAACTCTCCGGGTAAGAGGACACCTCTCCCTAAAAGATACTTTGGCTCTGTAACTAGGTGTCCTTTACAGGGAGGTAGTTCTACTGTACTAATATTGGAGATTATTTTAATTCATTATATGGGGAGGTTTACTATATCCTTGGTTCAGTTAGCAAGGTCATAGAGTAGATAACCACACATTTAAAAAAACAATCCTGATCAAAGTTGAGTTTAAAAAAACACAAGGTAATAAGGCCAAATCCAGATAAATAAATAGTGTGTGACGTTTCGGTAACAGTGTTGTTACCATCTTCAAACAAAAGTACTGAATCTTGAAGAAGGTAACAACGCTGTTACAGAAACGTCACACACTATTTATTTATTTGGATTTGGTCTTATTACCTTGTGTTTATAATCTATAATCCAAATTGTGCCTTATCATTAAGTTTTAAAATTAAATTAGGTTAGGTTAGCAAGCCAACGAGGTGGACTCCAAGCATACTATCAACCTATAACCAGAAGCTAACAAAGAGGAAGCAGTGGTACATACTTGAAGAGCAAAGGAACAGGCCTTGATGATGAAATCATTGACAGAAACCTTGACTCCTTCAGCTACACACAAAAAACAGCATGTGTTATGTCACCAAAGTTCACCAATGGATAAAGGCAATGATTGAAACTTAATGTCAGTGTATAGGGGCTATAAAAGATGATTCAACAAAAATCTGGCATTAAAAACACACACACACACACTGATCAATAATTAAAAAGGCATATATTAGATCAAAATATAATTTATTTTACCAATATTTCAGTTGGCTGAACGCCAACCTTTATCAAGGTGTTATAACATATTTAATGTGTGTCAACAACAGAATTAACACAACAACACATTAAATATGTTATAACACCTTGATAAAGGTTGGCGTCCAGCCAACTGAAATATTGGTAAAATAAATTATATTTTGATCCAATATATGCCTTTTTAATTAAAGATTTATTTATGGATTGATCTATTTTCAAAACACTGATCAATCAATAAAATATACAGTTGTGGGGGCTGAGAGACTTCCTTCCAGCCTGCTGGGATGACAGACCACGGCAAACATACAAGCGGGACCTGGAGATGACCACCGCTGTGTGGTGCGGCAGATCGGCGGAAGTCAATGAGATCCCAATAGACATTCTAGGGTGTTGTCTTTATAGGTCTTCCCCTATAAAATGTAGCTAATAAGTAATACCAATAAAACACCAACTTTGAAATACTTTCTGAACCATCGCTGGACTAATAAATTGACACACCACACAGACGAACCTTGCTATAACAACATCACCTGGGACCCAGAAATTATGTTGTTGTTATAGCCATGAGACAAAAAGATAAACTTTCTGTAATCCAAGGAGAGAATGAAATAAATAAAAAAAATAATGGTTGCCTGTAAAGTCGGTTTTACGGGCGAAGATTTTACGTG
Source organism: Cordylochernes scorpioides (assembly GCA_030710605.1). Classification (NCBI taxonomy): domain Eukaryota; kingdom Metazoa; phylum Arthropoda; class Arachnida; order Pseudoscorpiones; family Chernetidae; genus Cordylochernes; species Cordylochernes scorpioides. The sequence goes on from CP092876.1 coordinate 30,493,782, forward strand.
ACAACGGTAGAATATTTATTGATATGAATATAATTAAATTGCACAATAGGAACAAGGAATTGAATGAAAATAAGAATTGCACAAATTTTAACTATAGAAATATATTTTGTTTACTAAAACATTGTACATGTAAGCTTAAACTTAACTAATTCCTATTTGAGTGATTTTGTTGAGGATAGGACGATGATAGGAGAAATATGAAATGAAAGGAAGTGTTTCTGCTGTAATGTGTCTTGCGAAAGTCAAGTCGATAGTTGTTCCTTTTAACGTAGTTGACTTAGAAACGTTTGATACGCAATCAAGATTATACGTATTTTTCATGAAATTAAGAAACGAGTTGTCAGGCTTTACGTTTTTGTTAAAATCACCACACAGAAGAATCGGTATACTAGAATCAACTTGCACGAACGATGGCACGTACTGGCTGTTGTGAATGTACGGACCGAGTCCTTGCCATAGTAACATTCCAATATCCTGCATACTAGCTCCTGGATGAATATATACAGCACCGAGTATAAACTTGAAGCTAGTATTAGCGGCGAAGCAAGTAACTTCAGTCATGCACATGTCACCCTTGGTTTTAATGACACGAGTTACGTCTGTAATCGCAACTTGGAACACTTCCGCCGTAGATGTCGATGATAATTTACGATAGATCGCCACTCCACCAGCCGCGTTGGTATTTGAAAATCAAAACACTTATTCAGATCGAAGGTTCAAATTTTTGCTAAATAAATTTGAAATTAAATATAATTTGTAATTGTAAATGATGAAGTTGAAAATTAAAACATTTACTTAAATTAGATGTTAAAATTCTTGCTCAACACAGTTTAAATGAAGTTTTCTTATATCTGCCACTTTTTCTTAATATTTGTAATTTTAAAGAATCAATTCGAAAATCAAAACATTTATTCAGATCGAAGGTTCATATTTTTGCTAAATAAATTTGAAACTATTTAAAATTTGTAAAATAATAATTAATTAATTAATTAATTTTAAACTAATAATTTACTTAACACTATCAACATTTATCAATAGTATGACATAACCTATAAACTCAGTTTCTCAACTTTTGTGTCAATCTAACAATTAATCAATCAATCATAGATTACGATAATGAAATATCAGTGTACAATTATTTACCTTTATTGTTGTAGTTGTTGTAAATGACGAATCTAAGCACTCCACATTTTCACTACAGACACAGCTGACGATACTTTAACCACACGTGTGAACTTGTATTATGACGCTTTCTTGTTTTTCCAACGCCAAGAACGTTCGAGAAAGACAAAGACAAGCATGCGTCGATTCAATGCGCCTAATTCTCTAGCGCTGCGCGCGCAGCACTCTCGTTCGGTGACTCATCGTAACGTTACCGGGCGTTACACTTTTTCATAAGTGACTCCCAGCCGCAACCTAATTTAAGACGTTGTCACGTCAAAAAGTTATAAAATCTACTAAAAGGTAAATATCAAAGACAACAGTATATGAGAGAGATGATAATGAACATTATTTATAAAATTATATAGGATAAGCCTTCTTTTTTTCTATAAGTACTGTAATGTTTTCTAGCTGTTGGTTGCCTCAAATCTCAAACACCATAAAGGATAAGCTTTTATTTTTACAAATTCAACCAAGCTTCAGCACACCAATACCTTACACAGTAGAACCTCTACGAGAGGACACTCCCACTAGAGGACACCTCCCTACAAAGAAGATTTTTCATTTATAAAATTACCATTTTTACTATTTTGACACTCTCCAATAAGAGGACACCTCTCCCTAAAGGACACTTTGGCTCTGTAATTAGGTGTTCTTTACATGGAGATTCTACTGTATATATCTTTTTTTTATATTTCACTAGCGGACGTACCCGGCTTCGCCCGGGTTTTACCCGAGTAAAGGTTTGTCTAACGAATCTCTCGATAAAGTGAACATTTTTTCCCGGTCCCTTGAAAAATACTCGATAAGTTGAATAAAATCAATATTAATTAGTTCCCTCGGTAATTGGAAGTTAAAGGAATAGTATCTTGCCTTGGAATTGTATCATTATTCTTGTCTCAAATAAATTGCCGTGTCATCCTGAATTTTGTCTTTCCTAATTTTCTACATTACAAAATCATTGTATCATCATGATAATATTTAGAGCAGATTATTGAATTATAACAGATAAATTAGAATATTTATCTTGATTATTTCTAGGCGAAAAGTTATTTCAAAAATTTTATTTGCTAGAAACCTTCTCAGTACTATACTAAATAACTTCCCAAAGTTTCATGGCGTTCCAATGAGTGGTTTGGTCAGGCATAAAGGACAGACAGACACATACACACACACGCGAGCGAGCGGCCGCGCTTTTTCGAGCTCCGCCGTATTCGCCTCTGGCGCGTGTGTAGATGGAGGAAAATACGCCAAGTTCGACACTGGCAGGAAGCCCAGGAGAAGCTGAATCTATGCCTGAAAGGCCCAGCTCAAAACTCCAAGCTGGTGAAGAGATATCACCAAAAATCACTTTCCAGAACAAAAATTCTGAAAAATCTCAAGAAAAAACAAAGTATGCAAATCCGCCAGCAGGCGACGTGCATGTAAATCCGGCCGTCGCGCGTGACGTCACCGCGCCGCCGACTGCTGCTTCTTCCAGCGAGAATTTAGCCGACCCGGCCTCGCTCAACTGGGCCGACAGCGAGATGGCGGAGGTCGACGCCAACGACGGCTACACATTTGTGAAGAGCAAGAAAAGGCGCCTCTCTTCAACACCTGAGCACGCTGCAAAGCAGGCAAGCAGGCCTGCTGAGAAACGCGGCCCCCAGCAGCAGAAGCGGACAACAGGGCCGAGGTCAATGCTGCCCCAGGAAATCAAGGCGACGCGCGCCAACATCGCCGACGCCAGGGCGAGGCAGGCCACTACCAACCACGAGAACTATGTCTTCGTGGAGCTGTGCCCAGACATCCCGGACTACTCCTACCTCAAGGCCATGAGCACGCTACTCGGGGGGCCAAAGAGCATCACGCAGTTCCATCGAATGAACGGCCACTTCATCGTGGGTCTTGCGGACAAGAAACTTGCGAACCGTCTGGTCGCGGACGGCCTAGAAATCGAGGGTACGTCCCTCAGGGTCTTCCCCTTCCTCAAAAGGGCGGAGCGCATAGTCGTGGCCAACCTGCCCGGCTTTGTTGAGGACAGCACCATCGCGACCGCCCTGGGCCAATTTGGGAAGGTCACCTCCATCGCCCCCATCCTGGTTAAAATGGGCGAGTTCACCTTCACCGCCGGCCGCCGGGAGGCGTTCATCCTGCTCCGCGAGGGCGTAAGGCTGGAGACGCTGCCCACCCGTCTGACCATCCACTCCAAGGGAGACACCCTGTCGGCCTTCCTCTCCTTCGGAATCAAGTGTTCCAAATGCGGTAAACAGAGCCACCGCAGAGCCAACTGCCCAGCGCTCGCCAGGCAAGGGAACGGCAGCCCCAGGCAAGCAGCGTCTCCCACCGACGCAAGGCCCCCCCCTCCCTCCTCCTCAGCGACCAAGGAAGCCGTCACCTGCGCCCGCAACACCGGCGTCCCCTGTCCAACCGGCGAAGACTTCGGCCGAGGCTCAGGCGATCCCCTCGGCACACCAGCCTGCCGAACAGATAGATCTCACCCACCCTGCCCCTGCTGCCCACCCTGCTCCCCTGGCTGCCCTGCGGAACCCCGAGCCTCGCATCCCTCCGCTCGACCACGAGATGTCGGTGGAGAAGCTGTCCTCACCTCCCGCCACGCCTGCCCGGGGAAAGGCCGCACTCGAACAGCTGCTGGAGCACCTCGGGAAGTCCCCCAACCCCTCCATCGACTGGGACAAGCTGCCCGACCTGAACTGCGAGGAGGCTCAGAAGCTCCTCACCTCTGAGACCACCATGAAGAGGCGAGCGCCCACGCTAACAAAGGAACAGTTCACCGCCCTCGAAAAATTGCACGAAACCATCAAGGCCTTGTGCCCAGACTCCAACTCTACCATCCGCAAAACCCTCCAGAAGACCAGGAAGGTGCTGCGTGAAGGACGGCCCCAATGAGTTACCGCGTCGCCACCATCAACGCGCGAGGGCTCGCCACTCGGGGGAGGAGCCTTGCCCTTTGTCATTTACTCAGGCAACATCACGTGGACATCGCGTTTGTCCAGGAGACAAACGCATTTCATCTGGGCAGCGGCCAAGACCTCTACCTCGGCTACGGCGCTGTTGTGTTGGCCCATCCCGTAGCCATCTCGGGATCCGGACTCGCCTGCGTCTTCGGACCAGGCGTAGCCGTGCTACAACAGCGTATCCTGTGGCCGGGCCACATCGCCTTGGCAACAATAGATGTCCACGGCGAGGAAATGACGGCCATCGCCGTTCATCTGGCGCATGAACCCCGGGAGAGAAACCGACAACTGGAGCTCTTGGCGGCGACAGCGGCACAGGAAGAGGAGGGGGCCTGTTGGATCATCGGCGACTTTAACATCAGGGATCGGGGCCCCTCATCATCATCATCATCGGATGCCCTCGCCGCTCTTCTGGACCTGGCCGCGCTGGTCGACGTGGCCACCCAGTTCGACGCCGCCCACCTGCCCACCAGAGTCGCCATGCACGGCGAACAAGTCGAATCCAACCGCCTGGACCGGATCCTCGTCCCTGCTGGAGTCCTGGATCGCGTGTCCATCTACGCGACCAGCCACTACCACCTCTCGGACCACCGCCTCGTGCTGCTCCAGGTGGGCCCGCCCACCACCGCCGTCTCCTCCCCCACCCAGCCTCGCTTGGCCGCGATGCTCCGCTCGGGCCTTGCTCTCGAACATCTGGCTGGCTACATCCGGGAGTTGGAGGAAGACACAGCGCACGATGACGACGACGGGACCTTCTGGGATAGGTGGACCTCCATCAAGGCGGGGCTGCTGGCGGAGGCCAGATCCCTGCACGATCCGCGCCACGCTGCCAACGACAGCTACGTCTACAGGGCGAGACGTTACATCGCGGCGCAGCTCGAGGCCTCCTCCATCCGGGCGGAGGTCGCGGCCTTGATGGCTACAGGCCTGTCGCGCTGCCCTCGGCCGACTACAGGGTCCTGGCCGCCATCCTTCACCGGCGCCTCAAGCCCCACCTGCGGACCCTGGTGCCGGAATGCCAGACCTACGCCGTCCCCGGGAGGTCCCCGTCATGGAACATCGCCATGGTGAAGGACGCCATCGAGGAGGCCACCGCCCTGGGCTCGCCGCTGGCCGTCATGGGCGTCGACCTAGAGTCCGCCTTTGACTCATTGGACCGCGGCTTCCTGGAGTCCCTGCTAACATCCCTCCGCCTCCCGCCGGCCTTCATGGACTGGATTAACATCCTCTACGCCGGGGCGGACGCCACCATCCGGGCCGGAGGCTTTCATACAACAGCCTTCCCCCTTCTCAATGGCCTCAGGCAGGGTTGCGCCGTAAGCGCCGCACTCTTCAGCATCGCCACGGGGCCGCTGCTACGTCGCCTGGAGTTGACCCTCGGCGTGGGCAATGTCATCGCCTACGCCGACGACATCGTCCTCCTATTCCATCGCGACGGAGACTTCGAGCAGGTGGCGACCGTCTTCGAAGACTATAGGCAGGCCTCCGGAGTTGCGTGAACCTCCGGAAGAGCGCTGGCCTCTGGTGCGGCGCCTGGCGCAACAGCGGCGACTCCCCTCTCGGCGCCTCCTGATCGACCACCTCCATCAGGATCCTCGGGCTCGACATCGCCCCCAGGAGCACCGTCGCCCACCGGGAGCAGCATCTCCTGGCCCTCCTGGAGACTGCGTGCCGCAGATGGACGCCCTTCACCCGCGGCCTCTCCCTCGTCGGACGAGCAAGAGCGGCGAACACGCTGGTGGGGTCCACGATCCAGCACCACCTGCATGGATACCTCCCATCACCCCCGACCATCGCCAAGCTGCAGGCCCGACTGGCGAGGTTCGTCTGGGGGCCAGACCACACGGCGTGGCTTCCCGCCAACGTCATGGCGAGGCCAGTTGCCATCGGAGGCCTCGGCCTTCTCGACCTCGCGACCCAGCTCCAGCTCGCCTGCCTCAAGGGGGTACAGGTCGCGCTCCGCGGGGGCAGAAATGCCTTCAGCTGGCTGGTCGGCGGCAACAGCGGGGAAGCCTGGATCCACCCTCCACCGGACGGCACCCGTCTCCAGCCCCGCCGTCTCCGGCTGCTGAAGCTATGGGAGGAGGCCTCCAACATCCTGGGCCTTAACCACCGGGCGGTCCCCACGGCTCAGCTGCTGGACTTCCCCATCATCGGTGGCTGCCGGTTCCTCCGCCCTCCCGACCTCCTGGCCCCCGCCCGCTGGAGCGGAGCCCGAGTCCGGGACCTCATCGAGGAGGAAAACCTCATCGCCCGCCCTACGCGCTCGGCCCTGGCTGACGCCGCGGCCCTGGGCGCCTTCTGTCGGAGGCTGACCTCCGAGAACGCCGTGGGCTTCGGGGCGGAGTCCACGCCTTCATCAAGTTCCCTTGCTGCGGCCGTGGTGCTGCGTGGGACGGCTACGCCGTTCCTCAACGGCCTCACGACCCGCTCGGCCCTGGATCGCCCGCGCCTCGCCGCCACGCCCATCTCAAGGTTCACCTCGAGATGGTCGCCCACCATCGGTCCACCACCATCCAGGATCGACTGGGCCTCGCTGCGGCGCTGCGCCCACTCGGGCCACGAGGCCGACGCGGCCCTCAAGTTGGCCCTCCACGCCCTGCCCCATCCGGCCCATCCTGCCTCGGTCGGCCCCTCCTGTCCTGCCTGCGGGTCCATCGACCGCTCCCTCAGCCACCGTTACTGGTGCTGTCCCTCCATCAGGCCTCTCATTAGAGAGGCCTTCAACATCATAGGGCGGCCCCCTGACCTGCAGGCTTGGATCTTCGGCGGGTCCGGCCTTGAGGACGACGCCATTTCCATCCTGGCGTCGGCAAAGTTGCGAATCTACCGCTGCTTTGTCCAGGTTGGGCTTGGAGAAGCGGTGGAGGACCCGCTCATCGCATGGTCCAGGACCCTCCAGCGCCGAGGTCTCCTCCCTTTGTCCCCTTTGTAAATTTGTACCATATATGTATATATTTAATTCTATATGTATATATTTTCCTCTTCTCTCTCTCTCTCTCTCATGTGAGATGTAAAATTGTCTAGAAGACAATAAATAATTTTTAATTGTCGAAAATTGTCACACACACACACACATACATTCATTTTTATATATATAGATAATTTTTCTTTTCTTTAATGAAAAATATACATATTTATGACATTTTTCTTCTTAAACAAAAACAAAAAAAAAAGAGAACAAATCAGGATATGAATCACTATATGGAAAACTCCGCCTTTGCCGGTCCCAAGCCCGGATGAAAAAGGAGGAGGGGGAGCAGTAACAATTTCACTAAAAAACCTGGGTTCAGCTGGCCTGCTGATAGTACCCTGTAAGGGCTCCTGCACATGGCGTCTGTTCCTCATGTCAGAGGTGGCCATTTCTTTTGGAGCTAAGTCGGCCTGCCGCTGAGTAGTGCTCCCAGTCTTAATGACAAAGGCAGATGCATTCTACTTCACCCAGTCATGATGGTTTCTGTGTTGTTATCCAAGACGAGGCAAGATTAACTAAGCATTAGTTTATTACCTATTATATTATATGTATTATATACAAGTCAAAAGAGATCACTAGCAGAGTATTATTCCTTTTGGTTTCCAGAGCTCAACAATCTTTGAGCCTAATACTCTGCACATCTCCTCCCTTAACTTTACAGGAACCTTCGAGGTATCTTGACTGCCCTTCCATATCTTGTATGCACGGCTGGCATTGAAGGGAGGCTCTTCTCTGGATCCTGGTCTTGGTTGTCCCTCTGCATCCTTCCATCTCTTGTAGATGAGGCCGTTGGTGTAGGGCAATCCTCCTCGGTCTCTTGCTCCTGGTCATCCTTGCATCTCTTTGAGAGCCAGGTTGATGTCGAAGTGGGGGTCTCCTCATTTCTCTGCTCCTGGCGCTTTCCAGGGGCATCGTCCTATATGCTTGAAGAGTCAGATAGCAATCTTCTTCTTTCTTCTTGGACTTGGGCTTCTTAGATTTCTTCTTGGGAGGTTCTTCAGCTTCTGCTTCCTCCTCCTCACTGTCCTCAGCTTGCTTCCTCTTCTGGGGAGTCTCTTCCTCCTCATTGTCAGAGGACTCCTCCTCATCTCCGGACTCTTGAGTTCCAGATTTGGGGCAGTCGTCCTTCTTATGGCCAAACTCCCCACAGGTGTAGCAAGCCTTCTTGGACTTGCGCTGGTTCTCCTCCTGTCCTCCATCTTCAGCCGTGTTGTTGGTACACTCATATTTACGGTGGCCAACTTCTCCGCAGTTGTAGCAGGTGTTGTTGCTGCCTCCATCACGGCTCTGTCCACGGCCACGTCCACCACCACGGGCAGGTTTGGTACATTCAAACTTGCGGTGGCCTTCTTCCCCGCAGTTGTAGCAGCCTCTGTTATCTCCACTTCCGAGTCTACCACGCTGTCCGCCGCGGCCTCCTGATGATAATTGCTGAATCATTCTCACAATGTTTAATTTTTCACTTGTCTCCCCAGAGAGAAGTGGCTGCTTTAGTTTATTAACAACGTATATTTTCGAGTTTAAGTGCTGGCCTTTATTTTGAAGTTTTACGTGGATCATTCCAACTGTTTCCAAGGGTATTCCATTTGGACCTTGTAATATTTTATCAGATTTTTCCAGTTTTATTCTTTGGAAACTTTGATAATAATTTTGTAGGGGGAGCACGTTGACATCAGCTCCGGTGTCAATTTTAAAATTAATTAGTCTATTATTTACCTTAATTGGTACTATCCATTTCTTGGAATTATCTTCTACAGATCCCAAAAAAGCTATCTCTGATTTTATTTTATTTATGGCTTCTGATCTACATACTTTGGCATAATGGCCCTTTTTCTTGCATTTACTACAATACGAGTTCATAGCTGGACAATTTTTCCAATCATGATTATTTGAATTGCCACACCTGGTGCATCCATGTGATGACCCTCCCAACTGGTTTGACTTGAATTGTCTTATTTTTGGTTCGTGCCTTTTTGTTTCTTTTATATGATTAGGCATTTTCCTTATTTGATCTACAGAATCTTGTTGGTAAAGGCTAGACTGCTGTTCTTTGACACTTTCTAATTGCTTTGCCATTAGTGTGGCTTTTACTAAGGTCAAGTCTGTATCAAGTTGCATTCTTTCAGATAATGCTCTATCCCTTACTCCAACAACTATCCTATCCCTAATCAACTCATCATGTAACATCCCAAAATTGCAGTGCTCAGCTAGGCTATGGAGTGCTGTGATAAATTCATTCACCTTTCCCCCTTCCTGCTGACATCTTTGATTAAATCTTGCCCTTTCATAAATTATATTACGTCTTGGAATAAAGTGACTTTCAAAGCATTCAATAACTTTATCATAATTTTCTAGTTGGTCACTTGCTATTTTACATGACAACAAAATGTCATCTGCATTATCACCCATGCAGTACACGAGCATATTAACTTGCTCATTTTCTGGGATATTAATTAACCAGCTTGCCTGCCTAAAACGTTCAAATCTCCTAATCCATTTTGGCCAATCACCTGGATTTGAAAAATTAAAAGGTTCTGGGGCTACACAATTATAATTTTGGGGCATTATAAAGACTTATTTATAATAAAATATAACTTACCAAAAAGTTTGCTTGATGTCAAGTTTCAAATTTTCTTCGAACAACGACCTTCTTTATGAATTCAGTTTACCGCTTCTAAGCTTGCTTGATGTCGAATTTCAAATTTTCTTCGAACAACGACCTTCTTTATGAATTCAGTTTACCGCTTCTAAGCTTGCTTGATGTCGTATTTCAAATTTTCTTCGAACAACGACCTTCTTTATGAATTCAGTTTACCGCTGCCACCATGTGTTGTTATCCAAGACGAGGCAAGATTAACTAAGCATTAGTTTATTACCTATTATATTATATGTATTATATACAAGTCAAAAGAGATCACTAGCAGAGTATTATTCCTTTTGGTTTCCAGAGCTCAACAATCTATGAGCCTAATACTCTGCACAGTTTCAAACAGACACCATTAAGGTTCACAACTTGATATCCTAATATGATTGAGTGGAGATAAGAAAGAAGTAGACTACATGGAAGATGAAGGAAACTTGATGAGAGTTAGAGGTAAACCATCATTCCAGTGGGTATGGCAGTTTAATTTACAAGATTGCTACAACTATTGTATTTTTTCTCCCACAATAAATCAATAAGAAGATTTCCAACAAGTTTTCTTTATCTAAAATGGCAAGCTTTGGAGCATTAGCACATCATCAGGCCTGACGAAGAGCAAACACTTGAAAGCTTATCATTTTGGTGGCTGAATAAAGAAACTTGTTTTCAATCATCTTATGGACGTAGGGGTATAGAGTTAATGGAGAAAATTTGTCTGTATATATTTACCAAAAGTCTAACTTAACTTGATGAACACTAACAACATAAATGGAAATTTTTCCGGGAGGATATTGATCTAAAGAGACAAAGGTCGCCTCTCCCGTCAAAACTAGACGCCATCTATTGACCGTCGCCGCAACTAGCGGCCTCTGGTCGATGACAAAGCCACAACACCAGCTTTGGTAAACTGAAAAGCATCCACCTAGAGACCATGGTTTCGGGCTAATGGCCCTCGTCAGCCCAAGAGAGGCGACCTTTATATCTTTAGACTAACAACATAAGTTTTGTACAATTATCCTTAGAAATCAAATCTATTGTAGGGCTCCTTCTTCTTATATAAATAGTCTCTATTTGAAGATTTATTCTTTTTTTTTTTTTTTTTTTTTTAAGAAAAAAAAAAAGGGCACTGAATAATTCTATCCTCACAAACTATCTAGATCAGTATTTCTATCAGAGATATTACAAATCCCCACAAGGCAATACAGTAGAACCTCTCTGTAAAGAATAAAACCTAATTGCAGAGCCAAAATGTCCTTTAGGGAGAGGTGTCCTCTTACCAGAGAGTTTTTAAATAGTAAAAATGACAATTTTGGTAATGGAAACTGTCCTTTGTAGAGAGATGTCCATTAGCGTGAGTGTCCTCTCATAGAGGTTCTACTGTATATAAAAAAAATGCTCCAATGGCCCCCGATTCTTGCAAAAGTCCAACCCCACCAGCGAGTGCAAGTAATCAAACGGGGCTCTGGCACATTTGTAAGTGCAAAGTCAAACTGCTTTTCACATGTGTAGACATGTGGTGCGCTTATAGTAAAAACAGTTGCTAACTACCCTCCTTGATTATCATGGCCTGTACCACATGTACTAGGGATAAGCAAAAAAAAAAAAACTGTATATAGTTGAAGTTTTACCTTGAAGAGATTTCCTCATCTTCAGAATGGCATCCACCCTTGAATCAACGGTCTGGTAGACGTGGGGAATTGTGCTCTGGAACAGTGAGGTGATGTCAGGTGGATGGAACATTACAGACAGAGGGAAGGGGATAATACTTTGGATTCTGTGAGCCTCTTGGCGATGGTGCGGCGCATGTTGGTGAGTGGGATATCCACATAGGCTGCCCCAGGGGGAGGGGCAGAGACTGCAGCAGTAGCGGGGGAGGAAGAGGCTACAGGGGCTGCCTTAGCAGCACCCCCAGACTCAACATATTTCAGTATATCCCTGGAAACAGAGAACAACTCTTGAGATAAAGGACAATCTAACAGCATGGTGGCATCATTATAACTGGTGTCCTACCTATACTAGTCTATCCAGTAGAACCTAATACATAAGAGAACATTCTTGCTGGAGGATACCTCTCTCTACAAAGGACAGTTTTCATCTCAAAAATTGTCATTTTTATTGATTAGTAGCTCTCCAGTAAAAGGACAGCTCTTTACAAAGGACAGTTTTCATCTATAAAATTACCATTTTTATTAATTAGCAACTCTCCAGTTAGAGGACACCTCTCTCCAAAGGAAACTTTGGCTCTGCAACTAGGTGCCCTTTACATTGAAATCCTATATATTGTTACGTGTAAGGCCTCTAAACGGTTGCAATCTCCGCCAATAGATGGCGCTTTCGCCGGATTCCCTTGCTGGCTGATGTGGGAGTCGCCGACTGCTGTGGTCCCGTTTCCTGGGGAGGTTGGATGTAAATACGCTTTTGTGTTGGCCCCAGGATGTAGGGTCATGTAAATACACATTATTTGTTGTTTTATTTAGATGTATTGTTTAGTAATAGATGACAATAAAGCAAGTGCTTCTAGTCTCCGTGCCGCCTCCTGTCGTTACTATCGCCACTGCCATCTTCGCCAGGCTACTGCTGCTGCTACTACTCTTCTGGTAAGTCTCTCGTGTCCCCCCACCAGTGGTAAGGCCGAGAGATACTGCCAGAGGAAGGGAGTTTCCACAGGAGAGGTGGAACTCAGGAAGTCTTTGGGTGGCCTGCGGGGAAAAGCCGCAGGGAAGAGCAACGGGAGCCTGAGCAGGTGATCCACGAAGGAAGAAGCGGCGTTGTCGCAAAGAACCGGTAGGGTCAACACGCGACAATATCTTATACTAGTCCAATTTTAGTGAAGTAGAACACATTTTAAGCTCTATTTTTTTTTTAGTTAAAAACATTACAGTAGTCTCTCTCTAAAGAGTAACACTTAGTAGCAGAGCAATAGTATCCTTTATAAAGAGAGGTGTCCTCTTCCCAGAGAGCAGCCAATTAGTCTTCTTCTTTCTTATCTCCACACTGGGTGAAGTAGAATGCGTCTGCCTTTGTCATTAAGACTGGGAGCACTACTCAGTGGCAGGCCGACTTAGCTCCAAAAGAAATGGCCGCCTCTGACATGAGGAACAGTGCAGCCGCTCCTAACATGGAGTACAAACTCTGCTCATCCTGTATTCCTAGATTAGGAGCCCTTACAGGGTACTATCAGCCGGGCCAGCTGAGCCCAGGTTTTTTAGTGAGCTTGTTACTGCTCCCCCTCCTCCTTTTTCATCCGGGCTTGGGACCGGCAAGGGCGGAGTTGCCAATTAGTAAAAATGGTAATTTGGGTGATGAAAATTGTCCTTTGTCTTCTAGCAAGAGTGTCCTCTCATGGAGGTTTTACATTAATAAATGTCTCAGTGAGAAATGATTCTTTTAAGAAATTTGAATTATGATGAGCATGATTCTTTTGAATTGATTGATTTTTAAAAAATTGTATCTTTATCATTGCAATAAGGACGGTAGAAAAATTATTTTATTTAAAAAAAATCAACATCATTATAAATAGTCCAATTTTATTTTATACCAGATGGCATATTGATGCATCATATTTATATTAAGTCTGAATGTTTCTTGCACAGGTACAACCCCACAGGTACTTGCAAGTAACCAAACAGGGCTCTGGGACTTTTTAAATAAAAAATAAAAGGTTTCTATAGGTGTATATAGATGTGGTACACTTACAGCAATAAACCCACCATGATTAGCACAACCTGTACCATGTGTATTGGGAGGGGGGGGGGGTTGATAAACGGGTGGTCCAAACCGTTGGTTTTCGGCTGCTATGAGCCGGGATTGAATCCTGCATTGGGCACTTTTTTCTAATTAAAAAAAAAAAATACTCCAATGGCCCCCGATTCTTGCAAAATTCCAACCCCACCAGTGAATGCAAGTAACCAAACAGGGCTCTGGCACATTTGTAAGTGCAAAGTCGAACTGCTTTTCACATGAGTAGACATGTGGTGCACTTACAGTAAAAAGCAGTCGCCTACTTCTACCCACCATGATTATCATGGCCTGTACCATGTCTACTAGGGATAAGAAAAAAATTATCTTGTTTACACAACAACTATTTAAAAACATGCTGTGATTTTTTTTTTATTATTCAGTACTTTTGTCTAATGATGGTAACAAGGTTGTTACAGAAACATCACACACTATTTATTTGGATTTGGTCTTATTACTTTTTCTGAGGTGATGGAAAGGGAATGACCTTCGGATATGAAGGCCAGCTGTGAAACAAACAGAATAACTCTGACAAATAAGCAGTCACGGACCAACAGCAACATTGTTAGCAAAAGAAGAAAGATCTCTTTAAAAATCCTGTGAGTTCAACTGACCTGGTTGATGCATCAGTGTCAAACATAATGGTACTCTATGATAAGGTAGCACAATTTGGATTATAGATTATAAACACAAGGTAATAAGACCAAATCCAAATAAATAAATAGTGTGGGAGGTTTCGGTAACAGCGTTGTACTTTCACCATTCAGTACATTTGTCTGAAGATGGTAACAATGCTGTTACCGAAATGTCACACACTATTTATTTATTTGGATTTGGTCTTATTACCTTGTGTTTATAATGGTACTCTATTTAAACCTTCAAATTGTACCAAGGATTACCACAAGGATCAATCTTTAGCCCAACTTTCTTCACCCTATTTATTGCAGTCATAGAAGAAAAAAAATTCACCTAGCACCAATATTGGACTTTTCGCTGATGACATTATTTTATAGAGCAGAAACACTACTTAGAAAAAAGCAGAAATGGATTTGAACAAAACTCTCCTCCATCTAGAAAAATTTGCTAATAAGCATAAATTAGAATTTAGCCCCCAAAAATCTGAAACTTGTCTTTTTACTACAGATAAGAAAAGCTATACGAAACAAGACCAAAAATTATTCACAAAGGACAACAATTACAATATAATAAATATCCTAAAAACCTTGGCTACACCCTGAATCCAGAAATTAACTCAAGTAAACATATTGAAGAAGTTATTATAAAAGGAAAAAACAGACTAAAAATCCTGAAATACATTTCAGAAAGAGAGTGGGGAGCCATTGTAACAAGATTATAATTAACTTACAAATCTCTAATTAGACCAATCCTGGAATATGGATATCAAATCTCTGGTACAGCATCTGGAACAAATCTAAATACATTGGAAAGGATAAAATAGAATTATTACAGGTCTTCGAAATACCTGCCCTAATGATATCATACTTTACGAGGCAGACATTATGCCCTTAAAGGATAGAGGAAGCTACAATCTGCCAAAATATATAAACAAGATCAAAAGTTATGCAAAGAAGCCCAGAATTTCCAATTACAGTATAACCTCTTTAATTCGACACACCCCAATTCGACACTCGGCGATAATTCGACCATGTTCTGATGTCCCGACCTCCAGCCTATCAAATAACAAACCGTAATTCGACATATCGATAATACGACACTTCCGATAGTTCGACCATTTAAAAATTCGAATTTCGACAGTTGAATGTTTTTTACTTACAACTTTACACTAAAAAGGTATTACGGCGGCGATCGGCGGGCGCCGATAGGTTCGCGCGCGCTTTTGGTTCCTGGTTAGTTTAAGTTTCACTTTGCAGTGCGGTTGCGCAATGTCGCGAGTGTTATTATTATTTTTTTGTTTTTTTAGGTTGGGATTTAGGCTTCGTGCGCTAATTAACAATAATATTTTATTTTTAAATTTCAGCATTAAAATATTTTAGTTATTTTAAATTTTACAAATGATTATGATAACATTTTATTTCAATATTCCATTTCTGTGTTATTATAAAAGATTTAAACACAAAATCAATAACACCTGCAGCAGCAGTGGATGACTTTAATACATTAAAATTTATTTATTAAAAGACATTTCAGAGGAAGAAAGACATGCATGTTTTTTTTCAAAATGACCATCTGGAATACATCTTGAATAGGATTTCAGTGCAAAAACAGACATCTATAAAGTAATTTTTTAAAAGATCTTCATGATTATTTTTAAATAATATTTTAAAATTTTCTTTTTAATTACCATATTTATTTCCTTTCAACTGCTATATTTTCAATTAGAATAAAATATTATTTAATATACAGTAAAACCCCTCTATAGTGAACCCCAATGGGACAGAGCTTTTGGTTCACTATAGCCACGGTTCACTATAGCCACGGTTTGGCCATTTTTTTTACTTTTCAAAATTTTTAGACCGTATAATTAAAGGACAACCATACACACTGGAAGAGGCTTCCTCTTAATAGTGGTCACTTTGTTTTAATTCCCTTAATTGACCAATTTCTTTACATTAATACTGAATAATAATAAAAATCATTAGATGATAGGTTCTTCCTATCATTAACATACATGTACCTCTATGTCTAATTTAAAAATCAAGACAAAACCTAGGCAAAGTTTTATTAAATATATATTCAAAGATATAAAATGATTTTAAAACATCATTATCACATTATATAATACATTGTTTACTTGGAAAAATGGCTCTAACACCTTGTTGCTTCAAAGCATTCTTCAAGCATTGCACCATTCAAATAAAGTTGGTGTTTTTCTTCCATTTCATTTTCCCACATATTCTTCTAGATCTAGATTTCGTTTTTTTAAAACCTGTCCTGCAAAACATTGCTGACTTTAAAATCATCATAGTTAATGGCATAAAAATAGTTTTTGTTTGATCACGGGACCATTTATTAGGATTTTTTTAGCCCTAAAACGTACGATCGCGATCGCGGCAAAAGTTGAGGTTGATTCCTCTTTGTAACATTTTTTAATGGCTTTATATTTTATCTTTTATAATAGAAAAGTTATATTCTCTTATTTTAATATGTTCTTAACATTTTGCCTGTGTTGTTTCACTTTGAAAAGTTCTGAAAATGGCCTTTTTTTTAAAAAGAAATAACGCTTTTGTTTTTAAAATGCCTTTGTTTTCTTCATTTTGGAAGCCATTTGTATTTTATATTTCAAATTTAATGGATGAAAATATATTCTATTTAATAAAAAGTATAATGTGTTAAAATTTATACAACATACAGCAAAAATAAAGTGCAAAATTCAAAACAAACAATGCCGCTAAATTTATTGTTTTGAAATCGCGATCCGCAAGTTGAAACATGCTCAAAATTTGGTTGTTTTTATTTTTTTTTTTTAATTACAATTCTAAGTTCTTTATAAGCATAGTATTTTAAATAGATTTTATCATTTTGGGACCGAAAATAGGTTCGTTATAGGGGTAGTTCATTATTCTAAAAATTGCAAAGTTCGTTATAACGATGGTATTTTCAATGGAATGGAATTGGGAATCGGCGTGGGTTCGTTATAAGGGAAGGTTCGTTATATCCAGGGTTCGTATTAGCGGGGTTTTACTGTATTATATTTAATATTTTAATGTCTGTAGAGTTAATATTTGATTATATTACTGAAAAGAAACACATTACCAGTAAATTTATTTGTTACAATTATTTATGTTTCTAAAATATGTATTAATGCCATTTTGTCACCGATACTAAAAGTTAATCATGAAAATAAAAACACACAATGGTTTCAATTAATATCATTAATTTATATTACAAGGCTATTTTTAAAAAATATTATTTTAGTGAGTTAGATGATTACCTAATCATCTGACTTTAATTCAACACTTCCTTTAATTCAACCGAAAGCTCTGATCTCTTGGGGTGTTGAATTAAAGAGGTTCGACTGTACATACTTAAATGTGAATCCAAAGGCCCCCTCTACCTGACCAAAAGAAAAGGATTTTTAAAAAATAAAGTAGAAAAAATTATTTAGCACAACAAAAATATTATTTTTAAAGCCACTTTAAATGAACCCACCAACAAATAATATTGAAATCCAGAATGGTTAAAACAATTATCATTAGAAATAATTGATAAACTTCCTAAAAATGCAATAACTATTTCCACCAATGGTAATAGATAAATGTTTAGGACACACTGGCAGTGAGTGTCTCATTAAAACCACAAATGGCATTGAGAAAATGAACAGAAGAAACCCAGATTTTTGCTCAATCTTCAGAACCTATAGCCATTTATGAAGCCTTAAAATCCATCAGAAATACTAATTATCAAGATATCTGGATTCTTACTGATAGTAGAAGTGCTATACAACACTTGAGTCACACAGGGGAACTTAGAGACAAAGTGGGCTGAAACATAATTGGTTATTTCCAAAAACTCTCAAAAACTTCAAAAATCCCTATTCCCCTCACATGTCGGCATTAAAGGCAATGAAGCTGTTGAAACTCTTGGGGGAAAAAAGGCACAAGTGAACCTAATAGAATAATAAAATTACTTTTAAAGAAATAGAAACAGTAGCCAAAACAAAAATAAACAAAAACTGGAGGATCCCACCTAAGCACAGCTGGTACAGTGGAGTGGACACAGGAGGAGCTTTGAACCTCAGAAAGTACCAAACAACACTAACAAGATTTAGAACAGACAATCTCAAGCCATTGAAGATAGAAAATTAAAAAATCTACCTCATTTGCCCAAAATGTAGTTTGGCACCTACAGCTCCAGAACACATTTTGGCTTGCATTAGGTGTACTAAACAGCACCTTTGGGAGAGGCAGCTGCTTATCATCAAACAGCTTGAGGAACATGGATTCATGGAATTGGCGTAATATTTGCACAAGAGGATAATAAACAACAACAACATCACTTTTTTTTTGTCGTTTGGCAAGTGCTTCTCCCCTCTCAATTACCCAGAGTTGACTTCAATATTGATACAGCAGATTTAGCCTCTCCTTTCCTGAGCTTCACAAGGTTCAAGGAGGAGGGAGAGTATTGCTCAATACTCACTCTTTAAGAAGAGTATCAAAATGGCCTGTGGCGGGGATGGAACTGGGGTCCAGGCTATGTTTCATTAGGAGATGCCTGGCTGCTGGGCCAATCCTGTCGCAACACCAGCCGTCATCACCTCTCTCCTCTAGCTCTACGCCCTAATGTTGAGTGGAGATAAGAAAGAAGATACCTCTCTCTTCTCTACCTCACATTATCAATTACACTTATTTTGAGCTCGGAAAATGATGATAATAGTGCTTCATGTTTGATGGGCAGAAACAATATTTATTTGGTAAACATCCAGGGCGGAATGTAGGAAAAGCCAGGTTGAATAGATATACACAAGTTTGATTTGTGAAACAGTCGTGGTAGTTATGTGGCACACACAGGAGACAGAAACAAAAACCTGTGAGGCGTAGATCAGAGAGGAAAAAGAAAGTCAGATGGACCACCCTGGGAACAACTCGTGTTGAGATTACCCCGGTGCGAACTGTCCCTTGATCATCAAATTCAGGTGATTATAAACCACTTTGGAGTAGGATAAATTATCCCCAGGGTGAAAGGGGAATGAAGGCTGGGCATCTGGTGACCAAGGGTTTGTTTTGACCCGGCTATTTTATCTTCCTCATACTCCCACACAGGCCATTTTATTTATATATTTCTAAATATTACGACATACATAACTGCGAAAGGTTCAAATGTCATGCTCAATATTTTGCATTAAAACTACTAATAAAACATTTATAAATTTAACAGGTAGATAAATAGAGATTGGTGTTCACTGTGGTCACTTATGGATGTGGGAGCTGGACACACCCTCAGAAAATAAGAAAATCTTCAAAGAATGAAGTCGTTGAAATGTGGACATGGAGAAAGTTACTCAGAGTGCCATGGACAGGTTAAAGGTCAAATGTTTCAATCTTAATTGAAATTAATCCTGGTAGATCCTTAGAATTCCAAATATGTAAACAAAGATTGCCCTACTTTGGACACATAATGAGAGGAAATGGTTTGGAAGAGATGTGGATGTTGGAAAAAAGTGAAGGAGAGAGAGAGAAGGAGGAGAGAAAGACCTGCAATGAGCTGGCTAGAAGGGGTCAAGAAAGGTACCAGAAAGTCACTAGATGAGCTGCAAGTGGTGGTCACTAACAGATCAAATTGGTCGATATAGTCACCAAAAGTCGAACTTAACTTGATAGATGCTAACAACAATAAAGATGCATAAATGAATAAAATAAAGCATCAAGGGCTGCATATCTTTATAATTATAATATGCGTATAATAAAGATACGCAGCCCTTGATGCTTTATTTTATTCATTTATAAATCGTACAGGGCTTTTCAATTAATAAAGATGCAGTTTAATAAAAAGGCTATTTGAATTAAACTAATAAACTAATTTACATATTTCGGGTCAGAAAAATGATAAAAAAAAATAGATATATTAATGAATTTCTACTGCTACGGATAAGATACAATTGCTAAAACAATGGTCGTTAGCAACAAACTTTCTATCAGCTAAAAAAAAACAAAAAAGCAAAGCAGAGTACATTTGTTAGAGAGTGTATACTAAAACTAGGTCACTTCTCTGCTATAGCATTCTGAAGACATAATGTGTTGTTATCAAACAAGATACAGTAATCCCTCGTTATCACGAACTCGGATTATACGAACTCTCGGTTTGCGCGAACCGTTTCTTTTCCCCCGTTAAATTTCAATGCTTTCCAAAGAGATTTTGCCGGTTAAGACAAAATTTTCGGTTATGACGAAATACAAATTAAATTTAGCCCCCAGCAGAACTAATCAATCGATTAAAACGAATTCTAATATGTTTTTAAAGGCGAGTTATAAGTAAATCAATAAACTATTAAAACAACAAAAACGCCGTTGATATCAAGTATTGGCTCTCTTTGTCTTTTGTGTAAACATTCGTCCTTCGTTTGTTATGATGACTCATTTTCTATGAAACCATCCCCTTGGGGTCGTTCCATGTACTCAATCAGTGGAAAATTTCGACTCTATTGTGCCTTAAAAAGGAAAATTTTGGACGAAGTTGCACGTGGAGTGTTATCTAAGTCGCAAATTGCCGAAAATTTTCAAATTGCGAAATCCACATTATCAACCATTCTAAAAAACAAAGAAAAAATAGATGCGGCTGTTGCCTCAGGGTCTTCGAGCTCTTCAAAACGACTTCGAAAAGCATCTCATCAAAACGTGGAAGATGAGCTTTTAAAATGGTTTAAAAAAAGTAGACAAAATAATATTCCTGTATCCGGCGCACTTGTCAAAGAAAAGGCTAAAGAAATAAGTGTCTCATTGGGTGTGGAAAAAACAGCTGATTCGTTTTCACTTCCAGAAACAATGCTTGATGAGCCTGAAGAATGGACCAAACTCCTTTCAGCTACAAACCCAGCTGAGACTTTGACTTTCCTGGAGTATGTTGCCCTGGATGAAGGGTTGGAAATTTGCGGTTCACCCGAATTAGAAGAAAAGAAGAAAGAAGAAGAAGAAACAGAAGACGATGAGGTGAAAGAAGAGATAATGATGCCTACTAGAGGGGAAGTAATCGCGGCCCTCGAAACCCTCCAGAAGCTGTCCAAAACCTCTGCGGATATTGATGTTCATTTTGAAGATGACCTGGATAAAATAAGAAGGGAGTGTCTGAAACAGTGCCCAATCAAATACCACCAAAAAACTATAACAGACTTTCTGAAGCCTGCAGAGAAAACCCAGATATAGGATACTCTATGCATACTGCATATGCTGCATACACATAAACATTGTATGTACCAAGTATATTATGTAAGTTGTTTCTTTTGTTGTTATTTTTTATTTGTGTTTTAAAATAAACTTATATTCTCATGTTATTGCCTTACATTGTGATTATATTATCCATATTGCCTTTTAAAATAAAATACTTTATGTACATACATATACATAATTGTTGTTCCTTAAAATTATAAAATATTTTCATTAATATTGTTTTCAAATAAATTTATTCGTTATTCCTCAGAAATGTAGTTTTCTTACTCATCAGTAGTACATAAGTACAACCCCCGGATACCACGAATTCAATTCGTCTAATACGAATTCGGTATATATTCTTTTAAGACGAAAAGGGTATTTCGTTCTCCTGTTGAGTTCGTCTTAACGAGGGATTACTGTAGAATGTTCTGAAATGTTATTTAGATACTTTTAATAGTGAGATTTTTCATTTTGGTGCAAATAAAATAAACAGGTCAAAATAAATAAATAATGAGGGACATGTGGTTTCTTTATAAGACTCATAGAACAGCTCAGTAAGTATTGTTACTGAAATGTCACATTGGTCAAACCTCACTATAACGGCATCACTGGGGACTTTTATGTGGGATGAACCGACAGGCAGCAACTTATATCTCCAGGCTCAAAACTGGCAGCCATACAAGAACACTTCTCTAAAAGGATGGTGTAAAGACCTTCCCACAATACACCATCTGCAGGACCAAAGATACCTCACCGGACCACCTCTTGGAATGTATGGGAGCCTCAAGACAGGACCTGTATTCCAACCATGTCAGGATTAGATCAAATTCACAATGAATATAGTCTCTGTGACCTTGTATAATTGTAAAATAGGATAATATAAAAAAAAAATGTTGCTATAACACCATGTGGTTACTGTTGATATGGTACAATTTGGATTATAGATTAGAACTACAAAGTAATAAGACCAAATACAAATATATTAATAGTGCTTGACATTTCGGTAACAGTGTTGTCACTATCATCAGACAAAAGACTAAATGAGAAAAAATATCACAGCATGTTCTTAAATATTACTGTTACCAAGTGAGAATATGCTGTCTTTTGTTTGATGATAATAACAATGCTGTAACTGAAACGTCACACACTATTAATTTATTTGGATTTTGTCTTATTACCTTGTAACCATGTTTTTGTTGTTAGATCTACGGTTAAAACAAACATGACATTAGAGTTCTGAGATTATAATCCGATTGCTGTTACAGTAGAACCTCCCTGTAAAGGATACCTAATTGCAGAGCAAAAGTGTCCTTTAGGGAGAGGTGTCCTCTTACGGGAGAGTTGTTAAATAGTAAAAATGGTAATTTTGTAAATGAAAACTGTCCTTTGTAGAGAGGTGTCCTCTTACCAGAAAGTTGTTAAATGGTAAAAATGATAATTTTGCAAATGAAAACTGTCCTTTGTGGAGAGGTGTCCTCTTACTGGAGAGTTGCTGAATTGTAAAAATGGTAATTTTGCAAATGAAAACTGTCTTTTGTGGAGAGGTGTCCGCTAGCGGGGTGTCAACTAAAGGGAGGTTCTACCGTATAATGAAGGTTCCAATGTAGTGAGAGTTGTGTTACACTGTAGGAGAGAGTGGAGTACTAACTTGTGGGAAGTAGTGGATGGAGTTGCTACGGCAGCAGCGGGTGCGGCAGCTGTTGTAGACTGGGTAGCTGCTGCTGCTGAGGACTGAGAGGCTGCCGGCATCTCCACATCCTTCCAATCCTGCCCCGGCTCCACCATCAGGGCAATCATGGTGCCAATCTTGATGTCTTTGGTGTCCTCTGGTAGCTGTCACCACACCATTCCAATCTCACTCAACAACACAACAATTCCATCTCAGTTTAAATCCAAGCTGTTCTACACTGAAAGTGGATTTGTCCGGATACATACAGTACAGGCCATGGTAAGGCACACTATTTGGATTATAGATTATTACTACATTAAAATAAAACCAAATCCAAATATATTATTAATGTGTGACATTTCGGTATCAATGCTATTACCGAAACATCACACATTATTAATTTATTTGGATTTGGTGTTATTTTCTTGTAGTACAGGTCATGAAAATAACAGTGGACAAGTGTATGGTTTATGATCAGTTAAAGTGGCCTGAGAGGGGTTTGAAAAGAAAATAAAAGTTTGAATTAAAGTAAGTGGTGGTTTGATAAGGCACAATTTGGATTATAGAATATAAACACAAGGTAATAAGACCAAATCCAAATAAATAAACAACTCTGTTACTGAAACGTCACATACTATTTATTTATTTGGATTTGGTCTTATTACCTTGTGTTTATAAGTGCTGAATTATAATTGGCTCTCTATGATAGAATAGAAGAGGTTATGCTGGGACTCACCAGAATCTTGGCCAGGACTCCCTCCTCCTCCATCTCGTAGAAGACGACGGCTTTGTCAGTCTGGACCTCGCAGATGGCATCACCGGGAGAAATGGAGTCCCCTGGGTTGAAACCTTAAATCTATATTGTGGAATAGAGAGGAAGAGTAAGCTTCAATACAATGACCATAAATTTGCATAGCTAGTTATATAGCTACATATGGGAGCTGAGGGCAAGATAATGGGCATAATGTCAATTATCAACAAGCAGAGAACTAAGGGTTAAATCCCAGATTTAGCACTGTTTATTTAATAAATATCCATAGATAGAAGAAATAGATATAAATATATTAAAAATAAAGAAGGCATTTCCTGACCACGAGCACATGTGCTCTGCCATCTAAAAAGCACATGTGCTCGTGGTCAAGAAATGCCTTCTTTATTTTTAATATCAACACCTGACCCACTTATCTTTTATTTTTTTCTATGGTTTTTTCATATAAATATATATGTTATATAAAAATCATATTCTATTTTAAAATTATAATTCCCAGATCAAATTACTCTGTAAAGTCCACTGCTAGATGTTGCGGCTTACCCTATATAAACCCATTGTTGTTGTTTCCTGTTGGCCGGCTCAAATCTTTGTGTGGTGGTGGTGCTTATCTCCATGGTTAAACAATCCCTGAAGTCCACTCCTCTCCTATTTTGCAATGGTAGTTATAGGACTGGCAAATAAGCCCTCTATTGTAGTTCTGAGCATGATATGTTCCGGAGAAGCTTCTGCACTATTGCATTTCAAGCAGTTATTGAAGGTTTTTTGTCCATTTTGAAATTTTAAGGTTTTTATATGGCCAATTCTTGTGGATCTCATGGAATAAAGTATTTTGACCAATATTTTGGAATAAATAAGTAAATAATAAAAAATAAACTCAATTAATCATAGAGAATGATTAGTTGATATTCTGATAGACGGCAGAAGCCATCAGCAATGTTGAGTTGCATGACTAGGAACTTAAACAACAATAGATGAGGAAACCTACCCTCCTTTTTGAGCCACTTGACGATGGTTCCTTCAGACATGGTAGGAGAAAGGGCTGGCATCTTGATTTCAATGCCCTTTGTTCCTACACACCACATCACCATATATATTATTGTTCAATGGGGATTGTCATGTCAGGGGTATTAACCATTCGTGGATTATAGATTATAAACACAAGGTAATAAGACCAAATTCGACTAAATAATTAGTGTGTGACGTTTTGGTAACTGTGTTGTTACTGAAACTTCATACACTAATTATTTATTTGGTACCTTGTGTTTATGCGTAAAATAGGTATAAATAAAGTAAAACTTCCCTTTAAAGACCAACATATAGTTTCAGTGTCAATGTGTAATTTAGAGAGAAGTGTCCTTTTACCAGAGGGCTGATAATTAGTAAAAATTATCATTTTGGCTATGGAAACTGCAGTTTGAATGTCCGCTAGTGAGAGTGTTTGCTAATTGAGGTTCTACTACATATTGATGAGGCTGAAGTGGGGATATAAAACTCAATTTATTGGTAGGTTGCAGTACATTGTCCTGGTGGGCTATGGTCACCATGGCCCGTTCCAGGGCTGGGCTTGTGGTCCGGTTCTGGAGGGTTGTTGAGGTCCGATTCTCTGCGGTATAGCCGTTGGGAGGGTTAGATCTGGTACAAGACATCTTTCGTTCGCCGGGCAAGGATAAAAAGAAAAATAAATAAATAAAAATAGCACGAAACTCAAACGATAACTGGCACATTGTAATTGTAAGCATTCCGCGAAAACGGCGGTCCGTGGTCAAATACAACTTGTACCTGTTATCTCTGTGGTGCCGTTTCTCTGATAAATAATAAAATAAACAAAATTTAAGATAATTTTGTAACGGTCACGTGTATTTCCGGTCGGTTGCTTGTTGACACACAACAATATATTATATTCACTAAAACCTCATAGAACAAAATTTTTAGTTCACCATAGCCAAAGTTTACTATAGACATATGTGTGGGTTTGTTTTTTGGCTATATATATATATATACAGTTAAACCTGTCTATAGCGCCCCTTCTAAATATCACCTTCCTCTCTATAGCGCCCGATTTTAAATACATAGTACGATGCGAGATTTACATTAAAAGTGACCTGTCTATAGTACCCCCTCTCTATAGCACCCTATTTTGGTGGGTCCCAAGAAGGGGCGCTATAGACAGGTTTAACTGTATATATGTATGTATATATTTGAAAAAAAAAAAAATAATAATACTTAAATAATTTTTTTTTTTTTTTTCACATGTTAAGTGTATTTACGCAAGCTTGACCTGAAATACCCATTTCTTGGTTTAAGAAGCCTCTGGGACCAAAAATATTTGTTTGCTCGAAAGTATGTAAACTTTGATGCTATAAGCACTCTTCTCAAGCATTTCCTCTAAATTAAAGTTGAGGAATTTTTTTACCTTTCATTTCCAGTACTCCACATATTCTTCTGAAGACTAAATTTCATCTTGTTTTGAACCTGTCATGCCAGCAATTTCTGGCTTCAAAATCATTTCATGGCAAAAAAAGAATACCCTTTTGTTTAATCATGCACCCATTTATTTGGACATCTTTAAAGTCTAGACTAGCCAAAAGTAGAACACTTTTTTTTAAAGTGGATACTAACATTGATTGTTGAGGAACATTTGAAGGAAGACCTGCAATGAGCTGGCTGGAAGGGGTCAAGAAAACTACTTGAAGGTCACTAGATGAGCTGGGGGTGATTGTCACAAACAGATCTCTTCTTCTTTTTTATCTCCACTCAATCATATCAGGGTATCAAACTTGTAAAGCTTGAGACTTTTGATGGTGTCTATTGGGGATGAGTAGAGCTCATCAATGGTTGAGTCAACATAGTCAATAATGTGGTTTGGGATTGCAGGTTGAGAATTGCACTTAGTACACAGTAAGAAAACCTTGCAACCATTCTGGAAAGTCATTGTCAGTAGATGATCAGACTTAAGTCTTGAAATCAAAGACGGTTGTTCTCTTGGGAAGACAGAATGGATGCTTGTCCCTCCTGCTTTGTACCAGTCATGCGCAGCATTAGATTCACTAACAGATCAAATCGGAGAATATTTGTCAAACTCAACTTGATGGATGCTAACAACAACTAACACATTCGATTTTGGCAAAAAGTTGGAGCTTGATTCCTCTTTGTAGCAATATTTTATAGCTTCTTCCTTTGATTCTTATAGTAGAAATGTTATACATTTTCAACTTCTCTGCTTGTATTATTTTACTTTAAAGAGTTTTGAAAAAAATGCTATTTATTCATATATAATTCTTGATATAAAATCTTTTGTGCAATTTTATTTTAAGCTCTTTAGATGTCTACCTTTGTGCCTGGAAAGTCTCATTTGTGGGAAGCTTTGCTTTTCAGCTTCAAAATCACAATTGAAACTCATCAAATGCTCTATATAGCACCCGTGGGAACAGTGCCCCTTCATTAAGAACCTGCCAAAAGTGGTTTGAATCTGAAGATTTTGACGTCAATGACAGGAAACATGAAAATCCATCAAAAAAGTTTGAGGATGAGGAATTTCAAGCATTATTGGATGAAGACGATGCTCCCCAAGCCTGGATGAAAAAGGAGGAGGGGGAGCAGTAACAAGCTCTCTAAAAAAATCTGGGCTCAGCTGGCCCGGCTGATAATACCCTGTAAGGGCTCCTAATCCAAAGATAGAGGATGAGCAGCGTTTGTACTCCATGTTAGGAACGGCTGCACATGGTGTCTGTTCCTCATGTCAGAGGCGGCCATTTCTTTTGGGGCTAAGTCAGCCTGCCACTGATAAGTGCTCCCAGTCTTAATGACAAAGGCAGACACATTCTACTTCAACCAGTGTGGAGATAAGAAAGAAGGAGAGAGAGACAATGCTCAAACACAAGAACAGTTATCGGCTTTTCTCAACGTCACTCGACAAGCTGTTTCACTTTGTTTGCCTACTAAGATCCAGAAGGAAGGAAACTGGTTGGCTCCCAAATTGAGTGAAAAGAACAGGGAAAATCGAAGAACGATATCTGAAATCCTGCTGGAAAGTTTCAATGAAAGTCTTCATCATATTGTGGCGAAGAAATAATTTATATTTTATGATTTAATTTAATTATTCAATGAAAATATTTGAAACATATTTATTACTTTCTATTTTTAAAATCATCATTTAGTTGCCTAGCTAGCTTGCTTGATATTCTCTAACGGTAGATAGTTTGGTTGGTTTGTTGATAATTGTCAAATAGTCGTGGTGATGTCATCAATAAATACTTTCATATCTTAAGATATTATAAAGACTAATTTTCTATGCTACATTATTGTGATTGGGGATGAACAATGGGTGTATTTTGACAATTTGAAGTGTAAGAAATCATGGGTAAGCCCAGGACAGTCAATAACTTTGACCACCAAACCCAATATCCATGGCAAGAAGGTTCTGTACATCTGGTGGGATCAGCACGGCATACTTTACTATGAACTTCTGCAACCAGGCGTCACTGCTCATCGCTATCAACAACAAACCATAATTCGACAGTATCGATTATACGACAGTTCCGATAGTTCGACCATTTTAAAATTTGAATTTCGACAGTTCAATGTTTTTTTACATACAACTTTACCGTTAAAAAGGTATTACGGTGGCGACAATCGGCGGGGGGGTGACAATCGGCGGGCGCCGATAGGATCGCACCTGCGCACTTTTGGTTTCTGTTAGTTTAAGTTTCACTTTGCAGTGCCGTTGCGCAATGTCGCAAGTGTTATTGTTTTGTTTACGTGGAAATTTAGGCTTCGTGCGTGGTTACGCCAAGAAATCATAGTGGAACGGCCAGAATGGGAGTAACAACATGACAAGTTGATACAGCTTAATGACAAGGCCACATGTCATATAAACAGTAAAAGACACCTTGAAAGACTTCAAGTGGGCTATCTTACCCCACCCACCATACTCTCCAGACATCGCTCCATCGGATTATCACCTCTTCCTGTCATTGACACATGGGCTGGTTGACCAGAGCTTCCAAATTATGAAGAAGTTGAAAATTGGCTTGATGAATGGATTGCTTCAAAACCTAAACTTATTTTTTCAATTATGGCACCCGAATTATGGGAGAATGATGTATCTAACAATGGTTATTATTTAAAATAAATATCTATTACAGTAGAACCTCCCTGTAAAGGACTAATTGCAGAGCCAAAGTGTTCTTTAGGGAGAGGTGCTCTCTTACCGGAGATTTGCCAAATTGTAAAATGGTAATTTTGCAAATGAAAACTGTCCTTTGTGGAGAAGTGTCCTCTAGCGGGTTGTTCGCTAAAGGGAGGTTCTACTGTATATATATATTTTGTTTCAATTTCATAAGATTTTCTAACAAGAAAAAAAACTGAGTCATATGGCACACCCAATAAAATAATTTTTATGCCATATTATGGTGTAATAAAGTTATAAACAAGTTTTATATTAATTTTATAACTATTCCACATGATATGTTTATTAAACTTTACAATATCTTGGAAAAAAAGTTAAAAGGAAATTTATTTTTTAAATCTGACACATGGGGATATCAATATGCTAGGTTGATTCAGGGTTAAATTAGGTTATTTAGTTTGGTTTCAGATAGGTTGGGTTAGTTTCAGATAAAATTTGGTTAGTTAAGGTTGTTAATTTTGAATGAAAAATGTTATTATTCAACTTCAAATATTGTTATTTAATTTATTAATGCTATTTTTAAAAGTGATTTGAAAATGTGCTCAATGATGTTGTTTGTTTACATTTGACCAAAAATCTCCCTATCGCTAAAAATTCGGTAATTGAATTGTTTGCCCTTCTTAAAGGGTATTGCATATTTATTGAAATAAAAATTAATAAGCACTTCATTTTATATTGATATGAATTAGATATATGATAAACTTTTTTAAATGTACTTTAATTTTTTAAATGCCTTACCTAGTAATATTCTTGATATTTGGAGATATCTTGAATTTGGATTAAAACATTTATGAACATTATGTTTTGATAAATTTAAAAATCTACTTGAGGCACCTAGCGTATATCGAAAGATTGATGCCATCTTTTATAAATAATTTAAAAATAAATACTCTTTAAAGTCATCTGTCTATTTACTTTTAACCTTGTTGATGTTTGCAGTGTTGTCAGTTTATATAGTGCAGATTTTAGAAAATATAAATATCTTGCGATTTAATTGAAATATTTAATTCAATTATATTAGAGAATTTTATGCCTATCTCCCGCTTAGAATATTAAAATATTTATGATGCATTTTTCAAAATTCTCATTTTTGTTCATTATTATTCCTTCAATAAAAAAGCGACCGAGTGAGAGATATTAAGAGATTTTTAAAATTCTATTGATAAATAATATAAACTTTCAAAATTTAAAACGAATAAACCGTTTTGATTTAATAAAATTAAAGGTCGCCTCTTCTGTCAGAATATACGCTAAAACTAAGGTCATTTTTAGCGTCTATATTTTGACTGGAAAGGCAACCTTTATTTGTATAGCTCAATTTCCACACGAAAACATCTCCATTTATACTTTTGATTTTAATGAGGACATTTTTGTTTCCAATATGTATGATTTTTTTTTAATTTATGCATATTCAGTATAGCTTCTTTAAGTCAACCAATTGTCATTTATTCATGTCCTTTCCTACCTCCTGTTAAAACCAACATTAATAGTGGCCGCACAACCGATAAATATTCAATCTTCAATATCAAAGGATTTATTGAAAACTCAATCAACATACAAAAAAGGTAAAGTTCAAAAATAATATACAAATTTAAATTTAAATTATTCACACTAGACCAAGCCTTCAATGAAATGAGTTTGAAACACATCAGTTTTTACAAGCTGCCCCAAAATTGAATATCCTCCTCCCCAGATAAGAATTACTCTTCTCATCATACACAATTTCACTTTCAAGGAATTTACTAGAATAGTTTAATGCCCAGGCATATAATGACAGAGGACTTTCACCTTTTCAGGGCCCACACAACAAAATCGTTCTTCTAAATCGTCCTTTTCAACAACCTCATATAGAAGGCGCAGGAAGGAGTCAGCGTCCTGTCTGTCAAACAGCTCAAGTACTACAATCTCAGCGGTCAGAAGAAGCTACTTGTTTTTGGTTTTGGGGGAGTAAGACTGGATGCATGCGTTCTTGTCTTGGAACACCTTGGCAGGGGCCGCTGTCGGCGCAGTGATGGTCTAAGAGTGTACTGGGAGTGATGGCAACGGGCTCGACGCAGGATCAGAAGGCTTGATAAATGGGGTATCCTGAAAAGTGAAGGGACGCTGCAGCCTTACAGTGTTACAGGGGTCTGCTTGATGGTGTAAGAACCCAACCCATTCGATGTTGGCATTGCGGATTTTTGAGAAGTCCTGGGCAGGAAGAATGGAAGCGTCGATACCAGATCCTTTCCTGTTGTCCTGAAGATGGACTGCTGATCTCCTTGGGTTCCCAAGGGGCAGTTGGCTCGCAGATGTCCCTTTCGGTGGCATCTGCTACACGTTGTAGGTAAGATAGGCTGTGTAGACTCTCCTTTGGAGATTATCTTCAGCATGGTGGAGTTTCAGCATTTCATTCAGAAGTATGAAGGCCTCCTAGTTGACTGTGGTCCAGGTTTAGCTGCTGCTGGGCATAATTTCGTGTTTTAGGGAAACAAACTTGCAGTAGGGCAGCAGCGCCGCGACGACGTCTTCGTCCTTGATGGAAATTGTGAGATTCCCAAATACTAACTTCTTCGCATTTTTATTATATGGAAATACCTTCAGGAGGGTATCTCCTAATGCAAGGCCATCCCCAGATAATCGCTCAGCCTCTCGACCCTGTCCAACCATACCAGAACCTAGCCGACATATTCATTAGATGGAAGACAGCGCGCTTCCCCAGAAACTCCTCCAGTGCCTGGATATACTGCACTGGACCGAAGTCCGAGCAGTACTCGATGTATCACCATTGATCAAAAGTTGCCGTTGCCAATTTTCATTTGGATAGCGCCAGCTGCTGTTGGCTATTCTTCAGTTGCGTTACAGCCTCTCTTGTCTCCCTCCTTCAAGGCGGTTTTGCTGCGATTGTATCAGCGTTTGGGATTTTCGTTGTCTTTTCTATGGGGTAAACTTTTCTTTCAAAAACTTTTATATATTTATAACTATATTTTGGGCGCCTCCGCAACATGTTTCTTAAAGTAAATAAATCGAAGATCCATCCAGGGATAAGTTTCTTTAAACGCTTTTTGTTACTTGAACTCAAGCTTTCGGAATTATCAGCCCTTTGATGGGAGTAACACTGGATAAAAACATTTTTTCTTATATCTCTCTCAATACTGATGGCATGAAACATTATAACGGTCTACCAGAATTTAACAGAGAGAATCTGTATTTGTATGGGGGATTCTGCACCCCTCGAGCTAACAATGGCATTGGCCGAAAGCTAAGTGCATCCTCGACAGCTGATGCAATCAGCACCTCTCCGAAAACAGATAAGGCGACTTCCAGCCAACAACAGCCTACAACAGGCAAGTCATCGACGAGCTGGGGCGATCTCGTCGATCGGGAGAATCAACTCCCTATGGAAGAGGACAACGTGGGCTTCACCAAAGTTGAGCCCAGTAGGAAGAAGCCGGTCGACTCCGAAGCGGCAGGCCGAAGAGCCAAAAGAGCTTGCGTCCAGGCCATGCTGCGAGGCCAACCCTCAATTATCACCCCACGCCAAAGTCCAAAGTACAGGATTGTATAACGATTCAGCAGAAACAGACGGCGTTCAGAGCTAGGTCGGTGGAGGACAAGGTAGACCAATATGTCTTTCTTCAATTCTGCCCAGATTTCAGCCAGGCCCAGTATTTCTGGAGCTGGAGGCGAACCTGGGCGAGGGCACCGTCTGTCATCTGACGAAAATGAAGGGCATATCCTGGTCGGCTTCTCCAATGTGCAGCTCGCCGACAAGCTCCTCGAGGAAGGCCTTGAAATTGAAGCTACCCTGGGAGTCTCTCCCCTAAGGAAAAGGGCCGAGCGTATCGTGCTGGGAAACGTCCTCTTCTTCGTGGAGGACGCTGATCTCGTCGTTGCACTCCGGCTCTACGGACAGGTGACCTCCGTTGTCCTGAAGATGATGAATATGGGCGATTCCTGCTGGGCTAATGCCAGGTCACAAACGCACCCCGCGAAAGGCCGGTCTGCAGGATAGCAACCCGTTGCTCCCTTTGTGCCTACAAATGTCTTTAGAAAGCCACCCTCCAAGTCGAACGCCCCTCCTCCTCCTGTTTCAGCAGCACCACCGGCTGCTCCTGTCGTCGCAGGTCCTCCTCCCAGCGACACAGATAAAACAGAAGGGTCGACCTTAGTACTTCTCCAACCGAAATCCAGGGCGAACCTACGGCGACCGAATCTTTCAAGGAAGGTCTCACTATGGCTGAGACTCAGTTGGACGTTTTCCTGGAAAACGAAAAGGCGTCAACAGTCATAGTTCATGCCCAAAAGCAGGGCCTGGAGCGAGAGAACCTACGTCAACAGCGGCCTCTATCAAGGAGTTTCAAGGCGAGACTATCCATCCCGTCTTAACCCCCAAAACCAAAACAAAAATATTCCTCAGACAGCTGAAGTTATAGCAGTGGAGCTATTTGACAGACTTAACTAGTGTGATCCAGGTCATCTTATTCAATAAGGCGTGTCTCAATATGCGCGGCATTGACGTTCGCGCGAGAAGTGTGGAGATGTGCTGCTTCTTTAAGTAACACGAGGTTGATGTAGCTTTCGTCCAGGACACGAACATGTTGACCCTGAACGACGCCCAGGAACTCTGCTTCAGCTACAGTGCCATCTACGCGCCATCATCAACACCCAGGGGATCTGGTCTCGCCGTCATTGACACGCCGGGAGTTACCGTCCTCTTGCACCGTGTCTGTGGGCAGGAAAGATCGCCATCGCCAGCATCAACATCAGGAGTCTCGAGACCCACGTCATCAACTTCCATCTGTCATGGCATATCCAATTGCAGGTCATCGCAGAGAAAGCCCTCAGAGAAGATGTGTGGGTCCTCCGCGACTTCAACATTTCCGATGATTCGTCGAGAGACATCGGGTCTGGAGCCGTGGAACCCTTAGCGTAAGTCCTGGACCGGACCCGAAGCCGGGTAGACGCCGTCCCTCTGGATCGAGTTAAAATACCATAAAGACTCTCCACACAGACGCGTTACTGGATCCTTAAGGGCCACTGTTCGGATCACCATGTCATCTGTCTCCAAGTGAAGGATCCCTCTACACCATCCGCGCCATCCATCTCCGCGATTCTTCGATCAGCGCCAGTTATCAAGAAAGTTGAGAGACCCTTCTTGGCAAAATTTCGATGAATCTCGGAGACACCCCTCCTGGAAATAACTAAAGATAATGGATAAAACTGAAGCGGGACCTGGTTAAATACATTAAGTACCTTTCCATTCCTCGCGCTGAAGACGAAGACTATGCCAACATAGCAAGCCGGTTCCAGCGCTCGAGGCCGAGACCGTGGACTCCGACTACTCTTTGTTGCCTTAACTTGGACGCACTTTGCGCGTCAAACCACATCGCTCGGAAATGGCGACCGTCTTCAACGTCCAGTGGAACCCTGTCGAAAGACAGAGCCAAAGACCTTCAACTCATGGCGAGGCCATATATCAAGTACTCGTTGAATCCAAGCTCTACCGGAATCCTCGACGAGATACATCATCTACCTCGTTCCCAAAGCGCTCTGTGGTCCGGGCCTAAGCGGTTACTGACCTATATCTCTACCGACGGCGGACTATAGAATCGTCATTGTCTTCTGCCAGCCATCGTCCCAGAATTCCAGACGTATGCCGTTCCGGGAAGATGTCCTTACTGGAACGTAGTGTGCGTGTATGAGGAGGTGTCCCTGGCCTTCAAGAACAAGTCGCCGCTAGTAGTAATATTCACCGAGACCTGCAGTTCGCCTTTGACAACGTGACTCGAGAGTTCCTGGTCTCTCAGTTGAGCTACATCGGCCTACCTCCGCCCGTCGTAGAATGGCTCCACCTTCTCTACGCATAGGCCGACTCTTACATCAAGGTCGATGGAAACTCCACCCTCCCAATGCGCAGAGAGATTCGACAGGTTTTGCCTGCAGAGCAGCCCTTTCGTCTATCCTCACTGGCCCCTTCCCCTGCGCCACCTGGAAAGAGTTCTCGGAAGAGGAAACGTTCTGGCGTATGTTGATGGTATTCCCCTGCCTAATCCGAGAGGATTGGCAGTTAGAGAAAGTCAAGACCATCTTTCACGAATTCCAGCGTGCGTCAGGAAAAAACATGAACTTCATTAAAAGTAAGGGACTGTGGTGTGTGTGCGGCGCCTGAAGGGACCGTGCCGACTTTTCGTTGGGAATCTCGTGGCTCGCATCTTCCATCACGGTGCTGGGCTGTGAAATCACATCAGGTCATGGAGCCTAGGTTGAGAAAAATCACTTGCTTGACATCCTGGAGAGACCCATTTCCTGATGGTTCCCATGGTCATGCGAGCGAGAGTTGTTAACTCGCTGGTGCTGGCGTCGGTGCTACCTGCCGGCGACGCCACTATCGCCAAATTGAAGACCAGGCTGACGCGGTTCGTCTGGAGTAATGCCATTGCGCCGTCTGGCTCCCGGGAGGTCTGCAGGCACGTCATGGGTCCGTCGGTGGCGTAGGGCGGTAGGACATCGGGACCCAACTCCAGCTCGCCGTGTGATGAGACAGAGGCGGGGTCACATGGGTGTGGCTAAAACGATTCACTGTATTGAGCAACGGTTTTATTGGAGAAGTCTCGACGAGAACGTGTGGAGATATAAAGTATTGCAGAACATGCCAAACAAGGGGTTTCAAACTGAGCTCAGAGCTGGAGGAGAGAAGGCCTACTCATGACTATTCGGGTTCCTAGCTGCTGCCCCATCGCCTTTGGCTGCTGGATCTCTGGGAGCAGGCCTCTTCAATCCTAGATCTGAACCACGGGGTGGGGCCCACTTCACCCTACTGCACCTGCATATGCATGCCCGTTGGTCGTCGCATGATAGAATCCGCCTGGAAGCCCTTCCCATTTAAAGGTATATCCGGCGCTGGACGCCTGTTGTCGATGCGCCATCCATACCTCCATCGCTGCTCCTTCAGGAGCCACGCGGAGGAAATCGCTTTTCGGCTGTCCCTGCACACCCTGCCGAGGCACACTGCGTCGAGCCAGCCTATCTGCATCGTGTGCGGCTCCAGAGACCTGTCGCTTACCCACCGCTACTGGTACTGGAGCGTCGTCTTATCTCTCATCCAAGAGGCGTTCTCCATCATCGGGCGGCCGCCGGACCTGCAGTCCTGGATCTTCGCGGGGGGCCTCGAGGTCCACGCCAACACCATCTCCTCAGCGACAAAGCACACGATCTACATTCACTTCGTAGACCACGAAATGCGTGGTATCGCTGGAGACCCGCTGGCGATCTTCATACAGACACTACAACGGTGGGCAGAGCTGCAATGTACGTATTATATAATTGTGCACATCATTTATTCAATTATAATAATTTACATATTATTTATTATTCATATTGTTTTTATAATTATTTAATATTAATAATCATTATCATTGAGACTATAAATGTGTGCGAATTGCTCACCTTAGCAATTAACTGAATGACAGCAAGGACACCACAGATTGGAAGAGAAACAAGTGATAAAAGGTCATTGAAGTTCCCAGTGCGTGCTCCTGTTCACTGCATGACAGCTAAGAAGTCAGATGGTACCTATGGGGTACCCAGGAGAAACCTACAGCCAACGATAATAGGGAGATCGCTGAGATGGAAGCAGTACCTGATGGTACCGTACCAGGATCTCTGAAGCGGCTCCTCAAATCTTTAGCAACCTGCGCGGTCGAAGGGAAAACTACGTCCCAGTTGGAGAGAGAGTTAGGCACGCCTCTGCGAGCCGAGAGTTTAGATCTCCGCGCAGTGTTACCTGAACTCCGCTGCAGCATGCCCATCATTGATGATGATTTCTTAATCTCCCACAGAGACACGTCGCGCCAAGATGCTACCCGGCAGCTATCCGGCGGTGCATTGAGAACTCCAGACAAAACGCATCGGTCAAGCTTGGAGATGGTGGAGTTGGTATGTAAGGATCCATGAAAATGGTACATCACAGAAGCGAGTATCAATGAGCTGGCGATTTTCATCTGCCTGACTAGAGAGTTCGAGGTAAAAAGGACCACTTCGCGATGGCTATCCCCATTAGTTCCAATAAGTGGTTGTCCTGGTCTGATCTTCCATTGTCTTGATGTCACAAGGAATTCCGGTACCTTCAGTAGGGCTGATGATGAACAGATGCCAGCGGAGCATCGGTTCGGTATCACCAAGCGCCATACCAAATGACTTTGCTCTTGCTCAAATTTACCTGGATTCCCGACGTACGCAGGAACTCATCGAATACGGAATTGGTTATATATATATCGTAATATTATATGCGGGGTGATTGATGTTTGTTGTTGATGGATGACGCAGTCGTGGTGGCTGAGGGAGAAGGTTTACACACAGGGGAAATAAGCCAGGAGACACGATTGATTGTTGAAATAAAAGGCAACGGGTTGGAGGAAAGAAAGGCTTGAGAAGGCGGAGCGGTTTTTGATTACACAGGTCTACAAAAAAACCTTTTTTTTTTTGCACAAGAGAACCTGATGGTGTTTCTAGTGTAACTTTTCATGCTGAACTCAAAAATCTAATCAGAAATTTCCCATCACCCATGGTTTTTGCCTGACGATCTTTTTTTAGTTTTGGGATAAATACATGCATCCAACATGAAAGAGACTTACGAAAACATGAAACTGCTTTTGAAAAAGATAGAATATGAAAGATACGGTTGGAAAATATGCAGCGATTTGAAAGTCGTTGCTCTCTTGCGTGGATTACACTTGGATATACAAAATTTTGTTGTTTTCTGTGTGAGTGGGATAGCAGAGATAGGGAAAGGCATTACATTAAAAAAATCTGGCCAAACCGTAAAATCTTTACTCCAGGATATAAAAATATTGCAAATCCACCCCTGATCGATTCAGAAAATATTTACTTACCACCATTACATATTAAACTGGGATTAATGAAGAACTTTGTCAAGGCAATGGATCGAAATGCCAGTGGATTTGCCTACCTAAAACAAAATTTTTCTAGTATAAGTGAAGCGAAGATTAAAGAAGGCATTTTCGTTGGACCTCAGATTCGAGAATTGCAGCAGGATGGAAATTTTCAAAATAGTTTGAATGAATTTGAAGCAGCAGAATGGAATTCCTTTTGAAACGTTTGCAAAAACTTCTTAGGAAGTGTCAAGGTTGAAAATTACCGAGACATAGTTAATGATCTGTTGCTTTCCTACAAGGCACTGGGATGTAACATGTCCCTCAAGATTCATTTCCTGCATTCACATCTAGATTTCTGTCCAGACAATCTTGGCGCAGTTAGCGATGAGCATGGTGAGAGGTTTCATCAAGCTATATCAAGCATGGAGAAGCGGTACCAAGGTAAATGGAGTCCCGCTATGCTTGCCGACGACTGCTGGGCACTCAAGAGGGATCTACCACAAGCAAAGTATAGAAGAAAATCCACTGTCACTGCTTTTCAATAATAAATATGTTTCGTTCACATATGCCTATATATTAACAATATTTCCAAATTCAAGTAGGTGTATCTCAGAAATATTGTGTAATAGAAAAAAACTAATGGTATATTTGGATTCAGGACATGTAGATATGATGCTATTTCTTTGTGGACAAAGAAAAATATTTTTTGATAAACCAGTTACGTGACAATGTTTGCAATTTTTAGTGTATTTATCCCAATACTGAAAAAAGACCGTCACGCAAAAACCATAGGTGATGGGAAATTTCTGATTAGATTTTTGAGTTCAGCATGAAAGGTTACACTAGAAACATAATCAGGTTCTCTTGTGCAAAAATCTTGTTGACCAGTGTTAGTGGCCTATCGATTCACATGGCGGTGATTGGACTTAGCTATGGGATGAGCGGAGTTGACTAGCGATTATTCTATTGCATGATTAAGCATTTGACTTATCTGAGATTTGGGGAGATGGGATTGGCTCCAAACTGGTCTCAAGGCGGTCCAGGTGCTAACTCGGTGGCATCACTGTCCTATCTCGGTGGGATCGAAATGAAGACTAGGTCCGAACTCGGTGGGAGCGAAAGCACAACTGACAATCCTCGGTTCTCGATTTAACACGAGGACCTTTCTCCTTTCCCATTGGTGGAAAGGTGTGACGTGGAGGTCTTCTATTGGCTGACCTTCTGAGGTGCTACTCTCTGATTGGTCTACGCTACTTCTTTTGTTTTAAGACATGTCCTGACCTGACCAGGAAATACTGTGTCGTTGAACTCAACTTTTATTAGTTTCGCGATAATAAAATTGGCTGTAATTTTGCTAATGATTCTGCTCACTTCTAAGCCTCTTTTCTAGGCCTTTCTCTAAGGCGTTCTATCCTCCAGTTACCATTGTTCTTTTATCAAATCTTTTAAAACATACATTGCATACATATTGGGTCGGGGTTGCATACAGCTATGTGCAAATTATGACATATATATGCTCTTAAAATTTCAGATTGTTATAACAATAATGATCTTGTAAGCCCTAGACAACATGAATTTATTAGAATAAAGTCAAAAATGATCTCCTTGGATAAAATTGCCGATTATATAATAGAGAATAAACAGATAGAGTTAGTGGCCCTAATTACAATAGATATAGAAGGTTCCTTTGATTGCATATGGTGGCCAACCTCAATCAAAAGATTAAACAAATATAACCTACCTGCCGGATTGATCAAAATTTTACAATCTTACTTGAAAAATAGAAAAATAACTTTCACAAATACTGACCTAGAAGTTTCTAAATCACTATCGAAAGGCTGTCTTCAAGGAGGTCTTTTGTCTTCACTTTTGTTGTTGATATTACTGAATGATATTCTATCCAAAATATAAATACAGAAATAAATGGATACGCTGATGACATGTCAACAGTATGTTGGAACAAAGATTTAACAGTTCTTAAAATTCCGATTGAAATTGTATTTGAAAAGATCGACTTATGGTGCACCAAACAAAAATTGCATATCACCCTTGAGAAAACCAGCATTTTACATCGACATAGCAAAAATGAAGTCCCTATCAAATTTAAAAATTAAATCATTACAACTGTGCACGCGGGAGCTAAAAATTCTAAGGGTTAACTTTGCCAATCATAGAAGAAAGAATAAATTGAATTTTTAAGAATCACGTAAATAATATAATGAATAAAAACCCAACGATTAAATAATTACCCTTTTTCTTTATGCGGGTAAAATTAGGATCTAAAAAAATCTTATCAGACATACAATCATGGACAAATAAGGAAGTTGTACCTTTTAGCATGAATATCGGGATTCAGACAATAATACTGAGATATATTTGATACATAGTGACCTTTATTGAAGACATACGAGATAAACAAGTGTGTACAAAATTGCATCTGTCTCCTTAAAAAAACCTGAAGGTATATCTAGCAAAGGCTCCTACATAAAGTTTAACTCAGTGCAGGGGCAGCTACAATTTATCAACTTCCTACGGGGGGAATTATAAAGTAGACCGAATCTGCCAATAAGATATTTTAACTAATGAAGTGGTAGATCCGAATATTAAGCCAGAATACAGGAAATATGGTATTCATATATCGAAGGAACCATATTTCAGAATAGATATAAACTAAACGCTGATTACAACTATTATCCAGGATATTGGCCAACCAATTCTTATTCTTCTTATAAACACATATTTTAAGCATATTTATGCTAATTTGACCTGAAATACGCATTTTATGATTTTCTGGAAGCCTCTAGGACCAGCCTTATCATTGAGCTAAAGCTTGTAACACGCTAACGAGGGCCAACAACACGAAATGCGTACGTAGTTGAATTTTCTTGATTTATAAAGAAAAATGGGTTGGCCAATATTTTGGAAAAAGTTGAAATCAACTTTTAGTTGATATTTATTCCAAGAGATGGCGCTTTACCATCTAAGGAGTTTTTTTGAGCAGCTCACGAGCATGCCTTCACATTCATTTTAACTGCCTGACCTATATTTTCCTCTTCTTTATTATTTTTCTATCTCTTTTCACATATATATATATATATATATATATATTTATTCATAAAGGGCACATCTTGGATTCAATAAATAATCTTTTTATTTCCGATATTTCGATGGGCTAAACGACCATCTTTTTCTAGGATCTCATCTCTTTTTGTGGCCAGTTGCGCGTTACACTCGAGACACGGGCGTCTCACAATCTCCCCGGGCGAAAATCATTCAAATAAAATGTAATGCATGCAAACAAATATCGCACAATACCAATCAAAATAAATGAATAAATAGAGTAAAAGTAAAATATCTATGTATACAAAATAAATATTCGGCTATTGCATTATGAATGAAGACATTTCACTGAAGTTCATATATACATAGAGGTTCCTATTTTAGGAGCATCTAAATTGTGTGTACATGTCCGGTATATCGATCTTTCGGTTTATGCTATTTCTGTCTTCCAAAGAACTCCAACTCTCCAAGAATAGCCTGCTGTGCTTTTCTTTTATATCTTGGTATATTATTGATGTTTGTTCAAAGTCTGGAATGTGGCCATTGATGAGAGCATGATCTACTAATAAGGAGGTCGGGTTATGGTGTTTTAGGGCTGATTTGTGTTGGTTGATTCTTTCTATTAATGGTTTACCGGTTTCTTCTATGTAGACGGCTTGGCAAGACTTGCATGGTATTTTGAATATGACATTGGTTCTATTGTTTGGTTCAGTGATCTTTTTTGTATCAGGATGGCGGAGGATGTTGTTAAGATTCGAGATAGATTGGAATCTTGTTGTGATATTGTAGTATTTTAGTTTTCTAGCTATTCTTTCACAGCCATAGTTGTATGGTAGGGAGCAAAAGATGTTTTTGGATGAAGTCTGTCTATTGTTTGTGGTTGATATTCTCGGTCTGTAGAAATGCTTTTTGATAAACGGTTTGGGGTAATTATTGCTAAGTAGTTCTTGAAATATTTTGGTTCTTTCTTTTTTTGTGTCGTTATTGTTTGTTGAAAAGTGTGTGATTAGTCTTTTTGAAAGAGTTTTTACCACGGATATTTTATGGTGGATGGGACCAAATGAATTGAAGTTCAGATAGCTTCCTGTATGGGTTGGTTTTCGGTATATTCGAGTTTCAATTCTGTCTTGGTTTCTGGTTAGTTGTATGTCTAGAAACGGTAGGGAGTTATTTTCTTCTATTTCAAAGGTGAATTTTAGAAAGGGTTTGAGATTATTCAAAAAATTCAGAATGGTGGAAAGATCAACTTTTGTGATGCATAGTATATCATCAATATAGCGTTTCCAGATTATTACTTGTAGTTGTGCTGTGTCTGCTATTATTTTATCAATTCTGTCCATGTAGATGTTAGCTAATGCCGATGAAACAGGATTCCCCATTGGTAAACCTTTTACTTGTTTGAAATATCTGTCTTTGTATCCAAAATAATTAAGTGCTAGACATCCGGAAATCATCCTTCCTATCCCTAAAGAAGCCCTTATAGATCTGATTGAACTATGTCTAACACTTAATTATTTTGGATACAAAGACAAATATTTCAAACAAGTAAAAGGTTTACCAATGGGGAATCCTGTTTCATCGGCATTAGCTAACATCTACATGGACAGAATTGATAAAATAATAGCAGACACAGCACAACTACAAGTAATAATCTGGAAACGCTATATTGATGATATACTATGCATCACAAAAGTTGATCTTTCCACCATTCTGAATTTTTTGAATAATCTCAAACCCTTTCTAAAATTCACCTTTGAAATAGAAGAAAATAACTCCCTACCGTTTCTAGACATACAACTAACCAGAAACCAAGACAGAATTGAAACTCGAATATACCGAAAACCAACCCATACAGGAAGCTATCTGAACTTCAATTCATTTGGTCCCATCCACCATAAAATATCCGTGGTAAAAACTCTTTCAAAAAGACTAATCACACACTTTTCAACAAACAATAACGACACAAAAAAAGAAAGAACCAAAATATTTCAAGAACTACTTAGCAATAATTACCCCAAACCGTTTATCAAAAAGCATTTCTACAGACCGAGAATATCAACCACAAACAATAGACAGACTTCATCCCAAAACATCTTTTGCTCCCTACCATACAACTATGGCTGTGAAAGAATAGCTAGAAAACTAAAATACTACAATATCACAACAAGATTCCAATCTATCTCGAATCTTAACAACATCCTCCGCCATCCTGATACAAAAAAGATCACTGAACCAAACAATAGAACCAATGTCATATTCAAAATACCATGCAAGTCTTGCCAAGCCGTCTACATAGAAGAAACCGGTAAACCATTAATAGAAAGAATCAACCAACACAAATCAGCCCTAAAACACCATAACCCGACCTCCTTATTAGTAGATCATGCTCTCATCAATGGCCACATTCCAGACTTTGAACAAACATCAATAATATACCAAGATATAAAAGAAAAGCACAGCAGGCTATTCTTGGAGAGTTGGAGTTCTTTGGAAGACAGAAATAGCATAAACCGAAAGATCGATATACCGGACATGTACACACAATTTAGATGCTCCTAAAATAGGAACCTCTATGTATATATGAACTTCAGTGAAATGTCTTCATTCATAATGCAATAGCCGAATATTTATTTTGTATACATAGATATTTTACTTTTACTCTATTTATTCATTTATTTTGATTGGTATTGTGCGATATTTGTTTGCATGCATTACATTTTATTTGAATGATTTTCGCCCGGGGAGATTGTGAGACGCCCGTGTCTCGAGTGTAACGCGCAACTGGCCACAAAAAGAGATGAGATCCTAGAAAAAGATGGTCGTTTAGCCCATCGAAATATCGGAAATAAAAAGATTATTTATTGAATCCAAGATGTGCCCTTTATGAAAAAATATAACAATATGGATTGCTCTATTTTCAAAATATATATATTTAAAAATAAAAAAGGCATATCCTGACCAGGAGCACATGTACTTTTCAGAAGGCAGAGCGCCATCTGGTGGAACAGAAATCAACTATTCATTGATTTAGCCTGTTCCCTGATATTTGGCCATCCCAATTTCTTGATAAATCAAGAAAAGCCATCCACGAACGTGTTTCGCGCTGTTGGCACTCGTCAGCGTAGAGTAGGCTGTA
The DNA here is from genome assembly GCA_030710605.1 of Cordylochernes scorpioides. Classification (NCBI taxonomy): domain Eukaryota; kingdom Metazoa; phylum Arthropoda; class Arachnida; order Pseudoscorpiones; family Chernetidae; genus Cordylochernes; species Cordylochernes scorpioides. Next base: position 30,537,798 of record CP092876.1, read on the forward strand.
CCACTGCGAACAAAAATATTTTTGGTCCCAGTGGCTTCTTGAAAATATATATATGTGAAAAAACAGAAAATAGAGGAAAAAAAAGGTCAGTTGTTGATATTGAAAATGAAAAAGACATATCCTGACCGCTCACATGAGCATTTTTAGATGGCAGAACGCCATCTAGTGGAATAAAAATTAACTAAACGTTTATTTAGGCTTGTTCCATAACATTTGGATAACCCATTTTATTGATAAATAAAGAAAACCCAACCGTGTACACTTTTTGCGCTGTTGGCCTTCTTCATCATGGTGCATATTATTGAATAAAAGCATTAAAAACAATAAATACTTTATATACGACATTATGTTTGGAATGCGAAAGGCTTTAAATTTTATGCAAAGTCAAGAAATATGTTTAAATTTTGAAATATTAAAATTTAATATAAATATATAATCTCTTTTTATATCTTCAATATAAAAATTATAAAGTATACATATAAACAGAGATAAAGTTAGTTCATAACTCTAAAACACAATTTAATTTATATCTAAACCAAGATAAAACAACAGCTGTAAAATGATACGAAGAAGTAAACTTAGTTGTCAAAAGTCAGCTTTAATTATTTCTTACCTCATAGAACAAAAAAAGAGAAGTAAATAATAAATTCTACACAAGAATGGAAGTTAAAAAACAACCTGGTTAAAAGTACTTAGATGTAATATAAGAACTTAATGTTAAGGAGAAAAAAGTATAAGCACGTGACTTAAAAACTTTATTGGTTTTCGTTTTTTTTTTCTTTTCTTCTAGAAAAGCAATGATCTCTCGGCTGCTATTTTTTTTTCTTTTGGACCATTTTCTCGTCTTGAGTGGACGGTTAGGTTTTTATATAAATTAATTATTTCTAAATAAACGAGTTAAGTGAAATTTATAGTGATAAATCTTTTAAGGCAAAGTTTTTTTTCTTTAATGCGATTATATATAGAAATGTTTGGTAAAAATGTTTTGTGATATCTTCAAGATATATTTATTTTTTGCTTAGAAAAAAATATATTAATATTTTGAGCATTAATATATTTAAATTATATATACTTATATTTTATTTAAGAGCAAAAATGAATATTATATATAAATATTATTTTTTATTTTAATTAATATTTTTAGACCTTTATTCACACATTTTATTGCTGAATTTTAATATATTACGTTTAAGAACCTGAGTTATAAAATATATATCTCTCAAGAAGGCGTTATGCCATTAAAATATAATTCTAGGGTGTATTCTTCTAAACGATCGGTGGAAGAATGGTCTAAACAGTTGGTTATCGACCGCAACGACCAGGGATCGAATCCCTCATTGGAGACTTTTTTTTTCTATTTGAAAAAAAAAAAAAAACTACAATGGCCCTCGGTTACTGCAAAAGTTCAAACCTATCAGCGAGTGCTAGTAACTAAATGGAGCTCTGGCACACTTGTAAGTGAATAAGTCCTACTGCTTTTCACATGTATAGACATGTGGTGCACTTACAGTAAATGCAGTTGCCAACTTCTATCCACTATGATTATCATGGCCTGTACCATGCATACTAGATCCCTAGTATAATAAAAATAATTCAAAGCACTGAAATATGTTTTTTTAAAACAAATAAATGAAGTTTAATATTCGAAAATTATAATTTACCTACCAATTATGTGTACATTTCTTTGCATGATAAAATGAAATAATTTCGAAAACACTCAATTTATTACCCTGAAAATGTTTTTTTTCTATATCATAGAAATCATAATTTGATATATTCCATACACCAAATGTCGCGCGATTTAACGACCAGCTTCTCTAATGGCATGACCTCTTTCAAACTCTGACATATGTTTTTATGAGCAGAAATATTTCGAAGAGGCATTGATACAGTAGACATAGACATACTGCAAAAATATTAAAGAGATATTTTGAAATTCAGCCCGTGTGACGCGTCGTAAATCGAATATAGAATCTTCGTTCTGGATGCTCAACTCAGATAGTCCGAAGCTCTTGCTTTGCATAAAATGGACCCCAAATTTCAATCATTTTCATGTTTGATCGAAACAATTTTTATACGTATTTTCATATCCTTCTTCTTCTTTCTTATCACCACTCAATCATATTAGGGTTTCAAGCTTGTAAAGCTTGAGAATTTAGATGGTGTTTGAAAACCATCATGATTGGTTGAAATAAAATGCGTCTGCCTTTGTCATTAAGACTGGGAGCACTACTCAGTGGCAGGCCGACTTATCTCCAAAAGAAATAGCCGCCTTTATTATTATTATTTTTTAATATAAATCATCTGATTTGTATTTTCATAAAAATCAGACAACTCCTTCTTTGTGCGTCAATTTTGTATAGTGTAATTCAAAATATTTAACATTTCGTTCTCGACGTCTTTATATCCACCCGTCCCGAATTTCTTGTTGTCCTAATGAGTGGACGATGAAACCTCTCTTGAATGAGCCATCTGGGGACCAACCACGTACCTTAGCGACAATATGAAGTTGCGATGGTATCCATGTACAAAAAGTGACATTTCTCCTTTTAAATATCCAATAAAACACAACGCATTTTTATTAACATCCAAGTACAAAATGAAGGTGATAAGGAATAAAAAATAATTAAAGTTTTGCAGATACATGGACCGGACAAATAACAACAAAGGCCATATATGGACGACGAACAACAAATGATGGCCATATATGGATGGCCAGCAACACTGGACGGCTATATGGACGGTCATAAACAATGTATAGCCATATGGATGGCCATTTAGACGGCCAGCAACAATGAATGGCCATTTGAACAGCCAGCAACAATGGATGGCATATATGGACGTCCAGCAACAATGAATGGGCATATGGACGGCCAGCAACAATGGATGGACATATAGACGGCCAGGAACAATGGATGGACATATGGACGACCAGGAACAATGGATGGTATATATGGACGGCCAGCAACAATGGATGCATATATGGACAGCCAGCAACAATGGATGGCCATATGGACGGCAAGCAACAATGGATGGACATATGGACGGCCAGCAACAAGGGATCGCCATATGGACGACCAGCAACAATGGATGGACATATGAACGGCCAGCAACAATGTATGGACATATGAACGGCCAGCAACAATGGAAGAACATATGGACCGCCAGCAACAATGGATGGTCAAATATGGACGGCCAGCAACAGTGGATGGTATATATGGACGGCGGGCAACAATGGATGGTATATATGGACGGCCAGCAACAATGAATCGCCATATGGACGGCCAGCAACAATAGATGGTCATATATGGACGGCGGGCAACAATACATGGACATATATAGACGGCCGGCAACAATGGATCGACATATATGGATGGCAAGCAACAATGGATGGTATATATGGAAGGCCAGCAACAATGGATGATATATATGGACGGCCAGCAACAATGAATGGTATATATGGACAGCGGGCAACAATGGATGTATATATGGACGGCCAGTAACAATGGATGGACATATATAGATGGCCAGCAACAACGGATGGTATATATGGACGGCCAGCAACAATAGATGGTCATATATGGACGGCCAGCAACAATGGATGGTATATATGGACGGTGAGCAACAATGGATGGACATATATAGACGGCCAGCAACAATGAATGGCCATATATGGATGGCCAGCAACAATGAATGGTATATATGGAAGGCCAGCAACAATGGATGATATATATGGACGGCCAGCAACAATGAATGGTATATATGGACAGCAGGCAACAATGGATGGACATATGGAAGGCTAGCAACAATTGATGGCCATATGGACGGCCAGCAACAATGGATGGCCATATGGACGGCCAGCAACAATGGATGGTATATATGGACGACCAGAAACAATGGATGGTATATAAGGACGGCGGGCAACAATGGATGGACATATTAGACGGCCAGCAACAAAAGATGGTCATATATGGAAGGCCAGCAACAATATATGGTATATATGGACGGCGAGCAACAATGGATGAACATATATAGACGGCCAGCAACAATGGATGGCTATATATGGACGGCCAGCAACAATAGATAGTATATATGGACGGCCAGCAACAATGGATGGTATATATGGACGGCCAGCAACAATGGATGGTATATATGGACGGCCAGCAACAATGGATGGTATATATGGACGGCCAGCAACAATGGATGGTATATATGGACGGTCAGCAACAATGGATGGTATATATGGACGGCCAGCAACAATGGATGGTATATATGGACGGTGGGCAACAATGGATGGACATATATAGACGGCCAGCAACAATGAATCGCCATATATGGATGGCAAGCAACAATGGATAGTATATATGAACGGCCAGCAACAAGGATGGTATATATGGACGGCCAGAAACAATGGATGGTATATATGGACGGCCAGCAACAATGGATGGTATATATGGACGGCTAGCAACAATGGATGGTATATATTGAAGGCCAGCAACAATATATGGTATATATGGACGGCGAGCAACAATGGATGGACATATATAGACGGCCAGCAACAATGGATGGCTATATATGGACGGCGCCAGCAACAATAGATGGTATATATTGTTACATCATGATTAATGGCGTATTTCTTATATCAGTTTTAATATATTTGAAATTTAAATTATATATTTATTTATTTTTATATAAAATATTCTATGATATTTATTTAAAACAGATTATTAATTTATCATCATTTGTATTTAGGTACACTGTGACTTCACTGCTCTCTTTGATGTGAGAAAATAAAGAAAGGATTCTGGTGGCTACTTAAAGAAGACTTATCTCGTTATTCCCTTTTATAAATTTGTAGGATGGTTGAAACACGCTCTGGTAAGATGCAGGACCCAGCACAGGAGAGAATCCAGGCTGAAGAGTCTGCCAAGCCGCAACCTGGTGCAACAATTGGTAGAGATGCTAGTTCCGACCCAGTTGTCCTGAATCCCAACATCGACATCCCCAAGTATGATGGAACGGAAGACCCTCGCCCATGGATTGAATCTCTTGAAGAAATTGGCTTCTTGTACCATTGGGCAGACTACATTATCTCTCGTTATGCCGCCATGAACATGACGGGAAGCGCTAAAACCTGGTTGAATTTACACAAAGCTAGTTTCACGAGCTGGGAAAATATTAAAATCCGCCTCATTCAGGATTTTTCTTTGGACGCGAATAAAGAAGAACTTAGAATGAAGCTCAACAGAATGCAACACTGGAATGAACCAGCAATCAGGTTCGCGGAAGACATTCTAGTGTTGTGCAACAAGGTTGACCCCGCAATGGAAGAAGAAACAAAAATTGAACATGTTATTGGAGGACTGAAAAAAGAGTACTCATTCGCGCTCTACCTGATACCTCCTAAAACGACCGATGACCTTCTTGTCATGTGCAAGAAAATGGATTATTTTGAAAAGAAGTATCGGGAACGTGTGGAGAAATCCAGAAACCTATATAACGGTCCACGCTATTCTAGACCCCAACAACAATCGAGGTACGTGCCGCCGACTGCCGCACGAAACTACCAGACCACTTCCAGGCCCCAAGCCCCTGTTTCCAATAATTACAAGAACGACTCCCCTCCTACCCCCAGACAGTATCGAAACAACTTTCCCCAGCCCTCTACCCCTAGACGTCCTTATAATCCTAACTTTGTGCCGAAACCAAACCTTCAGAGAAACACTTACAATAAAAGCCAAGAAGTGAGCAAAAATAGGACGGAAGATGGAAGACCAATCTGCTTTAAATGTAACAAGCCAGGGCACGTGGCCCGTTATTGTAGGGTCAAGTTTATAAGAATCCTAGAAGAGGATCCAGCAGATACCCAAGAGAAGGTCGAAGAAAAATGACAAATGAATGAAACATCAGAGAAATCAGGACCTCGGCTTTATGCTGATGTATGTCATAGCACACAGACAAATATTCCTACCCGGAATAGATATTCCGTGTTGGAAGATTTAAACTAAGCGTCGCGCCTGAATCTGTCAATCAAAGCAAGTCGACCATAAACGGAATCAAGAAGTTGGACCCTAAATACAAATTAAAAATTAATGTGGACAAGATAGGGACTTTTGAAGCTTTGGTTGATACAGGTGCTGACCTCTCAGTGGTCGACCTCAGAACGGCCCTCGATACAGGCCATGGTATAAGTAAACTCGCAAAAATTTGTGCAGGACCCGATGGAAAAAAATTGGACATGGTAGGAAGTATATTTTTAAATATAAAAATTGATGACGAAACATTATCACACAACTTTGTGATATTGAAAACGCATTTACGGACATTAATTCTTGGGAGAGATTTCCTTAAGAAAATGAACGCAAAAATAGATTGTAAGCAAGAAACTATAAAATATGATTTGACGAATAATCATGACGAAATCAATTTTGAAATTTTGAAAATAAAGAGTGCCAAGGATTCCATTGTACCGGAATGTTCCATGAAATTGATCAAGGCATTGGTAGAAACAGAGGATGGAGAATATATTATCGAAGAGAGCAGCAAAATGTTTCAAACAAATGGACTTCGTCTAGCAAGAAGCTTGATCAATGTTATAAATAGGGAAACACACATCTGGATAACTAATCCGTATCCTCGACCGTTAAAAATAATGAAAAACCAAACATTGGCTTTGGAAGTAGTCCAGCGAAAATAAATGTGAGTCGAGAAAGAGAGGTAGAAAAGAACGAAGAACCTAGATTCCAAATAAACGAAAATCTTTCACCAAAGGAACAGAAGGAGTTAAAACAAGTTTTAGAAAGGTATGGAGATCTTTTTTCATCGAGATTAGGGAGAACCAATTTGGCAAAACATCGGATAGACACAGAAGACGCGAAGCCAATTAAACACAAGCCTTACCGGGTAAGTGCTAAAGAACGAGATATTATAAAAGAGCAAATTGACGAGATGCTTACAGAAGGCATAATTAGGCCATCTTCAAGCCCCTGGTCTTTTCCAGTAATATTGGTCAAGAAGCGAGATGGTAAATACAGATTTTGTGTGGACTACAGAAAACTGAATAATGTGACGGTAAAAGATGTCTATCCGATCCCTAGAATAGACGAAGTTATGGATACTCTCCAAGGATCTACACACTTCTCAGCAATAGACCTCAGATCTGGATATTGGCAAGTTGAAGTCGAAGAAAGAGACAAAGAGAAAACAGCTTTCACTACAGCGCATGGATTATATGAATTCAACGTGATGCCTTTTGGACTTTGTAACGCGCCTGCTACCTTTGAGAGAAATATGGAGAATATGCTTGGAAATCTGAGATGGCAAATTTGTTTGTGTTATCTGGATGATGTTATCATATATAGCCCGGATTTTCCAACGCACCTCAAAAGACTTGAAGCTGTTTTTAGATGTTTTCGTGAATCTAATTTAAGGTTAAACGACAAAAAATGCCGATTTGCTTTTGAAGAATTGGAGATTCTCGGCTATATAACGAGCAAACATGGTATAAAACCCGCGGAACATAACATCAAAGCTGTCAGAAATTTTCCTCGGCCCAAAAAGGTCAAAGAAGTACAATCCTTTTTGGGAATGTGTTCATATTATAGAAAATTTATCAAAGACTTTTCAAAAATTGCTGACCCTTTGACCAACCTTATAAAAAAAAGTGTATCATTTACCTGGACAGAAAGACAAGAGGAAGCGTTTCAAACCCTAAAAACAGCACTATTAAGTCCACCAATTTTAGGTCACTTCAATCCAAATGCACCTACTTATGTTCATACCGATGCGTCCAACATCGGCATAGGTGCAACACTTGTCCAAGACATCGGTGGTGAAGAGAAGGTGATCTCATATTTGAGTCGTACCCTAAGTAAAGCGGAGCAAAATTATTCAACCACTGAAAAAGAATGTCTGGCCGTTGTCTGGTCAATGTCAAAATTACGACCCTACCTTTATGGAAGACACTTTAAAATAGTAACAGACCATCACGCCTTATGCTGGCTCAAAAACTTGAAGGATCCAACAGGTCGATTGGCAAGATGGGCATTGAAAATTCAAGAATATGACTTCGATATAATACATAAATCGGGAAAGAAGCATCTGGACGCCGATGGCTTATCTAGGGGGCCCTTACCAGAAACTGATTGGGATGAGGATTTTGAAAGGCTATTTTTAAATCAAATAACAGACGAAGAGGATAAATTTATCGAAAGTGTTAAGAAAAACCTTAATGGAAGCAGGCGATCAATTGCGCAAAACTTTAAAGAAGAAGATGGATGCCTCTTTAAGAAAAACCCGAACCCTGAAGGCAGGGCGTGGTTGCTTGTGGTTCCAGAGAATAAAAAGAGAGAAATTATGAAAGAATATCACAATCATATGTCGAATGGCCATCTGGGCGTCGCCAGAACCATGTACCGAATAAAGAGTAAATACTTTTGGCCATCCATGCTAAAGGATGTCTCAGAATTCGTTAAGACGTGTCACCTTTGCCAAAGTAGGAAAGGCTCAAACCAATTACCTTCTGGACTACTACAGCCCATCCCCCCAGCCAACTTTCCTTTCGAAAGAATTGGAATTGACTTTGTTGGTCCACTACCATCTACGAAAAACAGGAAAAAATGGATAATCGTGCTGTCGGACTACTACACTAGATATGCAGAAACAAGAGCAGTCTCGGAAGCAACAGTGAAAGAAGTTTCTAAATTTCTAGTAGAGGATATTTTTCTTCGGCACGGAGCCCCACAATATCTTATTAGTGACAGAGGCTCTCAATTTACCAGTAATTTAATGAAAGAGGTGATGAAAACGTGCAAGATTAAACATTGTTTCACAACGAGCTATCATCCCCAGACTAATGGATTGACAGAGCGGTTAAATAGAACATTGATCAATATGCTCAGTATGTATGTGAACACTGATCAGAAAAATTGGGACGAAATACTCCCATTCATCACTCACGCTTACAATACTACAATTCAGGAAACCACAGGATATTCTCCCTTTTTCCTGATGTTTGGAAGAGAACCCACGTCTCTTTTGGACGACAGGAATATCTCGGTGGACATTGACAAAGATGATTATGATGAATACATAAAACATCACTTAGACAAAATAAACAGAACAAGAAAATTAGTTATTAACAACACAATAAAGACTCAAGAAAGAATGAAAAAGAACTATGACAAGAAACACATGGAAAGAAGCTACGAACCAGGAGAATTAGTAGCAGTTTGGACACCAATTAGGAAAATAGGAAAGTGTGAGAAACTACTGAGAAAATATTTTGGCCCATATAGAATATTAAAGAAGCTGTCCAACGTAAATTACTTAATTGAACCAAAAGATAATCCTGGCCAAGACCCATTGATTGTCCATGTCTCAAGAATCAAACCCTATTTTGAAAGAATTGATGAGGTCAATCACGAGGACGTGACGACCTCTGGAGAGGGGGAAGTGTTACATCATGATTAATGGCGTATTTCTTATATCAGTTTTAATATATTTGAAATTTAAATTATATATTTATTTATTTTTATATAAAATATTCTATGATATTTATTTAAAACAGATTATTAATTTATCATCATTTGTATTTAGGTACACTGTGACTTCACTGCTCTCTTTGATGTGAGAAAATAAAGAAAGGATTCTGGTGGCTACTTAAAGAAGACTTATCTCGTTATTCCCTTTTATAAATTTGTAGGATGGTTGAAACACGCTCTGGTAAGATGCAGGACCCAGCACAGGAGAGAATCCAGGCTGAAGAGTCTGCCAAGCCGCAACCTGGTGCAACAATATGGACGGCCAGCAACAATGGATTGTATATATGGGCGGCCAGCAACAATGGATGGTATATATGGACGGCCAGCAACAATAGATGGTATATATGGACGGCCAGCAACAATGGATGGTATATATGGACGGCCAGCAACAAAGGATGGTATATATGGACAGCCAGCAACAATGGATGGTATATATGGACGGCCAGCAACAATGGATGGTATATATGGACGGCTAGCAACAATGGATGGTATATATTTACGGCCAGCAACAATGGATGGTATATATGAACGGCCAGCAACAATGGATAGTATATATGGACGGCTAGCAACAATGGATGGTATATATGGACGGCTAGCAACAATGGATGGCCATTTATTGCCGAGAGCAACAATGGATGGCCATATATTGTCGGCGAGCAACAATGGATGGCCATATAGACGGCCAGCAACAAAGGATGGTATATATGGACGGCCAGCAACAATGGATGGTATATATGGACGGCCACCAACAATATGCCATTTACTCCATAGGTTGCCAAGATTGCAACGCAAAATATGTGGGTGAGACTGGCCGCTTCATTTATAACAGAATTTCCGAGCACAACAGAAATATAATAAACAAAGATCCCAAATCTTTGATCTTTCAGCACACCTCAAAAACCGGCCGTGCCTTTAACCTTTCCGACCCAACCTGTCATTACCACAACATCAAATCCAAATATCAAAGATTATTAATAGAATCCTTCGTCTCTCATGATTTAAACAGTATCAACAGGCGTATAGAACTACCATCTCAGTACCACTCATTCAGGAAAAAACAGCCCAGCCCTTCCTTTTCACCAGATCCTTCCTCATCTTCCCCAGTTTGACCTTCACACCCATAGCCCCATACACCATGTTTTGTTCGTATGTAGATAGAATTTTACTTGCGTCTTAATTTTCGAACATGTAGATGTCCTGCAGTCTGGCGAAATTTATATATTATTTTATGTAAATGTGTTTATATTTATTTTTATTTTTATATTTTTATTTTCTATCTTCGTTAGCCAGCAACAGTTGATGGCCATATGGACGGCCAGCAACAATGGATGGCCATATGGACGGCCAGCAACAATGGATGGTATATATGGACGACCAGAAACAATGGATGGTATATATGGACGGCGGGCAACAATGGATGGACATATTAGACGGCCAGCAACAAAAGATGGTCATATATGGAAGGCCAGCAACAATATATGGTATATATGGACGGCGAGCAACAATAGATGGTATATATGGACCGCAAGCAACAATGGATGGTATATATGGACGGCCAGCAACAATAGATGGTATATATGGACCGCAAGCAACAATGGATGGTATATATGGACGGCCAGCAACAATGGATGGTATATATGGACGGCCAGCAACAATGGTTGGTATATATGGACGGTCAGCAACAATGGATGGTATATATGGACGGCCAGCAACAATCGATGGTATATATGGACGGCGGGCAACAATGGATGGACATATATAGACGGCCAGCAACAATGGATCGCCATATATGGATGGCAAGCAACAATGGATAGTATATATAAACGGCCTGCAACAAATGATGGTATATATGGACGGCCAGCAACAATGGATGGTATATATGGACGGCCAGCACCAATGGATGGTATATATGAACGGCCAGCAACAATGGATAGTATATATGGACGGCTAGCAACAATGGATGGCCATTTATTGCCGAGAGCAACAATGGATGGCCATATATTGTCGGCGAGCAACAATGGATGGCCATATAGACGGCCAGCAACAATGGATGGTATATATGGACGGCTAGCAACAATGGATGGTATATATGGACGGCCAGCTACAATGGATGGCCATATATTTCCGGCGAGCAACAATGGATGGCCATTTATTGCCGGCGAGCAACAATGGATAGCCATATATGGACGGCCAGCAACAATGGATGGCCATATATGGACGGCCAGCAACAACGGATGGTCATATATAAAAATATTGCTAAAAACAATGTTTGGCCATTAATGGACGGCCAACAACAATGGATGGTCATATATATATAGATTGATAACAACAATGGTTGGCCATATATGGACGGCCAGCAACAATGAATGGCCATATATGGACAGCCAGCAACAATGGATGGTCATATTTAGGACGGCCAGCAACAATGGATGGTCATATATATAAAGATTGCTAACAACAATGGTTGGCCATATATGGACGGCCAGCAACAATGGATGGTCATATATATAAAGATTGCTAACAACAATGTTTGGCCATATATGGACGGCCAGCAAAAATGGATGGTCATATATTTAAAGATTGCTAGCAACAATGGTTGGCCATATATATAAAGATTGCTAACAACAATGGTTGGCCATATATGGACGGCCAGCAACAATGGATGGTCATATATATATATAGATTGCTAACAACAATGCTTGGCCATATATGGACGGCCAGCAACAATGAATGACCATATATGGACGGCCAGCAACAATGAATGGCCATATATGGACGGCCAGCAACAATGGATGGTCATATATATATATATAGATTGCTAACAACAATGGTTGGCCATATATGGACGGCCAGCAACAATGAATGGCCATATATGGACGGCCAGCAACAATGGATGGTCATATATATAAAGATTGCTAACAACAATGGTTGGCCATATATGGACGGCCAGCAAAAATGGATGGTCATATATATAAAGATTGCTAACAACAATGGTTGGCTATATTTGGACGGCCAGCAACAATGGATGGTTATATATATAAAGATTGCTAACAACAATGGTTGGCCATATTTGGACGGCCAGCAACAATGAATGGCCATATACGGACGGCCAGCAACAATGGATGGTCATATATGGACGGCCAGCAACAATGGATGGTCATATATATAAAGATTGCTAACAACAATGGTTGGCCATATATGGGCGGTCAGCAACAATGGATGGTCATATATGGACGGCCAGCTAAAATGGATGGTCATATATATAAAGATTGCTAACAACAATTGTTGGCCATATTTGGACGGCCAGCAACAATGAATGGCCATATATTGACGGCCAGCAACAATGGATGGTCATATATGGACGGCCAGCAACAATGGATGTTCATATATATAAAGATTGCTAACAACATTGGTTGGCCATATATGGGCGGCCAGCAACAATGGATGGTCATATATATAAAGATTGCTAACAACAATGGTTGGCCATATATGGACGGCCAGCAACAATGGATGGTCATATATATAAAGATTGCTAACAACAATGGTTGGCCATATATGGACGGCCAGCAAAAATGGATGGTCTTAAATATAGATTGCCAACAACAATGGTTGGCCATATATGGACGGCCAGCAACAATGAATGGTCATATATATATATATATAGATTGCTAACAACAATGGGTGGCCATATATGGACGGCCAGCAACAATGAATGGCCATATATGGACGGCCAGCAACAATGAATGGCCATATATGGACGGCCAGCAACAATGGATAGTCATATATATAAAGATTGCTAACAACAATGGTTGGCCATATATGGACGGCCAGCAAAAATGGATGGTCATATATATAAAGATTGCTAACAACAATGGTTGGCCATATTTGGACGGCCAGCAACAATGGATAGTCATGTATATAAAGATTGCTAACAACAATGGTTGGCCATATTTGGACGGCCAGCAACAATGAATGGCCATATATGGACGGCCAGCAACAATGGATGGTCATATATGGACGGCCAGCAACAATGGATGGTCATATATATAAAGATTGCTAACAACAATGGTTGGCCATATATGGGCGGCCAGCAACAATGGATGGTCATATATGGACGGCCAGCTAAAATGGATGGACATATATATAAAGATTGCTAACAACAATTGTTGGCCATATTTGGACGGCCAGCAACAATGAATGGCCATATATTGACGGCCAGCAACAATGGATGGTCATATATGGACGGCCAGCAACAATGGATGGTCATATATATAAAGATTGCTAACAACATTGTTTGGCCATATATGGACGGCCAGCAACAATGGATGGTCATATATATAAAGATTGCTAACAACAATGGTTGGCCATATTTGGACGGCCAGCAACAATGAATGGCCATATATTGACGGCCAGCAGCAATGGATGGTCATATATGGACGGCCAGCAACAATGGATGGTCATATATATAAAGATTGCTAACAACATTGTTTGGCCATATATGGACGGCCAGCAACAATGGATGGCCATATATATAAAGATTGCTAACAACAATGGTTGGCCATATATGGACGGCCAGCAACAATGGATGGTCATATATAAAAATATTGTTAACAACAATGGTTGGCCATATATGGACGGCCAGCAACAATGGATGGTCATATATATAAAGATTGCTAACAACAATGTATGGCCATATATGGACGGCCAGCAACAATGGATGGCCATATATGGACGGCCAGCAACAACGGATGGTCATATATAAAAATATTGCTAAAAACAATGTTTGGCCATTAATGGACGGCCAACAACAATGGATGGTCATATATATATAGATTGATAACAACAATGGTTGGCCATATATGGACGGCCAGCAACAATGAATGGCCATATATGGACAGCCAGCAACAATGGATGGTCATATTTAGGACGGCCAGCAACAATGGATGGTCATATATATAAAGATTGCTAACAACAATGGTTGGACATATATGGACGGCCAGCAACAATGGATGGTCATATATATAAAGATTGCTAACAACAATGTTTGGCCATATATGGACGGCCAGCAACAATGGATGGTCATATATTTAAAGATTGCTAGCAACAATGGTTGGCCATATATATAAAGATTGCTAACAACAATGGTTGGCCATATATGGACGGCCAGCAACAATGGATGGTCATATATATATATATAGATTGCTAACAACAATGCTTGGCCATATATGGACGTCCAGCAACAATGAATGACCATATATGGACGGCCAGCAACAATGAATGGCCATATATGGACGGCCAGCAACAATGGATGGTCATATATATATATATAGATTGCTAACAACAATGGTTGGCCATATATGGACGGCCAGCAACAATGAATGGCCATATATGGACGGCCAGCAACAATGGATGGTCATATATATAAAGATTGCTAACAACAATGGTTGGCCATATTTGGACGGCCAGCAACAATGAATGGCCATATACGGACGGCCAGCAACAATGGATGGTCATATATGGACGGCCAGCAACAATGGATGGTCATATATATAAAGATTGCTAACAACAATGGTTGGCCATATATGGGCGGTCAGCAACAATGGATGGTCATATATGGACGGCCAGCTAAAATGGATGGTCATATATATAAAGATTGCTAACAACAATTGTTGGCCATATTTGGACGGCCAGCAACAATGAATGGCCATATATTGACGGCCAGCAACAATGGATGGTCATATATGGACGGCCAGCAACAATGGATGTTCATATATATAAAGATTGCTAACAACATTGGTTGGCCATATATGGGCGGCCAGCAACAATGGATGGTCATATATATAAAGATTGCTAACAACAATGGTTGGCCATATATGGACGGCCAGCAACAATGGATGGTCATATATATAAAGATTGCTAACAACAATGGTTGGCCATATATGGACGGCCAGCAAAAATGGATGGTCTTAAATATAGATTGCCAACAACAATGGTTGGCCATATATGGACGGCCAGCAACAATGAATGGTCATATATATATATATATAGATTGCTAACAACAATGGGTGGCCATATATGGACGGCCAGCAACAATGAATGGCCATATATGGACGGCCAGCAACAATGAATGGCCATATATGGACGGCCAGCAACAATGGATAGTCATATATATAAAGATTGCTAACAACAATGGTTGGCCATATATGGACGGCCAGCAAAAATGGAAGGTCATATATATAAAGATTGCTAACAACAATGGTTGGCCATATTTGGACGGCCAGCAACAATGGATAGTCATGTATATAAAGATTGCTAACAACAATGGTTGGCCATATTTGGACGGCCAGCAACAATGGATAGTCATGTATATAAAGATTGCTAACAACAATGGTTGGCCATATTTGGACGGCCAGCAACAATGAATGGCCATATATGGACGGCCAGCAACAATGGATGGTCATATATGGACGGCCAGCAACAATGGATGGTCATATATATAAAGATTGCTAACAACAATGGTTGGCCATATATGGGCGGCCAGCAACAATGGATGGTCATATATGGACGGCCAGCTAAAATGGATGGACATATATATAAAGATTGCTAACAACAATTGTTGGCCATATTTGGACGGCCAGCAACAATGAATGGCCATATATTGACGGCCAGCAACAATGGATGGTCATATATGGACGGCCAGCAACAATGGATGGTCATATATATAAAGATTGCTAACAACAATGGTTGGCCATATATGGGCGGTCAGCAACAATGGATGGTCATATATGGACGGCCAGCTAAAATGGATGGTCATATATATAAAGATTGCTAACAACAATTGTTGGCCATATTTGGACGGCCAGCAACAATGAATGGCCATATATTGACGGCCAGCAACAATGGATGGTCATATATGGACGGCCAGCAACAATGGATGTTCATATATATAAAGATTGCTAACAACATTGGTTGGCCATATATGGGCGGCCAGCAACAATGGATGGTCATATATATAAAGATTGCTAACAACAATGGTTGGCCATATATGGACGGCCAGCAACAATGGATGGTCATATATATAAAGATTGCTAACAACAATGGTTGGCCATATATGGACGGCCAGCAAAAATGGATGGTCTTAAATATAGATTGCCAACAACAATGGTTGGCCATATATGGACGGCCAGCAACAATGAATGGTCATATATATATATATATAGATTGCTAACAACAATGGGTGGCCATATATGGACGGCCAGCAACAATGAATGGCCATATATGGACGGCCAGCAACAATGAATGGCCATATATGGACGGCCAGCAACAATGGATAGTCATATATATAAAGATTGCTAACAACAATGGTTGGCCATATATGGACGGCCAGCAAAAATGGATGGTCATATATATAAAGATTGCTAACAACAATGGTTGGCCATATTTGGACGGCCAGCAACAATGGATAGTCATGTATATAAAGATTGCTAACAACAATGGTTGGCCATATTTGGACGGCCAGCAACAATGAATGGCCATATATGGACGGCCAGCAACAATGGATGGTCATATATGGACGGCCAGCAACAATGGATGGTCATATATATAAAGATTGCTAACAACAATGGTTGGCCATATATGGGCGGCCAGCAACAATGGATGGTCATATATGGACGGCCAGCTAAAATGGATGGACATATATATAAAGATTGCTAACAACAATTGTTGGCCATATTTGGACGGCCAGCAACAATGAATGGCCATATATTGACGGCCAGCAACAATGGATGGTCATATATGGACGGCCAGCAACAATGGATGGTCATATATATAAAGATTGCTAACAACATTGTTTGGCCATATATGGACGGCTAGCAACAATGGATGGTCATATATATAAAGATTGCTAACAACAATGGTTGGCCATATTTGGACGGCCAGCAACAATGAATGGCCATATATTGACGGCCAGCAGCAATGGATGGTCATATATGGACGGCCAGCAACAATGGATGGTCATATATATAAAGATTGCTAACAACATTGTTTGGCCATATATGGACGGCCAGCAACAATGGATGGCCATATATATAAAGATTGCTAACAACAATGGTTGGCCATATATGGACGGCCAGCAACAATGGATGGTCATATATAAAAATATTGTTAACAACAATGGTTGGCCATATATGGACGGCCAGCAACAATGGATGGTCATATATATAAAGATTGCTAACAACAATGGTTGGCCATATATGGACGGCCAGCAACAATGGATGGTCATATATATAAAGATTGCTAACAACAATGTTTGGCCATATATGGACGGCCAGCAACAATGGATGGTCATATATTTAAAGATTGCTAGCAACAATGGTTGGCCATATATATAAAGATTGCTAACAACAATGGTTGGCCATATATGGACGGCCAGCAACAATGGATGGTCATATATATATATATAGATTGCTAACAACAATGCTTGGCCATATATGGACGGCCAGCAACAATGAATGACCATATATGGACGGCCAGCAACAATGAATGGCCATATATGGACGGCCAGCAACAATGGATGGTCATATATATATATATAGATTGCTAAAAACAATGGTTGGCCATATATGGACGGCCAGCAACAATGAATGGCCATATATGGACGGCCAGCAACAATGGATGGTCATATATATAAAGATTGCTAACAACAATGGTTGGCCATATTTGGACGGCCAGCAACAATGAATGGCCATATACGGACGGCCAGCAACAATGGATGGTCATATATGGACGGCCAGCAACAATGGATGGTCATATATATAAAGATTGCTAACAACAATGGTTGGCCATATATGGGCGGTCAGCAACAATGGATGGTCATATATGGACGGCCAGCTAAAATGGATGGTCATATATATAAAGATTGCTAACAACAATTGTTGGCCATATTTGGACGGCCAGCAACAATGAATGGCCATATATTGACGGCCAGCAACAATGGATGGTCATATATGGACGGCCAGCAACAATGGATGTTCATATATATAAAGATTGCTAACAACATTGGTTGGCCATATATGGGCGGCCAGCAACAATGGATGGTCATATATATAAAGATTGCTAACAACAATGGTTTGCCATATATGGACGGCCAGCAACAATGGATGGTCATATATATAAAGATTGCTAACAACAATGGTTGGCCATATATGGACGGCCAGCAAAAATGGATGGTCTTAAATATAGATTGCCAACAACAATGGTTGGCCATATATGGACGGCCAGCAACAATGAATGGTCATATATATATATATATAGATTGCTAACAACAATGGGTGGCCATATATGGACGGCCAGCAACAATGAATGGCCATATATGGACGGCCAGCAACAATGAATGGCCATATATGGACGGCCAGCAACAATGGATAGTCATATATATAAAGATTGCTAACAACAATGGTTGGCCATATATGGACGGCCAGCAAAAATGGATGGTCATATATATAAAGATTGCTAACAACAATGGTTGGCCATATTTGGACGGCCAGCAACAATGGATAGTCATGTATATAAAGATTGCTAACAACAATGGTTGGCCATATTTGGACGGCCAGCAACAATGAATGGCCATATATGGACGGCCAGCAACAATGGATGGTCATATATGGACGGCCAGCAACAATGGATGGTCATATATATAAAGATTGCTAACAACAATGGTTGGCCATATATGGGCGGCCAGCAACAATGGATGGTCATATATGGACGGCCAGCTAAAATGGATGGACATATATATAAAGATTGCTAACAACAATTGTTGGCCATATTTGGACGCCCACCAACAATGAATGGCCATATATTGACGGCCAGCAACAATGGATGGTCATATATGGACGGCCAGCAACAATGGATGGTCATATATATAAAGATTGCTAACAACATTGTTTGGCCATATATGGACGGCCAGCAACAATGGATGGTCATATATATAAAGATTGCTAACAACAATGGTTGGCCATATTTGGACGGCCAGCAACAATGAATGGCCATATATTGACGGCCAGCAGCAATGGATGGTCATATATGGACGGCCAGCAACAATGGATGGTCATATATATAAAGATTGCTAACAACATTGTTTGGCCATATATGGACGGCCAGCAACAATGGATGGCCATATATATAAAGATTGCTAACAACAATGGTTGGCCATATATGGACGGCCAGCAACAATGGATGGTCATATATAAAAATATTGTTAACAACAATGGTTGGCCATATATGGACGGCCAGCAACAATGGATGGTCATATATATAAAGATTGCTAACAACAATGTATGGCCATATATGGACGGCCAGCAACAATGGATGGCCATATATGGACGGCCAGCAACAACGGATGGTCATATATAAAAATATTGCTAAAAACAATGTTTGGCCATTAATGGACGGCCAACAACAATGGATGGTCATATATATATAGATTGATAACAACAATGGTTGGCCATATATGGACGGCCAGCAACAATGAATGGCCATATATGGACAGCCAGCAACAATGGATGGTCATATTTAGGACGGCCAGCAACAATGGATGGTCATATATATAAAGATTGCTAACAACAATGGTTGGCCATATATGGACGGCCAGCAACAATGGATGGTCATATATATAAAGATTGCTAACAACAATGTTTGGCCATATATGGACGGCCAGCAACAATGGATGGTCATATATTTAGAGATTGCTAGCAACAATGGTTGGCCATATATATAAAGATTGCTAACAACAATGGTTGGCCATATATGGACGGCCAGCAACAATGGATGGTCATATATATATATATAGATTGCTAACAACAATGCTTGGCCATATATGGACGGCCAGCAACAATGAATGACCATATATGGACGGCCAGCAACAATGAATGGCCATATATGGACGGCCAGCAACAATGGATGGTCATATATATATATATAGATTGCTAACAACAATGGTTGGCCATATATGGACGGCCAGCAACAATGAATGGCCATATATGGACGGCCAGCAACAATGGATGGTCATATATATAAAGATTGCTAACAACAATGGTTGGCCATATATGGACGGCCAGCAAAAATGGATGGTCATATATATAAAGATTGCTAACAACAATGGTTGGCTATATTTGGACGGCCAGCAACAATGGATGGTTATATATATAAAGATTGCTAACAACAATGGTTGGCCATATTTGGACGGCCAGCAACAATGAATGGCCATATACGGACGGCCAGCAACAATGGATGGTCATATATGGACGGCCAGCAACAATGGATGGTCATATATATAAAGATTGCTAACAACAATGGTTGGCCATATATGGGCGGTCAGCAACAATGGATGGTCATATATGGACGGCCAGCTAAAATGGATGGTCATATATATAAAGATTGCTAACAACAATTGTTGGCCATATTTGGACGGCCAGCAACAATGAATGGCCATATATTGACGGCCAGCAACAATGGATGGTCATATATGGACGGCCAGCAACAATGGATGTTCATATATATAAAGATTGCTAACAACATTGGTTGGCCATATATGGGCGGCCAGCAACAATGGATGGTCATATATATAAAGATTGCTAACAACAATGGTTGGCCATATATGGACGGCCAGCAACAATGGATGGTCATATATATAAAGATTGCTAACAACAATGGTTGGCCATATATGGACGGCCAGCAAAAATGGATGGTCTTAAATATAGATTGCCAACAACAATGGTTGGCCATATATGGACGGCCAGCAACAATGAATGGTCATATATATATATATATATAGATTGCTAACAACAATGGGTGGCCATATATGGACGGCCAGCAACAATGAATGGCCATATATGGACGGCCAGCAACAATGGATAGTCATATATATAAAGATTGCTAACAACAATGGTTGGCCATATATGGACGGCCAGCAAAAATGGATGGTCATATATATAAAGATTGCTAACAACAATGGTTGGCCATATTTGGACGGCCAGCAACAATGGATAGTCATGTATATAAAGATTGCTAACAACAATGGTTGGCCATATTTGGACGGCCAGCAACAATGAATGGCCATATATGGACGGCCAGCAACAATGGATGGTCATATATGGACGGCCAGCAACAATGGATGGTCATATATATAAAGATTGCTAACAACAATGGTTGGCCATATATGGGCGGCCAGCAACAATGGATGGTCATATATGGACGGCCAGCTAAAATGGATGGACATATATATAAAGATTGCTAACAACAATTGTTGGCCATATTTGGACGGCCAGCAACAATGAATGGCCATATATTGACGGCCAGCAACAATGGATGGTCATATATGGACGGCCAGCAACAATGGATGGTCATATATATAAAGATTGCTAACAACATTGTTTGGCCATATATGGACGGCCAGCAACAATGGATGGTCATATATATATAAAGATTGCTAACAACAATGGTTGGCCATATATGGACGGCCAGCAACAATGGATGGTCATATATAAAAATATTGTTAACAACAATGGTTGGCCATATATGGACGGCCAGCAACAATGGATGGTCATATATATAAAGATTGCTAACAACAATGTTTGGCCATATATGGACGGCCAGCAACAATGGATGGTCATATAAAGATTGCTAACAACAATGGTTGGCCATATATGGACGGCCAGCAACAATGGATGGTCAAATATATATAGATTGCTAACAACAATGGTTGGCCATATATGGACGGCCAGCAACAATGGATGGTCATATATATAAAGATTGCTAACAATAATGGTTGGCCATATATGGACGGCCAGCAACAATGGATGGTCATATATATAAATATTGCTAACAACAATGGTTGGCCATATATGGACGGCCAGCAACAATGGATGGTCTTAAATATAGATTGCCAATAACAATGAATGAGTATATAAATAGATGGACAATAACAATGGATGGGCATATATATAGGCGGCCAATAATAATAGATGTGCATATATTTATAGATGTCAAACAACAATAGTTGGGTATATAAATAGACGGTCATTAACAATGAATTGGCATAGATAAACTGCAGGCTACCTTAAATACAACGCCCTGTAGAAATATGCAAATAACATGAAATTTACAAAATGAATTAGTAGAGGTGAGAGATATGCAAATTATTAGAATTTCAGCTCAGACGCACATTGCGCGGGCCTGTTGCTCCACTTCAAAGCACTATTTAAGGCTTACAGATTTCGACGACTTCAAGTTCATCAATTTCGTTTTTCTTGTGTTAAAAAAAAGACAATTATGCCTCTTAGCAATCACAGCAAAAACAATGATCATCTTTTGATCAAGGATCCGAGTTTGACAGAGGAAGGATAGTGGCCTACCGAGATTGTGGATTATCTTTCAGGGAAATCGGAGGTCGTGTTGGACGAAACCAAACAACTGTAATGCGGATATGTGATCGTTGGATGCAGGAAGACACGATAGACCGACGTGTTTGATCGCATCCACCTCAGTGCACCACTTCACCTGCTGACAGGCAAATTGTGCGCATGGCAGTGACAGATCGCTCAGTCACATCACGAACCGTAACATAGCACATTCAGTATGTAACGCATCATACAGTGTCTTCGCGTACCATTCGACGCCGGTTACAGCAGAGTGGTCTGTCCGCAAGACGTTTATTGCTTCATCTACCCTTGACGCAGAACCACAGACGTCTCTGCCGCCAATTTTGCGATTAAAAAAAGGATATGAACGGCAGAATGGAATGAAATTGTCTTTACTGAAGAGTCATGCTTCTGTCTGCACGATGTACCCCCCACGATGGTCATATTCGAGTCTGGAGACACCGTGGAGAGAGGATGCTGAACAGCTGCGTTATGCTCTTTCACACTGGTCCTGCACCGGGTATTATGGTATGGGGCGGTATTGGATATCACTCTCGCACTCCTCTAGTACACATTGCCGGTACTTTAAACAGCCAACGCTACATCTCTGAGGTGTTGGAGCCAGTTGTCCTTCCTTACCTTCAGGGCTTACCCACAGCCTTATTTCAACATGATAATACGCGACCACACGTGACACGCATTGTCCAAAGATTCTTCGTCAAACGCCAGATTGAATCGCTTCCCTGTCCTGCTCGCTCTCCGGATCTTTCGCCGATAGAAAACATGTGGTCCATTGTTGCTCATGGATTGACCCAGATTAAATCCCCAGCTGCCACAGCAGATCAACTTTGGCAACGTGTGGAAGCTGCTTGGTCTGCTGTACCCCAAGAACACAGTCTCTCACACAAAGTCTCTTTGAATCAATGCCGAGGCGTGTGGCAGCGGTGATCTCCAACAATGGCGGCTACTCTGGCTACTGATTCTGGCACTTCGGAGCATCTATAAATTTAATCATTCGATATTTGGTCAACATGTTATCTACAAATAAATTTTGTTGTGATATCTCTTGTCTTTCTTGGTGTTGTAATTTAGGTGGCCAGCAGCAGGTATATAGATGGCTAACAACATTGGATGGGTATACTAAAAGTAAAAAGTTTGGAGGAACATTAGAACTGTGTACTAAAGGTTAAGAGTAGATTTCAAAATTGCAAATGGGGAGATGTGAAATTTGTCTATTTATACTGTTACTTGTTTCTATTGATGCCCTCCTTTCTGAAAAATGTTCATCCTAAATATTGTTGCATATAACACTGTATTCATATGGATTTTGAAATATATTTCAAATATTATTATTTTTTATAATACAATATAATGCGGCTTATGATTGTAGAACGACATTTGAAAATTATCCCGCATGTGTTTCTTTTGAACGAAAAATCGAAATTTATTTTAAGGAGAAATAACGATTATTTCTAACCTTAGGGATGAAGTATGAAAGGATGAATTGTGGAGTGTAATGATAAACGGAAAAATAAAAATGTCCAGGGATGGGAATCGAACACCCCTGGACACTTTATTTTTCCGTTTATCATTACACTCCACAATTCATTCTTTCATACTTCATCCCTAAGGCTAGAAATAATCGTTATTTCTTCTTAAAATAAATTTCGATTTTTCGTTCAAAAGAAACACATGCGAGATAATTTTCAAATATCGTTCTATTATTATTGTTTACTGATGAAAGAATATTCGATAAAATTTTGTGAGAGGTGAAATGACGTTTAATACCTGATTTTTAGAAAATAAAGTCATTTAAAAATAGCAAGAAAACACTTTAAATATGTATTTTTGGTTTAAAAGCGCTCCTTTTTCGTTCAAATATATTTTCGCAATAAATATACGAAAGTAAAACATATTATAATGTTTTAAATGGGTCATAGAACAAACAGGAATTACCAAACGAATTCGGTAACATTGATTTATCAGACGGACTCCAGTTTTCCGAGCAGAAGAAACACAACTTCCCGCCTTAATCTTGGGCAACAATTTCCGGTACACAAACAAATTAATTTCCTTCAAGGAAAAAAAAAAAAAAAAAGAAACAGACGTCAAAAATCTCCCGAGGGATTTTTAAAATTCTTCAGGCGATTTCCAGCAGAAGATTTTCTCCAGGACGGAAATGGAGATAAGGGATGGCTTGCTAATTTGGAAAGACGAAGAAGACAGTTTCGTTTGGGATTTTTTTTATTCGATGTCAAGAGAGCGCCAAATAGTTTTGAAATTAAAGTCGTTAGATAAATATTTATTTTGTCGACTGACAGAGTTTTCGTTAGTTTCCGCTCAACAGCTTCCTGGAATTATCGGCAGATATGTAATCCGTCATTTTGAAATTTTATTTCCATTATTTTTTTCTTATAAATTATTCATTTCCCCCGAAAAAGAAAAAAAAAAACAATAATATATAAATATACTTAAAAAAAGATAAATTGGAATATTTGAAACAATTTGAATAATCTAAAATGTTTTTATTGGGTGCTAAATTAGTCTATATTTTTGTCGAATTGTATTTTATTATTTTTAAAATTGTAAATACGTGTAATATATATATATATATGTCATAATATATGCTCTTCCAGGAATAATAAAGTAAACCTACAGTCAACGAGAGAGAGACGTCGATAGAAGGCAACTAAGTTACGGCCATTTTGAACCACTGGCCACATGCCGGAGGGGGCTTTTCTTGGAACCTTCAGGCCTATTTTTGGACAGTCGGGGGGTGGTGGCGACACAAAAAACGGTCGTTCCGCAGTGACAGCCCCTCGCGCTACCTCTCTCTCGCTGGTTACCTGGGTTATTCCTCTACCAACTCGTCGTTTCTTTATTTCTCTCTCCCCACATTATTATCATATTGCCACATTGAAAGTCGACAGGATATTGTCACATATATATATATATATATATATATATATATATATATATATATGTATATATTTTGGTCAGTTTCTAAGATTTTATAGAATAAATAATATATTAGAAAATTTCATAGAAGATGTTAATAATTTAAACATGGAATTTATTAAAAACAAATTTAGTATCAGACAAGTAAAATATTTCAACAGTATATCAATTATAAAATACTTAAAAAAAAATAAATGGAAGTATCCATTTATTAAATCAACTTTCTATAATTTCTTTCAATAATCAATACTACAAATTTATAATCTTCAACAATTAGTTAAACTTAAATTAAATAGCTGATTTGAAGATTTTTTCACAAGATTTTTAAAGTAATATTGTATATAATTCATTTTGTTTAATCTCCAATTTCTGGGGAAGAAAATGGAAATTAAATAAAAGTGAATTTTCACAATTAATAGCTTTATTAAACTCTAATAATTTGCCTTTTTAAAGGAATATTGAAAGATGAATAAGTTTTGAATCAATTATTTTAATTTTTAACTGACTGTAAAGATTATAAAATTTGGATTTCTTCCCTTAACTATCTTATCTTTATTCTTTGAATGTCTTGTTCTCCCACAATTCGGTCTAAATTTGTCCCCACCCCCCCACAACATGTGTTATCCAGAAATAGTTGTTTACAGTTGAAGGCGTTCGCGGACAAGGTAGGTACACATTATATCTGTTCATATAAATGTTTCACTGTAGTAACTTTATATTAACACATAAAATACGGTTGAAAGGAGGTCTAGACATAATAGAGAAGGGATGAAATGTTGAAAAGCTGAATTTCTATTTGAGAAGTCCCGGTTCAGCAGACCTCTTTTTTCAATAATTACTCCAATTTAAGTTTTTTGTATATGTCTGGTCTACCATTAGGGTTTCAAAACATAATAACCAAACTTATAATAAAAGTTAATTCATATTATAGATATTTTACTAAATACAACTTTTTATATTCATATTTTAAAATAAAAAAATTTAAAAAATCTTTATAAAAAAAAAAAAACGAATAAAATATAAAATTATAAAAAAATATATATATATACTAACAATCTTATCTACCTTATTTACAAAACTTTTTGTTTTCTTTCTATTAGTTTGATTAAAAGTACATGGTTCTGTCTTTCTATCTTTTTTCTAACTATTATATATATTATCTCTTCGATTATTCTATATATAGGATTAGAGTATGTCTGAATGACGTGTAAAAACCGATGTAATAGACGTTACTTTGTTAATTTTTTATTGTTATTAATTATAATTATATAATTAACTAGAGGATGTTTTAGAAGTAAAGAATTTTTTTTTTTTTTTCTCTATCTATACTAAATAATAACAATTAACAAATTTATAATTTGAATTTAAATAATCAAACTAATGAAGATAATTTTAATAGAATACTTAACTATAAAACTATACAACTATTTATTTTTATAATTAATTTAGATTTAGCTTGCTAATCTAACCAAATCTACTTGATATGATTTATCATTCTGATCAGATTGCTCCTTAAGTTTTAAATGTAGTATCACTGTTATATTTTTATTATATAGTTTTTACACTATATATATATATATATATATATATATGTGATATCTTGGGACCTCTGGGACCAGTGTTACCTGATGCTAGACGACCCTCGATGTCAACTCTACCGTGCAGTCGTGGTGGAAGGCGACACAGCTGGGCCAAAGGTGAAATAAACAAACAGAGATTCCACTAAGAAGCGTCTGACGTCAAGAAGGAATGGGACGAGGAGAGAGAGATCTTTAGAGCAAGTGTTACCTCGGTGAGATCCAAGCGAAGACTGCCTAACCTAGGTTCTCGATTTAACACCAAGACCTTTCTTCTTTCTAATTGGTTGACCTATTTAGGTGATTCTTTCCTAATTGGTGGGACTAGGTCACGTGGCCGTTGGCTATTGGTTGACCTACTTAGGTCTTGTCTCCTGATTGGGCCTGGCTTATCTCTTTGACGGAAGATATATCCGGCCTTGCTCCGGAAATATGGGGCGTTACTCGACTTTTATGGTTTCCGCGATCGTAAAATTGACTATAAATTTATTAATAGTGGTTCTAACTTTAAGCTTCTTTGCTAGGCCTTACTTCTACTATCACCTAAGCCTGATTAGTTTTAACCTTAATTTTCTCCTGTTAGTCTCCATTCCTTCTATCTGTACAGTTGCTATACTTTATTAGATTCTTACGCGGTACAGATTGATGTTAGTTGAGGCTTTCTATGTGCAGTACATAAGAAGTTATATACAGTCATGGGGTGGAACATGTGGTAGTAGATATCTAGACTATTTACAACAATTCCATGGTCTTAAATCATCACAGATGGCCCCGGATGTGAGAGGGTTCATATGGAGGGATTTAAGAGAGCGGAATAGGAAGACTGTTATTAAGGAAGTAATTTTTTAAAATTAATTGAAATGAGTTGGTATATAACATGGGGTTGATTTCTGTATATCCATAAGAGATAATAAAGCATAAACAACTAATACTAAACATACAAGTAAAAATAAAAATATGAATAAAATATTTAATAGAGAACATATAATGATTATAGGTAAAAATATAAATGATTGGATGGGAAAATCATGATCTCTTCGTGATGGGCGTTTGAAAGGGTTGAGGGGTTAGTTATTACTTGGTTGAGGCAATGTCACGTTGACTCAAGTCCCAAACCATTTAATGTGCACGGCGCGGAAAACCTAGGCCATGTTTCACATGTAAATTTAAGGACCTAATAAAGTTACAGTACCACAATCGAATAGTAAGATAAGGGTGATTGTTATGGGTTTTAATAATTAGTCGTTAAGACGTACGCATGCAGGATAAATGAGGGCGAAGATCAGTGACCAGAAATCAAAGTTTTAATTGGAGTCGTCAGGGGCTTAGCGAGAAAAAGAGTAAAATAAAAAAAAAGATGTGCCAGCGTGTGGCATGAGAGTGCCCTGGAATATATAAAAAAATACAATTTGCACGCATCCAAGCCAGAAGTAGGGATAGGTAAGTCTGGGGGACGGTGTGTCAATATTGTTAATTACGAAATCAAAGTAGGTCAAGTCTAGCCTGCGAGGGAGTTAAAAGTTCCTGCGGAAAAGGGTTAGTATTTATTAAGAAGTAACCTTTAAAGTGGTTGTTTAAGAGGTTATTGAAGATTGCCCTGTTTTTAATGATTTTTAGTTTGATTATAAAAGAATATATCATTGAGATATGAAATTGCGAAATTAAGGCTTTGCATATAGCGTTAAAGGATTTGAAAAATCGAACATAGAATTGCGAAGTTAAATGCAAAGTAATCTTTAAAAAAAAAAGTAAAAATAGTGATGATATGATACAAAGATTAACACACTACAGCAGTATATGAGGGGTAATAGAAAGTGAAAATATTAAATGAAAAAAAAAAAAGCAGTAATATACTCGATAGCATTGACATGGTAGCGGAAGATGAAACAATGTAAATAACATCGAATTTATAAAGTGAGAGAAAATATAAAATGACAAATGCAAATTAGTCATATAAGCATGAAATATAACTTGAGATTATTAGATATGAAAGATTAAATATAAAGTTGATTATAAAATAGAGTCATAAAGCAAATGTAAATAAGCTTTGGTAAAGAAAAATAAAATAAAATGACACTCGTCTAAACTGATTGGTGAGGTAAATAAAAAAAATAATTATAAGAGTAGAGTAAGATAATGATTATATAAAGAATATTTAAAAAAAAAATGTTCATCGAGAAAGAAGAGCAAGTAAGATTATACATAGAAATTATATATCGTGAAAGAATGGAAAGTTGTCGGCCAAATGAATATTCCTGTTTTTTAGGATGGGTGGAGAGAGCTTTAAATTGTCCTCGATTGATATCTTTGGTCTTGTTGGCCTAAGTTTTTCTAACTTATCGAATTTGTTTTATGTTTGACGTGACTCGTGGATCATATTGTTTCCAACTGTGTGTGAAACTTACTGAGTCCTAATGTTGTCGATTTTTTGTTCCCTGCGCCACGTTTAGGTGAAAACGTGATTCTTCCTAAAGCGGCATTTATTCTGTGTGTGCAGGAGAAACACGGCGATCTATTCTAACCGATAAAGGGTTGTTGTTGTTGTTGTTTTTTTTTTTTTTTTTTTAAACATGTGTGGGTGTGTGTGATTTTTAGGTAAAATTTTGTCCTTGGATCTAAGTGTCGATGTTAAGTTGACAAGTTAATCGAGGGCGAGAGAATGTTAGTGAACAGATTTGTTAGTAAATGTAAAATAACGTGTTAAGCAAGTTATTAGTAGCTAAACGGGATATCGGCGTAGAAATTGGTTAGGGATTAGAACGGTATATAGTAAAAGGCATGCACTAATATTTGATTTCATAGCTGGTGAAAGTTCATTAGAGAACACGGGGTGGCGACGGATGTAACAAGATGTCGGCTGTTTGTTTGCTCGGGGGGGCGATGGGGAGCGAACCTATTTTTAATGTGATTCCGGATTTAGGTCAGGGGCCCTTTGCGAGGTTGCTTGCTTTCTTCCAACTTATTGGATTTGTTAATTCGGACTACGTTTGGAGATATAATTTCTATAATTGTAAACACAAAAGCGTTTGATTTGTCACGTTTGGTGACAAGCGTTATGGGACTGACATAGGGAGATACAGAGGTTGAATTATTCCGTGTGTTCAAGCATTTGTTAGATTTGTGTTTGTATTTCGAAAATTCGGATATTGTATCTGTTGATATTAAATCGAATGGTTTTTGGCGGACTTAGTAAAAATGTTATTCACTGATATCAGGTTAGAATTGAGTGAAATTGCGACTATCGACGTGAACAATGTGTGGTTAAATGTGTCACAGGCGTGATGAAGGCGTCTTTGGCCTGAAAAGTTAAAGAGTTTTGTGGTGTAGCTTTGTGACACGAAGCGAAAAAATTGTAAATGAAAAGGTGTCACGTGAAGTCTTTGTTTTGTACAAAATCTAACCTGTTTTACTATGAATAACAAATTTACTAAAGTCATGGGTGCTGGTTGTACGAACATATCGATAATTTTTATATTGTTAGTGGATATGACACGTTTAATGTGAGAAAAAAAAATATTGTGTGTGTTTAGTAGGGCGACGTTATGGAGCTTGTGTGGTTCGAAGTCGCGCATTGAAAATTGTTGCCAATTGGAAAAAGTGATGTGAGAGGGTGTTGTTTATTTTGTTGAGAGTGATTTGTCGATATTTAAATATGCATGTAAAAGGAAGGAGTGTAGTTATGTGGGAATTTAACGATTGGAATAGTTTTGGAAGGCTGTGACTTAGGTTACTTCTGCCCAAAGCTATGAAAGAAAAGGACATAGGGGCGTTGAAAATAGGATTAGGAACATTATAATGAGGCCACATAAGAGTGTTGGAGTTCACCACGTGTGAGCAACCCGTTACAGGAGGGGAAAATTTAGTAAATGGGACAGTTGTATTAACCTGTCCATGGGACACGTGTTGCTTGCACGAGGTGAATTGGTACAAGGTAGTTGGTAGAGGTACATTATCTTGATACAGGAGTAGCTGAGAACAGGTTATAACTAGTAGACATCTTTTTATAGAATTAAGGGATAATATGCCAAAAGGCAAGGGTGTATCGATGATATGGGATTTTAGGTTCCGCGTTATGTTACTTATTTTTAAGATCAAAAAGATATAATCTATGGTGACAATATTGTTAGCTATGGCATTAATAGTTAAGTTAAATGGATGGACAGGTATTTTCTTTTACAAACTGGTTTCTACTGTTTTAAAAGTATTCTGCCTAATTATAGCGATAGATGCTCTTGTATCAAGTAGTAGAGGTAGGTTTACATTATTGGATAGTTCAGCTCGAACGAGCAATTGTTCAACAAAAGTTATAGAAGGAGGAACCTACTGTTGAGCTGTCTTGTATGTCGGAACAGTCCTGGTCTTGTGCCATGGTTGGAGGATTCTTGGGACAGTCAGAGTTCATTGTTTGCGCTGGGCTCGTGGTTTAGAGATGGTCGGGGGAGCAGGTAACATACGCTCGCGTGGTGGTAACTCGGAGGGGTGCTTGCAGGAGGTTTGCTGGCTTTCTCAGTCTTGTAGAGTATTGTAGTTGGGCCCGATCTGCTTGGGCGTCGTAGTTGGTGAAGAAGCTCTGCGCCTCGTACGAACCATCGTAGCGATTCCACCTCTCGCGATGTCCGGTCACGGCAGAAAGCTGATGTAGCGTCGTCGTCAACCTCCCCAGGACATCTGACACCGGCGGCGGGGGCGTGACGTCTTCCTGGCTGGGGGCGATTTCCTCCGTTCTACCGAGAGTGTTTTCTTTCTTTGGAAAAGTGGTGTTTTCGCCACGTTCGTAGTCGGGATCGGACTTCATGGGCTCCTTTGAATCCTCCTCTCTTCCCTGTTCCATCTTTCTGTACAGACAGTGGTCTACTTGCTTACTTGTACCTTGGCGTCCACTATCCTGTCGACTCTTCGGACGGGGGAGTCTGTGATATCTTGGGACCTCTGGGACCAGTGTTACCTGATGCTAGACGACCCTCGATGTCAACTCTACCGTGCAGTCGTGGTGGAAGGCGACACAGCTGGGCCAAAGGTGAAATAAACAAACAGAGATTCCACTAAGAAGCGTCTGACGTCAAGAAGGAATGGGACGAGGAGAGAGAGATCTTTAGAGCAAGTGTTACCTCGGTGAGATCCAAGCGAAGACTGCCTAACCTAGGTTCTCGATTTAACACCAAGACCTTTCTTCTTTCTAATTGGTTGACCTATTTAGGTGATTCTTTCCTAATTGGTGGGACTAGGTCACGTGGCAGTTGGCTATTGGTTGACCTACTTAGGTCTTGTCTCCTGATTGGGCCTGGCGTATCTCTTTGACGGAAGATATATCCGGCCTTGCTCCGGAAATATGGGGCGTTACTCGACTTTTATGGTTTCCGCGATCGTAAAATTGACTATAAATTTATTAATAGTGGTTCTAACTTTAAGCTTCTTTGCTAGGCCTTACTTCTACTATCACCTAAGCCTGATTAGTTTTAACCTTAATTTTCTCCTGTTAGTCTCCATTCCTTCTATCTGTACAGTTGCTATACTTTATTAGATTCTTACGCGGTACAGATTGATGTTAGTTGAGGCTTTCTATGTGCAGTACATAAGAAGTTATATACAGTCATGAGGTGGAACATGTGGTAGTAGATATCTAGACTATTTACAACAATTCCATGGTCTTAAATCATCACATATATATATATATATGTAAAAGCCATGTAGGTCACTGTAATATCTTTCAGAGTTATTGTCTGAATCCCGATATACATGCTAAGAGGTACAACTTCCTTAAGTATTATACAGGAGCACATATACACTACGTGACACTGAATTTTCACTATCATGAATCAGTGAGCAAAAAGTTGTGAAAATCTACATAAAGAGATTACCAGTAAAGAACAATAATTATCTTTATTAGAACAGAATACAGCTATATACTGAGTGACGCGGACTCAATATGTTGTGGGACACGGCGGGCGGTTATACAGGTAGCAATACGTCTTGGTACTGTCTTCATGAACGTGCGGATGGTGTCTTGAGGGATGGCTGCCCATTTCCTGTCAACCATCAGCCACAGTTCATATTGTTATGTCGTACCCAGACGCTATTCGTGTACTTTGTCTACTCAGGATGCCACAAAGATACATATGTGAGTTCGAAGGGATTGCAGCTAAAGTTAGCGCTTTATTGTATCTCACTTAACAGAAGTAATACAACAGTGGGACTTGCCTTCGACCTCCCCTTCAGAAGAATCCTTGGGAAGGTGTCGTGGGTGTCCTTTTGTGAAGCGTTCCGCTCCACACTATACACATGCAGCCTGGACTACACCGCCTTGCAGGATCATCCACACGCCCCGGAGGTAACTCGCCGCCGTCTTCTCCTTGCCGCAGATCTCGATGTCACCAGACGACTCCTCCCGATACTGTGATCCCTCCAGCGCACAAATCCCCTTCAGGGCGATCGTTCTCTCTGCTCCTTCTTTCCGTGATGGCACCAGATGGACTGCCTGTCTGCGGCCTCCTCCTCTGGAATCTGTCAATAAACACTTCCTTGTGGAGGGGGCCCCTGAATACCTTCTTTTCTTGGCTTGTCCACATATTGTCTTCATCTTCTTTGCTGCACCGCTTCACTGCCCCCTTCTCAATTCTTTTCGTCCCGAAAAGGACTGATTTCACCAGCGGCGCTGATCGGCGGCCCTTTGATCTCCCTGACGTCTCTGGCCACGTGAGGCTCGTCAACCTCCTGGAAGCGTAGCGACAGGATTAGCACCAGCCCTTGTTTGCAGAACCACATCTCATCTCGGACTTTATTTCCACTCTCAATCAGTGCCGACACCATTGATTGGTCTCGCTGTCTAGCACAGGGCGGTGGTTCTCCACACGATGGCAGACATATTTCACTGCCTACGATGCTTTCATCTGATATTTTGAATTCTCCTTGTGAACACTCTGGAGCCGCAATGTACAAAGGGTTGTGATGTCTTTTATTGCGCTTTCGCCGCTGCCTTCCACAACGGGTCTGTAGATCGCCGATCTATATAGGTACACATTCTTGGCACATCTTTTCAGCTTGCATTGCAGACGACGGCGCTGACACATTGCGCGCGACTTCCACGTCACAGACATTGTCGTCGGGCTTCCACAGAGCGTCCAATGCTCTATCCCGTTCAGTCGGGTGCCGGCTCCAACTTCGGGGTGCTTCTACCATCTAGCCATGTCGCACTTCCACGGAGCACCCAGCTCCGTCCCGTCCAGTTGGATCGCCGCTGTAGTCCCTGACAGTCTGGCACTGTCGTAGAAGTCAGCCACGCCGTCACATTGCAGTTCGCCAAGATCGTCGTTGTTCTCCTGGAGTATTTCAGAATGGATTCCAAGGGTTGAATTGACGCACTGTATATCACCTGGAGGGCACTCTACTTCCGTCCGCTTGATTTTGTACAAAACACTCGTGCCACAGCCGTTGTCGGAGGCGATCAGCTCGCCCTCCTCCGCTACACAACCAGTCTGGATCATTTCCTGCTGTCGACACTCTTCGGACTTCTGGATCACGGGATAATCATCATGATTCTGACAGCCCACTTAGGACGTCTCCTGACGTGATGATCTTTGCTATGATGGCCTTGCCGGGATCTTCATCACCTGGACTCGTCTTTTGTCCCCTCAGACATTGAGTACGTGGGCTATTGGTTGCTGTGTTTGTTATGAAAAGCGATCAGGATTTTCTGGCTGGTGTACATTGACCTTAACTTCGCAAGACATGAGTGTGGCGGAACGTTTGACATTACGATTATGCTCGAGTCGGCTCAATCGAGTTTCCAACGGAGTAATCCCTTCTTTAATCGATCTAACGTCTTCTCCGAGCTCATTTACTTTCTGGTTAATCAGATTGAGCAATTTCTTGAATTTTTCAATTTCGAGGTCGGTTAGTTCTTCTATTTTACTTTTTAAATTAGCGCAAAATAAAAACTTCAATTGAAATTAACTAAGCTGAAATCCAACTTCTGACACCGATGGTTCCCCAAACCATAATGCCGCGTTGTCGTGAGGTGTGGCGTTCCACAGATGAGGCCGGATTGGACCTGTCACCAAGACGGAACTAAACTTTTACCTAGTGGCTATCATTGATAAAACAAAATCGAGATTCATCTGAGAACACTACCCTGTACCATTCCACTTGTCCACGTGGCTCTATCCCGACAAAATTGCAAACATGGGTATCCGTGCCATTGGGTCAATGGCAGTCTTCTTAACGGGTGCCATGAGTGTAGGCCGCCAGCTGCCAATCTACGTAAAATGGTTCTGGTCTATATGGGAGCATCAAGAGTGTCCTGTACATCTCACAAAATGGCGCAACACCGCGCTCTGCCATCTAAAATTCTCATGTGAGCGGTCAGGATATGCTATTTTTCTTTTTAATATCAACACCTGACCTTTTCCTATTTATATATCATTTTTAACATTTATATATGTGCGCTTCTTTCATAGTTTCTATCAGGTTGTCCCATAAAAAATGGTCGTTTTTGGAAACACATTTTTGAAATGAAAAATATTAAATAAGTAATTTGGCAACACATGCAAATTATTTATTGTTCTAAAGCTAACAGCAAGCGCATTCTTATTCACCTGATCTGTCCCCTACCGATTTTCATTTTTTCAAGCTTTTGTATATATATTTTTACATGGAAAACGGCTGATCAACCGGAGAGATGTGGAAAACGCTTTTTGGATTCTTTAGCCTCAAGACAACCAGACATTTATGAAAATATAAACGAATACAATAAAGCATCAAGGGCTGCGTATCTTTATTAAAACGACAATTTACGAGCTTTCGAGTAGAAGGGCGTATGTGCTCGAAAGCTCGTAAATTGTCGTTTTAATAAAGATACGCAGCCCTTGATGCTTTATTGTATTCGTTTATAAATTGTACAGGGTTTTTTCATTCTATATTTATGAAAATGGCATAAAAATGTTACCATCACGTTGGCATAAGTACTGTGATTCTAATGGTGCCTGGATTGGTCGCTTCCAAACGGTCATTATTTATGGGACAACCTGATACTTCTTAATGATATAAATATTTTTCTATTTCTACACAAAATACGCAGAAAACATTCCTAGAATTCATTTTTCATTTCATTACTATTTACAAATAAATTCTTATAATATATAAAACATCATCATGATTGATATTGTAAATAAGGAATAGCAAACTCTCTTTATGGACCTTTTTTTCTACGATTTATTAAACGATCTATAATAAAAGAAGGTTTTTTTATTTAACCAAGTATCTTTGTTTTCAATTATTTGTCTAGGGGAATTTAATCGCGAGTGGTGGAATTCTTGATTAAATTCTGATTGAATGGCAAACATGTGGGGCTATATCAGGGGAATAGGGAGGGGAGACCATTTTATATCATTTTTAAGAAGAGATAAGAACTAAGGGCGACGAGTTTTTTTTTTATTGAAGATATACAAGTAAGGTATAGCAAGAGATATACTTCGTCCTTCAACAGGCTGTAACAATAATAAATGCTTATATACGTATTACAGTCTGTTGATGGACGTTATTGTCCGAAAGCTCGCCAAGCTCATACCTGGCGAAACCGCTGGAAGGGTTCACCACTGATGAGCCAGGCTCTCTCATAATTTTTATTATTGCAGTGAGGGCAGTAGAAAATTTATTTATTTTAAAAAGAATAATACACATCAAAAAGTTTAAATTTCTCAAATCTCTTTAATAAAGACACTCGGGGCCGTTAGCTTTTATTTTGTCTCAGCAATGTAATTTATCTCATTCTGGTATAAATAAATATCGTGCTTGAATGATAGCCCCTGTTTAATAAAGGGCTATCGAAGATTATCAAGTCCTAGACATTATATATATATAATGTATCTATATAATATATATATGGTAATTTAAACCAACAACCTCATATTGTATATAACTTATAAAAATATTTTTATGTTGTATAATAGAAACACATCTGTAAATGATTATACGCATGATTGACATGTGTCCTTACATCATCATATGTAATGTACTTTGTACAAACTGAGGATAAATAAATAACTCTGTAATAGATTAAGAGTTGAGCTAACACAAAAGGTCAAAAGTCTAAAATCGAGATAGATTTAGAAGTTCAACAACATGTAAAGATAGATTGGAAACTGTCAGGCTTGCGCCAGTTTAGAATTTCACCAGACGATCCACACTCTTCACATCTGGTGAAATGCAATACTCCCTTTCTCAGAAAAGGTATATAAAGCCTCCGTCCTAGCCAAAAATACAGTTACTTCACCATCTGCGTGAGCCCTCGTCGGTTGTACCCCAGGTCCACCTCATCCACCATGTAGACCAGTAAGAACTCTTCTATCTCCATCTTTCGCTCCTAGCTCAACTTTTATCTGTTCACGGAACTTTCTTAGTGCAACTGTGTCTTCGTTTTTTGTGTGGACATTCCCAAGCTTTCCACTCTGCCTCGACCACGACTGCCTGTACTCTGTGAGAGCTGTTAAAGGTCTTACAAGGTGCAGAGAGGTACTAGAAAACTCTCCACATCCTGACTGTTCCTCTCGGTCAACACAGTATAGCGAGAGTTGACAGGGACTCACACCATAGTTTAAGTCGACTGGATACCTCCCCACAGTTTTAGTCGACAAGATTCTACAAGAGGATACCAGACCTCATCACATATATATATATATGTGTGTGAAAAAACAATAAAAAATATAAAAAAGGTCAGGTGTTGATATTAAAAACAAAAGAGGCATATCCTGACCAGGCTCACATGAGCATTTCTAGATGGCAGAGCGCTATCTAGCCTAGTCAGGATATGCATCTTTTGTTTTTAATATATAAATATATATCTGTAATCAAGTGAGGTCTGGTAGCCTCTTGTAGAATCCTGTCGACTAACATTGTGATGATGAAGTGTTGACTCTCGCTATACTGTCTTGACCGAGAGGAACAGTCAGGGTGGTGAGTTTTCCAGTACCTCTCTGCACCTTATAAGTCCTTTAAAAGTTCTCACAGAGTACAGGCAGTCGTGGTCGAAGCAGAGTGGAAAGCTTGGGGATGTCTATACACAAAAACGAAGACACAGTTGCACTAAGAAAGTTCTGTGAACAGATAAAAGTTGAGCTAGGAGCGAAAGATGGGGAGATAGAAGTTTCTTACTAGTCTACATGATGGATGAGGAGGATCTGAAATACAACCGACTTGGGCACGCACAGATGCTGAACTAACTGTATTTTTAGCTAGGCCGGGGGCTTTATATACAGTTTCTGAGAAAGGGGGTTTTGCAAGTCACCAGATGTGAAGAGTGGGTCGTCTGGTGACATCTATCTTTAGATGTTGCTTTGTGGCTTCCATCTATCTCGAATTTAGACGTGTTTGACTTCTACCTCTCTAGCTCAACGCTTAATCTATTACAGAGTTTTATTTATTATCCTCAGTTTGTACAAATTACATTACATATGATGATGTAATGACACATGTCAATCATGTGTATAATCATTTACAGATGTGTTTCTATTATACAACATTAAAATCTTGTTATAAGTTATATACAGTATGGGGTTTTTGGCTTAAATTACCATAGATGGGCCCCGGGAGTGAAAGGGTTTATCCGGGTTTAAGCGGGTAAAGCCTCTCTAACACAGGTAAATAATTAAAATGTCTTTTAATTAATTTAAACTGTGAGGGTTAAAAAGGGCAATAACAAGATGATTTGTTTGGATATATAAAAGTGAAATAAAAATGACATTTTTGTTTGATTTAAAAAAAAAGATGATTAAAATAAAATGATGACATAAAAATTCACATTCCAAGAGAATATTGGCGGGCGTTGGAAAGGATTAGTAGTTGAAGACTATGCAATTGTAAGCATTACACATGCAATCAAATGATCAGATCCAGGTGAAAAGCGAGGATATAGACTTGAGCGTCTTCGTTGGCAATGTTTCACTTGCCATCCTATATAAGGGTTACAGTGCTTTGTCACAATTTTAGGATTATTGGGTTAAAAGTTGTTGAAGAAAAGTTGCTTATTAATATGATTGAAAGAGGTGGAATAGAGCCACGCGATAAGTAGAATTGTTGTAGCGACAGTAGGTGGTCTAACTTTATTCGAAATCAAAGGTTGATTGTGGTCCGCTAGAGCTGAAAAAAAATTGAAAGTTGAAAAAATTGAACGCTTTGGGATGCGTTGGTGTTTGCTCTGCGGATGATTGAAATTAACTCTTGAAGCGTGTTCAGGCCAGAAGTCGGGATTTTTAAATCTGGGGAACTGTGTTCAAAGAGTTTGTTGAAATATGAAATAAAAAAAATAAAATAAATTGTCAAGCAGTGCTGTTGTTTTTCTACGATGGTTTGAAACAATGGCTGAAAAGATAGTAATAATAAAGTATAGGGAATTGGTTAAAGAATATGATTGTTGAAAACGATTGTTGTATACCCGATAGTGGATGATAAACATTGTCAGATAATAAAGGTATTTAAACAAATAAAATATAGTGAATAGAGAAATATAGAAATATGATTGCGGGTACAAAAAGTGTAAGTGGACAAAATTAAACATGTAATATATAAAAGATATAATAAATTATAAAATAAAAATAATTTTTGAAACAATTAGATGTTTTGCAATACTAAAATAATATCATGAAAAATAAAAGTAAATTTGATTAAAGTTTTTTTTTTTTTGAAAATCATGTTGGATTAAAAATTTGATTATATAATTGAAAGGTAAAAATAAGAATAATTATTCAAGTTTTATACAAATAACAATATAATTAAAGATTATTATAATGATTAGATAAATGTTTAGTGGAAAATTGAACAATGTTCTCGTTTATCCAAAAAGGTGATATGTAGAGAATGATTTCTCTTTTGCGTCATAAAGTCTATATAAGACTTAACCAAATTGTTATAATTGGTGATATCAATTAACATGTAAAATGTTTAATATATGTTGTGTGTGTTGTGATTAAGGAGTTGGTGAGATTTGTAAGAAAACCTAAATGGTTAGTGTGAAACATGTGTTTAAAAAAAATGGCGCATATGAAGATAGAGGTCAATAACATCTGCCTTGAGCGGGGACATGTAACCGAAATAGATTCGGGTGATCCTATTACTGGCGGTCACTCCTCCTGTTTTTCACGGGATCGTCGTGGGTGTTCAATCATGGGGGATGTTTGTTATTTTTGTCGTTTACTTGAAACTGATTTTCTCTCTTTTGTTTAAGTTGGCAATTTTCTTGCCTATTTGAAAATATAGTTTTCTCGATGTTCGTAAGTGGTTGTGTTTTCGAAGTTGTTTAGATATAGTAAGATTGTTATACGATGATTTCAGGCTAGAAGTGAGTGAAAGATATGACTTTCTACGTGGACACGCTTTGAGGTGAGATGTGGTGTCACAGGCGTGAAGGCGTCTTTGGCCTGAAAAGTGAGAAAAATTTTGTTGTGTTGCCTTGTGACACTTGTGAAGTGAATTGAATGGAAAGGTGTCACGTGAAGTCATAGTTTGGTACAAAATCTAACCTGTTTCACCATAAATAACAAATTTACTAAAGTCATGGGTGGTGGTTGTACGAACACATATTGAGAATTTTTAGATTGTTAGTGGATGTGGCACGTTTAATGCGAAATTTTGTTGCGACGATATGGAGCTCGTGTGGCTCGAGATTTGGATTTGTGTGTTAAGTCGCGCACTAAAAATTGTTGCCAATTGGATAAAGTGATGTGTGAGTGTTGTAACGTTTGTTGAGAGAGATTTGTTGATGATTAAATATGCATGTAAAAGAAAAAGACGAGGGAGTGTGACTATGTTGGATTTTTAACTTGTTTTGGGGAAGGATAGTTGTTATGTTTTTGAGATATTGTCTCTCAAGAGAGAAATCACAAAAGATTTCTGAAATTACGAAATTGTTTCACCTATGTTAATTTATATTTAAAATTTGAATATAATTTTTAAATCGTTGATTATGGTAGTTAAATGATCATTTTAAAAGGGCAATGTCGTGATAGTGACAAAAATAATTTGAATTGTGGCGTTTACTTAAAAAAAATTGTGAATCTGACAATAATATTTTCAAAATTTTAAGAAATTGATTAAGAAATGGGTATATTTTGGTATGAAGATAACTAATAAGAAAAACCAAAATAAGTTTAGAATTATGATGAATAAGAGATTTAAAAAAAATAATAATAATGATTTTTTTTAAGTTGTAGATTTGGAAAATGCCATTTTAGGTAAATTTAGGAAAGGCATGAAGATTAGTAAATTAGTAAAAATGCGTAATGGGCAAAATTTTTTTTAAAGTAAAATTGAGAGTAATAACTTGAAATTTATAATTTGATTAAAAATTAAAGTAAATTTGATAAATGAGAGTGTGAAAGTTTTAAAAATTGAATAAAAAAATGATATAAAAAAGGTAAAAATTGATTTTAAAATGCTCAAAGTGAAAATATAAATACAAAATTTATGGGGAATCAAGTTGTGAACTTGAGGATAAAGTTAAGGTAGTTTTTTTTTTAAACTTACAATTGTGTGATGATTGTTCAGTCAGGAGACTTGGTCTTTGGTGGTCGTCCTGCTGTCGTGGAAGTCGCTCCATGTAGATATTGTAGAAGCTTGTAGCTTCTGTAAAGTTGTTTGTGGCTTGTTGCCTTGAGCATTGTCTCGACGATGTCAGGTCGAAGGTGGAGAAATTCTCACTGGGTTTGCGTTATTCTGCTCCTCGATTTCCATGACTTGCGGGAAGTTCGGCTGTGTCATTGGGGTGGTCAGACAGCTTGCTCCTGGCGTTGGCGATCTATTGTAGCGGGTCTGCGGAGGTCCCTTGGGGCGGCGTTTCTTCCGTAAATACCTCTTTTTGGGGAAGAGATTGCTTTGTCGTTTCGTTGGAATGGTCGGTTTGTTCCTCCATCTTTGCTCTTTCTCGCTTCCTATCTGAACAGTCTTCTTACCTCTTCGATGTGTCATCCTTCGTTTTGGTCATCCTGTCGACTATCTGTAATGAGTTGAGTTACTGTTGACTCTTGTAGAATACTGTCGCTAACTTTGTGATGATGAAGTGTTGACTGTCGCTATACTGTGTTGACCGAGAGGAACAGTCAGGATGGTGAGTTTTCCAGTACCTCTCTGCACCTTGTAAGTCCTTTAAAAGTTCTCACAGAGTACAGGCAGTCGTGGTCGAGGCAGAGTGGAAAGCTTGGGGATGTCCATACACAAAAACGAAGACACAGTTGCACTAAGAAAGTTCCGTGAACAGATAAAAGTTGAGCTAGGAGCGAAAGATGGGGAGATAGAAGTTTCTTACTAGTCTACATGATGGATGAGGAGGATCTGAAATACAACCGACTTGGGCTCGCAAAGATTCAACTAACTGTATTTTTTTAGCTAGGCCGGGGGCTTTATATACAGTTTCTGAGAAAGGGGGTTTTGCATGTCACCAGATGTGAAGAGTGGGTCGTCTGGTGACATCTATCTTTAGATGTTGCTTTGTGGCTTCCATCTATCTCGAATTTAGACGTGTTTGACTTCTACCTCTCTCGCTCAACTCTTAATCTATTACAGAGTTTTATTTATTATGCTCAGTTTGTACAAATTACATTACATATGATGATGTAATGACACATTTCAATCATGCGTATAATCATTTACAGATGTGTTTCTATTATACAACATTAAAATCTTGTTATAAGTTATATACAGTATGGGGTTGTTGGCTTAAATTACCATATATATGTATGAAAATTAATATAAAATATATATAAATGTTATTTGATATATATTTAATTAAAAAGGCATATATTGGATCAAAAAATCATTTATTTTACCAATATTTCAGTTGGTTGACGCCAACCTTTATCAAGATGTCATAACATATTGTCTAGTAGCTCCAACCAGATGGGACAACTGTCAATCATCCCTGGACCCCGGGGGGGGGGGGACCACAGGTGTGGGGGCTTCTGGGAAGCTGATCGGTAAATAAGGAAAACGGGACGGTGGCTAACGCCGTTCATTCAGGATTAGCTCTAACTTGGGGTAAGTTGTACTCCCTCTCTTCCCCTATAAATACCCCTTATAATAAACCTACCCCTAAAATAATTTATTATAAGGGGTATTTATAGGGGAAGAGAGGGAGTACAACTTACCCCAAGTTAGAGCTAATCCTGAATGAACGGCGTTAGCCACCGTCCCATTTTCCTTATTTACCGAACAGCTTCCCAGAAGCCCCCACACCTGTGGTCCCCCCCGGGGTCCAGGGATGATTGACAGTTGTCCCATCTGGATGGAGCTACTTGACATTACCCCCTCTTTAGAAAAAACAGCGACCCGCTGATTAGCTTGTCTCAGCCCTTGTTCTGGAAGGAAATCTATCACGGCCTGTGTTCCCTAGCAGAATGGAATGTTGTTCTTCAGGGTCCAGGTAGGGCTTCATCCGAATGACATGAACGATATCCTTGGATTTCCGTGATCGGGGAGACGGGTCCACGGGCTCTACTTCATACTTAACTTCTGAAAGCTTCTTGGTCACCTTGTAGGGACCGAAGTATCTCTTCAGTAGCTTTTCTGAGAGCCCTACTTTTCGGATGGGAGTAAAAATCCACACAAGATCATCCTTCTGGTAATAGACTGGAGTATGTTTCTGGTCGTAAAGTCTACGGTCTTTCGCCTGTGATTGTAGAAGGCGTGATCGGGAGAGTTGACGCGCTTCCTCAGCTCTGGTCACAAGTTCTCCAACGTAGTCGTCAGAGATCTCATCTGGTAGGTAGGGTAGTACGGCATCGATGTA
This sequence comes from Cordylochernes scorpioides, assembly GCA_030710605.1. NCBI lineage: Eukaryota > Metazoa > Arthropoda > Arachnida > Pseudoscorpiones > Chernetidae > Cordylochernes > Cordylochernes scorpioides. The sequence continues at coordinate 30,582,058 of CP092876.1, forward strand.
GGTCTCGGCCTCAGGGGGTGGACAAGAAATAACGGAGTGTAGCCGGTCGCCTCCTGTTTAGCAGTGTTGTAAGCAAAAGTTACGTAGGGTAAAACTTGGTCCCAGTCCTTCTGCTCTACACCTGTGTACATGGACAACATGTCTCCCAGAGTTTTGTTGAACCTTTCAGTCAGGCCGTTGGTCTGGGGATGGTAGGCCGTTGTAAATCTGTGCACAATTCCGCACAGAGCATTGATCTCTTTTATTACTTGAGAAATGAAATTTCTTCCGCGATCTGTTATCATTTCTCTAGGAGCTCCATGCTTCAAGATGACGTTTTCAACCAGAAACTTAGCTGTTTCGATTGCTCCTCCGTCTGGGATCGCTTTCGTTATGGCATACCTTGTCATATAATCGGTGCACACAATGATCCAACGGTTTCCATCTTTAGAAACTGGAAATCTTCCAAGGAGATCGTTCATGTCATTCGGATGAAGCCCTACCTGGACCCTGAAGAACAACATTCCATTCTGCTAGGGAACACAGGCCGAGATAGATTTCCTTCCAGAACAAGGGCTGAGACAAGCTAATCAGCGGGTCGCTGTTTTTTCTAAAGAGGGAGTAATGTCAAGTAGCTCCATCCAGATGGGACAACTGTCAATCATCCCTGGACCCCGGGGGGGACCACAGGTGTGGGCGCTTCTGGGAAGCTGATCGGTAAATAAGGAAAACGGGACGGTGGCTAACGCCGTTCATTCAGGATTAGCTCTAACTTGGGGTAAGTTGTACTCCCTCTCTTCCCCTATAAATATTATAAGGGGTATTTATAGGGGAAGAGAGGGAGTACAACTTACCCCAAGTTAGAGCTAATCCTGAATGAACGGCGTTAGCCACCGTCCCGTTTTCCTTATTTACCGATCAGCTCCCAGAAGCCCCCACACCTGTGGTCCCCCCGGGGTCCAGGGATGATTGACAGTTGTCCCATCTGGATGGAGCTACTTGACAATATTTAAAGTGTGTCAACAACAAACTCAGCGCCACATAACGACTGAATATAACAAAATATTTTTAATTCTGTTGACGTTATGTGGCGCTGAGTTTGTTGTTGACACACATTAAATATTGTTGAATTTGAAAAAAAAAAAGGGGGGGGAAGGTCAATCTTACCAAGATTGAAAATAGAGATTCACCAGTTGTGTTTGTACAAGTTGTAGAAATGCAATTCAACAAAAATGGCCTGAATATATATTTTATTTTGCTTATCAAAAATGACTGGGCATCAAAAATAAAAATCAATAAACAGATAAAAAGGGTGATAAAATCAAATTGGCCAAAAGGTTAGATATATTTGAAATTAGAATAAACAAAACAAGTGATACAAGTTAAATATACATACAAACAAATAATGTTGAGAGCAAAATAACTAGGGGTGGAAAGGCAAAATCCTTTTCAAACAAAGTTTACAAATACTTATCTAAGCTTCTGTTTATAAAAAAACAAATCTTGTTTTCAATTCTGTCGATAAATTTGATCAAGAGTTCACTTGAAATAATTCTTCACTTGAGATAATTTTCCAGATTAATTCTTCTGTTCCTTAACAGGAAACTATATCGCAACCCACTTAATTGGTGCGCAATTCTATAACGACGCTCTTTTTTATTTATTTATTTCGTCTCAATTTACAGGTGTTACATTCGAGCACAGCTCGCGAGTCACCTTGTCCTGGCTATTTACACATGGCGAGTTGGTGGAGTAGAAGTGGTCCCCCTAGGCCTTGCAGGAGGGCAGCTGTTGGGCGATGAGCTCTTGACTAAGTGTCAGGGCCGGGTCGTCGGAATCGGGGATTGATATCTCCTTTATTTTGTAGAATATCTTGTATGGTTGGATTTTTTGAATTTTGCATTTGGAGATATAATTTCTTAACGGAAGTTTGGTACATATCTTCTAGATCGGGTTGGTTCAAGTCCTCTTTCAGTATCTTGTTTGATAGGTTGAATGGAGCTCCTATACTTGTCCGAAGGCAGATTCTCATAAATGCGTTTATCCTATTTTTGTTTGTGGTTGTAATATATTTACACCAAATTGGGAGTGCGTATGTTACTATCGGGAGGATACAACTTCTGTATAGAGTAAACTTTTGTTTTGTAGTCAATTTGCTTCTATAGTTGAACAGGCTTGATAATGTTATTTTTGCGATTTTTGCTTTCTTTATGATATTTTTGACATGCATGTTGAATTTCAACTTGGAGTCTAAGGTAACTCCAAGATATTTAACGCTGTCAGTCCAGTTAATAGGGCTCTGGTTTACCTTTAGGATGGATTGTGGCTTGAATTTTTTATTGTCTAGTGGAGGAAAAATTATTGCCTGAGACTTTTTTGGGTTGATGTCTAATTTCCAATCGTTGCACCATTTGGTTATACTGTTTATGTAATTTTAGAGTTGTGTAGTTATTATTCCTATTGATTTGGAGTTTGCTAAAATTGCTGCGTCATCTGCGAAAAGTTTTATTTGACATTTTGGATGTTGAGGGAAATCGTTGATGTAGATGTTGAATAGGTAGGGTCCAAGGATAGAGCCTTGAGGGACTCCAATCTGGGTTGGTTTTGCCGTGGTTATATAATTCCCTTGCTTAATTGAAAAGGTTCTGTCCTGGAGATAGTTTTTCAAGAATTTGATGAAATCCCTTGGAAATTGATTTTTTGTTATTTTTGCTATCAAGCCATCATGCCATACTCTATCGAAGGCTTTGGTAAGGTCTAGAAAAACAGCACCTACTGCCTCCTTGTGGGACTTTCTTATTTGGATGTAGTCTATTACTGTGATTAGCTGGTGGGTTGTGGAGTGTCCTTTTCTGAATCCAAATTGTTGAGGAATGATAAAGTTAATAGAATCCATGTATGTCTGCAATCTGCGAAGAACAATCCTCTCGTATACCTTACCGATGGTAGAGAGAAGGCTGATTGGTCTGAGATCTTCAGGTGATTTGACAGGTGATTTTTTTGGAATGGTTATGATAATGGCATGTTTCCATGTCTTCGGGAAGTAGCACAGGTGTAATGCAGCATTGAAGATCCCAGCGAGGAAAACTATCCATTTGATGGGGAGGTTTTTAGTCATTTGCGGCGTAATATTGTCGTGGCCTGGCGCTTTGTGATTACCTAGGTTTTTAATCACTTCCTTGACTTCATTTGGCGTTGTCATTGATAGTATATTCTCTTGGGGATTGGCAACTGTTATCTGTTAGGTAAGACTGAACCTCATCCTCCGCCTTGGAAAAGTGTTTGGAAAAATGCTCTGAAAGATCATTTCCAATTTCTTTGTCGGTCAGCAAGGTTTTTCCATTTGCATTTAAACTAGTGATTTTGTCAGTTTTTTTCCTAATGGGTTTTGTTTTTTCCAGAAGTCTGTTGGGCTCGATTCAAGTTTGCTTAAAAAACTATTCCAATTTTCAGATTTCTCTGCTTCAAGGGCTTAATTTACCTTTCCTTGAAGATTGAGGTAAGTAGCTCTATGAGCTGGATCCCAGGTTGATTGCCATCTTTTCCTAGCTTTATTTTTCTCCCTTATTAAGGCATTGGTTTTTGGGTTCTTTATTAATTTGGAAGATGAGACTATGGTGTTTTTCGAGTAGCTATTATTAATTTTCTCGTTTAAAATTCCAACTGCTGAATCAATGTCTACTTCAGTTTTCAAGGGGAGTCTGGGGGGCGTTGTGGAGATTAGATCTTGTTGAAAATGAACCCAATTAGTTACTCGGCTGAGCTGGGTTGTGAATTCATCCTTTGGGCAATTCAATTCAAAGATTACAGGGAGATGGTCAGATGATAAATCGTCGGTGGTTCTGGCCTTTGGGGTCCAGGGAATATTTTTAAGTACAGCGAAGTCTAGGAAATCGGGATTGCCGAGTGGACTGTAATGCGTGGGTGACGAAGGTGCGACAATGTCGAGGCTTTCTCTTTCAGAGAAATTGTGCAGCACGATTCCACTGTTATTTGAAGTCCTTGATCCCCAAAGAGGGTGTTTGGAGTTCCAGTCTCCTGCAACGATTATTGAGTGGTTGTGTTTTATCAGTTGGTTCAAATCTTCTTCCAATAATGGTGCATCAGGCTTCTTATAAATTGCTGTGACTTGCAAGAGTGTTTTTCCATCTGGTTTTATCAAAATTGAAGTATTTTCCAAGTTTAAAGTATGAATCAGCATATTTTTATATTTAAAAAAGGATTTTATGATGATGGCTGTTCCCCCACCTTTTCCTGTAATTCGATCAGTTCTAATGGTTTGATAGTTCCTGAACTTTAGATCAATTGAGGGTTCAAGGTGAGTTTCACTGAGCAGAGCAATGTCAATTGAGTTATCTTCTAAAAAGTGCAATAATTCTTCTTTCTTTGATCTGATTCCGTTACAATTCCAAGCAATAATTTTAAAAGGTAATTTGCAATTCATTGTAGGTATGTTTTGATTACTTGCATCAATTTTTCACACAGGTCCTTAGTTTCAGAACGAGAAGTTTTTCTTGTCACAACCTCAGCATTGCTTTGGTTTTGTTGTTCTACCATTTTCGGCAGTGTTTCAGATCTTTTTGAAATCGGAAGTGGGTTGTTAGGTTTGTACTGACCAGGGTATCTTGGCTGTTGCTGATGTACTCTTGGAAACTTAAGGCATCCGCGGTAATTGGCTGTGTGCGCTTCTTCGCAGTTTGCACACTTTGGGGGAAGTTGTCTTGACTTTCTTGGGCAGTCCTTCGAATGGTGCTCCTCGGCACACTTGACGCATTTTGGTTTCAGGAAGCAGTTAAGTTGACCGTGCCCGAAACCCTGGCAGTTGAAGCATTGAGTCACACGGTTTGTTGTTCTGAAAGATTCTACTGCAATTTTCTGATAGAGAAGTTCAGTTATTCCGTAAATTTTCTTGTTGTGTTCATTTTTCGGTAATTCTACCAGTACAAAATTCATTGGCCTTTTAGTTGATTGTCTATGAAGTCTCTTCACAGAGGTGTCAGTAAAGCCCATTGTTGCAAGTTCTATTGCTATATCTTCAGTCTTGTAGGCTGTTGTCACGCCCTTTAATACCACTTTGAGCGGTTTTTCTTCTTGGAGTCTATAAGAGTAGCCGCCATTATTTTTTTTGAACATATTCCCTGATTTTTTTGAAGTCTGAAATATTTTTGGCCTTGATAATGTGCTTATTTCCTGAGATCGTACATTGGAATTTATCTGTGCACTGGTCTTTCAGCTCTTGGCAGAGCAACTTCCAGTCTGTGACATTTTCTGCTATTACAGGTGGTATTCTTGGCTTTTTTGCATGTGTGACTTTTGTCCAAGGACCATCTTCATCAATGTCTTCTTCGTTAACCTGAGGAGGGGTAGCTGCGGACGTTTCTTGAGGGACTTCAGTTACCTCGTTCATGGAGACTTCGTTTTCATTATGCTGTGATACAACTTCCATTCTCGGTGTCTTATGGCTACGTGATGTTGAATCTGATGGAGATTCGCGAGTTCGTTTCTTTGTTGAAAGAGTTTCTTCTACTTTGTACTCGATGCCACATCTTTCAAGAATTTTCAAACGTATGTTAGTTTCGATTATACTGACCTTTTCGCCAGCTGGGCCGATCGTTGATTTGATTACAATAGGCTGCATATTTTTCCTGATCAACACATGTCCAATCCGACGCTCTTCGCGTTCTCTTCTTTGTTTCATTCACACGTGGTTACTCATTCCTTCTGAGGCAGGAGCTCATATTTCCCCGAGCTCATATTTCACCAGTGCTGCCGGTTGTCCTTTCTTCTTTTTTCTCCCCGTCACCGCGCATAGGTGCTCGCGCATGGGATGGGGGGGCGATGTCTTGTTTGTTTACAAATTTTGCTCCTTCCATTCTTTATTCCTTTCCACCCATTAAGAGAAAGAGGCAACAAAATAAAATAAAAAAATATATATACATAATAATAATAGGGGAAAATCTATAAAGCATACAATTATAAATTATCTATTTTTAACAAATATGTTATAACACCTTGATAAAGGTTGGCGTTCAGCCAACTGAAATATTGGAAACATAAATGACTTTTTGATCCAATATATGCCTTTTTAATTAAAAAATATATATATTATATTTTAATAAATTGGTATTCTAAAAGAAAATTGTACTGAGTTGAGTTTGTGCAGTCGAGGCCTTCCGTTGAAAAGAGATCAAACACTTTCACTATTGACGGGTTTATTTATGAACCAAAAATCGTCACAGTTTTTGAAAAATCAATGTTAATAGTAATCTTGAGGCCTCTTGATAGGTAGAGTACCTCAAAAAATTGAAAGAGAGACAGAAAAACCTAATAAAAAAAATGATAATAATATTTACACACTGGCCAACCCAAAAAAAAATCTAACTAACTATTTATATTTACATCCGCGCCGTCTGGTGTTCTCGGCGTCACAGAGTTCATCTATGAAAATAAATAATAAAATATTAATAAAAATATACAAGTTATGTAGAATATAATATTACCAAAAATTATTTACAACATATATATATATATTTAGAATTATTAACGCTTATTTTGGATCAAAATAATTTATTAAAACATCCAAAATTTCGATGAGGCTGTTCGCCTATCTTCCTATATATATATCATAATTTAAAAACTCAAATATTTTATTTAAAAAAATATATATATAAATATATATATATTTTCATTGATAATTCTACATTTTTTGACCATCGTTTTTAGAATGACTTTCAGAATTGTTGTAATTATACATAGTTAACTTACCTTTTTTTTAAAATTAACTAATATAGAATTAATTTCATAAATTCTATATAATTGTGAAAATATTTAATGTGTAATTTTCTTCAAATAATTAAAAATAAAAAACTACTTTATATAGTGAATAATTATTTTTCTTTTATCACGACTGCACTTTCAATTCTTAATCTTTACAACAACAAACATATTATTCATTACATATATATATAACGATATAAAGTATAAAAATATTATTAGGATCTTGTTAAATATTTTGTACACCTATTTTTTTTGCATCAAATATAATTTTTTAAATGCCAATTCTTCTAAATATAAATAACAAAGTTGATTCTTTCCATGGTGTTTAGAAGAGAAAAAGGTATCGAATTAAAAAGTTGTGAAATTTCGGTAAAGTGGCACAGGAGCATCAATATAATGGGCAGTACTTGGAAGTCTGGAATTTTCTCTAATCTCACTCTGTGGAAAATGGGGCAGACGATGGGCTTGTTTCTACCGCTAGGCGGAGCTAATGGTTACCCATTACATCTTATCTTCTGCTGTTAATTGGCTTTGATTAGAAGTTTTGGTTGGCAGACGATTTCTGTGGCTACAGTCTTATTAAGTATCTTCCAAGGTGTTATTAGATAATTGCTGGAATTTGTTATTATATCGATTGTGTGCCTTAGCTTATATGAGATTTATGGATTATAACATAACCGATTGGCATGAAGCAGCGTTTTCCACCATTTTTTATGGTTTTCTTAATGATAAAATATTTGAAAAAAGTCGAACAATAGCGTTTTATTTTGTTAAACGTGGTAATTCTAGATTATTTCAGAGATGTAATACTCTGTTGTAATATGTATATTGTTGTAGTATTGTCTATGCTGCTTGGTGTGTTGGCTAGCGGTCCTTGGATAGGTCAGGCCGCTGATAGGCGTGAGCAGCTGTAATATATAATTCAATCTCTTGTCCTCCCTCAGTTTTTTGATTATTACAAAGTGTTTACATACTATATAACTTTAAATTTTGGTTAAAAAACGGTTTCCACGAGGCATGCAGTTTGTTAAAAACATTTTTTATTAATGAATAGACTGAAAAAGAAGGCGCAATACATGGAGATTTTGAATTTTCTGTTAATTTATTTTATATAAAACCAGGTGCCTTTTCTTTGCTTGATTCCTACACTTATTTCTATTAGAGTTATATTGATGAAGTGTGTATGTGTGTATGCAGACCCCATGTATGTACTGATGAGAGCTATTGACCAATATCATACAGGTTTTGTGACTAAGTTTTGTTAATTTTCTAATATAATTCACTGAGGTTGTTTTATAAGCAGAGAAAAGAACAAAAGGTTACTTTTATTTGTTTTCTTTGATTGGAAGTTATGCACTTTACCGTTTTATATTACAGACACATCAGTGGATATAGAAAGTGTTTCACCTAGTAGGGTTTGTGGCGTGTAATGAGAATGATTGCAATTTGAATGCAAAACTTTAAAAGATAGGTAAAGGTAGTCACATTTTTCAATCATTTGGTTTATACAATAGCCTGTACATTCATGCTAAGTTTTATGGTATTCCATAATTTACTTTTGTATATAACACTTTCTATTTTCATTAGCTTTTTTATTTATGTGAAAATTTTGATTGCTATATTTGAAAATGCTTCAAAATAATGATCTTTCTCGATGTTATCTGTGAGGAGGGCGCAAATTCGTATCAATGCATATTCCGCAACACTAGTTTCAGTATATTAAGACCCGGGGGTCGGTGGAAGGTTGGTATAAACCGTTGGTTTTCGACCGCTACGACCCGGGTTCGATTCCCGCATTGGGCACCTTTTTTTGTGTGTCCAATATCTAATGTCCCCCTATTCTTGCAAAAGTTCAACCCCACCAGCGAGTGCAAGTAACCATACGGGGCTCTGGCACATTAATTTGTAAGTACAAAGTCGAACTGCTTTTCACGTGTGTAGACATGTGGTGCACTTACAGTAAAAGCAGACGCCTTCTTCTACCCACCATGATTATCATGGCCTGTACCACGTGTACTAAGGATAAGCAAAAAAAAGTTAAAACCAATTTTCATAATATTGGGCTATGTCTCTCATCAGTACAGGGGGTGCTGTGATTTCGTGAAATATAGGACGAATTGTAATGTGGTTCTTTATTTAATATTCAGAAAGATTTCGTTGATTAACTCTTTCTCAGGGCTGAAGTAGAATTAGCGATTGAAAACTAACACAACAAGCACAATGCAATTCGTCTTAATCACGTTTTTGTTTGTATCCTTAGATTGAGAATTTGGTAACATGCTATTTTTTTGAAAAGAGTAATGAATTTGTCAAATCTTCCAAAAAGAGATTTTAGCGATTTTTTAAAGTGTAGAGTTGATTTTGGGTCAAAATACAACCTAAAATTTCAGAGAGGATTCTTTTTCACATTAGAAAAATGCATCAAAATTTTAAGGTAATCCATATATAAAATTTAATATTTATTTTATTAACTTTTATATTTAGTTCTATTCGTCTACACTAGAGGGAGCCCCAAGTGAATATCATCCAATAAACGACTTTAAATTTCTGAGCAGCCGACGGAATGGATTAGGCTTCACTCTAGGGACATATGCTACTGCTGCCGACATATTGTTTTTTGGAATATACTCTCCACAATTCTTGGAATAACATTTTATTTCGAAAATATATTTATAGAAAAACGTTGTAGTTTTTATCCTTGTATTGTTCTCTATTTTCCTAAAGTAATATTTGATATTGTTTACAATAGAAAATAAAATATTCCAAAGTTTAAAAATATATTCCAGAACCTTTTATTTTTTAGAGCGGGTAAAGAACATCTAATCTTTACTTACTCTCGACCGAAAATCAGAAGTGGCATGTTTATAGAAAAGATGGAAAAAAAGTGGTATTTTCTATTTATATATATTTTTTCTCACTAGATAGCTAGATTTAAAAACATCTTTATATGTGTAGTATTATGTTTATGGGGAAAACATATTTTATTTATGTTGTGTTATGCGTTTGTTGTGCTTGTCATGTATTATTCGCATGTTGTGTGAACATTGTATCATGTGTAAATGATGTGCTATACATGTCTTAGTCTCTGTTATATGCGTGTTTTACTTTTTTAAATTGGGGGTCGGTGGAAGGATGGTCTAAACCGTTGGTTTTCGACCGCTACGACCTGAGATCAAATCCCGATTTGGGCACTTTTTTCTATTTAAAAAAATGCTCCAATGGACCCCAATTATTGCAAAAAGTCCAACCCCACTAACGAGTGCAAGTAAACAAACTGAGCTATGGCACATTTGTAAGTACAAAAGTCGAACTGCTTTTCTCATGTGTAGACATGTGGTGCACTTACAGTTGAAGCAGTCGCCAACTTTTACCTACCATTATTACCATGGCATGTACCACGTGTACTAGGGATAATAACTCTTTTATAAATAACAAATTAAAAGTGAGTGAATTCCAAAAATATTTATAGTGTTTAGAAATAATAAAAAAGATTAACTAAATTTGATGAATTTGAGATGCATTATAATTATATAATTAAGTGGTTATTTAGATGTCACAAACGTACCAAAACAAAATGTTAGCACAGTTCTACTCCTTAATATAGATGCATATAATACATAGGTCTAAATAATGCACCTAATCATACATCAAATATTGTATGATTATAGTTATGCATGTGTATCTATATTAAGTGAATATGAACCAAAAATCCCAAGCTTATGGAGCAAGAAGAGGGCATACCTAGCACCCCGACATGTTTTTCAGACCTTTTTCCTCTCCTGGCGCCGGCTTTCACTAAATCGAATTTTATTTTGTCGTGCATTGCATGATGGCCCATTTAAATTGTTTTTGCAGCTTTGGTTATTATACTATATTACATATGATATATAGGTATATATTAGACTGTCCTGTTGAAAAAAGATTTTAGCTCGAAGGTTAGCCTTTTAAATACTTTCATTAATGTTTCATTTAAGTTTATTTTAAAGCTTCTTAATGCACAAAATGTTTACGAGTTAAAATGATAAACCATGTCATGAATCTGTTACCTTTAATGCTGTATATTTACTAATTATATTATATTTATAATCAGTAAGAGATAACGCACGAGTCGTTAAAAATGCAATTCAAACCGAAAACTTGAGAATTCTAAACACATTAAGAAATAAACATATATTTTGTAAAACGCTTCTCACTATTTATTATAAAACAATAGATTTTTCCAATAATGATCTCAATAGATTATAACTTGAATATACTTTCATCCTTTGCCTGTTTAAAAAAACTTGCTCAGCGAAATGTTTTATTTCTTTTATAACCAAATGCGTAAATAAAGTAGAAAAATGTATGTGACAGAAGCAATACAATAACTTCAATAAACCACCAATATTGTGAATAACCGCTTTTATATAAAAAAATAATGATTAAAACTTAGACCACCTCCACGAAAATTCAATTTTTTATTAATATTTCCAAAAATTCTCTCATGGGAGGGATTCTATTATATTATAGGTGTGATATATAATAGAAAATAGAACATTTATATTCATAGAGTATATTCTGTGATAAAATATGGTTTAGAATAGAAGGAGAAGGATATATATATTATTATTTAGATAGGAGAGAAAATGGAGAGCGACCCACGTTGGGCGCCATGTTGGTAATAGTTAAGTTTGGGGTAAAGAATGTCTATATTAGAAGATTGTTATGTTTATATAGACGGAGACAGTTTGTGTGTATAAGGGGAGAGTTATACTCTTTTCTTTGTTTTCATTCGATTAGATTACCACGACGCTTTTTTTTTTGTTTATGTACGGGGACCATTATTTTTGATGTTTCTTGGGGAATATTTCTTGAAGAAATATCCTTGTAGATTGTATAGAGTGCTTTTATACATTTATTCAAGTTTATATTTTCATCTCATACGTTTATAATATTTAACAGTATATGTTATAATTGTTTTTTTTTTTAAATAGAAAACCATTCAAATATATGTAAATAATGGTCGTTTTTTTTTTTAATATTGGTGTATTGAGTTTAAAGAATTTTTCTTTGTGTTTAATGAAGTGAAGGCATTTTGAAGAATCATAATTTCAACTGCCATTTATCGATAGATTTTTAACTATTCTTTTTATAATTTTTCTTATGATATTTATTATCAAATATTCTCTACAGACCTTACTGCAATGATAAGAATTATTAGATGAGAGGGCTTGGCTCATCAGTGGTGAATCCTCTCAGCGGTTTCGCCAAATCATGAGAGTGTCTGGTTATAGCGTAATAGTTTAGACTTTAGAATGGAGGTCGGTGTACGAATGGTCTGAACTGTTGGCTTTCGAAGCTACGACCCGGGGTTGAATCCCGCATTGGGCTAACTTGTCAAAAGGCTAACTAGATTCATGTCAATATCTCCAGCAGGTATATCGCTTTCTAAGGAAAATTAAATAAATAATAATTATTAATAAGTTGCTAAATATTCTATTATATATAGTGCAATAATATAATAATATAAACAACAACACAATTACACCCAACATAACACAAACAAAAAACACAAAACATATGCATATACAACACAAACATACACAATCCAATGCACACAAGTGCGATACACAAAAATATGAAAAGCCTACACACAACACACATAACATAAACACACACACTCCTCACAACACATACATACGAACATACAACACACACATACACAACCCAATGCACACAAGTACAATACACAAAAATATGAAAAGCCTACACACAACACACATAACGCAAGCACACACGCTCCTCACAACACAAACACAACACAACAATACATTCGCTTGAATATGACAAAAAATGATTTATGAATTAAATTCACCATCATAAAAGACGATTGAAAAAAATCACTTTGAACCAATAAAAACAATTTCTTCTATCTCTATATAAAAAGGTTAATATTACAAATAACAAAAAAAGACATCATAAAAAATGAAGAGGGGGAAAGAGACACTTAAATTGAAAGCTAAAAGCTCGGGATAATTCAATAAGTAGGAGAGAAAGTCAATGGGAAGATTCCATCTAAAGGGTGTTGGTTGGAGATGAACAATCGCAGGGGGAGGGGGATTCGTGTATTAAGATTAATTGGCAAAGAGATTGGAAGGCCATAATTTGATCAAAGAGAGTTTGGAAGGTTCATAGATGTGTTGGAAAGACCAAGAATCCATCTTTCTAGATCTGGTATGTGTCCATGGGGCAGAAAGCAAACAAAAGAAGCGAAGTCTTGTTCTGCTTTTGCAAATTATCAGGTCTTTTGTTTGAGGCAGCTCTCTCCGCACCATCACAATTAGTATTAATTAGTGTTTGGAGACCCAACATCATTTAGGTCCCCTAATTACTGCCCCTGCTCTTTGTCTCTCCCTCTTCCTGTATTTACTTGGGAGAATATTCAATCGGCGAGTGAAAAACTGGTAATTACGTTGTATTGGATAGAACTGTAAGTTCCCCATTGTATCTGTATTGTAAGTTATATATATATAGGATTATCTATAACTTTAGATCGTGTTGTATTCTAAACAAGTATATATTTGTATGTTTATTATTATTATATTACTTTGGTTGTATTATTACGGTAAATTAGTTAGAACTTTAAGTTTCAAATTGTATCTGTATTATATGTTATATATAAAGGGGTATCTACAACTTTAGATATCTAATATTTATTTGATAACGGTAAAGTTGTAAATAGGCAAATGTATTTCTATTAAAAGTTATATAGAGAGCTGTGTCTGTAAGTTAGCGTTGTATTCTGAACCAGAGAGAGTAACCCTAACGTTTTTTATTATTTGGCCAATTCTGGAATAATTAAAAATCAACAAATAGTTGATATTTATTCCGATAGATGACGCAAGCCATCACCAACTTTCAATTGTTCGATAAGGAGATGCCTTTTTAAAAATTTATGAAACTTATCCCAGTGCAATATCACATTTGTACTATTTTTTCACGTTTTTTAAATTAGATTTATTTGGAGAAACAGTAGAGCTGTAAGTGTACCATTGTAATTGTAATGATAATTAAATATATAAATGGTTTTCTACAAATTAACGTATTTTATTCTGAACTAGTATATCAGTGATTTTATTATTATATTTGTTTGGTAACAGTATAGCTGGAATGTTCGTGTTTTATTTATTTGGTAGCTGTAAAAATGTATGTTCATCATGACATTTGTTTATAAATTTCCTTTTATATATAGGTTTTTTATATTATATTTCAGTATATATATTTGAAATTCAAAAGGCATATATATCTATATATTAAAAATAAAGAAAGCATATCCTGACCAGGAGTACATGTGCTTTTTAGATGGCAGAGCGCCATATAGTGGAACAGAAATCAGCTAAACGTTGATTTAACCTGTTCCCTAATATTTGGCCAACCCAATTTCTTGATAAATCAAGAAAAGCCATCCACGAACGCGTTTCGCGCTGTTGGCGCTCGTCAGCGTGGAACATTTCTATTGTTTTTTCATATATATATTAATTGGATCAAAAATAATAATTTACCAATATTTATAAGTTGGCTAAACGCGCACTCTTTCCAAGTTATTACAACATATTTACAGGTATTACAACGAAGAGAATGTTTTGGGGTTCTTTTTATATCTCTTGTTCTCTAAGATAGAATCCCTGAGATCGTGTTTTTTAAGACAATTCAATAATTCCTTTTTCGTATTTAGAGATATATTGTTCACCACGATGCATTTCAGTATTAGCTGGGGAGTGGCCTCTTCAATTTTGAATTTTGTTCATTTAGGAACGGATTTTGGTTTTTCTTTATAGGTAAATGGACGTAGATGAGAAGCTAGTCGCAAAGTTACGTTGCTTTTAACACGAAATAGAGAAGTCCATATTAAAATATTTAGATAATAAAATGACATATAATGAATTGAATAGAAACAATATATTTGTTACTATTTCGGTTGGATGAACGCACACCTTTGTTAAGGAATTAGAACAGAAATTTTTATACAGTTTGTTTATACAAAATAATTTGTTATAATGCTTCGACAAAGGTTAGCGTTAAGTCATCCGAAATATTTGAAAATAAATCTTTTGAAATCCAATATTTAAATAGGAGAAACTACTCTTTTTTATAGGTTGATATCATCCTTTATTGCAATATAACGTATTTATGGCTACTATTGTTACCATTGTGTCGCCAGATGAAATCTCCTTTGATCAGTTTCGGTAGGTTTTATGACTATCCACCCTCATACTTTCCCGTAGTATACTTTTTTTCTTATCCCTAGTACACGTGGTACAGGCCATGATAATCATGGTGGGTAGAAGTTGGCGACTGCTTTTACTGTAAGTACACTACATGTCTACACATGTGAAAGTAGTTCGACTTTGCACTTACAAATGTGCCAGAGCTCCATTTAGTTACTTGCACTCGCTGGTGGGGTTGGACCTTTTCAAGAATCTGGAGCCATTGGAGTATTTTCTTTTAAATCAGAAAAAAGTTCACAATGCGGGCATCGAACCCGGGTCGTAGCGGTCGAAAACCAACGGTTTAGAACATCCTTCCACCTACCCCCCTCCGTAGTATACTGATGAGCCAAGCCCTCCCAATATATTTTTCATCGCAGTAAGGACAGTAGAAATTCGTTTTATGTATAAAAGAAACATTCGCGCTTTTAAATCCTTTTATTATATATATATAGATGGCGCGTTATTGCTTTGTGTAGTATACTAAACAATCCTAGCAGTCCTTTTTTGTTCCTGTTGAGGGCCATAACATACTGAAACATTAGCATGTGCAAATTGCGACAGAGATATTGGAAAAAAAAACTACCCCCTCCCCTCTCTCTAAAAAAATAATAAAATTATAAATATTTAAGAGTAGCCTATTTGAGTAAAAAAATATCAGGCCTCAAGGGAAATGTATCTTTTCAAAGATACTGAAAATATACTTTTCCCTGGAGGTCTGATATTTTTTACTCAATATTGATATAAGATATTATTTTATTTTATCCTATTTTTAAAATTTCTTATATACAGAGTGAATTCAAACTACACCCACAAACTTCATAAATAGGTTATTATAAAGAAAAAGGAAAATATTTGATAAATTATTCATCCTTTTTGAATATGTAATGTGTTAGAACCTTTCGAAAAAGAAATTATATTTTTGCAACATTAGACGTTATACAAAACCGCAAAATTAAATAATCATTAAAGTCGTTTAGGTGTTTGTTCCTATTAAAAAGTCATACAGAGAATTTCATATAAAACTGAAAATTCTATTCGGTTGAATAGACACAATTGACAATGTTCGACGTATGTTGTAAGATGATAATAATATGCTCCAGGAGACCCTGGGTTACTCAAATAAATAATACAGTACAACTTGGATAATTCAAATGCCTCTAATTCGAATATTTATCTTGGTCCCTAGAATTTTGTCTCTTTTATTCAAAACGTTTTTAATTAGAATTTTTGGATAATTCGATTTTTTGGTCCCTTGGGCTTTGAATTATCCAAGTTCGACTGTAATGATATTTCAAATAAGGTATTAAAAATTGTGAAATAGATTATTTTGAAATGGTATACAGATTTTTTAAGTGGTAGTAAACAATGAGATAACGCCATCTTTATAGAAACAGGATATTGTTAAATTTAGATTTTGTTGTAAAAATGGCTTTAAATCGAAAATGACTATCTTTTATAAAATCATCATAGGACATTTTTATATTGTTCTTATGTGTAGAATATATATATTCCTTAAGTTTGTCCTCGGAGTATTTAAGATTCCCCCTGTATATATGTATATAAGTATTTCTTCTCATTGCTGAATAGATAAAATTGTGAAAAACGTTTAAAAACTGCAAAATTTTCTCGCAAGGTGTTTTTTTTATTTTAAAATGCAATTTTAGTCAAAGGCGATTCATTAAATAAGTTTATATGAAAATGGACGTACACGTTTATATGAAAATGGACGTACCTGGACCAGTAAAGAAAAAAAATCTTAAAATATTTTGAGAGATTTCTCCCTCTTTATCACTGATCTTTTATGACTGTGCAATAAATTAATAAAGAGGGAACAATCTCTCGTAATATTTTGATCCAGAGAGGTATGCTCTTTTATATAAATTTAAAATGCAAATTTTAAAGTGATAATCACTCTTCAAAGGGCTTAATTAAAACATTGACTATTTCTTACAAGAAATAAATGCGAATATTTATTAATATTTCTTATAAAAAACGTTAAAGTGATACGTGCTGTAAACATCTCAAAATTATTATTCTTATATTTAATTTTTCATAGAACTTTATTCCAATAATCATCATCACTAAGCATTGTTTACATGACGACCTTATGTAAAAATGAGACGTTGGTTAAAAATAAAAACTAACGAGACATACATTCTTGATTATTTATTTCCTTTACATTAAAAATAGCTATAAAAGAAAAACTTACATACATCCGCTACATACTTGGCGCAGTCGACAGGATATACGAAAGAAAATTAAAAAGGTAAATTTTTAATCAAAAGATTATATATTTCAAATTTAAATAACTCATTTAGAAACATCTTTATTTTTATAATGGCAAATATACATAGATTTGAAAAATATTCTGGCAGTAAGAATAATATAAAAATTGAAAGTTGGATTAAGTTGTATGAAGTAGAAAATTTAAAAGCAAACGATGAAGAAAAAATACACAATCTTATCTACTATTTAGCAAATGAAGCCTTAGAATTTTTTGCTGATGCAATTCTTACAAATGCACATATAAAAAAATGGGAAACTGTAAAAGATAAACTCAATGCCAGATTTAAGCCTTGCACATATATTCCCAATGTATTAGCATCTAGCAGAAAGCTCCTTGCAAGTGAAACTGTGGAGACTTATTTTAAAGAAAAAATGGACTTACTGAATCAAACATCCTTGAAAAGGGAAGAGAAAATACAGCTACTAACAGATGGGCTACCTTTGAGTTGGAGGGATGTGTTTGCAGCAGCACAACCTGCAGATCCAACCAAATGGATACAAGTTGCACTTTCTGTTGAGCATAACAGGCAACAAAGTAAGCTAAGAAATTTGTTTAAACCCAAAGTATGCACTCTATCTCAACAGGAAAGATCAGCTTCAAATTGCCCATTTTTTCTGCCCAATTTGCATGAAGAAAAGAATTAAAGTGAAACATTGGTTGAATGAATGTCCTGATTTTGACCCAAATTATAAAACAGAGAGATCATCTAAAAATACACAACCAAAACAATTCATTGCAGCAGTCACCGAATCAACCACAAGTAATGAAACAAACAAAGTAGCTTGCTTATCAACTAACAATCTTCCTTATAAATTGATAGACTTTAAAATTTGTGTCAACAAACATCCTTTACAAGCCTTCATGGACACAGGTGCTACCATATCTTTAATAAGTCAAAATTTAATAAAAAGTTTGAATTTAATCCTTTAATAGATTCTCCCATGCAAATTCAACAAGCTAACTCATTAACCAAAACTTTGGGATATGTTCATGTAAATTTGCAAATTCATAATAAAACTAGAAAGGTCAAACTTCATGTAATACCTAATTTAAAATTCCAGCTACTCATTGGCTTGGATATTGCAGAAGACTTTGAACTTATTGTTGACACTAAAGATAAAACAGTGTACACTAAGCAATCAGCAGAAATGGCACTTGTTTGCACAACCTTTAATCATTTGCAAAAACCTAACCAGGATGAATTGAATAAATTATTACAGCAAAATGAGCAAATTTTCAGTCAACATCAAACAGATATAGGAAGAATCTCCATTCAGCACAATATAGTCACCAAAGAACATTTGCCTATAAGTTTAAGACCATATAGAAGACCCATCTCTGAATATGAGAAAATTTCCGAACAAGCCAAAGAAATGATTAAGAAAGGATTAATTAAAGAGTCATCCTCCCCATGGTCTTTTCCAGTTGTTTTAGTGCAAAAAAAAGTTGGGACCAATAGACTTTGTGTAGACTACAGGGAACTCAATAAAATTACAATTGATGATAAACAACCCTTACCACTTTTGCAAGATATTTTTGATAGACTTCATGGAGCAAAGTATTTCACAACACTAGATGTGGCTTGGGGATACTGGCATGTTCAAATGCACCCTGAGTCAGTTCCCAAAACAGCCTTTGTCACCAATGATGGACATTATGAAATTTTGGTTATGCCCTTTGGACTCAAAAATGCAGCATCAACATTTCTGAAAATCATCCAGCAAGTGATAGGAACTCTTTTATGGAAAAGAGTATGTGTTTTCCAAGATGATATCATCATTTATTCCTCATCCTTTTCCCAGCATATGAACCTGATAAAGCAGGTATTTGAAAAATTGCTTGAATACAACATCAAGCTTAAGTTCAACAAATGCTCATTTGCACAGTCAGAGGTCAAATACTTAGGCCATATCATTGGTCACAATGAAATAAAACCTGATCCTGATAAAATCAAAGCTGTTCAAGACTTTCCGCAACCAACAACAGTTAAAGGAATCAGAAGATTCATTGGCTTGGCAAATTTCTACCGGAAATTCATTCCAAGATTTGCAGAGATTGCCACCCCTCTTACAAACCTGACACAGAAAAATAAATTATTCTCGTGGACACCTCAAGTTGATAAATCCTTTATAGAATTAAAAGCAGTTTTAACATCAGAACCAATTCTTACCACTTACAACCCAGAAGTACCTTGCAAACTATATACAGACGCATCAGCAATTGGAATAGCAGGAATACTAAGTCAAGAAATTGATTCAACAGAACATGTAATATCATACTATTCCAAAAAGCTTCTTAAACACCAACAGAACTACTCAGCTTATGAACTGGAATGCTATGCTGTCATCCAAGCAATAGATTATTTTGAGGTGTATCTGGAAAACAAGCCCTTCCAAGTTATTACGGATCACTCAGCCTTACAGTGGCTACTCAATCTCAAAAATCCAAAATCTAAATTTTTCAGGTGGCTAGTCAATTTATCAACTAAAACCTTTACAATCACACACAGATCTGGAAACAAACTGACTCATGTAGATGCATTATCAAGAGCCCCAGTACTAAGTATTTCCATTTTCGAGCTACAACAACATCAAAGACAGGCAGATCTCAGCTTTATTGAAGACCCTCAAGATCATCAAAACACAGTGATGGTCAAGAAGAGAGGACTACTCAGGGCTGTGGTGCCTGCTTCTTTTAAAGAACATATTCTGAAGGAATATCATGATAACATGAGTCACCCATCCAAGAACAAGACAGTCAAATTAATAGTTCCTTTATTTTGGTGGTCAGACATGGTACAGGAAATTAAATCTTATGTGAGATCATGAAAGACATGTCAACTGACCAAATCATCTAACCAACCAACTCTAGGACAACTAATAATTCCAGACACAGAATTACAACCAGCTCAAGTAATAAGTGCAGATACAATAGTTATGGGAACATCAGCTGAGAAGACAAAGCACAAGTATATCCAAGTGTTCATTGATCATCTTACAAGATATGTTTGGGCATTTCCCACTATCAAAAACACAGCTCAAGCAACGCTACAATGTTTCAACAGAATCCTTCAAGTCTCGCTACCCATAAAACATATTATCACTGACAACGGAAAGAACTTTAATTCCAAGGAATTCAAAAGGTGTTTGAAAGTTCATAACATCAAACAAACTTTCACCACACCATACCACCCCCAGAGTAATGGAATGTGCGAAAAGGTTAACGGAACAATCATGACCAAGTTAAGAGCGGCCTTGCTTGATAAACCGAAAGTGAAATGGAGCACACTTTTGCTCAAGGTCATTACTGACTACAACAACACCCCTCATGACGTAACAGGTTTTCCGCCATCTTTTCTACTTTTTGGTTACAATGTGCAGCCACAATATGCTGATAACCCCTCAACCTCGGTAGAAGATGCTAGAAAACTGGCTATAAAAAGAACTCAACATCTTCGTGATATTTCTAAAAGAAGACATGATTCAAGGCATCCTGACATAGAATTTAAAGTTGGAGATCTCGTTCTTAAAAGAATTCCCTACAATGATCCGAGGCTAATTAAAACAGCTCCCAAATACGAAGGACCATTCCAAGTTTTGAGAAGATTGTCTAAAGTGACTTACGAACTCTCTACAACGGATCAAGACAACCCACCAAGAAATCCCACAGGAGATCCTATAAAGGCTCACATCTCTCAATTAAAGTCATTTATTCTTCGTGAATAAATGCATCAAAGCGGGGGTAAATGATACGTGCTGTAAACATCTCAAAATTATTATTCTCATATTTAATTTTTCATAGAACTTTATTCCAATAATCATCATCACTTAGCATTGTTTACATGACGACCTTATGTAAAAATGAGACGTTGGTTAAAAATAAAAACTAACGAGACATACATTCTTGATTATTTATTTCCTTTACATTAAAAATAGCTATAAAAGAAAAACTTACATACATCCGCTACAAAAGTTTCAATTAAGCTCGTTGAAGAGAGATTATCACTTGGAAGCTTTCATTTTAAAATAAAAAGAAACTGATTGTGGGTAAATATCTATCATTATGCATACTTTAGCCACGTTTTAAAAGTTAAAAGAGAAAACGAAAATATAGCGTGGTGAGTTTCTTTTTATTAAAAGTACAAGCTTTCAAGCAAAATGCTTTTCATCAGGTAATCCAAGAAAAAAAAAAATATGCGGAGAGGTAAATACACCCACCTAAGTAAGATTTGAAATTTAAAGCGGAATTGCCACGAACAAGCACGTATCAACACATCTAGAGAGCGAGCGAGAAATTCAGTTTAAAATAAGTTTAAAATAAATAAAATATATACATAATTCGGGAAAACACTTGAGGTTAAACTTCCTTATGCGGGGTCCATGCTATTACAAAAAGCTATGTACTGCGGGGGTAATTCTATTTTTCTATTGAGGCTTGGAATTTTATTGGAAACCAAAGCCTCCAGGACCAGTCGTTGATATTTTCCGCTTATGTTACTGTAAATACATTGGGTGTCTGTGAAATCAAATGAATGCAAAAACACAGCATTCATTTGATTTCACAGACACCCAATGTATTTACAGTAACATAAGCGGAAAATATCAACGACTGGTCCTGGAGGCTTTGGTTTCCAATATATAAAATTCCAAGCCTCAATAGAAAAATAGAATTACCCCCGCAGTACATAGCTTTTTGTAATAGCATGGACCCCGCATAAGGAAGTTTAACCTCAAGTGTTTTCCCGAATTATGTATATATTTTATTTATTTTAAACTTATTTTAAACTGAATTTCTCGCTCGCTCTCTAGATGTGTTGATACGTGCTTGTTCGTGGCAATTCCGCTTTAAATTTCAAATCTTACTTAGGTGGGTGTATTTACCTCTCCGCATATTTTTTTTTCTTGGATTACCTGATGAAAAGCATTTTGCTTGAAAGCTTGTACTTTTAATAAAAAGAAACTCACCACGCTATATTTTCGTTTTCTCTTTTAATCTATCATTATATCGAGTATATATAATGTATATATAAAGTAGAGACGATTAGCATTCCCTTTGACAAGGATGACAATGACAAGTCATTGGACCCACCACATATACATACGGTTAAGGCATTCCATAAATAGTGCGGACTGTGCACTTTGGCATGTATTAACAAGACCTCAAAAAAATAAAGGTAACATAAAGTTGTTGGAGGTTGAAATTCATATGCCAAAAAAGGCATCTCTCCTTTTAATTTTGAATCAAAACGTTGAATTTTTCATCACCCTAGTAAAATACTTTACTATTGATGATAACGAATGAGCTATAACATCAGTTTTGGAAATTTCAGACAAAAACCAACTTGTATATCATGATTTCAGGTTTTGGCCCTTATATGAATTTGCCAAATCTGGTGTTGTGGTTCATTCTTTATGGTCAATAGTAAAATATTTTAATAGGGTAATGAAAGTGCATCGTTCTGATGCACAATTAAAAGGAGAGATGCCTTTTTAGATAAATTAATAAAACTATTTTCCAAAAATATGCGTGAAGTTTGGAATCAGTAGCTATATAAACAGGTACTTACGAGCATTGATTATATGTAAGAAAAATGATATAGGCTAAGTATGTAATAGCGACGTTTATAGCTATTCTAAGACATTTTTAATTTCATAAAAGCATATTAGAATATATCGCGATTTTTTTTATCAGAATATTAAAAATAATAATCATGTGTGTGCATGAAATAAAAATTGAAGTATGTAAATAAAAAAAAATCATTGAATTTCGAAAATACTCTTGCTTAATTTTAAAAATATTTTTGATTTTATTTCATACTATCTTTTCAAACATTCTGAAATTTAGTTGATTCTGTTCGGTTTTATTTTTAAATTCCTCTGATTTTATTATATTTTGAAATTAAATTCATGAGTATTAATTTAGATACAAGGTGAAAATGCTATAAAATTATCTTTTGGTAGGTAAAGAAAGATCTTCCTCACAAAATCTTGCAATGTCACTATCACGTGACCAAACAGATCCAATCAGCTTCCAATTAGCGCTAATCAGACGCGATTGTCCAATCAGGAGCTGAAATCCTCTCCAGGGCATTCCTGACGAGAGGAACTATGTAAATATATCGGGGGTTGTCTGCTACTGATTTTCTGCGCAAAAATATAGGCTTCATATACTTGTACTTTGTTCAATATATACTTGCAGGGTGTGTCACAAAATATCATTTAACATTTCTAAGTACAATAACATGTCTTGAAATTGATTTGAATGGATTAAAACTATATTGTAAATAATGGCCCATCTAAAAAAATGTTATATATATATATTTTTTAAATAGAAAATGGGAATTTTGAACAATGCAGTCTGCATAAAAAAGGTGAAATGTGTGAATTGAAGTTTTTACCTCAATAATATTTTTTATAACTATCACACACACAACGCACACACACATTGCTATTTTCTTAGAACTGATGGACAAAAAGAGGGAAATGAATATTATTACACATAGTTATAATAATTAAAAAGTAATATATTTTATTGGATCAAAATATCATTTATTTTACCAATATTTCAGTTGGCTGAACGCCAACCTTTATCAAGGTGTTATAACATATTTAAAGTGTGTCAACAACAAACTCAGCGCCACATAACGTCAAAAGAATTAAGTTTTGAAAAAAAATTCTGTTCACGTTATGTGGCGCTGAGTTTGTTGTTGACACACTTTAAATATGTTATAACACCTTGATAAAGGTTGGCGTTCAGCCAACTGAAATATTGGTAAAATAAATGATATTTTGATCCAATATATGCCTTTTTAATTAAAGATTTATTTATGGATTGCTCTATTTTCAAAAATAGTTATAATAACTTTGACCCTTTCTCTTTGTCCTTCGGTATGATTAAATAATAATGATATTATAATATGATGATAATTAATCATTATTAAGATACAAACTTTAATTCATAATATGGGCCTTCTCTTGTGCAGACGAAATTATTCTAAAATGATGCATTAGCGCGCCATCTGTTATGAGAATTCGAAACTATTATAGACGTGTATGATTCTTTTGAAAATTAAACAATTTTATCTCTTTACTGCAATGAAAAATTAATCAGAAATTATTCTAAATTACTAAGATATCTGAAAAACATACACAATGAAACATTTTGAGAGTTACAGAATTATATATAAACAATAATTAATTTATGTGCGTGTGTGTGTAAAAAGAAATTAAACACATAAGCCATTTTTGTGAATTTGTTTGAGAAATTATAAGTTATAAGTATCTTTTGGGACACCCTGTGCATCCTAGCGTCTTTAGTTCTAATTCATAATAATTTTAAAAAACATGTAATTTTTTAACTAAAAAAAATTACGATTTTCATTAATCTATATATATATAAATGAATGTATGTGTGTGTGTCCTTTATGCCTGACCAAACCACTCATTGGAACGCCATGAAACTTTGGGAAGTTATTTGGTAGAGTACTGGGAAGGTTTCTAGCAAATAAAATTTTTGAAATAACTTTTCATCTAAAAATAATCAAGATAAATATTCTAATTTATCTGTTATAATTCAACAATCTGCTCTAAATATTATCATGATGATACGATGATTTTGTAATGTAGAAAATTAGGAAAGACAAAATGAGACAAGAATAATGATACAATTCCAAGGCAAGATACTATTCCTTTAACTTCCAATTACCGAGGGAACCAATTAATATTGAATTTATTCAACTTATCGAGTATTTTTCAAGGCACCGGGAAAAATTTTCACTTTATCGAGAGATTCGTTAGACAAACCTTTACTCGGGTAAAACCCGGGCGAAGCCGGGTACATCCATACAAGAATAATGATGCAATTCAAGGCAAGATACTATTCCTTTAACTTCCAATTACCGAGGGAACCAATTAATATTGATTTTATTCAACTATTTCTCAAGGAACCGGGAAAAAGTGTTCACTTTATCGAGAGATTCGTTAGACAAACCTTTACTCGGGTAAAACCCGTGCGAAGCCGGGTACATCCGCTAGTACATTATGAATGAATTATATTATAGCCATAAATTGAATATAAAATACAGTATATGCACTGGGGAATATGAAATTATGTATGAAACTACCACAGAAACAAAAACAGATAAATAATATAAATATTGGCGAGGCAATTCCATTCCATATTAAAGAGATATATATTTTCTATACAAAAACCTTAAATAGGTAATTTGTCCATTTTCCAAATCTGACATTTTTGGAGAATGAACTATTTGTCTAGAAATATGTTTTATATAGCGATGAAAATTTTGACCTTATATACATAAAGGTCTAGCTTATTTTATGATATAGGTTCAATTATAACCTTTCTTCAATTATATTTTTAGGCGTTGTTTTTTATTTTTTATATTTCTACTAAGTACACACATATGGTATGATTCATGATAAACATGAGTGGTTAACGATTACCTTTAACTGTAGGTGCCATGTACTATACATTAATTATGATATTCTTGATTAAAATATTTTATTTATATCCTATGATATTTTGACAAGCCTGATCGCTCATTTTCTCTTAAGAGCAATTCCCTAGAAACTGTCTATTTGAATGACCTAGCTCTTTCAAATTTTAAATATTCAAACCACTACCATTTTTATTCTTTTGCTAAACAATAATGAAAATTATTCCAATAAAAACAGTGCGTAAAATTCAAAATATCAATTATTTAAAATATGTTTCATTATTTGTCCTAGGAATTCAAAACACTAATTCTTAATCTTCTTCAAACATCTTTATTTCGACTGTGATATGTCTTGATGAAACAAGAAGTTAAGAAAATATTTGTCACGAATATTTCTACAGTTTATGATTATATAATGTATCTATTTAATTAATTAACAAATATTCTCCCCAGCTAATAACTTGTGAAGAGGAGTAAAGGCTTCGACAACGCTGGAGGGCCAAATAAGGCAGAAGAAGTGAACACACAAAATAATGAGGTCATTTTCATCAAATTTATGTCTTCCAGGGGGAAGGCATTAATTTTGGTGAAATATTGCCAGGGCCTGATCGCCGCTTAATTAGGTGTCATCAGTTTCTTCCTTGTTGTTGTTGCTGAAGCCATGGCATTGTTGTATGACTGTTGTATCATTGTTGGCTGATTTTTACTCATTGTTGTACCATTGTGTTGTATAATTGATATAATTGTTCTTATATTATGAATGTTCTATTGTTAAAATATTATTGTATTTTTGTGTGTTTCAGTATTTTTCTACCATTAAAATATTGTTACGGTGTTGCTTGACAGAAAATAATCTTCGTGGGTACAAAGGATCTTTAGGACTTTATATTTAAGCTAAGTAAATTAAATTAATTACAGAATATAAAAGAAAACAACGTAGAAATGCAGCAGTCGCAAACTCACCAACTGCAGCACAGAGAGGAAAACAGAAACCGGGGAGAAGACACAGTCCACCTTTCTGAAACAATACTGAAAGGTGCTAACCGGTTGTAGTGAATCACTTTGGATTTAGATGTCGGGGTCTTTTGAATTCGGTAGATGGCATCGTTGAATCACTTGATGATCTTGTAGGGTCCTTCCCACTGATACTGAACTTTAGTAGAAAGTCCTTTCTTCCGTTGAGGATTATGGAGCCAAACCATTTCACCTTCTTTGAAAGTCTTTTTGGAAGTCTTGACGTTGTACCTGTCTTTCATTTTCTCACTGGAAAAAAGGTTTTTTCTTGCCCACTGGTGAATGGTCATCATTCTTTCTTCGAGGTGAGAGATGTACTCATCCGTGTTTTCGAAGGTTTCTTCTGGACCACCAAGGAGCACAAGGCATTCGGAGTTCATGGCCAAATAGCATTCTAGCAGGACTATAACCACTCGATTCATGCTCAGCTGATCGATAGGCCATCAGGAGCATAGGAAGATGTTGATCCCAGTCTCTTTGATTCTTGTCGACAAACATGGTCAGGTATTGAGTAAGAGTCCTTTTAAAACGTTCAACCATCCCACCATAATAATAGTGAAAAGAGGTAGTATATTTTTATACGTATATTTTTAAATAAAAATATCTTTTTGAAATATCGTTTCTGTTAGCAATTGTTTGGTCTCTCCTTCTGACTATAGATATACTAGTAAAACGGCGTTTGACAATTATCCCGCAAATGTTTCTTTTGAACGAAAAATCGAAATTTATTTTCAGGAGAAATAACGATTATTTCTAACCTTAGGGATGAAGTATGAAAGTATGAATTGTGAAGAGTTTATCAATACTCTTCACAATTCATCCTTTCATACTTCATCCCTAAGGTTAGAAATAATCGTTATTTCTCCTGAAAATAAATTTCGATTTTTCGTTCAAAAGAAACATTTGCGGGATAATTGTCAAACGTAGTTCTACAATCATTAGCCGCATTATATTGTATTATAAAATATATATTAATGTCACTTATTTCTATCACGACTAATATATGATAAACGTATTCAGCTATTCCTATTCTATATTATATATGGGGAAGGGGAGGTGTCTGGTAATATTATAATATATAAACCAAAGAGGTTATAATAGTTAAAATATCAAAAGTGATACAATTTCACAATCTTACATTTAAGTATCATCAAACAATATATTTATATCTTAGATTGTGAAAGAGTACAGCTTCTCTCTAAATTTCTAATTAAAGACTCAATAGTAATTAAAACAAAAGGTTTGATAAGTTCTTTTGTTGCTTCAGCTCTTGCAATCTTTGACAAGAGGATGTTTAGAGAGGATCCTTGCAAGATTAGAGTAGTGTGATTGGTTGGAATTTCTGGTTTAAAGATTAATTAAATTGCAGACAATATATCACACGACAAAGAGAAACGTTCTTATGGTGTTTAAATATTCCATTTGTCTCCAGAAGTTGTTATTTTTAGAATATAAATTATTATATTTCCTTTCCTCCAATTTACCCAGACCAATCTATTTATTAGCTTGATTGTCTTTATATAATTTTTCCTGTATATAAATATCATATTACCATTAAGGTACTATTACTGTTTTTCCTGCATGTATCCTACATTTCTGCTAGGGGAATCTGTATAAGACCAAATGGTCTTAATAAAGCTTTTTGTTGTTAAAAGAATATATATATATGAATTATTATTTTTTATTCTCTTTAACTATATATATATATATATATATATAGGAGAACTCATTAATTTGAAAATAATAAGTATATATATTACGTAATATCTTTATTAATTTTTGAAATTGTGAAATTCTTGAAAATAACTAATACACTACAATATTTGTAAATAATTATTTTAAAAAAATAAGGATAAGCCCCCTCAAATGTATATGATTGTAAATAGTCGAGAGTATAATTCTATGTATATGATTTTATATCGAAAGAATCAATATAAAACTATTTTATAATCTTAAATCTATGCAATATATATGTGAATATACAATAAAATCCTAAATAATTGCAACTAGATATTCAATGAATGAAAGGAAGAAAAAATTGCAACGAGTTTCTTTATTCTGAATGTTGGCAAGCTTTCAGGCGTTAGCCTATCTTCAGGCCGATTTCGCAAAATATATATATATACAAATCCGGAATATATTCTCTAAATATAATAGACTTATTTTTGAATCCTTGGTTTCGAACGATAAAAAGAGCATTAATAGAAGGATCGATATACCACAGCAGTACCTTCATATATCCCATAGCTAAATTCATGTTTTCTCACCCAGAGATTTGGAATAGAATTATGTTAGTTGTATAAATACATAGTCGGTTTGTTTATTTTTGCCTTATTGTAACTGCCAAGACTTATTTTAGTCCTTTTTATGTAATTTTAGCGTATCTCAAATTTCATATTTTTAGAATTTGTTTTTAATTTAAAGTTTTCGGCATATTTGCATGTATCGTTGTATACAATATATTTTATTACAATTTGTTTAATTTACTTCCGGTAGGATTAGTTCTACACCTTATATATAGTTTAGATTTTGTGTTATTTGTATATATATTTTTTGCGAAATCGGCCTGAAGATAGGCTAACGCCTGAAAGCTTGCCAACATTCAGAATAAAGAAACTCGTTGCAATTTTTTCTTCCTTTCATTCATTGAATATGTGAATATCCTGTTAAGAATTAAATAATGCAATAGGTTTCTGGAAAATAATATATTTTAATTTTTTATTGAAAGCTCAAGTGTTTTAGACTTGAAACTGCGTTAGACCCTAACTAAATTTATATATATGTTATATCAATTTAATTTTTTTAAAGGGGGAAAAGTAAATATTTTTTTCTAATTTGACCAGAAAAACAAAAAGCTTTTTAAAATTATTATTTTGTTTTTTTCTTTTGGGTTGGTTACATGGTTTTTTTTTTTTTTAATAAACTCATTTGCCAAAAATATAATATTATATAGTTAAATTTGTTTCAAATAAAATAAGCATATTTTCTAATAATTGATATTTAATTCTTCTTTTTTTGTAAGTAAAATTTGCATTCGACAATCTGAACATTACTTAATATTACTTTTTTTACTCTCTCCTTCCAGAATATAAGATATATATAAATATTTTTTGAATTAATATGTTATAATACCTGGAAAAATTGGCGTTAACCCAACTGAAATATTGGTAAATAAATTATATTTTGATCTAATATATGCCTTTTCAATTGAAAAAAAAAATATATATATATGTTATATAAAAGTATTATTTTATTTAAAAAAAAATTATTATTTCATATAGATATAAATACTCTGTTTAAATCGACCGCCAGAGGTCACGCTTTCTTTATAAATACACATTGTTGTTGTTCCCCGTTGGTCGACCCAAAACTTTGTAATTATGTAAATAATATTTTTTTTATTTATTCTTACGCCTTAAGCCAGGCGGTACTTTTACCGAATTATGTTTATCCTAAAACTCAATTAAAGCAACCTCTCCGATCAAAACTGTTTTTATTTTCATATTTTCAAGATTTTAGCCACGACTGCATCACCAACACCATTTAGTCCTAAAAAAGAACCAGCAAATAACTAACATAGTATAATCCTCAAGATAATTAAATACAAGCAGAAAATCATCTCTTTTCTTTTTATATAAGATATATATACATAAATTTAGTTGGTATCTAACCGCGTTCCATTATTGTTCATTTTTGTACTCCTGTAGAAGGGCGTTAATGCCCTAAAGCTTGAAATTGCAATAAAAATGAAAGAACAAAACCTCATCTCCAGAAACCTATTTCATTATTTAATCTTAAATCTAATAAACTGGTCAGTAAGATATTTCTATCCTATCTCAATAGGTACAAAGTTAACGCTGCAAGAAACATGTGGCCTAACACTTTCTTCTACAAAAACAATTCTTTCATATATATATATATTGTTACACCAGGTTGCGGCTTGGCAGACTCTTCAGCCATGATTCTCTCCTGTGCTGGGTCTTGCATCTTACCAGAGCGTGTTTCAACCATCCTACAAATTTATATAAGGGAATAATGAGATAAGTCTACTTTAAGTAGCCTCCAGAATAATTTATTTATTTTCTCACATCAAAGAGAGCAGTGAAGTCACACGTGTACCTAAATACAAATGATGATAATCTAAAAATAATCTGTTTCAAATAAATATCATAGAATATAAAAATAAATAAATATATAATTTAAATTTCAAATATATTAAAAATAATATAAGAAATACGCCATTAATCATGATGTAACACTTCCCCCTCTCCAGAGGTCGTCACGTCCTCGTGATTGACCTCATCAATTCTTTCAAAATAGGGTTTGATTCTTGAGACATGGACAATCAATGGGTCTTGGCCAGGATTATCTTTTGGTTCAATTAAGTAATTTACGTTGGACAGCTTCTTTAATATTTTATATGGGCCAAAATATTTTCTCAGTAGTTTCTCACACTTTCCTATTTTCCTAATTGGTGTCCAAACTGCTACTAATTCTCCTGGTTCGTAGCTTCTTTCCATGTGTTTCTTGTCATAGTTCTTTTTCATTCTTTCTTGAGTCTTTATTGTGTTGTTAATAACTAATTTTCTTGTTCTGTTTATTTTGTCTAAGTGATGTTTTATGTATTCATCATAATCATCCTTGTCAATGTCCACCGAGATATTCCTGTCGTCCAAAAGAGACGTGGGTTCTCTTCCAAACATCAGGAAAAAGGGAGAATATCCTGTGGTTTCCTGAATTGTAGTATTGTAAGCGTGAGTGATGAATGGGAGTATTTCGTCCCAATTCTTCTGATCAGTGTTCACATACATACTGAGCATATTGATTAATGTTCTATTTAACCGCTCTGTCAATCCATTAGTCTGGGGATGATAGCTCGTTGTGAAGCAATGTTTAATCTTGCACGTTTTCATCACCTCTTTCATTAAATTACTGGTAAATTGAGAGCCTCTGTCACTAATAAGATATTGTGGGGCTCCGTGCCGGAGAAAAATATCCTCTACTAGAAATTTTGAAACTTCTTTCACTGTTGCTTCCGAGATTGCTTTTGTTTCTGCATATCTAGTGTAGTAGTCCGTCAGCACGATTATCCATTTTTTCCTGTTTTTCGTAGATGGCAATGGACCAACAAAGTCAATTCCAATTCTTTCGAAAGGAAAGTTGGCTGGGGGAATGGGCTGTAGTAGTCCAGAAGGTAATTGGTTTGAGCCTTTTCTACTTTGGCAAAGGTGACACGTCTTAACGAACTCTGAGACATCCTTTAGCATGGATGGCCAAAAGTATTTACTCTTTATTCGGTACATGGTTCTGGCGACACCCAGATGGCCATTCGACATATGATTGTGATATTCTTTTATAATTTCTCTCTTTTTCTTCTCTGGAACCACAAGCAACCACGCCCTGCCTTCAGGGTTCGGGTTTTTCTTAAAGAGGCATCCATCTTCTACTTTAAAGTTTTGCGCAATTGATCGCCTGCTTCCATTAAGGTTTTTCTTAACACTTTCGATAAACTTATCCTCTTCGTCTGTTATTTGATTTAAAAATAGCCTTTCAAAATCCTCATCCCAATCAGTTTCTGGTAAGGGTCCCCTAGATAAGCCATCGGCGTCCAGATGCTTCTTTCCTGATTTATGTATTATATCGAAGTCATATTCTTGAATTTTCAATGCCCATCTTGCCAATCGACCTGTTGGATCCTTCAAGTTTTTGAGCCAGCATAAGGCGTGATGGTCTGTTACTATTTTAAAGTGTCTTCCATAAAGGTAGGGTCGTAATTTTGACATTGACCAGACAACGGCCAGACATTCTTTTTCAGTGGTTGAATAATTTTGCTCCGCTTTACTTAGGGTACGACTCAAATATGAGATCACCTTCTCTCCACCACCGATGTCTTGGACAAGTGTTGCACCTATGCCGATGTTGGACGCATCAGTATGAACATAAGTAGGTGCATTTGGATTGAAGTGACCTAAAATTGGTGGACTTAATAGTGCTGTTTTTAGGGTTTGAAACGCTTCCTCTTGTCTTTCTGTCCAGGTAAATGATACACTTTTTTTTATAAGGTTGGTCAAAGGGTCAGCAATTTTTTAGAAGTCTTTGATAAATTTTCTATAATATGAACACATTCCCAAAAAGGATTGTACTTCTTTGACCTTTTTGGGCCGAGGAAAATTTCTGACAGCTTTGATGTTATGTTCCGCGGGTTTTATACCATGTTTGCTCGTTATATAGCCGAGAATCTCCAATTCTTCAAAAGCAAATCGGCATTTTTTGTCGTTTAACCTTAAATTAGATTCACGAAAACATCTAAAAACAGCTTCAAGTCTTTTGAGGTGCGTTGGAAAATCCGGGCTATATATGATAACATCATCCAGATAACACAAACAAATTTGCCATCTCAGGTTTCCAAGCATATTCTCCATATTTCTCTCAAAGGTAGCAGGCGCGTTACAAAGTCCAAAAGGCATCACTTTGAATTCATATAATCCATGCGCTGTAGTGAAAGCTGTTTTCTCTTTGTCTCTTTCTTCGACTTCAACTTGCCAATATCCAGATCTGAGGTCTATTGCTGAGAAGTGTGTAGATCCTTGGAGAGTATCCATAACTTCGTCTATTCTAGGGATCGGATAGACATCTTTCACTGTCACATTATTCAGTTTTCTGTAGTCCACACAAAATCTGTATTTACCATCTCGCTTCTTGACCAATATTACTGGAAAAGACCAGGGGCTAGAAGATGGCCTAATTATGCCTTCTGTAAGCATCTCGTCAATTTGCTCTTTTATAATATCTCGTTCTTTAGCACTTACCCGGTAAGGCTTGTGTTTAATTGGCTTCGCGTCTTCTGTGTCTATCCGATGTTTTGCCAAATTGGTTCTCCCTAATCTCGACGAAAAAAGATCTCCATACCTTTCTAAAACTTGTTTTAACTCCTTCTGTTCCTTCGGTGAAAGATTTTCGTTTATTTGGAATCTAGGTTCTTCGTTCTCTTCTACCTCTCTTTCTCGACTCACATTTATTTTCGCTGGACTACTTCCAAAAGCCAATGTTTGGTTTTTCATTATTTTTAACGGTCGAGGATACGGATTAGTTATCCAGATTTGTGTTTCCCTATTTATAACATTGATCAAGCTTCTTGCTAGACGAAGTCCATTTGTTTGAAACATTTTGCTGCTCTCCTCGATAATATATTCTCCATCCTCTGTTTCTACCAATGCCTTGATCAATTTAATGGAACATTCCGGTACAATGGAATCCTTGGCACTCTTTATTTTCAACATTTCAAAATTGATTTCGTCATGATTATTCGTCAAATCGTATTTTATAGTTTCTTGCTTACAATCTATTTTTGCGTTCATTTTCTTAAGGAAATCTCTCCCAAGAATTAATGTCCGTAAATGCGTTTTCAATATCACAAAGTTGTGTGATAATGTTTCGTCATCAATTTTTATATTTAAAAATATACTTCCTACCATGTCCAATTTTTTTCCATCGGGTCCTGCACAAATATTTGCGAGTTTATTTATACCATGGCCTGTATCGAGGGCCGTTCTGAGGTCGACCACTGAGAGGTCAGCACCTGTATCAACCAAAGCTTCAAAAGTCCCTATCTTGTCCACATTAATTTTTAATTTATATTTAGGGTCCAACTTCTTGATTCCGTTTATGGTCGACTTGCTTTGATTGACAGATTCAGGCGCGACGCTTAGTTTAAATCTTCCAACACGCAATATCTATTCCGGGTAGGAATATTTGTCTGTGTGCTATGACATACATCAGCATAAAGCCGAGGTCCTGATTTCTCTGATATTTCATTCATTTGGCATTTCTCTTCGACATTCTCTTGGGTATCTGCTGGATCCTCTTCTAGGATTCTTATAAACTTAACCCTACAATAACGGGCCACGTGCCCTGGCTTGTTACATTTAAAGCAGATTGGTCTTCCATCTTCCGTCCTATTTTTGCTCACTTCTTGGCTTTTATTGTAGGTGTTTCTCTGAAGGTTTGGTTTCGGCACAAAGTTGGGATTATAAGGACGTCTAGGGGTAGAGGGCTGGGGGAAGTTGTTTCGATACTGTCTGGGAGTAGGAGGGGAGTCGTTCTTGTAATTATTGGAAACAGGGGCTTGGGGCCTGGAAGTGGTCTGGTAGTTTCGTGCGGCAGTCGGCGGCACGTACCTCGATTGTTGTTGGGGTCTAGAATAGCGTGGGCCGTTATATAGGTTTCTGGATTTCTCCACACGTTCCCGATACTTTTTTTCAAAATAATCCATTTTCTTGCACACGACAAGAAGGTCATCAGTCGTTTTAGGAGGGTTCAGGTAGAGCGCGAATGAGTACTCTTTTTTCAGTCCTCCAATAACATGTTCAATTTTTGTTTCCTCTTCCATTGCGGGGTCAACCTTGTTGCACAACACTAGAATGTCTTCCGCGAACCTGATTGCTGGTTCATTCCAGTGTTGCATTCTGTTGAGCTTCATTCTAAGTTCTTCTTTATTCGCGTCCAAAGAAAAATCCTGAATGAGGCGGATTTTAATATTTTCCCAGCTCGTGAAACTAGCTTTGTGTAAATTCAACCAGGTTTTAGCGCTTCCCGTCATGTTCATGGCGGCATAACGAGAGATAATGTAGTCTGCCCAATGGTACAGGAAGCCAATTTCTTCAAGAGATTCAATCCATGGGCGAGGGTCTTCCGTTCCATCATACTTGGGGATGTCGATGTTGGGATTCAGGACAACTGGGTCGGAACTAGCATCTCTACCAATTGTTACACCAGGTTGCGGCTTGGCAGACTCTTCAGCCATGATTCTCTCCTGTGCTGGGTCTTGCATCTTACCAGAGCGTGTTTCAACCATCCTACAAATTTATATAAGGGAATAATGAGATAAGTCTACTTTAAGTAGCCTCCAGAATAATTTATTTATTTTCTCACATCAAAGAGAGCAGTGAAGTCACACGTGTACCTAAATACAAATGATGATAATCTAAAAATAATCTGTTTCAAATAAATATCATAGAATATAAAAATAAATAAATATATAATTTAAATTTCAAATATATTAAAAATAATATAAGAAATACGCCATTAATCATGATGTAACAATATATATATATATAACGTTTCTATGATGATCTGTAAACCATAATATGCAGATGATATTGTTTTGCGTAAAGAAAGAGAGAACAATCAACCGTCTGACTAAATTTATTTCAATCACGCGCCTTTTATTTATAGTTACAAATATTTACATAATTCCTGACAGCGTAAAAATTTACATCTATTAATAATTTATAAGCAGAATGTGACATATATATACATATATATATATATATGTAATAAGTTGAGGTTTGGTTGTTGACTCTCGCTATACTGTGTTGACCGAGAGGAACAGTCAGGATGGGGAGTTTTCCAGTACCTCTCTGCACCTTGAAAGACCTTTTACAAATCTCACAAAGTACAGGCAGTCGTGGTCGATGCAGAGTGGAAAGCTTGGAAATGTCCACACAAAAAAAAAAAACGAAGACACAGTTGCACTAAGAAAGTTCCGTGAACAGATAGGGTTGAGCTAGGAGCGAAAGATGGGGAGGTAGAAGTTTTCTTACTATTCTACATGATGGATGAGATGGTTCTGAGGGACGACCGACGTGGGCTCACACAGATGCTGCACTCACTGTCAAGTGACTGTAAAGGGGGTGTATTTATATGTTAAGAAGGGGGGCCTTATGCGACAGGGGCCGTTTCTGAGAAAGGGGGCCTTGCATGTCACCAGGTGTGAGAGGGGGCTTTGCATTCCACCAGATGTGGAGTGTGGGTGGTCTTGGTCCATTTTTAGACCTTGTTGTGGGAATTCTAAATCTATCTCGATTTTGACGTTATGACTTCTATCTCTTGCTTAGCACAACTCTTAATCTATTACAGATTATTATTTATTTATCCTCAGTTTGTAGAAATTACATTACATATGATGATGTAAAGACACATGTCAATAATACGTATAATCATTTACAGATGTGTTTCTATTATACAACATTAAAATCTTATTATAAGTTATATACAATATGGGGTTGTTGGTTTAAATTACCACATATATATATATATTTATTTATTTTAGTATTAGATATTATGTATGCTTATCCTTATTATATAGAGAATTAACTCAAATATGTAAAATACTCTGTGTTGACTTTACTTCGACTTTTTAATGATACTGATTCCAAAAAATTAATCAAACCTTATCTATATTGATTTACAAAAAAGAGAACAGAATAAAACTTATAACAATAGTAAACAAAGAGAAACTTTTCTTCTTACGGTTAGCGCCTATTTATTTGTGATCTTACACATTACTCTGTGGGGGAAAATTAATTAATTAAACTAAAAATATTTATATACAACACTATATAGATTATAAAAAGGCATATATTTTATACATATATTAGGCATATATTTAATACAGAATCTTTAATAGATAAAATCCCTTTCACAGAAAAATGTGAAAACAAGAATTATAAACAAATAATTGAAGGAATTTGAAGAAAAACTAATATCTCTTCTAAAAATTAATTAATCTACTATTTGAATAATAATGTATTGAATAAAATATTTATTTGCCAATATATGCCTTTTTATTATATAAAGATTTAAATATGAATTGCTCTATATTCAGAACGATACAACACTCTATGTTTATATATATATATATATATATATTATATTTAAAAAAAAAATAAGATAAGATTTCTGTTGTTTTGGATCATCTTGGTGATTATACT
Source organism: Cordylochernes scorpioides (assembly GCA_030710605.1). Taxonomy (NCBI): domain Eukaryota; kingdom Metazoa; phylum Arthropoda; class Arachnida; order Pseudoscorpiones; family Chernetidae; genus Cordylochernes; species Cordylochernes scorpioides. The sequence goes on from CP092876.1 coordinate 30,619,591, forward strand.
ATGGTGGTGCAGTCGTGGCTAAAATCTTGAAATAAAAATAGTATAGATTAAAAATTGCTTTAATTGAGCTTATGAGATATATAAAAACATATTTTGGTAAAAGTAATGCCTGGCTTAAGGCGAGTAGAATAATGAAAACAAAAGATTATTTACATAATGTACAAAAGTTTTGGGCCGACCAGCGGGGAAGAACAACAATGAGATTTTATATGGTAAGCGTGACCTCTGGCGGTCGATTTAAACAGAGTATTTATCTATGAAATATAATTTTAAAATAAAATAATACTTTAATATAACATAATTTTAAATGAAATATTTTAATATAACAATTCAAATAATAATTTTATATAACATTTCCCCCCTGTGAAGAAAACAATATGGGTACAGAGAAAAGTGATAAAATATATAGTAAAAAAAAGTAAAATATAATAAACATTAAAGTTTAGCTAATATTTTAATAAAAAAATAAATTGAGTGGGAGAAATATGTTAATTTGTTGTTGTCCTCCCGGCCGACTGCTTTACCTATAGAATTATAAAAAATGATTCTATAAATGGTTTAACTTAATTGTAAATATTTAAAGGTAATATGGAATGTGGGGTATATTATATTTAGGTACAAATTATGCAAAGCAAAATAAGGCGTGAAAGGATTAAAAGGTGCTGTGCAATTTAAAGGTCAAAACAGCTATGGAAAAATTGATATTTAAAAATGATTTGACAAAAGGAATATATCTCTAAATATGCGATTGAAAACTATTGAGAAGCATGGGTGAGAATTAGAAAAGTGGGCATTAGGTAAATTATGTAAAAGGTAGATATAAAGTACCTTGGATGATGGGCTGGATTTGAAGATCTCGGGCGATGCTGGCGTTGAGCGGAAGGTGTGATGGCCGGAGTTGGCTGTAGATGGAGATGACCCACTGAAGCTATGGTTGTCTGCGGAGAATGCTATGTTTGCTCGTGAAGAAGGCTATGTTTGATTGTGAAGAAGGCTATGTTTTCTTGTGGAGATGGCTATGTTTGCTAGTGGAGATGACTATGTTTGCTTGAAGATGGTTATGTTTGCTTTGATATGGCTTATATGCTTGGAGAAGGCTATGTTTGTTTGGAATGGGCTATGTCTTGTTATAGTAGGTTATTTTTGGTTGAAATGAGCTATTTTTGATTAAAATGAACTATTTTTGATTGGGAGATTTGCATATTTGAGTTTGAAAAAATTTTGCTTTTGGGATATTGTTCACACAAGTTTCAGATATCCTGTCGGCTAATATTATATTTAAAAAAAAATAAGATAAGATTTCTGTTGTTTTGGATCATCTTGGTGATTATACGATGGTGGTGCAGTCGTGGCTAAAATCTTGAAATAAAAATAGTATAGATTAAAAATTGCTTTAATTGAGCTTATGAGATATATAAAAACATATTTTGGTAAAAGTAATGCCTGGCTTAAGGCGAGTAGAATAATGAAAACAAAAGATTATTTACATAATGTACAAAAGTTTTGGGCCGACCAGCGGGGAAGAACAACAATGAGATTTTATATGGTAAGCGTGACCTCTGGCGGTCGATTTAAACAGAGTATTTATCTATGAAATATAATTTTAAAATAAAATAATACTTTAATATAACATAATTTTAAATGAAATATTTTAATATAACATTTCAAATAATAATTTTATATAACATATATATTTCATTTATATAATAAATAATTCAGTTTTTTTTTTATATAATTCAATTTAAGCCAGGCTGCACACATATACAATTTTCTATCAAATATTTTGAATAATTTTAAATTTTAATATTTAATTTTATTAAATTAAGCAAATTGTTTTTTGGAAAAAATATTACAATTTTCTATTTGTAAATAAAAATAATTATAGATAGAATTATCTACAAAATTAGCATAATAATCTTCTTGAATATTTTAGGATCAATAAAAACAACTTAATTTTTTTATTCTAATTAATACAGAATCTTTAGTTGATAAAATCCCTTTCACAGAAAAATGTGAAAACAAGAATTATAAATAAATAATTAAAGGAATTTGAAGAAAAACTAATATCTCTTCTAAAAATTAATTAATCTACTAATTTTCTCTATTTCAACTTTTTTTTTTTAATTTCGATTGGAAATTATACTTAATGAAAATAATTTTAATCTAAAGTCTTTTCAAAAATTCAATTTAAAAATACTGATTATTAAGTTTTTGTCTCTTTTTCTTCTTCTCATTCTAATCCGTTTTTCAAATTTAATAAGATCGTTTGCGAAAGATCTAATTTTGGCAATCTTTACATAAAGAAATGGCTTCATTTTCTAAAACATTCGAATAATACCTTTTTTTAAAACTAAATCTTATTTTTAATCTCTTTTAATAAATCTAATTTCATAGAACTTTATATAATATTACAATACACATTGTATAATACATAATCAAAATGAAAATTATTAAAGTAAATCCTTTATTATTAAATACATTTTTGAATTTAGGTTTTTAAATCTTTTTGAATATTAAAACCAAGATAGGGTAAAATTCTTTCTTTTGATGAAATATTTTAATATAGTTAAATAAATATTGAAAATTCTTTTTTTTATCTTTTCTAAAGATTGAAATAAACATTCTTTTTTATAGTTTAAAATGTGCCTTAAAGTGTGTGTGTGGGTGTGTATATATAAAATAAATGCAGAAGAGGTTTTCAAAAAGAATATTTGTTGCTTTTAAACTTTAAAACTTGGTAAAATATGTTCGAAATAACTTAAAAATGAAGGTGAATATATGATTTTTGAAACGCGTTTGAACTATAGTATAAATCTTAAAGATAGAGGCTGCCTGACCGGCATTCATATTTCTTTAAAATATAGACACACACTCGGCCAGTAAAGGTTTTTTATTTTTTCAACGTTTCAACAAAAATCTTTTGTCTTCGTCAGGAGAAATAAATTAAAATAAAGAATTTGGCAAGGCGTTACAAATTGTTCTCTTTTAACGCCCTTGCCAAATGCTTTATTTTTATTCATTTCTTCTGACGAAGACAAAATAATTTTGTTTAAACGTTGAGAAAATAAAAACCTTTACAAGCCGAAGTGGATATTTTTAAAATAAGATATAGTATAAATGTTGGGAGGTTTCGAAATAGAGGTTCCCAAATAACTAACCCTATTCTAAACCTAACCTAAACTGAAACTGATCAGAACCTAATCTAATTTAACCTAAGCTTACCAACTTTCTAACACACATAGTTTATAAACACTTTATACTTGATTGGTTAAACATGGAAATGAGGCCTTTATATATGGAATTTATATTTTAATGATTTATATCATGAAACTTAAATTACTTTGGTTGATAACTTGATTACTAAATGGTTTTAAAAAGCGGTACCAATTAAGGTAAACTAGATTAATGGTAGAAGCCCAAAATATTCTCCCTTGATCTAATTTGGTTTAATTCATCTGACCCCATCGTTTAACTTCTCCCCGTTCCTATAATATTTACATACCTCCTTAATATCTATGTAAGGTAATACCATATAGTAATGATAGTTATTGTGATAATTGCTATATGCTCTTATTTCAATAAATACCTTTATTTAGATCTTTATTCAGATATACAGATATTTTCATGAGAGATGCAGAGAAGAAATGGAAAAAAGATAGAAAAATTTAATAATTTTTAAAGATATTTGAGAACACATTTTACATATGAAACTATAATTATTTTTGTATAATATGAAATAGATAGGTTAGAGGTATTCTTCATCTCTCCTTATATATGCAAATTTCTGTAAGCGATGGAATCTCTTAGAAAAAGACTAGACAATTGTCCTGGTGTGGAACTATTACTTACCCACATATTCTCATGTCCAATAATGACCGAAACCTTGTTGAGAATTGACCTGGACCCAGAACAGCAGCTTCACACACCAAAGATAGAGGACTTTGAGACTGCTGTGATAGAGATGTACGGAAAAATCTGTTCATTGAAAACGACAACAATAGAAAATTAACATGGACCCAGAACAGTAGCTTCACACACCAAAGATAGACGACATTGCGACTGCTGTGATAGAGATGTACGGAGACATCTGTTCATTGTACACAACAATAACAACAGAGAATTGACATGGACCCAGAACAGCAGCTTTATACACCCAAGATAGAGGACATTGCGACTGCTGTGATAGAGATGCAAGGAGACATCTCTTCATTGGACACGACAACAACCTCAGTACAGAACGTTGAAATGGTGATAAAGAAGATGCCATAAAAAACTCCACTTGTAAGATGTTATAAAATTGAAGCCACCCCTGTACTGATAAAGGTCATAGCCCGAAAACATGAAATAAATGTTGGCTCTTGTCCGAATTTGTCAAAACTTGGCGTTGTGGTTCATTTTTTATCCCTACCGTAACGTTTTAAACAGGAGTGAAAACCGAATTGCAAATGGGTTTATATAATACATATTTGGTACATATAATAAATAAATAAATAATATTTAATAGCATATATTATCTCTCATTATATGATATTGAGCCTACATTTAATATCTGTCGAATTTATTTTTATTTTGAAAAATTATTATACAAATATATATAATATAAACACCCCCCCCCCGCATCCGCTTGTTTACAGAGAGCCTTCTATAATTAAAATTTTGCAATTATCTTGACACTTTTTTCAATCAATTGCACATACACAACAATTTATTAATATTTAAAATGACTCAGAGTAATTTAAAAAAATATTATTGAACTTGAGCAAGCTTTCAAGCCTCGAGCACTTTAAAGGGCCAATCTTTTAATATGTACATTAAATGGTTGGTCTATTAATGTAGACATTGAATGATTGATCTATTGATGTGAACATTGAATGATTGGTCTATTCAGGTATACATTAAATGATTAGTTTATTAATGTAAACATTTAGTGATTTGTCCATTGATGTAGACATTAAGTGATTGTTCTATTAATGCACACACACACAAACATTTAGTGATTGGTCGATTGATGTAGACATTCGATAATTGGTCTATTAATGCAAACATTTAATGATTGGTTCATTGTGTATACATTAAATGATTGGTCCATTAATGCAAACATTTAATGATTGATATATTCCTTAAATGAATGAGATATTTATGTTCACAATAAATTATTGGTCTATCGATGTAGAGATAAAAAAATTGGTCTATTAATGTGAACATTTAATGATTGTTCTATTAATGTAGACATTCGATGATTGGTCTATTGATGTAGACATTTATTGATTGGTCTATCAATGCAAACATTAAAGGGATTAATCTAGTAATGTTGTTATTAAAGGATTGTTCTATTAATGTAGATATAGAAGAGGAATTATCTATTAATGTAGATTAATAGACACAATGCGTTATATTCAAAGGTACAGTAGCATCCATCATTGCCCTAATTTTATCAATTGTCTCAGGCAATCCTTTCTAATAAATCACATAACCAAAGTATTCCATACGTTCTTAAAATAATTTATATTTTCCATTTATTAGCCTTCAGGCTTTATTAATTTAATCTATTTGAAACAACTCTAAAATTTCAAATGATCATTTTCTATTAACATGTGATTAAAATATCGGTGAAAAAAATCATAATACTTGGTATCCTAGCTAATAATCGTTAAATAATCCTCTGCCAATTGGCTGGAGCTGAATCTAAGTCAAAAGGTAGCCTATTGAATTTATAGAGGCCGTTATGTGTATCGATTACAGCTATTTCCCTTGATGCTTCGTCTCTTTAAAATTGCAAGTATGCCTGGATAAATCTATTTTTATACATTTAAGTCCATCTTCCAAGGATTGAAAATATATTTTTTTATTTTAGGTGAAGGGTATTGGTCCACCTTTAATATAGGATTTACAGTTATTTTAAAATCGCCGCAAATACGAACTTCGCCATTCCTCTTTATTATTGCACAATTGATGTTGCCATTTATTTATTTCTAGTTTATTTACCACACCTTGGCTTTCTAATCTCCTCAATTCTTTTGTATCGGATTTCTAATAAGGAACGGAGCGTTTCTCGATTTGAAGAATTTCGGATTAGCATTATTTTCAAGAGCCTTGCGGCTTCGGTGATTTTTCACCACTCAAATGTCTGAAGTGCTTAAAACATTTGAATATTTTTGCAAATTCAGAAGTGAGGCACCGGAGATTTAATTAATCAATTTTATGTAAAACATTTTAATATTATTGTTTGTAAACATTGAATCCGACTTGTCCCAAATAATATCGGCCTATTAGCATCTATAATTATTGAAATGCAGTCTCTTATTATCTTCTCTCACAAATATATATATTGTTTTGAAAATAGAGCAATCCATACTTAATTCATTAGATAATAAAAGGCATATATTGGATTTAATAAAATATTTATTTTGCCAATATTTCGGCTGGCTGAACGCCAACCTTTATCGAGGCATTACATTTTTGTATACACAAACTCAGCGCCGCATATTCCCATATTTCTCCTTCCCTAATAACCTTTAGATTATTTTCTGGAGTTTTATATGCTAAAACGATTTCATATATTTTATGAAGACATACTTCATTTCCCTCCTGTAATATTCTATTCTGTAAATTATCAGACCTATACCAATTACTAATTTATCTCTTACATCACATTAACACAAATACATCACAACCGTTAATGTAAACATTATAAGATTAACTCGCTGATGTAAACATTAAATGATTAGCCCCTTTATGTAAATATTAAAAGATTGATCCTTTAATGTAAGCATTAAAGGATTGACCCGTTAATGTAAATATTAAATGGCTGACCCTTTGCTGTGACATTAAATAATTATCCCATTAATGTAAAGATTAAAGGATTGACCCGTTAATGTAAACAATAAAGGTTCGACTCGTTAATGTAAACATTAAAGGATTGTTCCGTTAATGTAAACATCACACACAATGATGTTGGCGCAAAGATTTGCCAGTTATATGAAATGGTATTTATCCTAAATCATTTTAAATATAAAATTTCTTAATAATTACCATGCAATTTTATTATCCAAAACAATATACTACATATATTTGCGTTAATAAAATTATGAAAGCTTGGCTTATTTTTAGTAAATCCTACCAGCAGTTTGACCAATTTAAACGACCCGGCCGCTCTAATATTAAAAAAGGAGCCCATTCAAATAATTTCTTTTCTCGAAATATATTATATTTGTGATTATATAACAAAAGCTATTATTATATATTTATTAACATGAAAAAAATATATAAAATATAACATATTTGAAGCTATATATAATCGATTAATTATTTCAAATGATATAGGATAAATTCTCGCAGAAGACAAGCTATTTCCCGAAAGAGATTGGGCTAAAGGAGTTCAGATAGAAATTCTCAAACTTTTCCTTGGAATATTTGGTTTAAAATGAGTTCCTAAGAAAATACTGTTGTAACCTTTCCCTGAAATTCTTTATTATTTCTCTCAACTATCTATAAGATATTTTATAAATAAAACACGGAATGCGTTTTTCAAGAATAAATTTATATAAAAATGAAATTTGAGCTTGTTTATTTGTTCAACATTTATTTCCAGAAATATATTATTATAGTGTAAAATGTTGGGTGTTTGAAAATTTCAAATCCTATATATTTATATTTGAAATATTCTATGTTTTAATATAAAATATTTTTCAAAATTTATCCTTATAAACCCAACAATGTTCTTAATGAAAAATCAAAAATAAGTCCTACCTCTCTCATAATAAAATGTCATTAATAAATAAAAAATGGTATAATATGCATTAGAAATCTAAACAAAAAAACGTATAGAAATATATTAATTTCAAACATTTTTTATAGTACTTAAAATATGATTTTTAATTTGTTACTAAAATATGCATAAATTCAATTTAGATTAATATTAATAATTTGAAAATATTGAAGCATCTAATAAGTAAAGGTGCCTTTTCAATCTTTTATAAACACAGATTAAATAAAAATTGCTATAAATATACTATTTATACAATTGAAATTCCAGAAATCTATTTTTTTAAATTAATAATAATGTCGATTATTCAAACATATTTAAAATATTTTATATTTATTTCCAAGTTTCCATGAAAAAAAAAATATATATATAAATAATATTAATATTAATTTAATATTAATTTTTATAAATTAAATTTTAAATAAATTTATAGAAACACAAGTATCATTTTAACAATTGTGGTATTTTACAAAATGCAGACGAAATTAAGGAATTTAAAAATATTTCTTTTGCATTTAACTTAATTCTAAGACTTTGGCTAACACATCTTGGCCTACATCTTATTTCCATTTAAATAGATAAAATGGACGCAAGGGAACAATTGTTCTTCTGCTCTAATTTAGGTTCCTTCTTGTGTAAACTTCTGTTAAGTTTGTATGAGGGCGCCATTTTGTATCAGACGTGAGAAAGCATTCTTCTTCTGCTTAGATAAAAATTTCTGAATCATGTCCTGAATAGTAAATGTTATAATTAGAACCTTTATTACTATTATAATTAGTAAATTTAGGAGGGTAATTTGCATAAATTTTACATTAATTTTAAATTAGGAGAAGAAAACTTATTATCTAGGAAGAAATTTCCAAGGCAAAAATGAAACATTAACTACAAACAATTATTTTAAAAATTAAAGTTTATAAACTAATTTTTATAGAGATATTATTATATTTTTACATTCGCTGAAATATATTATAACAATTTTATAAATAAAAAATATATCAATCTTCTAATTTATATTTTGATATATGAAATATTAATATATATATATATATATATATTAAGAAAAAGGCATCTCCTTATCGTGCAACTGAAAGTTGCTGATGGCTGGCGCCATCTATCGGAATAAATATCAACTATTCTCGCACCACGCTGATGAGGGCCAACAGCCCGAAACGCGTCCGTGGTTAGCTTTTCTTGATTAATCAAGAATGGGTATTTGGCCAATTCTGGAATAATTAAAAATCAACGAGAATAGTTGATATTTATTCCGATAGATGGCGCCAGCTATCAGCAAGTTTCAGTTACACGATAAGGAGATGCCTTTTTCTTAATTTATGAACCTTATCCCAGTACAATGTTACATTTGTACTATTTTTTCATATATATATATATATATTATATATATAAACTAGTTTTTAATATATATTTTAAAATCAATTTTGTCAAATATATATGGCTTATAAATATTCTAAAAGTGTTTGAAGAAACATCTTTTCACGATTAAATTGATATATCTAGACATTATAATTAAAAGGCTTATATTAATATTTTGGATAAAACTTACGCCGTTTTATTATCTAAAGAGTTAAATGTGAATTGCTATAGTAAAAAAATGTTAATATAAATAGCATTTCAAAATATTTTTAATTTCATTAAAAAATAAGTTGTTTCCCTACAATTAATATATATTTATATAGTTACATATTTTGGTAAATTTTTGACTGATTTCAAATCTCCTCTCGAAAGATATGAAATAGAAGACGTCCCTATATTGATGAGGACCAAAGGCATATATTAGAATTTCTAAAAACTGGTGTTTTGGCTAATTCGTTATCACAACAAGGAAAGGGTTTACTGATGTGTAAATAGGAATAATTTCTTTGACAGTAGAAAAGCTCATACACGCATCATTTTCAAGTCCTTCTTCACTGATTCCCAAATACCCAAATATGTCAAGCCAAATTTTTACAATGTCCAATTTTTTACTGGACACGGTAACTTTAGATCATATTTGTACAAAGTCAGAAAGACGGATTCGCCTAAATGCTCATGTGGTGCAGAAGAAGAAAATCCTGTACATATTCTAACGGACTGTCGACTTGTAGAGGACTTGAGAGTCAAAAATCAAATAAATATAAACTGTCTAAATCAAATAGTTAATAATAGATATATGTATATAAATTTTAATAGATTTTGTAGAATGTTTTTTAGTAATAGATAGCCTGGGCTGTAATAACTGATATATAGATATATGCTGTAAATAGCTCTAAATTTCTGTTCTTATCTGTGATGTTCACTAATATTCATTATAGGGTAATTAAATCGTTAACTAACTGACAAATATGTTAATAATTTCTATTATAATAACTAAAATCATATTAATAATTGCTGTAAATAAGCTCCCAAACTTGTGTATGCATGCAAATATGCAAGACGGATATCGCGTGCTTTGTAAATGATAATAAAAATGTATGAAAAACCTCGTAGAATTAAATCAAAATTAGGTATTTTTATTATACATATAAGTAGGTAAGGTTTTATTTTAAATAAAAATTCTCTAAATATTTTCATTTATTATAGATATTCATATATATTAAGCACAAAAAAAGGTATATGCTGAACGCTTATATGAACATTATACATAGCAGAAGACCATCTAGTAGAACTAAAATATACTAAACGTTTATATAAGATTGTTCGATGATATTTGGTTAACCCATTTTCTTAATAAATCAATAAAAGCCAACCAGAACGCGTTTCGGGCTGTTGACCTTCGTTAGCGTGGTGCAGGCTGTACCTCAACGACCAAATATTTGTTCCAAGAGGCTTCCTGAGAAATAAAGAAATGAACTTGTACCAAATATATCTTTGACCTTATTTTCAGTCGTTGAGGTATAATCTGAACCACGCTGATGAGGTCCAACACGTATTGGACCGTATCACGCGTTTGTGATAGACCTTTCTTGATTTATCAAGAAAATGGATTGCAAAATATCTTTGGAACAAGCTAAATAATAGTTTATATGAATATTGTTTCACATACACACTAGATGGCGCTCTGACATTTAAAATGAACATGAGAGCGGTCAGGATATGCCTTTTTTGTTTTTAATACCAACGCCTGACCTTTTTCTATTTTTCATATTCATATAAAAAGTGGCACCTCTTCAATAAACTTAGTTTATTCCTATATAATAATTATTTAGAAATATATTTGAAATATCATAACTATAATTCAAATATTAATCAATTTTTGGCAGTTGAAATATATATTAATTTTGTAAAACAAATATATTCTATATTATTTACAGCTCTAATAATATATTACGATATTTATAAAATAGGTCTAAAAAATATTCTACAAATTGGTAGATTTTAAGAAAAACTAAGATACTCTTTATCACTTATAGGCATTTTATTTTACAATAAATCTTAATTTCAAAAATTGATCATTTGAGAATATCTCTACCTTTTATGGTTGGAATTTTGATAGCATTTCGCACTCTAGAAATACTTATAAAAATAGAAACATAACTAATACAAGGCAAAACTTCGCCACCTATATACAGACAATGAAAACATTAAGACGTGATTTTTTTTTACACATCAATCAAACTTCTACTGTCCTTACTGCGATGAAAAAATATTGGGAGGGCTTGGCTTATCAGTGGTGAACCCTCCCAGAGACCTCGCCAATGCAATCTACCAGACCGCTTCTTTAGAGCTCTAATACTGTATTAGATCATTCTGCTTATATATGCTGCCCATAACTATTAATTAACTAGGTATAGGAGAGAAAATGTTTATATTAATAATAAAATGGAAACAATTATTAATAGATAAACATGTTTGCACTGTAACATAATTATAACAATAATACAATATAATGCGGCTTGTGATTGTAGAACGACATTTGAAAATTATCCCACAAGTGTTTCTTTTGAACGAAAAATCGAAATTTCTCCTTAAAATAAATTTAGATTTTTCGTTCAAAAGAAACACATTCGGGATAATTTTCAAATGTCGTTCTATTATTATAACAAATTATAATTAACTAGATAAATGATTGAAAATTACATATAATATACATATAATATAATTAACATATATGTATACTACATTATAAAGGACTGCGGCGTGTGCTTATAAAACAATACTTAAAGTTTCACCGCATAAGTTTCTCTTCTGTGAAAAAACAATATTTATTTCAAAGAGAAATATTTACTATTCCTAACTTTTTTGGATGAAGTATGAAAGGGTGAAAATATGAAGAGTAATGGCGAACGGAAAAATAAAAGTGTCCAGGGGCGGGGCACTTTTATTTTTCCGTTCGCCATTACTCTTCATATTTTCACCCTTTCATACTTCATCCAAAAAAGTTAGAAATAGTAAATATTTCTCTTTGAAATAAATATTGTTTTTCACAGAAAAGAAACTTATGCGGTGAAACTTTAAGTATTGTTTTATATATGTATACTATTTACACAGATATGCTATTATCACTGAACATCACAAATCCTAATATAACTTAGGTGCTATGTTGTTGTACAGCTATATGAGTGCGAAGTTCAATTGTATGATTTAATTGTAATTGATTTAAATGTCCTAGATATCAATCAAACAAATGTTACAAGTTTCTGGAGATGAGTTTCTTTTATCTTTTTTAAACGTAATCTCAAGCTTTCGGGCATCTGTGCCCTTCTTATCTTCCTAGATCGCGAAATACGTGGTGTCGCTGGAGACCCCCTGGCGATTATCCACCAAACTCTGCAGCGCTGGCAGAGGCGCTATATTCATTGTACATAGTGTATATAAACAATCAAGGAGAGGATATTCTTGGATTTTCCTTTGTTTCAAGCTGAAGAAATACTTGTAGATACACGTCTTGGTAGACGTCTGGATGACATCATCATTCATGTCTCTTTTTTCCCATATAGCCTGGTCTTGAGAGCTCTACTATGGTATGTTTGATCCCGGGCGGGAACACCTTTTGCCTATCAAGCTCATATATAGTGTATATAATGAATATTATATTTTTTAAATAGTGCAGACTGTGCACTTTGAATGTATTGACAAGATGTCAATAAAATTATTTTAATTGTCTCAAAATATTGTCTACAGGAGTACATATAAGTATATAAACGCCAGTAAGAGGCTAATTGTTTTTTACCGGCATTTATATACTTACTAGCCGAATGACCCGGGCAACGCCCGTGTTTTACCCGATTGAATGTTTTGATTCAAATACTATTTGTTACAATTATAAATTGGCGCCTTATATAAATGCATATGTTAGTTAATAACTATAGCCTATGTGCTTTGTCTGTCTATGTACTGTTGGCTTCCGTAGGCGTCTCTTACTGGGAAAAAGAAAGAGAGGATTCTAATTGGTTATTTACTAATATATGCATTTATTTAAGAGCGACCCGCTCCAACACAATGGTTACAAAAACGAAAAAGCGAGTGGGGGGCAAAGGTGGCGTGGTCGTAGCCAACTAATAGGAGGGCGCCATTCTAAAAAAAAAAAAAGCAAACGGTGACAGAGATGACTGATTAAGAATGACGCTCGTAACTGTATATAGAATATGTACTCCTGTAGAAGGGCACAGATAACCGAAAGCTTGAGATTTCGTTTAAAAAAGATAAAAGAAACTAATATACAGAAACCTGTAACATTTGTTTGACCTCATTGTAATGTAACAAACTTCATATTTTAACACATAAGTGATCTAAGAAATAGGTATATTCATCAAGGAAACCATCAATCCTACCTTCTTCCATCCTATTGAGGAGAATTTTGGCATTATTCCATACATCGTTCTTAATTTGATCATCTCATATTATTCTTTTATTTATATTAATGATTTCGGCTGAAAATTCCGGGACCATTACTGTTTGGCAAGCGTAGATATTTCAAAACGTATTGCTTCAATTTATATTCATTTCAATATTCATGATTATATAATTTTAAATCAATATTATACAAATACTTTCCCAGAACGATTGGAAGTACAATTATCATACATTCGTAATATTGGTAATCATGTACGTCTTGTGAGAAAAAGAATTGCAGCCAATTAGAATTTTGATTTAAAATTCCTTTCAAATATTACTTTTGGATAAACATTTCATCAGCATCTTTTTTCAAAGAGTCTTCATTTTGATCTTTCATAATCGTATCAAAAGTAGGACTATAGAAATATATTATTTTCTTAACGTATTGAATATTTTAAATGAATATCTTGTGCTATCAGAAATGATAATTTGTTCTATACATTCTATTAGATTTGAATTATTATTCTATTAAATTTTATAATAGCTATTTCCAATAATTGTTGAAGCGAGATTAGCAACCTGGAAAAATTTATATTTTTACACAGAAGACTAATACCATGAAATAAAATCTCAAAATATATATTTCAGAATTGAATTCATTTAGATTTAAGGTATTATATTTCTCTTTATATATTCTATAATTATCATTAACTCGAATTAACAGACACAAATATAAATGTCTAAAAACATATTTCAATAAAATAGAATGATTAATGCTTTCAGAACTAAGTTTCTTATGTTACTTTTTATTTTCAAGCTTTCGGACTTGTCAGTCCTTCAACAGGAGTATCACATTAACAAATTAACGATAAATATAATAATTATATATTATGCATTAGCGCGCCATCTGTTATCAAAATTCGAAACTATTATAGACGCTTGAGTCAAAAGGCGATCCATTAATTAAGATTATATAAAAGGGCGTACCTGGATCTGTAAAGAAAAAAAAACAATTTTTTTCTTAAAATATTTCGAGAGATTGCTCCCTTGATAAAGATTGAAATTGATAAAGAGGGAGCAATCTCTCGAAATATTTTCAGAAAAAAATTGTTTTTTTTTCTTTACAGATCCAGGTACGCCATTTTATATAATATTATAGACGCGTATGATTCTTTTTTTAAATAAACAATTTCTGCTGCCCATACTGCAATGGAAAAATGAATGCGAAGGCCAATATAATAATAAAATATTTATTTACATATTTCAAATACTTATTATGAAGAAAAATGTTTTTATTGTGCCCATTTTATTCTCCCGTTGATTGGTTCTCTACTATCGCGTGACCTTAATCAGCCAATCAGAATTGAGTGCATTAACCAATCAGCATGTAATGTTGTATTAGCTAGATAGGCGAATTGAACAATCCCGTACTATCTCTTACTACGTAAAATTCCACGAAAGAAAATATGTAATTAATATAGGGTTAAACTTGATTCACCAGTTGTGAATGTGCTCACCTTTATATCAAGTTTTTTTAAAAATACTATCAAAATTCGAAACTATTAAAGACACGTATGATTATTTTAAAAAATAAACAATTTCTACTGCCCTTACTGCAATGGAAAAATTTATGGGAGGGTCTGGCTAATCAGTGGTAAACCCTCCCAGCGGTTTCGCCAGTTTAATCTACCATACCGCTGTTATATTGCATTTTTAGATCTTTCTTTTATAATGATATTGATGCTAGATACTGATGAGCCAGGCCCTCCCATTAATTTTTCCATTTCAGTAAGGGCAGTAGAAATTGTTTATTTTTAAAAAGAATCATACGCGTCTATAATAGTTTCGAATTTTGATAACAGATGGGGCGCTAGTGCATTATAATAAAACTACTATAATTGACATCTTTTGACGTAAATTCTATGAGTACTTGAAAGTTAAAACCGATCAATATATGACAACAATAAATATATAAAATCCTGCATACACAGGTGTTTCCCTGGGGTGGAACTGAGGAGTTTTCAAGAAGACCTTGTCTGGAGGAGGACACTTTCAAGGTGGCGGAGAATCCATCGACGAATTAAGATGTCAATTCAATTTTTTAAAGTATATATAAACCATTACCATTTGTGTCATATTGTACCCGTAGAAAGACGTCTTTTCCGAAAGCTTGTACGATCGTTTTTTATATAAAGAATCTTTTCTTTCCGACTTGGGTTTCTTCTTCTAAAGATGTAAATATTGATGTACTTTAACTATTGATTAGGAGTCAAAAAAGAATTTTCAAATTGTGTATAACAACAAGGGAATTTCAGGGTTTGGATATGAAGACGATAGAAAGAAAGACGTGCGGGGCAGCACATTCCAAATTAACCGTAACTAAACCTTTATCCACCTTGTATTAACCTTGTATTCAATACATTCGCTAATTTACAATTGATATTTATAAATAAATTATTATATAAATATTTATGTGTGTGACATACAAATAAATAAAATAAATTTATAAAACCAAATATTTATGGATTTGTACATATCCCTGTCACACATATGTCTAGTTATTTTTATAAATGTTCGGAATATGTTTCCACACACTTGACTACTTGACCAGAAACAGTTAAATTATTGGCACTATTTATATGTAAAACGACAATTCAAAATTATTCCCCCTGTGTTTCTTTTCAACGAAAAATTCAATTCTATTTTGCCGTTTATCATTACTCTTCACAATTTATCCTATCATGCCTCATCCCTAAGGTTAGAAATAATCGCTATTTCTCCATAAAATAAATTTTGAATTTTCAATTTTCGTTGAAAAGAAACACATGTGGGATAATTTTCAAATGTCGTTTTACAATCACAAGCTGCATTATATTATACTATTTATATGTCTATCTCATTCTGGAAGGTGTTATTGTCATATTTTATACTTTAAAACTTTAATTGTGATCACGTAATTAACACAAATATTATTCTCACTCGACACTAGCGTCCCTGCTGCAACTGGTGCAACTATCAGTTGTCCAATTTTGTGTAGCATATATCATTGAATATATACAAAGTACATTTAATTAGAAAAATGCATAAATATATATTGGATCAAAATATAATTTATTTACCAATATTTCAGTTGGCTGAACGCCAACCTTTTCCAAGGTGTAACTAAGTATTTAGGTCAACAACAAACTCAGCGCCATATAACGTCAATAGAATTAAGTTAATATATATATATATATTTGCCTATATTCAAAAGAACGGTGAAATATGTAAATTAAAAAGCATATTTTAAAGACAAAATAAAATTTGTATATTTTGAAAAAACTAAATTCATTTGACGTTATGTGGATTGAGTTTGTGGTTGACATAAATACATAGTTACACCTTGGAAAAGGTTGGCGTTCAGCCAACTCAAATATTGGTAAGTAAATTATTTGTTGATCTGATATATGACTTTATAATTAAATATCTATTTAGGATACTCTATTTTCAAAACAAAAATATATATTAAAAATATATGATAAAATGAATATAACATCACGTGCAGTTTACCATTAATATTTTCATGGAAGCTTGTGAAGCAATAGTTAAAACTCTTAATAAAATTTTCATATCTATATTTTAATATAGCCTTTATCACGCACTACAAGCTTTCAATTGAGTTAAGAGGCTAATAATTATAAATCAGCTTATTATAATTAATTTATTGATGAAAGTAAATTAAAAATACTTAAGTTTAATATGCGTCTCTCCACCTGAATATATAAAATAAACATAATTATAATCCATTATAAGCCCCTCACATTATTATATTAACTTTAAATAACTTATTATATTGTGAAAATTGATGTTTTTCTAATAATTTTTAATTCTAGTTAGGGTTTCAAATATTTACGTCTAATGTATGACTTATTTGATGTGCCTTCTCTAATTCCTGTTGGGTATATATATATTCGGGGAAGAAAGAAGGCTGATAAAATTACGAAGATATTTATTACTTAAAAGTATTTCAGAAACAATAAAGAAGGATAATAGATTAAAGAAATTAAACTAGATAGAACTATACATACATCAGCAGCTCACGTCTATCAGCGGCCTGACCTATCCAAGAACCTAACTAACTAACTAACAAGCTGCGATATCTAACAAATAAACAAATTAGCATAGACAACATTAAAACAATATTTCCAATTATAACAAGAGTATTACATCTTAGAAAAATCCTAGAATTTCCACTTTCAATAATCTCCGTTTGAATATACATTCTATTTTTTAATAAACTATTGTGTAAATAGATTTATATTCGATGATTCGGTTATCTAATTCTGGTAAATAATTTTAAGATTAATTATTGATCAATTACAAATTCACATGGTGTTATACTTTGTACCTATACATAGCCTCAATTATACAAATCGGATAAAAGGTGCCTTTGCAATTGGTTATAAATATATAGTACGATAAATTGTTAATGTTATAGTCCCCCTTCAAAAAAAAAAACTATATAATTTTATAAATAAAAAAAAACAAAACAATTTGCTAAGTATCAAATCGTAGAAATATCGTATAATTGCAACTTTCAATAATCCCCATCTACTACTTAACCCATCTACTACACTATGGTGTAAACATATTTATATTAGATGATTGGGTTCTTTATTTCAGGTAAATAACCATCATTTTGGTATTAACTATTGATTTATTACAAATTTATATGATGTTATACTCTGTTCTCTTATACAGACCCTCAATTATACAAATCGGAAAAAGCCTGCCTTTGCAACTGGTGATAAATAAATAGTGAGAGAAAAAAAAAATTATATCATAATCCCTCCAATAAAAACTATATATTTATTTAAATAAAAAACAATTTACTGAGGGAGAGATAATTTTATTAATAAAATAAACTCTTCACTAAACATATTGTCTTTTTTAAATATAAATATATATTTTTAAAGTATAATATTTATAAAACATTTGAATATAAACACACTTTTTTAATTATTAAATAATAAGAAATTATATAATATTCACAAATAATCTTCCAGAAATATAAAATATTGAGCGCCACTAGTTTTATTTTTATGGGATAAAAGTTCATGAAAATCATAACTGCATTCTCCATCTCCCTTCCCATAAAAGTGCAAAAACATGTTGCAGATCCGCTATATCTATTCCATAGTTGCTAGAGGCTAATTTACTCCATAGAAAATTACATCCATAAAGTTACTCCCTTGAAAGTCAAAATGACATTGGAAAATCCCCTAAGGTAGAAATGGGGTTGAATAAAAAAAAAAACGAAATTATCTTTCAAAAATTCATCTGAAAGTATTCTAAATTTAACATTGAAATTTTGTAAAAAAAAATTTGAAAAATATTCCAACTTCTATTTTAGTGTTTAAATAACATTAATATTTTTCCTTTCTCTGTGAATACATTTGTGGTCTTTTAGAAGTTTTGACCAACATTTTAAATATTCTGGGAGAAAATATAATGAAAAAGAATTAATGAGATTTATTCAATTTTAAATCAATCAACAAAATAATTTTCTTTTTCAAATAATTTTAAAACTATTTTCTCTTTTCTATAAAGGAAAATATTTTCGAAATTATAAAAATAAACTTTATATTTTTTTAGTCTTCATAATATTTTGTACGTCAAAACTAAAATTTAATTTGTATAAACAGAATTCTAAAGGAAAACGTTATTATTATAAAATCCTATCAGATATTTTTAAAAAATTGATTTTCTTTTTTAAAACAAGTGATAAATTAACTTAAAAACTAACCTTTTAATTGCTAGCATTCACGTTATCAGCTTAAATTCTTTTTGCGTGTGCGTTTTTGTTTTTCTCTCTCTCAATTAAATATATTTTATCTATACCTCAAAACCTTCCGTATATTAGTGAAGAAATATATATTTTTATTAGTATTATGTAAATAAAAAATAATATAAATTATTTTTGAATAAAATATAAATGGCAAAAAAATGCGAATACTGCATTTAATTACGTTCTTCAGTAGAAATATATCATTTCAAGACAAAATATTTATTATATAATATTACTAAAATATAAATCCTAAATAAAATTAGACTAATAAACTTTATATTTATTAAATTTGAAAATTAATATTTCATAAATAAATAAAAATATTGTTGTAAATAATAAACGAGAGTAAATTGGATAATTGACACTAATTAATAATTATATATAGTTTATCTCTGTTCTTAAATAAAAATATCTCTTGTTTGATTTATTATTAAAATAACAGAGAAATAATATCACTGCTAAAAATAATATTAATAATAAACTTAATTTAAAGAAGAATAATTATATGAAATGTATAGCATGAGAATAAAATAACACTCAAATAATCATTACCAGAAGAAAAAAGAATAGGTGTGTGCATAAAAGGGCGGGAAAACCCATGGTCAAAAGTAAAATAAATAGTTCATTGACGAGAACAAATTAAGGATTACTACATGGTAAGTCTTCCATGACATGTTAACCAAATAAAACGTAACTTTTTAACTACTTTCCAGTAATTAGATGTCCCGGATTATCTCGTCTAGGGGGCGCTTTATCAGATCGTCTGCATGGCTGTGTACCATCGTTTGGTACGATAAGATTGCAGTCGTTTCTTTCTTTAGCTTGAAATATGGGAATTTGATTTGGTGTCAGAAAAAAAGGCTGATAAATAGGAGATGGCTAGTTCTCAATTATATATAATTACTATACATTTTTTCCTATAGTAAAATATAAGTATTCTTATGATCAAATTATATACATATATATATATATATTAAATAGAGATCAATCCATAAATAGATCTTTAATTAGAAAAGACATATATATATTAGATAAAAAAATAATTTATTTGCCAATATTTCAGTTGACTCAACGCCAACATTTATCAAGGAATAAAAACGTATTAATATCAGCAACAATAAAAAAAAGGTATTCGTATGATCATATCATATATATATTCCTTTTGAAAATAGAACAATCCATTAATAGATATTTAATTTAAAATACATATATTGAATCAAAATATCATTTATTTCACCAATATTTCAGTTGGCTTATCAAGGTATGTGTCAAAAGCAAACTCAGTGTTATATAACATCTATTGACGTTTATTCAATAATTGTTATAATTTTATAATTCCAAAATATGAAAAATGGTTTCTTTTGAATTTTATTCTTTGAAAACATTATATGTTAATCTATATATTGAGCTACCCAGATGCAAAATATTTATATGGTTCATTAAGTAATTTTGTTGAAGAATAACAAAAATGAAAATTCTCTTGAAAAAATTAGATTCAGTGGATGTATTGTTTCAACAAATGCTTGTTCGGCAAACTTTCAATCGGGAAAACCCAGGCGAAGCCGTGAATATTCACTAGTTATATAAAGGTTCTATCTATTTATATAAGAAATAAAACTATTAAGAGCATGAATTTTTTCTTACATCTCATTCCAGTTTCTCATATACAAGTATATTGTATTAGAGATTTAAAAGCTTCCAGGAGGATTAAATTAGCCAAACAACTGAGAGAGTTTACCACTGAATTTTTATATCGCAGTGAGGAGAGAAGACATTTTTATTATTTAAAAAAATGCTTAATAGCTAATTTATCTATTTATTCAACAAAAGCATACATTTCTCTTATTTTAATAATGTAATCTTCTATTTAAAATATTAAAATATAATTATTTCTCATATTTAAATTAGTAGATAGGATGCAAAGCTGCCATATTTATCATTCTATCTACATTATTATTCGGGCGACCCCCTGACCTGCAGAGCTGGGTCTTCGGGCATGGCCTAGACGATGACGCCCTGGCCATCCTGGCGTCTGCCAAGACACACATCTATAGGTACTTCCTCGGCGTAGAACTGAGGAGTGTTCAACCTTGTCTGGAGTAGGACTCTCTCAAGGTGGGGAAGTCTTCCTTGCTGAGGAAATGTGTACACATACACAACTATATATATTCCCCTACATTTTATCTACCCTTTATTTACTATCTTATTATATATTTTTTCACCTTTGTAAAAATTGATTAGAAGAATCAATAAAATTGTTTAAATTGTTTACAGTATTATTTCTATTTATAATTTGAGAGAAAAAAAAAACATTAAAAACGTTTTTATACATTCTAATAGATTCTTTTTACAACATATCAACATATACAGATAATCTATTTATACTATTTTTCAACTTGAATAGAAATATTCAATAAAAAATCTAGTATTGAGAGTTCGAAAGTGCGAAGTAAAAAATGCTAAAAGAAAGAATTTAAAAAAATATATTCCTAATTGACAAATGCTAGTACTTGTTCCTAGGATTTATTGATAAATAATTAACTCTCTCTCTCTCTCAACGTAATTAGAGTTAGCTGTCAATTCGTTAGGCCTACATTTATTTTAATTATTCTACGTGTAATTAATAGAAATTCATTTTAAAAAATGGCACTCTTTCTATTATACAAATAGCAGTTTAAAAAGTTATTGGTAACCGAAATCAATATTTATAAATAGACTAATATTATAGATTTAAATATTTATATTTATGTCATAAAAATTCATATATTGGATTGAATGAAAATATTTTTATTTGCTGATATTTTATTCAATCCAATATATGCCTTTTTATTACTTAAATATTTAAATATGGACTGATTTATTTCAAAAATATATTTATATATGAAAATATTTAAAATTAAATACATTTATTAAATTTATAACAAAAACCTCTGCTTTTTAAAAATCACTTGCAAATTAGTTTAGTCATGTATGATCCGTTTGACAAGCTAAAAATGAAGAATTAAATTTTAAAAAAATTAAGATTTTAAATATATTCTACGAATAGATAATTTAAGTAATATGACATGAATATATTTTCTAAAAAATATATAAAATGTTAATTATTTTTGGAAAGTAAAGAAGAGATGAGCTAGGAAATTTAGAGAAAATGTAAATTTTTGAAATTACAGAAGATTTTATTATTTTTTTAAATAAAGAGTTTATAGATTGCACAAAATATTCGTCTGATTTATATTGTATTAATATATGATTTAAGAAAATTTTAAAACTGTCTCAATATAAAACTATATTTTCATATACGTTCAAATATTTATTAAATTTCAATTCTTTAGAAAGAGGAATTAGAGAAATTTAACCAATCACACAGCGTCATATAAAAATTTAATCTTTTTGGAGAGCCTCAATTTAAAAGAATTGAAATAATTTGAAAAATAATTAAATCGTAATTTCTATCTATTATATGAATAAAAATATTTTCTCGTTTATTATATATATAAAATTTCAGAAATATCTAATTATTCTATGAAATACATATAGAACAAGAAGAAATTTGGCAACGTTGAAAGAATATTTAGACGCAACAGATATCTTCAATATTTCAGTTCTCTCTAACCCTCGAGAAATAAATTTTTATTTCTTCGGCGGTTTAGAATAGCTCAGGCAGCCATTTCAATTCCAGCGTTGCCCGATCGAAATTGCGTCAGATCACGCTCACAGAGTGAGTGGATTCTTTAAAAATATATATCTTTTAAGATTGGAATCATCAGTGACGAAGTCTATTTAAATAGAAATACAATTTTAAAGCTTTTATTTTTTTGAAAATTTCAAAACCAAACGTATTTTCTTTTTCACATTTACTTCTCCTCAATAAAGGGAATTATACTTTTAAAAAGATTATAAATAAAAAAATATTATTATAAATATTTACTTCATTTAGTTTTAATATTTGAAGATATATTATTATTTTATATTATGTATATATATTTTTATATTAAAAACACTGAATTCTATTTTTATATTAATAAAAAGAGAGATTACATTCTTTGCTAATATTCAAAATTAAAAATACCATTAAATAAACACAGTGTAAAAATAGATAAAATTATCTTCTTACTAAAATTTACCATTTTAAATATATCTCAAATATTGGAATAAGAACATATTTAAAATATACAAATATGAAATCTGTCAATTAATAATATAAACAAACATTTTTTAAAATATAATTTTTATATTTATATATAATAATAATACTCTGTGGAGGGAATTTTAAATTTTTTACAATTCCTTTGTAAAAAAAAAAAAAAAAGGAAACAATGAGAGAATATATGACCTTTTTTTTGTGTCAGGGTGGCCGAACACTAAATTTTTAAAACCTCAACCCTACTCTGTTTAAATATTTTATAAAGACAGAAGAGGTTTTGTCTGACGAGTTGATGCTAAAGATAGCAAAAGAAATTCAGTTTCAAAGAAAGTTTACTTATTTTCTATCTAAATTTAACATTTATTGAAAAAAAGGGAATATATTAATTCTAATTTTACACTATAAATAATTGATATAAACTTTTATTATTGTCAATAATTTCTTAAAATATGTTGTAGACCTATTTTGACATGAATATATTTACTTTGATTGAAGACACAAATTTAGATGATAGAAAAAATAGCTAAAATATATTTAGAATTATAGTTTAAAGATACATAGGCATAACTATATTATGAAGTTGATTCATCCGGTAATTTATATATATAAATATTCCTTTAGAAATAACTTTTGCCTTATACACTCTTCTTTTTTTCGATAAAAAAGGTAACTAGAAGATAGTATTTGAAAAAATGCATATTAACTATAATCAATATATATGTACATATGTATGTTATATATAAAACATGTATAACATGTATATTATATAATATGAAATTCGAATATTTTATTTTTCAAAAACATGTATTTTATTTTTTTTCATTGACTATTTTTTTTTTAATTTTTGACCATAAATTTAGAAGATACCACTTTGAATATTGTTGTAAATATGTATAGTTAATCTACATATATATTTTTTAAATCACGAATATAGAAATTATTTTATAAATTATATATTAATA
Organism: Cordylochernes scorpioides; assembly: GCA_030710605.1. Classification (NCBI taxonomy): domain Eukaryota; kingdom Metazoa; phylum Arthropoda; class Arachnida; order Pseudoscorpiones; family Chernetidae; genus Cordylochernes; species Cordylochernes scorpioides. The sequence goes on from CP092876.1 coordinate 30,644,061, forward strand.
GGCTAATCCCTTAATAGAATGTTAAAAAATCAATAAGCTTGAGGGATGAGTATCTTTAGTACTGAGATAAATAATTTTATGTGTAATTTTCTTCAAGTCATTAAAAATAAAAACTACTTCATAAGTAAATATTTATTTCCTATTTTCACGACTGCACCTTCAACCTTTTTAAACAACAAAACAAAATAATCATAACATGTATATACATGGTCTGTTATGAACGGGGTAGCTAGAAGTTTACATCAGAAAGAAATGAAGATTAATAATAATTAGTATGGAAATAATCAGTATGATTATATATCTTGTCCCGATCTTTGAGTGTAAACATAATTACTGAAAGGATGTATTGATGAAATATCGGGAATAGAAAGACAGAAACTTAAGCTTTCATTGAAAATTTAGGACTAGACCATGTAATATCAGCAAAAGATTAGTCAAGAAAAGTAAGCTCTGAAGCTACAAATGTAGAAAATCAAATTGAACAAAACTATTGTATATATATTGTAGCGTGGAATTCGCGGAGCGATGCAACAGACATCCATTAATATAAAAGTAACGTAAGATAGATATGTTTTTACTAAGATAAAAACTTCACAATAAGTTATAAAATAAAAGGATTTAAAAGCGCGAATGTTTCTTTTATACATAAAACGAACTTCTACTGTCCTTACTGCGATGAAAAAATATATTGGGAGGGCTTGGCTCATCAGTGGTGAACCCTCCCAGCGGTTTCGCCAATTTAATACACCAGACCGCTTCTCAGAGCTCTAATATTGTATTGGATCATTCTGCTTTTATATGCTACCCTGAAGTATGGAATCTTAGAAATGGTTTTCAAGTAAACTATGGACATAAGCTTATAGGACAGTAGAATTATATTCAAATATTTGCTTCGAGCAATGCTCTTCAGCAAACTATAAAGACAAATGTTGTTAATATATTAAAAAGGTTTGTTGTGTGTATGTTGATTGGTTAAATAAATTTGAAAATGTTGAATAAGATACATGCGAATTTTCTTAATAAATTAATCAACCAGGCACGGTATTGAAATATTTGCGCCTATTACAGAGGAAACAAACAAATTAAATTAAATATTTACAAATTTACATGTATATTAATCGAAAGAGTTCATAAAATTTATATAGACAAAGTGGCTGATAAAAGAGAGTTAAATCATTTAGAACTGAGAACAATCGATGTCTCACATCTGTAAAGTTCGGAGACAGTCATAGATAAGATACATACAATTAAATATGGTGATAGAAAGGAAGCATAAGAATAACACCTATTCAACGCTCGAAACAAAAACATTAACGCATGCGCAAGAAGAAAATCGGCGCAGTGCTTCAATAAAGATGTTACAATATTATAGAAAATAAAACCATTCATATATTTCATGATGCCTATAAATTGTTATACCTCAACAAATAATAAATATTGAAACACCTTTATATATAAATACCCATAATATGTGAAATTTTATCAATTAGTAGGATAATAAAACAATTATTTATTTTAAAAACAGTACAAATGTGATATCGTACTGGGATAAGGCTCACAAATTAAAAAAAAAATTGCTCTCTATTAATATGTCTAATAATTGACATTGTAGTAACGTTTTTGTTGTGACATATGAAAAATGATCATATATTATGCTACATGTTTTAATTTGCATTTACCTATTTTACATATTGTTAAGGTATGAGAGGTCAGATTGAAGAAACCTCCTCTTAACAAGTAAGACTTTTACCCAAAGTCTTGATATTATTTGGACTGCTTCGGGTGATCAAGCGAGAAAGAAAACAACGAAGACAAAAACCAGCGGCTACACACGTAAAGCTCTCGCTCTACTAAGAAACTCTTTATTTAAACAACACTGCTTAGTTATATACATTCAAGGAAATTTACATAATAATAATTTATACATTCAATAGAAAATCTACATTTCCAGTCATACATTCAAAAAGATATTTACATACTATGTCACGACTTTTAACATACCCCCACCTTTCTTTTTTGTAAAACAAGAAAGAAAAAATCCGTTCCACTGTGATGGGGGGATCCTGGTAGGTGGGACACCGTTGCAGGGAGCCCAGGCTCTTAACCAGGAAAACCATCTTCTCCTCGGCATACTGCGGCACCCTCTCCATACACACCACCGGAGATTGCCCCATAAGCGTCCATCTTCCTCTTCCAAAGAAATCGGAGGTAGTCCCAATCATTTTCCTTGATGGCCATTACCTGGAAATATCTCGCCATGTCGGCCAAAATTCTGAACCTATTCTCCCGATATTTTATCCTTATTTCCGGGATTCTCCTCAGTAGAATGGGTCTCCTCTTCAAATATCGCCTCAAGGATAGTCCGTTGCGTCCTCGCCAGGAAGCGCCGTCAAACACTGGCCGTATAGGCGTCGTTTTGGACTCACTCTTTAACAAAAGGTGACCGGACAAATAGTGTCCTTTTACCTCAGGTGGATTTTCATCAACTCCTTCGATGAACCCTTCCTTCAACCAATCCTTTGCATCAATAATCCCTTCTTCCATCTTTGACTCAGTACCTTGTTCTGCATCTAGGTTTTCTTCCTCCACCTTTGAATCAGTACCCTGTTCTGCATCTAGCTTTTCTTCTTCCACCTTTGAATCAGTACCCTGTTCTGCATCTAGCTTTTCCCCCACCGTTGAATCAGTACCTTGTTCTGCATCTATATTTTTCGCTTCATTTCCATCATGATCTCTTCCCTTGTTGTATTTATCGTCCTTATTCTTTGCATAATCAGATTTATTTATGGTTTTCAAATCTTGGGATTCTGTTTCTTTATAATTATCCTTTATTTTAAATTCCGCATCTCTCGTTGGTCCTGCTTCCACCAATTTCCTCGATGCTGGAACTCTGACAACTCCTTCCTCATTTTCCTCATTATCATCAATCGATTCAGTATCATCTGAAATCTTTACTTGGTCAGCGCCTTCAGCTACCGCTCTAGAATTGCTCACCGGTTCATAACCTTTAATTGCAGTCTCAGAATCCTTCACTCCATCGCCCTTAGGCTTCGCTTCAGAATCCTTTACGCCTTCGCCCTTAGGCTTCGCTTCAGAATCCTTTACTCCGTCGCCCTTAGGCTCATCTTCAGAATCCTTTACTCCGTCGCCCTTAGGCTCATCTTCAGAATCTTTTACTCCGTCGCCCTTAGGCTCATCTTCAGAATCCTTTACTCCGTCGCCCTTAGGCTCATCTTCAGAATCCTTTACTCCGTCGCCCTTAGGCTCATCTTCAGAATCCTTTACTCCGTCGCCCTTAGGCTCATCTTCAGAATCCTTTACTCCGTCGCCCTTAGGCTCATCTTCATAGTCTTTTACTCCGTCGCCCTTAGGCTCATCTTCAGAGTCCTTTACTCCGTCGCCCTTAGGCTCATCTTCAGAGTCTTTTACTCCGTCGCCCTTAGGCTCATCTTCAAAGTCCTTTACTCCGTCGCCCTTAGGCTCATCTTCAGAGTCCTTTACTCCGTCGCCCTTAGGCTCATCTTCAGAGTCTTTTACTCCGTCGCCCTTAGGCTCATCTTCAGAATCCTTTACTCCGTCGCCCTTAGGCTCATCTTCAGAATCCTTTACACCGTCGCCCTTAGGCTCCGCTTCAGAATCCTTTACTCCGTCGCCCTTAGGCTCATCTTCAAAATCCTTTACTCCGTCGCCCTTAGGCTCATCTTCATAGTCTTTTACTCCGTCGCCCTTAGGCTCATCTTCAAAATCCTTTACTCCGTCGCCCTTAGGCTCATCTTCATAGTCTTTTACTCCGTCGCCCTTAGGCTCATCTTCAGAATCCTTTACTCCGTCGCCCTTAGGCTCATCTTTAGAATCCTTTACTCCGTCGCCCTTAGGCTCATCTTCAGAATCCTTTACTCCGTCGCCCTTAGGCTCGTCTTCAGAATCCTTTACTCCGTCGCCCTTAGGCTCATCTTCAGAATCCTTTACTCCGTCGCCCTTAGGCTCATCTTCAGAATCCTTTACTCCGTCGCCCTTAGGCTCATCTTCAGAATCCTTTACTCCGTCGCCCTTAGGCTCATCTTCAGAATCCTTTACACCGTCGCCCTTAGGCTCCGCTTCAGAATCCTTTACTCCGTCGCCCTTAGGCTCATCTTCAAAATCCTTTACTCCGTCGCCCTTAGGCTCATCTTCATAGTCTTTTACTCCGTCGCCCTTAGGCTCATCTTCAAAATCCTTTACTCCGTCGCCCTTAGGCTCATCTTCATAGTCTTTTACTCCGTCGCCCTTAGGCTCATCTTCAGAATCCTTTACTCCGTCGCCCTTAGGCTCATCTTTAGAATCCTTTACTCCGTCGCCCTTAGGCTCATCTTCAGAATCCTTTACTCCGTCGCCCTTAGGCTCGTCTTCAGAATCATTTACTCCGTCGCCCTTAGACTCATCTTCAGAATCCTTTACTCCGTCGCCCTTAGGCTCATCTTCAGAATCCTTTACTCCGTCGCCCTTAGGCTCATCTTCAGAATCCTTTACTCCGTCGCCCTTAGGCTCATCTTCAGAATCCTTTACTCCGTCGCCCTTAGGCTCCGCTTTTTGACCATCAGATTCTTTTACTTGATCTCCTTTATCTCCGTCTTTAGAATTCACTTTATCAGGTTTTGCTTCCGCTTCATTTGCTTTGTCTTTAGCCTCAGCTTCCTTCACACCTACATAGCTATCAACTGCAGTTTCAGAATCCTTCACTTCATTGCATTTAACTGCCTCGTTCAATTCCTTTTCTTTAATAGCATTCACAGCACCTTTTGTGTGTGTGTGCCCTCATATTCAATATCTATTATAGAGGGAGCTGAACAAGCTTCCTTTAGCATTCTAGCTTTAGCTAGAGCAGGCTTCACATCCGTAGCTCTAGCAGTTTTTACAGAATCCTCTTTTTCCACGCCTTCAATTTAATTTTTCATGGAAACTTCCGGGCTTTTCGATAGAGACGAAGTAGTCTGAAGTTTGATAACTTTCTGATTATCGGTTTCTGAATTCGGAGAGGTACTAGACGCCCCTGGTGGAATTTGAGAAGTCTTGGCCTGAGCATCCCTATCCTGCTCACGCATTATGCGAATTCTGGCCTCTAAATAAAATCTTTCCATGATGTAAGTTTCACACTCCCCAAACTCCCTATCTATCTCCCCGTCAGTAGCCTCAGCTTTGGCTAACAAAATCGCCTGGCATCGTTCATTCAATGCCACCAGCTCCAAATGGAGAGCTTCCAATCTATCAAATTTTTCATATATGCCACCTTTATCAATAAGAGGATCCCTTAACTCTGTATTTATATCATTTACCACTTCGGTAAAAACGCCTCTTATCGCCTTTCTACGCCTTCTGCTAACATCCTCCATCTCACCTTGCAGTTATCCTTTCGCCTTGTAGGTATCCTTTTACCTTGTAGGTATCCTTTTTACCTTATAGGTAGCCTTTCACCTTGTAGGTTCTTCAACTTCCCTGCCCTTGAGCTCCTTTATACTTGAGCCCCTTCAACCTCTTTGCCTTACTTGAGCTTCTCCAACCTCTTTGCCTACCTGAGCTTCCTCAACTTCTTTATCCCTACTTGAGCTTCACTTTTCCCTTGAGCTCCTTTTAACCTTTAACAAAGGGCTTCTTGAGCTCCTTTAAACCTTTAACAAAGGGCTTCTTGAGCTCCTCTAAACCTTTAACAAAGGGCTTCTTGAGCTCCTTTAAACCTTTAACAAAGGGCCTCTTGAGCTCCTTTAAACCTTTAACAAAGGGCTTCTTGAGCTCCTTTAAACCTTTAACAAAGGGCTTCTTGAGCTCCTTTAAACCTTTAACAAAGGGCCTCTTGAGCTCCTTTAAACCTTTAACAAAGGGCTTCTTGAGCTCCTTTAAACCTTTAACAAAGGGCTTCTTGAGCTCCTCTAAACCTCTAACAAAGGGCTTCTTGAGCTCCTTTAAACCTTTAACAAAGGGCTTCTTGAGCTCCTTTAAACCTTTAACAAAGGGCCTCTTGAGCTCCTTTAAACCTTTAACAAAGGGCTTCTTGAGCTCCTTTAAACCTTTAACAAAGGGCTTCTTGAGCTCCTCTAAACCTTTAACAAAGGGCTTCTTGAGCTCCTTTAAACCTTTAACAAAAGGCCTCTTGAGCTCCTTTAAACCTTTAACAAAGGGCTTCTTGAGCTCCTTTAAACCTTTAACAAAGGGCCTCTTGAGCTCCTTTAAACCTTTAACAAAGGGCTTCTTGAGCTCCTTTAAACCTTTAACAAAGGGCTTCTTGAGCTCCTTTAAACCATTAACAAAGGGCTTCTTGAGCTCCTTTAAACCTTTAACAAAGGGCCTCTTGAGCTCCTTTAAACCTTTAACAAAGGGCTTCTTGAGCTCCTTTAAACCTTTAACAAAGGGCTTCTTGAGCTCCTTTAAACCTTTAACAAAGGGCTTCTCGAGCTCCTTTAAACCTTTAACAAAGGGCTTCTCGAGCTCCTTTAAACCTTTAACAAAGGGCTTCTTGAGCTCCTTTAAACCTTTAACAAAGGGCTTCTCGAGCTCCTTCAAACCTTTAACAAAGGGCCTCTTGAGCTCCTTTAAACCTTTAACAAAGGGCTTCTTGAGCTCCTTTAAACCTCTAACAAAGGGCTTCTTGAGCTCCTGTTACTCGGGAGACAGCGCTACCAGGTCTTCCCGTCTTCTGTTACTCTGGAGACAGCGCCACCAGGGCTTCCCGCCTTCTGTTCCTCGGGAGACAGCGCCACCAAGTCTTCCCGTCTTCTCTACTTGACCAGCCCACGCAGCCCACCCGGGGACGCCACTAAATGTTAAGGTATGAGAGGTCAGATTGAAGAAACCTCCTCTTAACAAGTAAGACTTTTACCCAAAGTCTTGATATTATTTGGACTGCTTCGGGTGATCAAGCGAGAAAGAAAATAACGAAGACAAAAACCAGCGGCTACACACGTAAAGCTCTCGCTCTACTAAGAAACTCTTTATTTAAACAACATTTAATCAAATATTATATCTACAGACCTTACTGCAATGATATGAGTTATTGAATGAGAGGGCTTGGCTCATCAGTAGTGAACCCTCTCAGCGGTTTCGCCAAATTAATCTCTAGACCGCTCTACTATTGTATTGGACTGGTTTTGTTATATACCCTGCATTTTCTATGGAAGGCAGCTTAGGAGTGTTTAGTGAACTATGGACATAAGCTTATAGGTCTGTAGAGGTGCATACATATAATTTCAAGGTATTGCATCAAGCAAAGCTCTTCCGCAAAATATGTTTTCATAACCAATATATATTAGTAAATTAAATTTTATTGCCATCTATCGTTAAAATTTTACACAAATTAATTTACTGGCAATGCGTTTCTTTTAAATATAATCAAATATTATATCTACAGACCTTACTGCAATGATATGAGTTATTGAATGAGAGGGCTTGGCTCATCAGTAGTGAACCCTCTCAGCGGTTTCGCCAAATTAATCTCTAGACCGCTCTACTATTGTATTGGACTGGTTTTGTTATATACCCTGCATTTTCTATGGAAGGCAGCTTAGGGGTGTTTAGTGAACTATGGACATAAGCTTATAGGTCTGTAGAGGTGCATACATATAATTTCAAGGTATTGCATCGAGCAAAGCTCTTCCGCAAAATATGTTTTCATAACCAATATATATTAGTAAATTAAATTTTATTGCCATCTATCGTTAAAATTTTACACAAATTAATTTACTGGCAATGCGTTTCTTTTAAATATAATCAAATATTATATCTACAGACCTTACTGCAAGTAAAATGCAGGGTATATAACAAAACCAGTCCAATACAATAGTAGAGCGGTCTAGAGATTAATTTGGCGAAACCGCTGAGAGGGTTCACTACTGATGAGCCAAGCCCTCACATTCAATAACTCATATCATTGCAGTAAGGTCTGTAGATATAATATTTGATTATATTTAAAAGAAACGCATTGCCAGTAAATTAATTTGTGTAATATTTTTATAGGTAGTATAGAGTAGAATATCGCATTTTAGTATAGTGCGATAAAAACAACAACAACAAAAAAAAAAACTTATTTGGAAAACCGTGTAAAAGCGAAAACGTGTAAAACAAATACCGTGTAAATCGGGGGATAGGTGTATTATACAATATAGGGTTGTTGGTTTAAATTACCATATATATATATTATCATATACTATGCATTTTGTCCGTTTGATATGATTAACTATTTTCATCATATGTAAATTTTGTTTTTTCTGTTAACTCTATGCAAATCCATGGCAACCTTCCAATATGTAAAGTCTCCTCGCTATAAAATAAATTATTTCCAGCCAGACAATGAATGGTTGTCGCCTCTAGTGTTTTTGACACATTATAACAGTTTTATTATAAGTACACCTTCAAAAATAAATACAAATTTTATGCTATGTGTAACAAAATTTACTTCAAATTTCAATTAGAATATTCACAAATACATAATATTAAACAAAGAAAAAAAGCCATTTCCTTATCGTGCAAATGAAAGTTGCTGATGGCTTGCGCCATCTATAGGAATAAATATCAACTATTTGTTGATTTTAAATTTGACTAATTCTGGAATAATTAAAAAAAATCAACGAATAGTTGATACTTATTCCGATAGATGGCACAAGCCGTCAGCAACTTTCAGTTGCACGATAAGGAGATGCCTTTTTTCTTCTTTGTTTAATATTATGTATTTGTAAATATTCTAATTACAATTTTAAATGAATTTTGTTACACATAGCATAAAATTTGTATTTATTTTTGAAGGTTATAACTTATAATTTTATGTCATTCTGCTGTCCTCAAAGCTTATGTACATAGTTCATCTAAAATACCCATTCCAAGAGTCTAGCATCAGTATCACTATAAAAGGAAGTTCCAAAAATGCAATATAACAGCGGTATGGTAGATTAAACTGGCGAAATTGCTGGGAGGGTTCACCACTGATGAGCTAGGCCCTCCCTTTAATTTTCCAATTGCAGTAAGGGAAGTAGAAATTGTTTAATTTTCAAAAGAATCATACGCGTCTATTATAATTTCGAATATAATAAAACGTCAATGTCCAATTATTAGACATTTCAATATAGAGCAATAAACCTATCGTTATGAGGATGTTCATCACTGGGATCTGGTCACACGGGAGTAGAGAGATTAACTGTGTGACCAATCAATTTTTCAATCAAATAGAAAGTTTCAATCTGGCACTGTTGGGAGAGAGGAAGATTCTGATAATTAAATATTTTCCCTGTTCGCATCTTTTTCCAATTTGATTTTTCCGTTTGTTTTTTTGAAGTAAAAATAATTTCATAATTATTGACTTTTATTTGTGGAAGAAAAAGGTATTTTATTATAATTTTATTTGTATATATAGTTAAACCTGTCTATAGCGTCCCCTCTAAATAGCGCCTCCCTCTCTATAGCGCCCGATTTTAAATACGTAGTACAATGCGATTTACATTAAAAGTAACCTGTCTATAGCCTTCCCTCTCTATAGCACCCTATTTTGGTGAGTCCCAAGAGGAGGCGCTATAGACAGGTTTAACTTATATGTGTTGGGACAAATTATATATTAGCAGAAGAGAAATATCCTTTATTACTTAAAGGTATAAAACAATAAAGAAGGACAAGAGATCAAATTATATGTACATCAGCAGCCGGCCTGCCCTATCCAATAACCGCTAGCCTACCAACAATCCAACAAGGCCGCGCTATATAAGTAGAGATGTCAATTAACATAAACAATACCAAAGTGCTATGCAAATCACATTGAAGAAAGTATAAATAAATCTTGAATGTTATATATATATATATATGTTATATTTTTTAAAATATTATTTTATTTAAAAATATATTTCATAATTTCAAATACTCTGCTAAATCGACCGCCAGAGGTCACGCTTCTTCTATATAACCCGTTGTTGTTTTTTTCCCGATGGCCGGCTCAAACCTTTTGTACATTATGTAAATAAGTTTTTCATTTTTTGATTCTTACGCCTTAAGCCAGGCATTACTTTTATCCAATTATGTTTTTTTATATATTTTTTAGTTCAATTAAAGTAATCTCTGATCAAGACTATTATTATTTTAACCACGACTGCATTGCCATAGCATAATCCTCAAGATAATAATCAAAATTAAACAGAAATATATTTTTCTTAATAATATATATATTATCATATTAGGGTAATATAACCCTCAAGACCTATATTCTGATTTTAGACAACTTTCTACCTTTAATTCATTTATGTATAAAACACATTAAAGATGCCTGTTAATTATGCATATTTCTGTCAAATCTACTAATTAATGTTATTTAATAAAATGAACTACTTGTTTTTAACTGTTTATATATAGGTTTATTTTATCTGAAAATAGAGTAATCTATATTTAAATCATTAGATAATAAAAAGGCATATATTGTGGATTAAATAAAATGTTTATTTGCCTATATTTCTAGTCAATTATTTCAACTGTGATAACACTGCGGAGATGAATTTGTTTATATAAAAATGCAATGTCTTGATAAAGACGAATAAATATTTTATTCAATCTAATATATGATTTTTTGGAACGAAAATTGCAATTATACCGCAAATGTTTCTTCCGAACGAAATATCGAACATGGACACTTTTATTTTTCCGTTTATCATTACTCTTCACAATTCATCCAATCATACTTCATCCCTAAGGTTAGAAATAATCGCTATTTCTCCTTGAGATAATTTCGATATTTCGTTAGGAAGAAATATTTGCTGTTTAATTGCAATTTTCGTTCTATAATCATAAGCCGCATTATATTGTATTATATGATTTTTTATTATCTAATATAGGTTTATGCTAAGCTCTCCCTTTTTCTTCCTTATTATATACACCGTAAATAGCATTGCTGATTATATATACTGGTGCTATCACTGTTATTCTTGTATGTACCCTACATATTTCTGCTTGAAGAATCTTTATAAGACTAAAATGTCTCTTAAGAAATCTTTTTGTTGTTGTTGTTGTATATTAGAGTGGTATTTCTTAATGTTATTTCAGGTCTCTCTCTCTCTAATCTTATATGAAGATTGTAATAAATCAGTTTCAATCTCAATCGGTTCAAAGTTTGCTCTGCCTTCTTAATCATTCTCCTCCAAGATGATGTTTCATATCAATATATATAAATCTTCTGGACACACATTAATTAATCAAATATAAAGGTTCCCGGAGATGAGTATCTTTTTTATTAAAACCTTCTCAAGCGTTCGGGCTCTGCCCTTCTACAAGATAACATATATAATGAATAAAACGTCACCTGATGCCAAATCCTGTAGAAGGCCAGAGATGCCCGAAAGCTTTAGACGGTTTTAATAAAATAAAAAGAAATCATCTCCTGAAACCTGTATATCCTGAATACCTGTATACCTGAATATCAGCAAACAAATCTAAGGAAATAGCTTACTATAAAATATTATATCATTATGTAAGGACCAGTCAACAAGTGAATGACTTTGAGACGAAGAGTAAAGCCAGTTCAATTTCTATGTAAATAACACAAGATAATTATTACCTTACTCAATTGGGAGAATCTGTATGGAACAAGTCTCTAATAAAGGCTTTTGTGTGTGTGTGCAATTGTTTAATGAACGTTCCATAGCCATAGTTGTCAACTGGTGTCTTAGTTGTCTTGGTTTCTCTTCTCGGTTGGTCTACATGTATAATACAAGGACGTCTTCTTGATCTGTTACCTCTTCAATGTATCCTTCATTTAAATCTTTTAGAATGTTTACTTGTCGCAACTGCGATTAAAAATTCCAAATATCAAAATATAAATAATTAATTTGTTTACATATCTCTTATTTGACATTAATTTTCTAAATTGGAAACATCAATTACAAGTCAATTAGGTATAGTGTTCAACTATAGAATTAATATGATGAATTAGCATCTGTTATATAAACTGTTATGTAAAATTATAACTATTTTAGACGCGTATGATTCTTTTTAAAATTAAACAATTTTCAACTTCTCTTACTGTAATGCTAAATTGATGAGAGGGCCTGGTTCATCAGTGTTGAACCCTCCCAGCAATTTAATATCGAAGTATGGCCAATAGGAATTGTTCCATTTTAAAAAGAATCATACGCTTCTTAAATAGTTATAAATTCTTATAGCCTAGTGGACATGGCATCTTCCCGGTAGGCGGAACACTGTGGGTTCGATTCCCATCCCTGGACACTTTATTTTTCCGTTTATTATTACTCTTCACAATTTATCCTTTCATACCTCATCCCTGGGGTTGGAAATAATCGTTGTTTCTCCTTGAAATAAATTTCAATTTTTCGTTCAAAAGAAACATTTGCGGGATAATTTTCAAATTCCGTTCTACAAGCATAGGCCGCATTATAGTGTAGTATAAATTTAATGTTGTACTAATTTGAACGATCGCGTAAGAACCCTCATACAAACTCAGATACATTTATAACGCCTTTCCAAATGCTTTAATTTTAATTTTTCTGACAAGGACAAAGAAATTTTGTCGAAATGTCGAGATAATAAAACTCTTTTCTGCCCGAAGTATCTCTTATTTTAAGAAATATGAATACCGGCCAGGCAACTTTTATCTTCAAGATAAAATAGTCACGTCTCGGAAGATTCACATAGGCTACAATATCGCCTCTGCCAAAAGATAAAATGTATTAAGAAAATAGAGCGTTCAATGTGGGAAACAGCTAGAAGCCAAAGGTATATGCAAATAATATCAGAACATATATATATATATATCGATTTATGCAAATATAATTGTGATATACTATTTATAAAAAAAGGTATTTTTTGACAAATATTCAAGATGAAGTAATCATGGCTTATATAATTGAAGAATACATGAAACATACATTTTTTGTTAAAAGTAAAGTTCCATAAATAAAATCAACAATCAGAATTTCATCTGAAATACCAGAAATTGTATTTTACGTTTTTTCTATCTTTTATATTTGCGCGTAATTTTCATACGCGTTCATGAAACGAAATAATTTGGATTTATTCAAATAATTTCATAAAGGAATATTGTCTTGAGACTAAATAAAATATACTATTTGATAAAAGTAAAAAATAAAATAGTTTAAATAGCATTTAGTTATTTACTAATTAAAATTAAAACTTTCATGTATTTATTTACTGAATAGATGAATTGACAATATTATCACAAAGCAATAACGCGCCATCTATACATATAAAATGAAAGGATTTAAAAGCACGAATGTTTATTTTATACACCATACAAACTTCAATATTATATAGTAAATTTATTTATCAAACCAATTTCACCATTTTCAGGCAAAACATACTGAAATTGAGTAAAGATTGTGTTTATTCAAATGTCTATGTGATCAGAAAATATATGCAATATAGTAAAAACACGATGTATATGCAAATAGAGTTCAAATAATTCGAAAATGAATAAAATTGATATATTGTGTACAATAAAACATCGAAATATGAAAAAAAAAAACAATATTGTTGATTGAAAAGCCGTTAAAAACTGAAAAATATTTGTTAATAAAATGAGCCAATAACAAAAAACAATTAGACTACCTCTAATTCCCATAACATTAATTTATTTCGTCAGATATTTATTATGAATTAAATTGTCATCTATCGATACAATTTGTAATTATTATTCTGGAAAAATATGTTTCCCTCACTTATATATATATATATATATATATATATATATAATATACATTTATATATTTAATACAATATATTATAGGAAACCAAAGTAATTATTACAAATTTCAGATATTTGTATTCCGCTCTCAAGTTTCTTATCAAAACAAGGTTAATGGAACCCACCAATATTCAGCATTATCTTCACAGATATTTGTTCCTAAGGTAAAATGTATCACTGATTCTTCTAAAAATAATTGTCTACAGTCCTTACTGCGTTGAAAAACAATATTGAGGAAGTGGCCTCACTCATCAGTGGTGAGCTCTTCCAGCAGTTTCGTTAGTTTATTCTATTAGATATTATTAGGGGGTCGGTGGAAAGATGGTCTAAACCCTTGATTTTCGACCGCTACGACCCTGGTTCGAGTCCCGCATTGGACACTTTTTCTGATTAAAAAAATGCTCCAATGACCCCCGATTATTGCAAAAGGTCCAACCCTACCAGCGAGTTCAAGTAACCAAACGAGGCTCTGGCACATTTGTAAGTGCAAACTCGAACTGCTTTTCACAAGTGTAGACATGTGGTGCACTTACATTAAAAGCAGTCGCCTAATTCTACCCCCCATGATTTTCATGGCCTGTACCACGTGTAGTAGAAATAAGCAAAAAAAAAAAAGAGATATTATCGACCTTCTAAAATAAGCGTTTATATTTTTCTGAACTGAATTAATGGTCGTAAATATTCTTTCATCGGACTTCTATCTCCAAATTTTAGAAAACACTGCGAGCTTATATGGTTTAATGTTTGAAAAGCTGTTGAAGTTTCAGAGAGAGAGAGAGAGAGATTGAGATTTAAACTACTTTATTTCAATGTTCATATAATATTATATAAGGTTAAATACAAACTAAATATATAGAATATATATTTAGAGAGAGTAGGGCTATAAGAATATAAACTTAATATATATAATATTGTGGCGAAGAAATAATTTATCATATAATTTAATTTTTCAATGATAATACTCAACAGATAATTACCCTGTATTTGTAAAATCATCATATATGTTCCATAAGTTGGTAGTTAAATATTATCTAGCTGTATATAGTATCTTTGGGTTTTTGTTGATGATAGTCGCGTACTGACGTCATCAATAATTGCTCTCATATATTAAGATATTCAAAGACTTGATTTCTACGCTACAATATAGTGAATATACTGTTATTTTGCTTGTTTCTTTTCGAAAATAGATAATCTGCCACTTCAATCACCTATTCCAATAATCATATCAGTACATATTAATTATAAAAAATTTGCATAAACAGGGTTTTACCTCGCGGGAAACAAAATCGACCCATCGAAATAATGGTTAATTACTTAGAATTTGTTTAACACGAAATATCCGAAAATGAAAATTTTTACCTACATTCGTACTCTTAGAAATTTGAAAAAATTTCTCAATAACTAAAAATTGGAACTTGATTAATCTATACTAAATATACCCTGAGATATATATTGACTAATAAATGAAATAACCGACTTTTAGTGAAAGTGAAGTGAGAGATGTGTGGAATTTTAAGGATAATTATATTAAATTATAGTTGAAAAGTGCATGTGTATGATATTCATATGCAGACAATTTATCTTCCTACTTTAATAAATACAGTAAAAGTGAATTTATCATTTATCCTTTTTTCACAGTGCTCGCAAATTCTAATAATTGATAAAGCCACAACACCAGAATATTCTGCCGAATTCAAAACTCCCTCTATAGAATATTACAAAATAGTATCACCCCCTGTTCTGATGAAGGCCATAGCCTGAAACTAAGGTATAGAGGTTGTTAGTGTTTATCAGAATTTGCCATAGTCGAAGTTGAAGACTTATCCTTGAAATGTGTATGAGAACTCTGTACAAAGAAGCCTAAATAGATGCATTAATTGACTTCCATTAAGAAGTGCATTTTAATTCATGCATCAAATAAAAAGGTTGCATTTTAGTCTATTTTAATAGACTTAAAATGAAATAATAACCATATAGGTATATATAGAAGTCTATATATTTACTGAGAATGCTATCATTATATACATATATGGCCGTTTATAAACAATGATAATATGTTAATTACTTTGTTTATTGATTTGCATATTTATTCAGGAGAAAGACATCTTCTGATCATGTAAAGTATCAGGGTATCCATTCTTTTTTTTATTAATAAACTCGATTCAAGTACAATTTCACTTTTGGACAATTTTACAATTGTTTTTTTGTTTTTGACTTACAAAATTCGGAATGAATTTTGCCATAAAACATTCGTAAAAAGATACATACAAGGAGAGTGATAAACACAATATTAAATTTATAATGTTACTCGAAAAATTCTACGATATAAATATATATTAAATCAATATATCAATTTAAGTCATTTATCGTTGAAATCTGGTACTAATTTATTAACGCCACAATTCATCTATTATATATACTTTGTTATACTTTGCTTTAATAACCTTCTAAGATTTCATCCTTCATTGCAGTATATATAAACAGAATCGTCCAATACAGTATTAGAGCTCTAAGAAGCGGTTTGGTGGATTAAATTGACGAAACCGCTGGGAGGGTTCACCACTGATGAGTCAAGCCCTGCCCAATATATTTTTCAATCGCAGTAAGGACAGTAGACGTTTGTTTTTTGTTCTCAATAAAAATAAACATTCGTGCTTTATAACGCTTCCATTATAAAGTCTGTATAAATATATATATATATATATATATATAGCTTTTATTTATATATAATTATAATTTAGCCCCATTTAAAAATATAATTATATCTAAAATAAATTCTATTTGGAATCAATACCAATAAAATATATAAATTATTTATAGCATTTTCAAAACATTTCTTTTATAGAAAGAAATATTCAAAGGATTCAATTGTAAATGAATACGCGTCTGAGAATTTATTAAATTCCATCTATTATATAGTAGAGAGAATAACGTAATGCATTTAAATATAATTTTAATATTTACATTAAGAAACGAGAGATTCCATTGGTAAAAATGTCAAATAATTCAATAAATTTGGAAGAATTTTGGGAATTAATTTTTATATTTCTGGAAAAAAAGACACTTCAATAAACTTCGGAAAATTTAATATTCTAATTTCATATCCAGAAATACCAATAAAAATAATTCCAAAAGAAAAAAAAAACTCTTTTTAAAATCATGAAAGAATTTTCGCTTGGTTTATTTAGCGAATAAAATCGATATTGGGCTCGGGGAATGATATATATAATATCTTCAATTTGTTTACAGCAAACTTAAAGTTTGTCTCAACGATAATAGAGACTTTTAAACATTTTGACCAAGTTTATACAAAGTTTACATAATATCTGTCGACATCTGGAATCTTATTGGCGGAAAATATATTTTTGTCGTTCGAAGAAGTTGAAATATTATATAGAATTATTTTTTCTTTGTTTTTGAAATTAAATTGTCAAATTACATTTTGTCAACTATGGTTAGGCAAACCAAGGATGGTATTTCAACTTTAAAAGAAATAAATAACCAAGATATATTGGAACTAATGAAAACAACAATTACAGATGTTATGGACCAAAAACTGAAAGGGATCCAAGATGAATTAGTCAAAACAACTCCAACATATGCTCAAGTAGCTCGTACAGAAACATCACAAGATTACATAAAAAAAAAAAAAAATTTACATAAGGAGTTCACAATAGTGGCAACACCTATAAATGTGGAAGATAATACAAAAATGTATCAAACTATATCAGGCAAAGTTAAAAAGCTTAGGGACGAAGGAAAAAAAATAAAGATTAACAAAATTATAAATGCTAGGAAATCTGTAATAATAAAGACCCCTACAGAATCAGACATGGAATCTCTAAATGATGAGTTAGGCAGGGCAGAGGAACTCGCAAATATCAGCAAAATTTTTATCCCCAAACCAAGAGATCCTACAGTAATAGTCAAAAATGTTAATAAACTTACAGAAACCGCTAATTTTACTAAAACAATCTGCAGTATGAACCCTGAATTGAACGAAATGGAAAATGATATCCATGTTTTGTTTAGCATGAAATCGAACACGCCCCACCACAACATAGTTCTTAGGGTTTCTCCAAAGGTTTACCGAATCCTTAAAAATATGAATAATAAATTATATACTGACTTTGAACGCTGTTTTGTGGAAGATAAGATTCTGGTAAAACAATGTCAGAAATGCCTTCAATTTAATCCCAACCATAAATTGGCCGATTGTACTAACGTCGAGATATGCAAATTATGCGGCGCGCAAGGAATTCATGACTGTTCAAAAATTTGCAATTGTTATAACTGTCTAAAACATCCTAAATTTAGAAACTCGCCGAATCATAGAGCTAATTCCTCGGACTGTCCTCTATACAAAATACAGATAGACAGAATTATCCAACGAACGAGATATCATCCAACCGACAATTGAATATCATGCAGGGAAAAGGAATTAAATGTTTACAACAAAATGTAAGAAAAAGTATCTTGGCACTGAATGAGCTTCAAGCTTCTATAAAAGACAACCCACCAGATATCATCCTAATACAGGAACCTTATCTGATTGATAGAGATGTAATTTTCGATTTGGAATCTCAAATAGTGCATTCAACGACAGATGAACAAATTTATACTGCAACGATCTTTATGAATAAGAGTTTAAAATTTAATAAAATCAATAAATTCACAAACTCCTTTTGTACAACCACTTCTTTAAATTCAGCAAAATCAAATACTATTATCGCAAACTTTTATATACATCCACATATATTTAATGACACTCATAGAAAATTTATCCAAGAGCTTCTGGAGACCTACAATCAACAACCTATTATACTATGTGGTGACTTTAATTCTAGACACCCAGTCTGGTTTGATCCGACAACAAACTCCAATGGTTTCAAATTCCACTCCATCATAGATGAACATAACCTATTTATTCATAATCTTAAGATACCCACCTGCCGAAATTCTAGCTTTATAGATCTTACGATTTCAAACAAAAAATCAATAGGTTTGGTACAAAACTGGAAGACGACTATATTGACGCACATTTCAGATCACGTAGCAATAACCTTTGACATTTATCACAATTTTAACAGGCAAAGGACAGTTCAAAACTCAACATGGAAATTTATAGAAAAAGATGCTGATTGGAAAACATTTACCGAAAAAATAGCAATACAAGACGTAGATAATATTATCACCATGATAAACCACGCGTCAAACATCAAAGACATTGACAACATTGTAAAGACTCTCACACAAATAATTAAAGAGGCAGCTTATCTGTCAATAAATGTCAAGACAAGAAGCGGAAATCATAAAACAAATACATACTGGTGGGATGGGAAGCTGGAGAAAATGAAAAACGATTTCCACTATATTAGAAATTTGTATTACCGACATGGAAAGGTCCCTGAAAAGACCTATGAATCAATGAGAAATAAATATTTAAATAAAAGTAAAAAGGCAAAAAGAGCGAGTTGGAGAATTTTTATAGAAGAAAGTCATTCAAATAACTCATTTGGTAATGCTTATAGGATATTCAAGTCATTGAGATCGAAAAATAGAAATTTAGGATTACCACTAATAGATAATTTACCAGATCATTTAAAGACCGACAAAATAAAAAGTTTAATGAACGATCTATTTCAGGATGATATTGGAGGTTTGGATAAAGATGATCATATTTTGATTAGAAATTATACGCCTAAATATAAAAATAAAAGTAGTGTTTATATCGAATCTAAGGAAATAGAGGAAACAATTTTAAAAACAAATATTAAAAAAGCACCGGGCCCTGATTACATTAGTAACAATATGATTAGACAGGCTAAAATAAAAATAATCCCAATTCTGCATAAATTATTCAATAAATGTATAGAAATGGGATATTATCCGGATGAATGGAAAAAATCATTCTTAAAAATAATTCCAAAACCAGGCAAAACGAATTATGAAATAAATAAAAGTTATAGACCTATATCATTGACATCTAATCTATCTAAAACATTTGAGAATATAATAAAAAATAAATTAAGTAACTATTATTTAGAGAATAATTTAATTAGCTCAAGGCAGCATGGTTTTATGAAATCTAGATCAACAATTACTGGAATGGATAAAATTATAGAAACTATATTGAAACATAAACAAAAAGAATTGACTTCCTTGATAGCTATAGATATTGCGGGTGCATTCGACAATGCATGGTCGCCTGCTATTATAAAAAGAATGGATAATGATGATGTTCCTTCAGATTTAATACGGATCATAAAATCTTATTTGAATAATGAAAGGGAGGTGAAATTTACATACGAATCAGAAACCTTTTATAAGAAACTAACTAAAGGATGTCCACAGGGTGGACCTTTATCTCCACTTCTATGGAATATTTTGCTAAATGATTTGTTGATAAATTTTGATTCAATGAATGCAGATATTATATGTTATGCAGACGACGTTACAATAATTTGCTGGAATAAGACTATTGAAGGACTAAAAACCGCAAGTGAATACACCTTAAATTATGTGATCCAATGGTGTAATAGAAATAAATTAACGATCAGTACAGAGAAGACTAATATGCTATACCTACATAACAGACAAAAAATACCTATTAAGGTTAATAACAATATAATAATGCCGGTCAAGCAAGTAAAAATTCTGGGAATGAAATTTTCTAATCACAAATGGAAAAACAAAGTTAACTTTACACCGCATGTTAATGATATTCTGTGTAAGGCAGGACGTATGAAAAATTTATTATGTTCACTAAGTGGCAATATGTGGGGTTTAGACACTGAAAAGAGGTTAACTTTATTCAAAACAATCATTAGGCCTGTACTTACATACGGTTCTGAAATTTGGTTCAAATATTTAAACAATCGTTGTAAACAAAAACTGAACTCCATGCAGTACCAGATCATTTTATGGGAAGTTAGAGCATACAAAACCACTTCATCAAACTGTGTGCATAGCTTGGCAAAAATTCCACTCCTAACAGATTATATAGAATCCAGAATAATCAAATTTGATCTAGCTCAAATGTCCATTGAAGATCTAATTACTTACGAACCCCATGCTCCAAGTATAGTCAAATCATTCTTACACGCAAAAATGAATGAAATTTTTGAGAACACTAATGAAATTTTCAGAAGCTTTTTCGTATTAGGAATTCCAAGATTTTTCCGTCCAAATTTTTATAATATCCAATTCATTACAGATCATGGCAATTTTGGGAAATTTTTGGCAACTATCGGCGCCGTGAAGGAACCAGGATGCTTCTGCGGAGGTGAAATTCAAGACGCGAGACATCTACTTCTGGAGTGCCCAATTTTCCGGGATTTTAGGGAAAATAGATTTGGTCGTATTGGACAGCTTGATGAATTTGTAGACAAAAAAGAAAAGTATAAAAATTTTGATCAATTTTGTAAATACATATACAACTTTCTCTTGAATTGGAAAAAAGAGAAGGAATCTTAGAAAAAAAAAAGAACTGCGATGCTTGCTTTGTGTGTTTTGCTTTGTTGTTTGTTTTTCTCTTTGGACAATTTTCTTTAGTTAATTTATGTAAAATAATGAATTGAACAGGATTGTATATAGCCGAATTGCTGTAATGCAGTGAAATGTATTGGCGCAAATATCCCTGAGTTTGGGATATCGCGTTTCATGATGTTAATAAAGTTAAATAAATAAATTACATACAAACACCAGATATAAATAGATATTACATATTAGCAACTTATAGCGTTTCAACTTTGAAGGGACCTTGTTAATTTTAATTGAACCGTTTTAATTCTGGCGATATTTATTCACCACGTTGATATTAATTATTTTTATCATTATTTAAAGGAATAGTTATGCAAATGTACAATAATTATACTTGTAGATTATAGGAGCTTATATAAAAAATAATAATGACTTTCTTTTTATAGTAACAACAATCGAACTTTATAGCAAAGACGCTCCTCGACTGAATTAACAATGCTATGAGAGGAAATATGGGTTATATATTTATGAAAAAAACTATATTTGTCAGTTTTTTCAATATATTTCTATAAATTCATTGAATATATTTACTTATTATTAATTTAAATACTATATTAAATATACTATTTAACGATTTAAAATAAGTTTTACATTTTTAACATATAACACACCTTTTTTTAGTTTTATTAACATTTTGAAATTTAAAGCAATCATTTGCAGTCTAATAACCACATATAATAATTCATAATATTTTATACATATCAAGCGTGAATAATACACAATTCAAACACATATACAAAATATTTATCATCTTATAAACATATTATTAAATAATTTGCTACAAAGAAAAGTTTCCTCATTGCCTCTGGTATTTTAATGGTTTTAGTTGTTTTGTTTTAAATAAATTGCTTCACATATTTTAAGGTTTGTCTTTTCTTATTTTTAACATGACATTTGGTGGAGATGCTGGGTAGATTAGGGAAGACAAACTGAAGATATCTGAGCAGCTTATAGGTGCTTCAAACTAACATATTTCCGCCACTGTTGTCTCTCATTGTGTATGTGAATACTAAGCAGAAGTCCCTTGAAGAGCCGCTCCCTATCTCAGGAACGAGCACAATGCTCCGCCTCTATCCTCTGGCTATGTTAGTTATCTTAATGTTGTAACTGGTCAACGTGCAGAAGCTGCCCCTCATGTACAACGTCCACTTCCTCAACCCCATCTTCCTCTGGTACGCTGTGTTCCTGAAGCAGGACCACTACCTGAAAGCCTATCTCTCCAGGATTCCACCGCCGTGTCCAAGCCAAGACTACCCTTCGACAATGACTCTATAGCAGATACGACGACAAAGTCGCTCTTCATGCCACAGGAAAAAAAACTCAAATCTACGAGGGACAAACTTCCGGGGAACTCAGAGGGAATCCTTCATAAGAATCAGATTCAGGCCATTATCAAAAAGATTTACACACTGTAAGTCACAGTTCCCATAGGAAAGAAGCGCGCTATGTAGCAAAATATTTATTAATTATTTAATTAAAAAGGCATATTAGTAAATTAAATTTTATTGCCCTCTATCGTTAAAATTTTACACAAATAAATTTACTGGCAATGCTTTTCTTTTTAAATCTCTACAGACCTTACTGCAATGATATGATTTAATGAATGAGAGGGCTTGGCTCATCAGTAGTGAACCCTCTCAGCGGTTTCGCCAAATTAATCTCTAGACCGCTCTATTATTGTATTGGACTGGTTTTGTTATATACCCTGCATTTTCTATGGAAGGCAGCTAAATGGTGTTCAGTGAACTATGGACATAAGCTTATAGGTCTGTAGAGGTACATACATATAAATTTCAAGGTATTGCATCGGGCAAAGCTCTTCCGCGCAAAACATGTTTTCATAACCATTGTATATTAGTAAATTAAATTTTATTGCCCTCTATCGTTAAAATTTTACACAAATAAATTTACTGGCAATGCGTTTCTTTTTAAATCTCAACAGACCTTACTGCAATGATATGATTTAATGAATGAGAGGGCTTGGCTCATCAGTAGTGAACCCTCTCAGCGGTTTCGCCAAATTAATCTCTAGACCGCTCTACTATTGTATTGGACTGGTTTTGTTATATACCCTGCATTTTCTATGGAAGGCAGCTAAATGGTGTTTAGTGAACTATGGACATAAGCCTATAGGTCTGTAGAGGTACATACATATAAATTTCAAGGTATTGCATCGAGCAAAGCTCTTCCGCGCAAAACATGTTTTCATAACCATTATATATTAGTAAATTAAATTTTATTGCCCTCTATCGTTAAAATTTTACACAAATAAATTTACTGGCAATGCGTTTCTTTTTAAATCTCTACAGACCTTACTGCAATGATATGATTTAATGAATGAGAGGGCTTGGCTCATCAGTAGTGAACCCTCTCAGCGGTTTCGCCAAATTAATCTCTAGACCGCTCTACTATTGTATTGGACTGGTTCACTGGTTCAAATTCACATAAATAGGTACCGCTCAGGAAGAGCAACCTAGTTCATGATAATTGAACAGCGAATAATATGTGAAGGTTATTCACATATTAAACAAAATTTTAACGCGGGATTCAATCCCGCGTTCATGACTGTCGGGAATAGAGGGGGTTACCCACTCGTCCACCGACTTATTGTATTGGACTGGTTTTGTTATATACCCTGCATTTTCTATGGAAGGCAGCTAAATGGTGTTAAGTGAACTATGGACATAAGCTTATAGGTCTGTAGAGGTACATACATATAAATTTCAAGGTATTGCATCGAGCAAAGCTCTTCCGCGCAAAACATGTTTTCATAACCATTATATATTAGTAAATTAAATTTTATTGCCCTCTATCGTTAAAATTTTACACAAATAAATTTACTGGCAATGCGTTTCTTTTTAAATCTCTACAGACCTTACTGCAATGATATGATTTAATGAATGAGAGGGCTTGGCTCATCAGTAGTGAACCCTCTCAGCGGTTTCGCCAAATTAATCTCTAGACCGCTCTACTATTGTATTGGACTGGTTTTGTTATATACCCTGCATTTTCTATGGAAGGCAGCTAAATGGTGTTTAGTGAACTATGGACATAAGCTTATAGGTCTGTAGAGGTACATACATATAAATTTCAAGGTATTGCATCGAGCAAAGCTCTTCCGCGCAAAACATGTTTTCATAACCATTATATATTAGTAAATTAAATTTTATTGCCCTCTATCGTTAAAATTTTACACAAATAAATTTACTGGCAATGCGTTTCTTTTTAAATCTCTACAGACCTTACTGCAATGATATGATTTAATGAATGAGAGGGCTTGGCTCATCAGTAGTGAACCCTCTCAGCGGTTTCGCCAAATTAATCTCTAGACCGCTCTACTATTGTATTGGACTGGTTTTGTTATATACCCTGCATTTTCTATGGAAGGCAGCAAAATGGTGTTTAGTGAACTATGGACATAAGCTTATAGGTCTGTAGAGGTACAAACATATAAATTTCAAGGTATTGCATCGAGCAAAGCTCTTCCGCGCAAAACATGTTTTCATAACCATTATATATTAGTAAATTAAATTTTATTGCCCTTTATCGTTAAAATTTTACACAAATAAATTTACTGGCAATGCGTTTCTTTTTAAATCTCTACAGACCTTACTGCAATGATATGATTTAAAGAATGAGAGGGCTTGGCTCATCAGTAGTGAACCCTCTCAGCGGTTTCGCCAAATTAATCTCTAGACCGCTCTACTATTGTATTGGACTGGTTTTGTTATATACCCTGCATTTTCTATGGAAGGCAGCTAAATGGTGTTTAGTGAACTATGGACATAAGCTTATAGGTCTGTAGAGGTACATACATATAAATTTTAAAGGTATTGCATCGAGCAAAGCTCTTCCGCGCAAAACATGTTTTCATAACCATTATATATTAGTAAATATAGTTCACTAAACACCATTTAGCTGCCTTCCATAGAAAATGCAGGGTATATAACAAAACCAGTCCAATACAATAGTAGAGCGGTCTAGAGATTAATTTGGCGAAACCGCTGAGAGGGTTCACTACTGATGAGCCAAGCCCTCTCATTCATTAAATCAAATCATTGCAGTAAGGTCTGTAGAGATTTAAAAAGAAACGCATTGCCAGTAAATTTATTTGTGTAAAATTTTAACGATAGAGGGCAATAAAATTTAATTTACTAATATATAATGGTTATGAAAACATGTTTTGCGCGGAAGAGCTTTGCTCGATGCAATACCTTGAAATTTATATGTATGTACCTCTACAGACCTATAAGCTTATGTCCATAGTTCACTAAACACCATTTAGCTGCCTTCCATAGAAAATGCAAGGTATATAACAAAACCAGTCCAATACAATAGTAGAGCGGTCTAGAGATTAATTTGGCGAAACCGCTGAGAGGGTTCACTACTGATGAGCCAAGCCCTCTCATTCATTAAATCATATCATTGCAGTAAGGTCTGTAGAGATTTAAAAAGAAACGCATTGCCAGTAAATTTATTTGTGTAAAATTTTAACGATAGAGGGCAATAAAATTTAATTTACTAATATATAATGGTTATGAAAACATGTTTTGCGCGGAAGAGCTTTGCTCGATGCAATACCTTGAAATTTATATGTATGTACCTCTACAGACCTATAAGCTTATGTCCATAGTTCACTAAACACCATTTAGCTGCCTTCCATAGAAAATGCAGGGTATATAACAAAACCAGTCCAATACAATAGTAGAGCGGTCTAGAGATTAATTTGGCGAAACCGCTGAGAGGGTTCACTACTGATGAGCCAAGCCCTCTCATTCATTAAATCATATCATTGCAGTAAGGTCTGTAGAGATTTAAAAAGAAACGCATTGCCAGTAAATTTATTTGTGTAAAATTTTAACGATAGAGGGCAATAAAATTTAATTTACTAATATACAATGGTTATGAAAACATGTTTTGCGCGGAAGAGCTTTGCCCGAAGCAATACCTTGAAATTTATATGTATGTACCTCTACAGACCTATAAGCTTATGTCCATAGTTCACTGAACACCATTTAGCTGCCTTCCATAGAAAATGCAGGGTATATAACAAAACCAGTTCAATACAATAGTAGAGCGGTCTAGAGATTAATTTGGCGAAACCGCTGAGAGGGTTCACTACTGATGAGCCAAGCCCTCTCATTCATTAAATCATATCATTGCAGTAAGGTCTGTAGAGATTTAAAAAGAAACGCATTGCCAGTAAATTTATTTGTGTCAATTTTAACGATAGAGGGCAATAAAATTTAATTTACTAATATATAATGGTTATGAAAACATGTTTTGCGCGGAAGAGCTTTGCTCGATGCAATACCTTGAAATTTATATGTATGTACCTCTACAGACCTATAAGCTTATGTCCATAGTTCACTAAACACCATTTAGCTGCCTTCCATAGAAAATGCAGGGTATATAACAAAACCAGTCCAATACAATAGTAGAGCGGTTTAGAGATTAATTTGGCGAAACCGCTGAGAGGGTTCACTACTGATGAGCCAAGCCCTCTCATTCATTAAATCATATCATTGCAGTAAGGTCTGTAGAGGTTTAAAAAGAAACGCATTGCCAGTAAATTTATTTGTGTAAAATTTTAAAAAGGCATATATTAAATCAAAATATAATTTATTTTACCAAAATTTCAGTTGGCTGAACGCCAACCTTTATCAAGGTATTATAACATATTAATGGGTGTCAATAACAGACTCAGCGCCACATAATGTCAATAGAATTAAGTTAAAAATATATTTTTGTCTATATTCAATGTAGTGAAAAACTGATTTATACATATATTATGGAAAAAATAAATTTTGTAAAATAAGGGTGTCAATATTTTGAATATTAACAATACATGCCTATTTTGAATTTACAATTTATTTTGATCTAATATATATGCCTTTCTAATTAAAAATCTATTTATGAATTGATCTATACCCATACCTCGCTTTGCGTCGGGGTTACGTGTCAAAAAATCACGACGCGAATTGAAATTAAATTTTGATGGCATTGCGCAATAAAAAACAAAGGTGTTGCCATATTTTCGAAAAAAAAAATTAAAGACTCGAATCCAAAACAACGCAACTTCGAAAATCTAACGACGCACAGTGAAAATCAGTAAAAATTAAGCAGCGACGCAACTTCGAAAAAAACGCAAAACGAAACGACGCAAAGCGAGGTATTGGTGCATTTTTAAAATTTATTAATTCCTAAACAGATTATTAGTTTTAATATTTATATTTTTCTTCACACAGCATGCTTCATATATTGTTTCACGGGTATCAGTTTTATGTTTGATTAATACAATTGTCCTGTCATTCTAAAGCTTGTCTTTCCTTATTTCCCACATGACAATATTATTCTATAAATGCATCATTTGCTTCACTTAATCAAACATGAATGAAAAATTATCAGGTTCCCTATCTGAGACATTCCAACAATATGGAAGTTCTTTCTAAAATTGCATTGACGTAATGGGGTATATAAGTCTTTAAATGCTAGCAAATATAAACGTTTAATGCATTACAATTTTAAAAAATCGAAAGGATTGCAATAAACTTTGAAAAGGTTACCACTCATGGACAAAACCTAAGGAAATTGAAATTCTTTTATGTGTCAGTGTTTATAAGGAGACAGACGCAATTTTGTTCACAATTGGTTTTCTCGGGTCTCTTCATTAAAGGTCACTGTTTATCAAATATCTTTCATATTTATTGTCTGAATCCCGAAATACGTGCTAAAAGGTATAACTTCCTTAGGTTTTGTCTAACACTGGCAATCAAACTCAAAATGGTTTATATTAAAATTGAAATGGTTTTAAAATCAGTAAATACGGACTATAAAAATTATTCTGATAACTGACTAGTTGTATATCTTAGGATATGATGTGATTTTGATTTTAAATTTTTGATTAATCAACTCCTTCATATCTTCTACCATCACTAGCAATGGGGAATGTTGGAGGTTAGAGAAGTGGTATGAACCGTTAAATGTTTGAACACCACCACCCGGGATCGAATCCCTAAATTGGAAAAAAAAAATGCTTCAGTGGTCCCCGATTTTAAAAAAAAGTAAAAATCCACTAGTGAATGAAAGTAACAAAACGGCGTCTATGAAACACTTATATGGGCAAAGGTAATTTCTACATACAAGTATGTAGACATGTGGTGCACTTGAAGTAAAAGTAGTCGTTAACTATTCATCATAATTATCATGGCTTGTACCACGAGTATTTGGATTAAGTTAAAAAAAAACTATAACTATTATTAAGATTAATAATATATATTTCAAAATAGCAACTCAAAGGTTAATTGAGATATTAATAAACCGAAATGTGTGTGCGAGATTTTACATAGAAACTATTCTCAGATAATACACGGGTTCATTAAGGTCAACAATGAAATATAAAATATCGATATGTTTACTTTATACGATTTTATACACACCTTTGTTTTTCTAATAGAGTGAATGGTTATCTCTGCGTACAGGAAGCGTACAAAACGGTGGTCATATTTACATATGCTTTATCTATTTAAAAGGAAAAATTTTTAAAAATAAAGGAAAAGGGGGTCAGTTGAAGGATGGTCTAAACCATTGGTTTTCGACCTCTACGCCTTGGATCGAATACCTCATTGGGCAACTTCATATATTAAAAAAATGCTCCAATGGCCCCCGTTTCTTGCAAAAGACCAACCCCACCAGCGATTTCAATTAATCAAACGGGGCTCTGGCACATTTGAAAGTGCAAAGTCGAACTGATTTTCAAATGTGTAGACACGTGGTGCACTTAAAGTAAAAGCATTCGCTAATTATCAACCATGATTATCATGGCCTGTACCACGTATACTAGGGATAAAAAAAAGAAAAATATTATTTTCTGCATTTTTATTCGGCAGGTTACCCGGTCTCCGGTTCAGGGTCGTTCTCCTGTAGATCTCAGAGTTCCTTCAAAAATTAACTGTCTATGGCAGTGCCCCTGTATCTCTCCAGAATACAATCAATGACCTCATTCTTCTTGGTTCTTTCAAAGCTGGCTTTGTATCCGCTTTACTTTTCAATGGATATCAATTCTATAGCTATTAGTACTATGGATTGGATATAAGCGAAGTCGATCTCTCTCGAATTCTCATCTATTCTCTATATCCTTTATTACGTTACCATCCCAACATCCAATATAAGAACAAAGGGAATTACCAGTGTACTGACATTCTATCTTATCTAATGATATATTTTTGTTGAGACGATAACTGTTGGGCAAACATTCACTTTGTCAGGGCCTAGGAGAAGCTGAGTAATTAATATCGTTATTTTGAGAAAATGGGCATTTCTTGATCGTGAAACTAAAAGTTGCTGATGGCTTGCGCCATCTATCGGAATAAATAACGCGTACGTGGTTAGCGTTCTTCAATAATCAAGAAACGGTATTTGGTCAATTCTGGAATAATTAAAAAATCACCGATTAGTTGATATTTATTCCGATAGATGGCGTAAGCCATCATCAACTTTTAGTTGCACAATCAGGAAATGACATTTTTCTCAATTTATCCACCTGAACCAAGTACAAATTCAGTTTTGTATTATTTTTCATTATATCGATTTATTTATAAGAAAATATAAAGAGCTTTAAATTATATAGTAAATTAAGGAGAAATGTTTGTATCAATTTGAAGAAAGAAATAACTTTAGCTATATTTTAGATTATTTTTTTCAAGGTGGGAAACTTTATTTCCATAAGGCTTATATATAAGGACAATAGAAGGTGCCGAAATATAAAGTATGTAAAAATGGTTGAAACAATTAATGTATAACTTAATCACAAATACAACTTTCTAAATGTCTTTTTGAAAATAAATTAGATAATAAAGTGAAAATAAATTCAAAACTTAAAATAAATGAATATAATTTTTTCGCGAAAGGATAATATTCATCTCCTAAAGGTGCACCTTTTACTATGAATTAATATTTTGGCGCATTTTGAAGAGAGAGGTTTTCTCTTTTGGTACATAAATATGTTTTTTGGTACTATATATTCTTGGATATATAGCATAAATGTTTTTAAAAATATAAAAAGAATTATTGCTTATATATTTAGAAATACGAGAAAAAATTCTATATCACAGAAAAATATTCAAATGTATTTGACCAAATGATCCAAGAATGTTTAATTAGAAAGAATCCTCAAACCGCTGATAACGAATTCCAATACATTTCCTTGTCTTTCTACAAATTGGGACTTGATATCGATTCTTTGGGGGAGGAAGTCTGGAGTTGTGTAATATGTGGTCCTTTCTGTAAGATAATCTCTTTAAAAATATGGACCTGACTCTCCTTGGAGAATTTTCTCAAGAGAATATGGTATTTTCTGGAATATTGTTTCTTATTGACTATTGCTTAAAGATAGATAGTGTCACACTTAGAAATATAAATGCACTTTTATTGAAGATAGCTTCTTAATAGAAGGGAATTTTCTGAAATGTAAGTCCATAGGAAGGTGAATTTAAGATGGACCTCTTGAAATATGAGCCTTTCTGGAACTAGCCCTTTATGAAATGGTCTTTCTTGGAAAATATTATCTAATAGAAATGATGGATTTTTTAAAATGGCGTATGAAAGGTAATTTTGGGAATATTAATAGTGGTATTTAATTTGACAATTACACAATATTCTTAATTCTCAATACTCATAATAATATATGACGATTTACAATTATAACAGCATTTTCTTTTATAAAACCACGATATGTATTTCAAAATGAAACAATGATAAAGGATGGTAGCAATTTGTGAACATTTATTAAATATCTTGTAGCATCGCTGTGTTATCAAGCAGGGTCAGTTCGGCCACATGTGTTCACTTCCAAGAAGAGCTGAGGGGGGCGGATGAGGCAGTCAACAAGAAGGAAGAATCCTAGCTGAAACGGAGCGTGAAATTGTCCTCCCTGTTGTTGACGGTGTCTGTTGGATGATGCTCTCTGTCTGTTACTTACTTTGTCATCCAAGAATACGCGAAGGTAAATAAGAGTTGAACAGAAATCCTTACCGATCCTACGTACTTATTTGGCCATCCTTGGCATGTTGATGTGAAATATTTCAAAGGCGAGGACTTGATACTTATGTAATATCTCTTCAAATAGGTATGGTCGTTAAAGAGGAATGGTCGTTAAAGAGGAGTGGTCGTTAAAGAGAAGTGGTCGTTTAAGTTACGTGATTATAAATTAGAGCTCTACTGTAGAAGTGATTGATAAAAGTAAGTCATAGACTTCAAGAATAAAAGGTGTGAAAGAAAAGAGGAACTTAATGATAAAGTCGACGCCAGGGAGAAGGAGCTAAGGCTACATCTCTCTCTCTCTCCTTCACCACGGTAATGAGATTGTACTGCAGTAACAAGAGGTCATTAATCAGGACTTGTCACCTTCTCCTCAACATCTCTGGCGCCTTAAATTACGTCACGGCCTCATTAGGCACTAATTACTCTTGTAATGGTCAGGTGGTCAAATTGCTTTAACACGCAGGGCGACTCATCTTTTTTAACGGGTATTTCAGATATATATATCGCCTTTTACAATAGAATATTTGAAAAGTTGATTAGAAAAACAAACTTATCTCTCATTCATGTATATACAACATTCAGGGATATATTTTCAAAAGTAGTATTTTATATAATTTCGCATATATATTTAAATAAAAATAGAATTTAAAGGAAAGTAGTTTAAGGGAAAATAATGTAGTAAAGTATTTATTATTTTATTAACTTAGTATCAATTTTGATAATCATATTTTGTTACTTTGTAAACTTCCCTCATTTCTTATCTTATATCAATTATAGTTTGTTCCTGCGCTTAAAATATATTGCTGAGTCATTCTTAAGTTTGTCTTTCCTAATTTTACACATAGCAATAACAAATAAGGACTATATTTTAGAAGGCTTAAAAAAAAGGTTTTTATTTTAATTAACAAATTAGATCTCTCTTTAACATGTGTTCAATATAGTTCTTATTGACATGTTTAGTGCAATTAGGCAAATTTAGCCTTAACTACCCATTAACTGAATACTCAGAAAAATTCTTGGGCGGAAATGAGGTACAGCCTAAACCACGCTGACCTGTGGCAACAGCCCGAAACGCGTACGTGGTTGGCTTTTTTGTTATTCAATAAAACGAGTTGGTCAAATATTATAAAATAAACCTAAATGAAATTCACTTGATATTTTCCTTATTAAATGATACTTTGCCATCTAAAATTCTCATGTTAGCGTTCATAAACGTGCTTTTTAAATTTTTTGATATCAACACACCTTACCTTTTTATATTTTTTCTTAATTTTCAGAAAAACACACATATACAGGCACATCTATATATGTGTGATTTTAAAATCATTGTATATATATATATTATTAAATATGGGAATTTTGCCGGGAGGATATTGATCTAAAGAGACAAAGGTGCATCTCCCGTCAAAATAAACGTCAAACCTAGACGTTATCTATTGACCGTCGCCGCAAACTAGCGGCCTCGGGTCAGTGACAAAGCCACAACACCAGCTTTGGCAAACTGAAAAGCGTCCTCCTAGAGACCATGGTTTCGGGCTAATGGCTAGATGGCGTCAGCTTTTGACGTCTATTTTGACGGGAGAGGCGACCTTTGTCTCTTTATATATATATATATGAAATTTTGGGATATTATAAGGTATATCACCGGGAAGGTTTTTGAAAAATAATTTCCTGAATATCTTGAATATCCTTAGAGTTATTTGCAGATTTGTAGATTTAACTCGCAAGCAGCGCCCCCATTGTGACGATGATAACAAGTTTTCTTATCACTAAGTTTGTTATCTTAAATATTATTTATGAAAAGTAAGATTATCTCAGGATGACACGGCAATGTGACACGGGAAAAAATGTTCACTAGATAAAACTATGATTTTCTAATGTAGAAAATTAGGAAAGACAAAATTCAGGATGACACGGCACACAGGGACCGGGAAAAATGTTCACTTTATCGAGAGATTCAAATTTACGAGTTTCAAATTATCAAAATATATCTTTTTTTTTATAAGTTTATAGAGAATTGTTTTAACAAATGTTCGCTAGACAAACCTTTACTCGGGTAAAACCCCGGGCGAAGCCGAGTACGTTTTATAAGTTTATAGAGAATTGTTTTAACAAATGTTCGTTAGACAAACATTCACTCGGGTAAAATATATAAAATTGAATGTCTGTCTGTCTGTACTCTATAGATTCAAAAACCATACATCCAATCGCCGTGAAATTTTGGGATATTATAAGGTATATCACCGGGAAGGTTTTTGAAAAATAATTTCCTGAATATCTTGAATATCCTTAGAGTTATTTGCAGATTTGTAGATTTAACTCGCAAGCAGCGCCCCCATTGTGACGATGATAACAAGTTTTCTTATCACTAAGTTTGTTATCTTAAATATTATTTATCAAAAGTAAGATTATCTCAGGATGACACGGCAATGTGACACGGGAAAAAATGTTCACTAGATAAAACTATGATTTTCTAATGTAGAAAATTAGGAAAGACAAAATTAAGGATGACACGGCATACAGGGACCGGGAAAAATGTTCACTTTATCGAGAGATTCAAATTTACGAGTTTCAAATTATCAAAATATATCTTTTTTTTTATAAGTTTATAGAGAATTGTTTTAACAAATGTTCGCTAGACAAACCTTTACTCGGGTAAAACCCCGGGCGAAGCCGAGTACGTTTTATAAGTTTATAGAGAATTGTTTTAACAAATGTTCGTTAGACAAACATTCACTCGGGTAAAATATATAAAATTGAATGTCTGTCTGTCTGTACTCTATAGATTCAAAAACCATTCATCCAATCGCCGTGAAATTTTGGGATATTATTAGGTATATCTCCGGGAAGGTTTTAGAAAAATAATTTCTTGAATATCCCGAATATCCTTAGAGTTATTTGCAGATTTAACTCGCAAGCAGCGACGATGACAACAAGTTTTTTATCTATAAGTTTTATTATCACTAAGTTTATTATCTTAAAGATTATTTATCAAAAGTAAGATTTTCTACCTATTAATTGCGAACAAGTCAAAGTTAGTTTATCATTTATCTACAGCATATATATTGGGAGAATAGATTAAATGATGATTTTTTAATGTAGAAAATTAGGAAAGACAAAATTCAGATGACACGGCAATTTATTTGAGACAAGAATAATGATAATTAATATTGATTTTATTCAACTTATCGAGTATTTTTCAAGGGACCGGGAAAAAATGTTCACTTTATCGAGAGATTCAAATTTACGAGTTTCAAATTATCAAAATATATCTATTATTTTTTACTTATGTTTTATTCAAATGACATTTATGTAGGGATAATTTTATTGTTAATTTTCATTTTGATGTATTGTATACATTTGATCATTAATAAATTATTTTTTAGGTATTAAAACTGCCTTTTTGTTCAAAGACAGCAACGTTTGAACAGGTACAGCTAGGTGGAGCAGATAATAAAAAATAAAGTTATCTTGCCAAGTAT
Source organism: Cordylochernes scorpioides (assembly GCA_030710605.1). Taxonomy (NCBI): domain Eukaryota; kingdom Metazoa; phylum Arthropoda; class Arachnida; order Pseudoscorpiones; family Chernetidae; genus Cordylochernes; species Cordylochernes scorpioides. The sequence goes on from CP092876.1 coordinate 30,678,840, forward strand.
AGATTCAGTAGGGATTGGATGTTTTCTAGAATTGTTTTAACTAATGTTCGTCAGGTAAACTTTCACTAGGGTAAAACCCGGGCGAAGCCGGGTACATCCGCTTGTATTTTATATATTTTGAATCATTTTATTTATTTTGGAGGCATATTATCTAAAAAAAGTTCATCCAAAATCAATAATAATATAAATTTATGAAGCTATTCATATTAAATTTGATATGCTGAAACTCTAATTCATGTGGAAGTATATATATTATATCGAGAAAATAATTCAATATTTCTTTATAACAATTAGTTTTTCTAATATGTAAAGGTTATATAGATTCGTGATGATACTATATAATTTGGGTGTAATAATAAAATACATTAATATTGACATATTTAATGTGTTTGTTTAGGAATATATTGTCATGACAACATACCCCTAGCTGTGAAGGTACCAGAAGGAAGTAAATACTACCATCTGTAACTCCAAAATGTTTGTAATTGATAATATGAGAGTAACAAGAAATCAGACGACTATTTTACCAAGTTATCTCAATCTTCTGACAAGATTGACTGGATGTCTTCTGATTGGAAGTAACTACATTCACCATCATTTCATCTTTTGGACGAAAATTATTTTTATAACGATTTGTATTCTCTTATTATGTTTTCTCGAATTGGAGATTAGTTTCAATATTTTGGTTCTTGAAATCATTTCTCATTTTATTTGTCTGTTTATAAATATCTATTTTTATTTATCAAGTTCAAAGGTAAAAGATATTTCAAATAAACTTAACCATTCATCACTAATTTTATCACGCATAGAGAAATATTTTAGCATTCCTTTCACATTTATATTAGTTTCTTCTATAATAGTTGCCATATTTTATATGATTAGCAAAATATCTACGAATATATGGAAGATAATAATATATAGTATTTTATTTATTAATATCAAAATGGTTATAAACAATATCTTAATTTATATTTTTCTTTTAGCTCGAATAACCACTGTATGTAAGAGCATCAATATAAGTCTGAAATCGATCGAGAATTCGTTTAAATTTTCAGAAATAGTTAAGAGTCTTATGTCTCTAATTAATACTTTAAATTTGATAAACGAATTATATTCTATCCCAATGGTATTTATTATTTTAATTAGCTACTTTCATATGATATTTGCGGTTATTCATTTATTTGCTATTGTTGAAACGAACTCATATTATACTTTTTTGAGTGTAATAACCTTATCTAATAATCATTTTTATGTATTTTTCATGTTTTTAACAGGGGAACTTTTAAAAAATGAATTTTCAAAAACCTTGATTATAGGTTTTAATAAAGTTATATTTTTGCCTTCATACCAAACTAAAGAATTGAAAAATATAATCAAAGTTTTAGAAAAAGGAGTATCTGCTAAAGTTGGTTTATATTTAGATGTTAATTTGGGGACGTTTTTCTCTACTATGTGTTTTCTTATTACCTATACAATTATTTTTAAATAAATATATTAACAAATATCAAAAAACAAACGACATATCCTGACAGCTGATATAAGCATCTTAGATTTTAGATGACAGAGCGCTATCTAGTGGTAAAAATCAACTAGAGGCCTATTCAACTAGTTTCGGTTTATATATATATATATAATTGGCCAACCCAAATACTTTATAAATCAATAGAAGCCAACCACGTAACCTATTAGGTTGTTGGTTCTCGTTTTTATTATTTTAAAATTATTTTCTCGCATTAATTATTTATTATTGCACAGTAGTGAGCAATGAAAATATAACTAAATGATGTATATATCGTATATTTTGAAATTGTATAATAATGACACTTTTAGTATATGTCACATATCTCCCAATTGGTTGGAGCCAATGCCTTGAAATATCCTACCCTTCTTTTAAAATGTACACCGTTTCTATTTGCTACCACCCCCATATTTTGTATATATGCTATATCCTTATTAATAATACCTGTAAACCCCTATTTGTATGTAAAACTAAACTGTTGACGTCAAAATAAAGATTCAAAGAGAGAGCGGTCAGCGGGTGGCAGGGACAGAGGGGAGGAAAAAGGTCAACGCCCAGCCCATGTGGGGCCCCCAGGGACTCTTTATAGACGACCCCTGAAAACAGGACAGGTTTTGGCAGGGGGTCAGCAGCAGATGTTCTAGAGTGTGGCCATCGACAGACGGCTTCTGTCTCGCTCAAGCTCTCTCTCCATGTCTCGGGGATAAGCATCCCTACCTCTGTCCCGTGGGCTGTCCCCGATCACTTTCGGTGCTAACATCCAGCCCTGCCTCTGCTTCTTGTTGTCCGCGTGTGGGAAGAACATCAACACTCGCCTCACGTACACAACTGCCAGTTTCTCCATACGTCGACATTTGCAACAATATTACATATATATATATATATATATATGTTATGAATAAATTTGTTGTTGTTAGATAAAGGGTTGATAAGAAAAAGGATCGATAAGATAAAGGGTTGAGGTGCAGTCGTGATAAAAAAAGATAATTATTTACCGTCAAGTAGCTTTTATTTTCATTTACTTGAGGAAAGATTACACATTAGTTATTTTTACATTATATAGAATTTATAAAGCTAATCCTATATTAGTGATTTAAAAGGATTGGTATGTTAACTACGCATATTTACAACAAAACTATACAACAAAAACTGAAAGTCTTTCTAAAAACGATGATAACAAAGTAAAATTATCAATGAATAAAATAAAATATATATATTTTTAAATATAGTAATATTTGAGTTTTTAGAATATTCTATATACAGTTACGAGCGTCATCAATTCTTCAGTTTTCATCTCTGTCACCGTTTGCTTTTTTTTTTTTGGAATGGCGCTCTCCTATTGGTTGGCTACGATCACGACACCTTTGCCCCCCACTCGCTCTTTCGTTTTTGTAACTATTGTGTTGGAGCGGGTCGCTCCTTAAATAAATGCATATATTAGTTAATAACTAAATGGAATCCTCTCTTTCTTTTTCCCAGTAAGAGACGCCTACGGAAGCCAACAGTACATAGACAGATTGTTGAAAAAGGAGGAAGATAGGAGAGGGCACTGAACACCGGAGGATTTTATTGAACGGTCACGGTAAGATAACACAACTAACCTAAACTAACAAAGATATTCCATTTATATATACACTGCAACACACCACAGAGTAACAGGTCACTGGTCAAAATAATTATATCATGAAATCCGAGAGAATTGCCATTTTAACACTTCCTCTCAATTCATCAGATTTCTACATTCCAAATCCAGTGACGTGTTTTTCATACAAAAACCTTGGTAGGCCTTTAATAAGGATATCGGCAACATTTTCCTGGGTTGGTGTGTGGACGACCTCGACAAGTCCATCGCTGCAAATGCTTCTGATGAAATGCCATTTGATGTCAATATGCTTAGTTCTGGCATGATAAACCGGATTCCTCGCCAGCTGTTGAGCACCCTGGTTATCCGTCTTCAGAACAGTCGGTCCATTCAGCAATTCACCAAATCCCATCTCATCCAACAGCGCTCTAAGGTAGACTGCCTCCTTTCCTGCTTCACAAAGTGCGATGTACTCAGATTCTGTGCTCGAAAGAGTGACAGTCTGCTGCTTCTTCGATTCCCAGGCTATTGGACCTCTTGCCAAGAAGTAAACAATTCCCGTATGAGATTTTCTATCCACGAGGTTTCCACCCCAATCAGCGTCGACATAACCATGAAGAGCCTCATTAGATTTCCTGTAGGTAATCCTCAAACATGAGGTGCCTTTAAAATAGCGGAGGACACACTTGGCAGCATTCCAGTGCTGTCTCCTAGGATCATTACTGAACTGTCCCAAAACACTAACTGCATAGGCTATATCGGGCCTTGTCGACACTGATAGATATATCAATGATCCAATCAGTGATTGGTATTCTACCTTTTTCACTGGCTCATTCTCACCTTCTATAGATGAAATTTTTGTTAACTTGGAGTTCGAGTCCATGGGTGTAGAAATAGGCTTTGCCTCTTTCATCCTCTATTTCGCCAGAAGTTCTTCAATATATCTCTCTTGATCTATGGATATTGAACCATCCTCTTTCATTTGTATCCTTATACCCAGGCAACAATTTATCCCTCCAAGATCCTTTATTTTGAATATCCTTTTCATACTTTCTTTAAAGGATTTCAACGTGTCTTCTCTTTCAGCCGCAACTATCAGATCATCAACATAGATTGCCACCAGGAGAATACCTTCATCATGCTTGATATAGACACAATTGTCAGATTGAAGTTGCTTCAGTCCCAAATTCTTTAATTCATTGTCGAGCTTTTCATGCCAAACTATTCCAGCTTGTTTCAGCCCATAAATTGCCCTTTTGAGTCGACATACTCTCTCTGGATATTTTCTTGAGACGAAGTTTTCCGGCTGTGTCATATAAATTTCTTCTTTAATTTCTCCATTCAAATAAGCAGATTGAACGTCCATCTGATGGAGTATCAAGTTGTATTCAACAGCCAAGGCTAAAAACATTCTAATAGTACTCTGGCGCACTACTGGGGCAAAGGTTTCCTCGTAGTCTATTCCGTACTGCTGTGAATAGCCTTTTGCTACCAGGCGAGCCTTATGGCGCTCAACAGAACCATCACTATTGCATTTCGTTTTGAATACCCATTTGGTTCCTATGATGTTTCGATTCTTAGGGGGATCAACCAATTCCCAAGTTTTGTTCTCAATCAAGGAATCAAACTCTTCCTCCATTGCTTTCTTCCAAAAATAAGAATCCCTTCCTGACAGCGCTTCCTCAGCGTCTTTTGGATCTGGCAAGTATTTCGCCTCTAGAAGTTCTTGCGTTGACAAATTGGCTGTAGGGTACTCCTTTCTTGGTCGGCCAGGTTTTCCTGTTCTAATATATCTTGGTCGTCCTCTTCCTCTTCTTGAAATGACCACTTCACTTTCTGACGGCTCGTCCACTAAATCAGACATCTCAAGATCCGATTCACTTTCGATTTCAGTTCGTGATTTATCTTCGGATGTGCTTCCCTTTTCTTCAACTAGAGGAATTTCCTTGACAAAAGGATCTTTTTGTGGACTAACATCAATTTCAATGACTTCATTCCGAATTCTTGATAATTCTGGTTCAATAAAACGTACATCTCTACTTTTTATAATTGTACGTGTACCAGGCTTCCAAAGTCTGTATGCCTTAGATTCTGTGAAATAGCCTATTAACTTGTATTCCTCACTGCGAGGTGCGAATTTAGATCTATTCGGCCTATTATTCACGGCAAAGGATTTACTTCCTATAATTTTTAAATGAGAAACTACAGGTTTTCTTTTGGTAAATAGCTCATGTGGAGTTTTACAATCGTTATTTCTCGGGCATCTATTTCTGATATAAGTTGCCGTGTGCATTAGTTCAGCCCATAAAGTTTCAGGTAAATTACCTTCAATCATAAAGCACCTTGTCATATCTACTAGAGTTCTATTCGCTCTCTCAGCGACACCGTTCTGTTGAGGTGTATATTCGACAGAGAGCTGACGTCCTATACCTTCTCCTTCTAGGTAATCTTTGAATTCTTTGCTAAGGTATTCAGGCGTATTATCATTTCTAATACATTTCAACCTTTTTCCGGTTTGCTTCTCAGCATAATTTTTGAATATTCTAAATCCTTTAAATACTTCACTTCTTGATTTCATTATAAATGTGAAGATAAATCCTGAGAAGTCATCAATAAATGTTGAAAAATAAAGGGCGCCACCCAATGATTTTGTTCTCATGGGACCACAAATGTCAGTATGAACCAGCTCCAGTGGTTCCCTTGATCTTGTAAAAGACTCTTTCTGAAAAGGTAGCCGTGTTTGTTTACCTTTCAAACAAACTTCACAGGTAAAATTTTTAACATCAAAATTTGGCAGGCCATAAACAATATTTTGCATTTTTAGCTTTTTGAGATCTTGCAAATTTAAATGGCCAAATCTACTATGCCATTTTTCGTAATTTTTCTCTCCAGCTATGCAAATTTCTCTTGTCGCTAATGCCTTAGGACAATTGATTTGACTTAAGATGTAAAGTCCATTCCTTTCATAGGCCTGTATGCAAATTTTTGTATGCAAATTCACTATTTCAGCCTTTCTGTGCTTGAAATTAACGACATTAAATTTACTTGTGCACTTACTGATAGAAAATAGATTTCCATTTAATCTAGGTACAAACAGCACATCTTCTAAGGATAGGGTTACAGTTCCAGTATTGCTTTGACATTCCAATTTTACATTCCCCTTTCCTATAGCTTCAATGAATTGACCATCTGCCAGTGTAATTTTTACTGGTGCAGTGTCTTCAAAATAAGTGAATGATTTCTTTGTGCTACACATGTGGGCAGTTGCACCACTATCCAAGCACCACTCGTTTGCATCAAGTTTGTTCAAACATTCGATTCCTAATGATGCAACCATTTCAGTTCTAGAACTCTTGAACTTTCTTTTTCTGCAATCAGCAGCTTTATGTCCCTTTTTCCCACAGAAGTGGCAGTTAAATGGGAATCCTTTCGCCTTTGGCTTCGATGTACTTGAGAAAGGCTTTCTTTCCGAATTACCAAGGAATACCTTTTCTTCAGAATCGGTTGTACCGTTTAATTCAGTTTGTCTGATTGCCTCCTCCAGCATTTTTACTTTTAAAGTTTCAAAGTTCGGCAACTTGTCCCTAGTTTCAATGGCAGTTCTAAAACCCTCATAACTCTCGGGAAGGCTACACAACAGAAGGATGGAAAGGAAGTCTTCTGGGACTTGTGCATCCATTTCACTCAACTTGTCAGCCAAACTGCTAAATTTGTTGAGATAATCCTGCATCCTTTCATTTGTTTTCATTTTCAATAATATTAACTGTTTCGTAAGAAACAGCTTCGTTGCAGGTCCTTTTGGCTGATGCACTTCATTTAAAAGCTTCCATGCCTCTGCAGAAGTTTTACATCTCTTCACGTGTATTATTTCTGAAGGACTTAAACTTAGGACTATAGTTGCTAGCGCCTTCTGGTCATACTTCTCCCATTCAGCAGATTCTACTTCGGTTTCAGGTTTGATCCTTATGCTATTTGCATAATCCCAAAGTTCGGAATGAATTAGAATCATCTTCATTTGCATCTTCCATGTCTCGTAATTTTCGGAATTCAATTTTTCAATTTGGTAAAGACTTGACATTTTTGAAATATTCTTACCAGATGCAATTTTATTGGCGCATTCCTGGGCCCATAACCTGTTGAAAAAGGAGGAAGATAGGAGAGGGCACTGAACACCGGAGGATTTTATTGAACGGTCACGGTAAGATAACACAACTAACCTAAACTAACAAAGATATTCCATTTATATATACACTGCAACACACGACAGAGTAACAGGTCACTGGTCAAAATAATTATATCATGAAATCCGAGAGAATTGCCATTTTAACACAGATAAAGCACATAGGCTATAGTTATTAACTAACATATGCATTTATTTAAAGCGCCAATTTATAATTTAACAAATAGTATTTGAATCAAAACATTCAATCGGGTAAAACACGGGCGTTGCCCGGGTCATTCGGCTAGTATATATGTGGCAATATCGTTGCGGGGTTTCTTGTTGTTCGATTTGAATGGTGAGGATTGATTGAAGCGCAGTCGTTGAGTGGTAAGTGAAGCACACAGTTAGGAATAATCAGGACACATGATGAGGTTTGAAAATAAAAGGCAACTGGATTGGAGGGAAGAAGGTTTGAGAAGGAGCGGGTTTGATTGTTCCTTATCTGATCACATGGCGGTGATTGACATAGCTATGAGCTGAGCTGAGAGAGAGATCTCTAGAACAGATGTTACCTTGGTGGGAGCAAGTCGAAGGCTGATCCGAACTCGGTGGGAGCCAAGTCGCTACTGCAGGTGTTGTTCCTATGAGAGCGAAAACCTAACTGACCATCCTTGCCTTTCGATTTAACACCAAGACTCCGTTTCTCTCTGATTGGTTGAGAGATGATCACATGCTTTTTCCCTATTGGTTGACCTATTTAGATGCTATCTTTTGATTGGCCCGCGGCTTTCCTTGATGAAAGCTGTGGTCTGCTTGATAGGAAGTGTCGAGTGCTATTTTGACTTTATTTACTTCCGTGTTATCAAATACGTCCTAACTTGGGTCGGAAGTATGGGGTGTCTCTATACTAATATAACTTCTGTGGATATTGGATACGTCCTGTTTTGTCAGGAAGTATTGAGTGTATCTTGGCTAAAATAAGTTCTGCGGTCACTAGAGACGTCCGGTCTCTGCCCCTGCAATATTGACACAGGGGTGCCCAGAATAGTCGTGCCAGCCTTAGGTCTACTTCCTATATCTTAATGCTACTTGCTTCCCTCCAGTTACCTTGTTCTTTATTAAGTCTTTGAAAATCATACATGGTACATACATAGTGGGTCGGGGTTGCATTTAATTATATACAAATTATGACAGATGCGCCCCCTACATGTGAAGAATTCAAGAAGGGGTTAGCCTGAGAGAATTCTGTAAAATGAAAAATAATTTTGTGGGAAAATTAGTTGTAGGTATTGAGGGGCTATATACAAGCATTGCTGGTGACATAAGTAAGATAGAATGGGGTTGATGATATAGGTTGAGTATAATTAATAGAAATCAAAAAATTTTTTAATTGTAAGCAATCAATGAAGGTTATGGTACATAGTGGGTAAAACAAAAAAAAATGCGCCTAAACGAATTCTACTCGAGATAAGAAATGATATCGAGGGAGTTCTATTAAGGCTTTTGAAATCAAATAAAAATAATATAAAAATAGTTGAATGAAATCAAAATTGAATGTGTTTGGTTGAAAAAGAAAAATATTTTGTTGCATGGTGACAAAGACAACTGCTTAGTTACTTTTTTGCTCGAATTCTGAGAAAAAGGAATCGAGGAAATTTCATAAGGCGCTTTGAAATCAAAACAAAATAAAATAAGAGTAGTTGAATGAAAACAAAATTGAATGTGTTTGGTTGAATGGTGAGAAAAAAAAAAGAAAAATGCCTAACCATATTCTAGCTCGAAATTGGGAATGAAATCGAAGGAATTCTATTAGGTCTTTTGAGAAATCAAAAATAAAAATAAAATAAAAGTTTTTTGAGCGAAATCAAAGTTGAGTGCTTGGTTGAATGGTGAAAAAAAAAAGGAAAAATGCCTAACCATATTCTATTCGAGATTGGGAATGAAATCGAAGGAATTCTATTAGGTCTTTTGAGAAATCAAAAATAAAAATAAAATAAAAGTTTTTTGAGCGAAATCAAAGTTGAGTGCTTGGTTGAATGGTGAAAAAAAAAGGAAAAATGCCTAACCATATTCTATTCGAGATTGGGAATGAAATCGAAGGAATTCTATTAGGTCTTCTGAGAAATCAAAAATAAAAATAAAATAAAAGTTTTTTTGAGCGAAATCAAAGTTGAGTGTTTGAAAAAAGAAAAATGAAAAATAAAAAGGTTTCAACAACAAAGGGTGATTTAATGTTTTTAGTTTAATCGAAAACCAGTGGGTTTTCGTTGATAATTGAGTTGTGGCAATATAAGCTAAGTGGTAAATAGAATGATAATTGATAAATAAAAATGATAATATAAACTAATTGAAAAAAAAATGATAATTAATGATTAAAAGTGGCAATAAGTTGAATAAATTGATAAATTGATTAAATATTTACATTTTTAATTGCGAGAAAATAATGAAAATGATTGATATGAAAAATAAGGTGTATTGGTTGGAACCCTTTGGTATCTACATGCCCTGATCTAAATGTATTGATTGTTCCATTTTGCCCTATAAATGTTTTACTTGCTCAATTATGCCCTATAAATTTTTTGTCTCGTCTGTAGCGACACTTAGGTGAAAAACGTGATTCTAGTCCTCAAGTGCGTTTATGCTGTGTGTACAGGAGACATGGAAATCTATATAACCTTTATGTGTAATTTTTTGTCTTTGTGTGTGTGTTGTGAAAAAATGTTAGAAGTCTGTTGTGTAAGAAATGTGTGAGTTAGTTCTATGTGTTGTCTCGTGGATGTGGAGTTGGTTGGTAAAAATCGATATGTAGACTCGAACTGGAATCAAAATCGGTGGTATAGCGAGGTTCCCAGTCGACCTCAATAGGGGATCTTCTCATTGTAATTAGAGATACGGAAGTGGGGTGTGTCGGGCAAACGAGAGGGAATGAAATTGGAGATCGGACGAAGGCGCTCCGCTTTGTTTACAGAGGCCGAATTTATCGCTGCAGACTACACTTCCGTCGTGGTGTCTCAAATTCTCGTTTCCTGCCGTCTATTTATTTTTGGTGCGGCTCGGGGCTTGTTTTTGGAGTACGGCTTCTCCGACATTGTTTGGTCATTTTTTTCAGTTACTGCTATCTCTTCGGAGTTTATTTAGATTTTCTGCGAAGATGGTTCCTAAAATTATGAGAAGTTTTATAAATACTTGTCCACAATGAAAAACTGCTTGTCCTAAATTAAAAACTACCTCTTGTAGTTCGAAGATTTTCTGAGCGGGCATGGCATAGATAAACAAGTAATCGATGAATAAAATTGGAATACAGTTGTATGGCAGAAGTAACAAACACAGGATAAAAATCAGATGAAAGATAGGATATTGTCCCATGTTCGTCCACATTTTTGTAACTGGGGACTCTGAAATATTTGCTTGAACCTTGTGAGTTGTAGAATTTGAATGATTGGTAGGTTCGCAGTTTTCCTGTTTGATATCTTTAGGGAGTGTTGTGATATGATTGAGCTGGTTGTCAGGTTTACAGTTCTCCTGCTTGATCGTCAATGGTTTTATTAGAGATATGTCGGCGGTAATTGGTTTAGGTTGAGATGTGTGATCTTTTCTCTGACGTGGATGTGGTAATTTTGGCATTATTTGTGTTGTGTGTACGCTGTGCTTTATGTACGAATTTTGTTTTGTTTGGGTACCTGTGTCGGTATTTTTACGTGCAGGTTGTTTGTATTCATCGATTCTTCTAGCGAATCGGCAGGTGGGGCAGGTTTTTACCTGTTTTGCGATGTCTTGTGTCATGTTCTGCCAATAATATTGTGCTGAGATGAGCCTCGTCATCTTGGAGATGTTTGGATGGTGGTGTTGAGTGTGTACGGACTTAAGGAGTCTGGTTGTAAGTGAACTTGGGACTATAGTTTTAAGTACTCCTTTTCGGGAGACGGTGCGCAGTTTATTGTGATCTATAGTCACGCGAGATTTTCCCGGTGGAGAAGACTGTCGGCTCTGTATGAGTGGCGCATCTAGAAAGCCACAAAATGGGATACGAGTTCCAACGCCCGTTTCATATTGTTGTACTCCATTTATGCTACGGACCTCATATTCGTATCTTGACAATCGTAACCTCCATCGAAACAATCTGCCTGAAGGCGCTTTGATCTCTTTCAACCACTGCAATGCGGGATGGTCAGAAAATATTGTAAACTTTCTGTCCTTTAAATAGGTGCGGAAATTATCCACACTTTCCACAATGGCTAGGCATTGTAGTTCCAAGTCTGAATAATTTCGCTCGTGACTACGTAGAGATCGGCTGAAATGTTGAACGGTGTATGTCTTCCCATCAGGGTAGACTTGTTTAAGAACGCCTGTAATGCTGAATGTTGAGGTGTTACAGTACACCTGGCATGGCAGACCTTCCTGGTAAAGGTGTAATGTGAGGTGTGTGGTAAGGTTTTCTTTCAGGTTAGTGAACGCTTTCTGGCATTCGTCATCCCAGACCCACATGATATCCTTTTTTAGAAGGTTGATAAGTGGCGTCCGCAAGCGGGCGTGGTCCGGAATGAACTCTTTATAGGCGTTCACAGCTTTTAGGAAAGATCGCAAGGCTTTTCGATTGTGTGGTTGTTTGGTGGCGTGAATTTTTTCTATGTTTTGTGTAGACGGGATGATTGTATTATTCTTAACGGTTGTGCATGCGCTTGTTTGTCGTTGTTGTTGTCTTTTGGCGTGCGTGTTGCGTGTGTTGTGCGGATTGTGTGTGTTACCGTTGTGTGACGACGTATGGGTGCGCGTGTTGTGAGGTACATTTGCGTGTTTATGGCGTTGCGAAGTATGGTCATGTGTGGATTTTGTGTGGTAAGTGGGTGAGCTGTGTCGGTGTACGGACACTTTTTTGGGCATTATTGGAATTGTAGGTTGGAGTCGTGGTGGTTTTACATGTTGTGGGCATATAGTACTGGTAATTGGGTTGAGTGAAAAGTTGTGTGGTGTGAGATTATAATGGTGGCATGTAAATATTTGGGGTTTGGGCAATGAACGCAGGCAAGGTTTTCCATGTGTGAAAGCTTTGGGTGCTGTGCGAGTCCTTTGGGACAGGTTTTGGCCTAGCCCGTGCTTGCATTCATTTGATACATGTTTAAAGTGGTAGATAGTATTAGACAATGGGACGCCAAGTTGGAAAATAGTGCCGCGATTATAATTTAGTTTTAATTTATATTGATAAAGGGTTTTTAAGGTAAGAACTCCAAATGGCAAGGATGCATTTACCACGTGGAAGTTCTCTCTACGGGTTATTTGGCCTATTGTCAGAGGGAAAGTTAAATGTCCTATTATTTTCGTAAAACTATTTAGGGTGGATAGATCAAGGGAAGGTTTTTTAATACTTAAATTGGGAAGTTGTGCTTTTAATCTATTGTATAAATGATACGGCAATATGTTCGAACCTGCGTCTGGTTCAATGAGAAAGGTACATGGTAGGTCCTGGGTCAGATACAAGTCCAAAGTTAATTTGATGGTGTCATTGGGTGGATTGCCTACCTTAGTCTCGAAAAGTCTCCATTGTGGCGTCTTCGGCTTGGTGTGGCTGGCTTGGAATATCTGTTGGACCGGATCGGGACCTTTTGCACTGTCCGCGCGATTGAAAGGGAAATCTAGTCATTTGTACTGCTTCCATTCGAGTGGATCGCGTTGTCGGTACACTGGGTCCGTGTCGCGTGGGTTGCTTCCGTGTGTACTGGTACGGCATGGCGGGTGGCGATTCCTCGGTGGGCGTCAGGTTGTTCGGACACGTACCGGCGGTGCGGGTGTCGGTTGCCCCGAGGGTGGCGCTCCGGAAGACCGCTTCCAGTTGCGTGGATCTTTCCCCTTGTAGCGCGGCGGTCAGTTCTAAAATTACCGTCGCCAGGGTGTGTCTTGTCGCTTCGTTCGTTGTCAGTTTCTTTCCGCTCGTTGCCAGTTTCTTCTCTCTTGGTTTGTCATTGCCTTTTGGTTTGCTGGTGTCTGGGTTAATTTCCATTTTGATCCTGATTAAGCTCCATAATCTTTATCCTGTCGACTTAACCGTTCTGTGGCAATATCGTTGCGGGGTTTCTTGTTGTTCGATTTGAATGGTGAGGATTGATTGAAGCGCAGTCGTTGAGTGGTAAGTGAAGCACACAGTTAGGAATAATCAGGACACATGATGAGGTTTGAAAATAAAAGGCAACTGGATTGGAGGGAAGAAGGTTTGAGAAGGAGCGGGTTTGATTGTTCCTTATCTGATCACATGGCGGTGATTGACATAGCTATGAGCTGAGCTGAGAGAGAGATCTCTAGAACAGATGTTACCTTGGTGGGAGCAAGTCGAAGGCTGATCCGAACTCGGTGGGAGCCAAGTCGCTACTGCAGGTGTTGTTCCTATGAGAGCGAAAACCTAACTGACCATCCTTGCCTTTCGATTTAACACCAAGACTCCGTTTCTCTCTGATTGGTTGAGAGATGATCACATGCTTTTTCCCTATTGGTTGACCTATTTAGATGCTATCTTTTGATTGGCCCGCGGCTTTCCTTGATGAAAGCTGTGGTCTGCTTGATAGGAAGTGTCGAGTGCTATTTTGACTTTATTTACTTCCGTGTTATCAAATACGTCCTAACTTGGGTCGGAAGTATGGGGTGTCTCTATACTAATATAACTTCTGTGGATATTGGATACGTCCTGTTTTGTCAGGAAGTATTGAGTGTATCTTGGCTAAAATAAGTTCTGCGGTCACTAGAGACGTCCGGTCTCTGCCCCTGCAATATTGACACAGGGGTGCCCAGAATAGTCGTGCCAGCCTTAGGTCTACTTCCTATATCTTAATGCTACTTGCTTCCCTCCAGTTACCTTGTTCTTTATTAAGTCTTTGAAAATCATACATGGTACATACATAGTGGGTCGGGGTTGCATTTAATTATATACAAATTATGACATATATATATATATATATATATATATTATATATAATCTAAAAATTCAAATGTTTCTATATTTTAAAAAATATATATTTTATTTTATTCATTGATAATTTTACTTTTGTTATCATCGTTTTAGAAAGACTTTCAGTTTTGTTGTATAATTTTGTTGTAAATATGCGTAGTTAACATATCTATCCATTTAAATCACTAATATAGGATTAACTTTATAAATTCTATAAAATGTGAAACTAACTAATGTGTAATATTTCCTCAAGTAATTGAAAATAAAAGCTACTTGACGGTAAATATTTATCTTTTTCTTATCACGACTGCACCTCAACCCTTTATCTTATCGATCCTTTGTCTTATCAACCCTTTATCTAACAACAACAGAATATTCATAACATATATATATATATATATATATATATATGAAAAATCAATAGAAAAAAATAATAGATAAGTGAGTCAGGTGTTGATATTAAAAATAAAGAAGGCATTTCCTGACCACGATCACATGTGCTTTTTAGATGGCAGAGCACCATCTAGTGGAGCAAAAATAAACTAAACGTTTATTCAGCTTGCTCCTTGATATTTGGCCAACCCAATTTCTTGATAAATCAAGAAAAACCATCCATGAACGTGTTTCGCGCTGTTGGCGCTCGTCAGCGTGGAGTAGGCTGTACCACTATGACTAAATTCGTGGATGGCTTTTCTTGATTTATCAGGAAATTGGGTTGGCCAAATATCACGGAGCAAGCTAAATAAACGGTTAGCTTATTTTTGCTCCACTAGATGGCGCTCTGCCATCTAAAAAGCGCATGTGCTCGTGGTCAGGAGATGCCTTCTTTATTTTTAATAAAATATATATATATATATTAAAAACAAAAAGGCATATCATGACCAGACTCACATGAGCCTTTCTAGATGGCATAGCTCCATCTAGTGGAACAAAAATAAACTAAACGTTCCATATAAACTCTCATATAGAAATGCTTATGTGAGCCTGGACAGAATATGTCTTCTCTGTTTTTAATATCAACACCTGACTTATATGTATATTGGAAAAATATTAAAATTTATTCTTGCGCCTTTTTATAATTATATAAAAGCTAGAGCTCTTTTGATATAATCCTGAAATATAATATAATCCTTTTGAAGTCCATATTTTTGAAAATTAAATAAGGCATCTCATATAAAAATAGAATTAAATTAAATGAAAATATATTGAAGCTTGATATATTTAGCTTTTTTTCAAAATTATATAATTCAGAGAACCAATTAGTCAAAGTATTATATTTGAAAACAATTTAGATTTAAATGCAAGTTCAATTTTTCATTTTTGTAATTTGCAGTCAAATTCATCTACAATGGTGTATTTATTAATGACTACTGAGAAATATTTTAATAATAGCAATTGTTGTTAATATTAACTATATATTTCTATTTTAGCTTTTTCAATAAATATTACATCAGAAGCATTAAGTGGAAATAGAGTGAAATCTTATGTAATTTAGGAAGGTGTAATAAGTGTTAAAAGAAAATGTCAGATATGTATCAGACAATTCTAATTAAAGAAAAAGGTATCTCCCTATTATGCAACTGAATTTCAGTTGCACGATAAGGAGATGCCTTTTGATTAATTTTACCACCTTATTCCAGTACGATATCACATTTGTACTATTTTTTTCACATTTTAAATTAGTTTGAAAATATTTCAGAACGACTTCACTTTTTGTAACTAAATTGTTGTCTTTGTTGTGATATATTTACATAAATCAACAACAGCTTTATTAGGACATTTCCGTCCTGTAAGGACTCGCCATACATCATTTTCATGGAGAAAGGAAAAAAGAAACATAAACAAAGGAGAGAAGGGAAAATGAAAAGAAAATCAAAGTATTCAACATAATTATACAAATTAACTATGGAAGAAAATTGTTCTGTAATTTTAGTTCTTAGAGATTCCCTTGTTCTCTAACGCTTTATGAAAATTAAACAATTCTATCGCTATATATTTTTTCTCGGACATTATTCTGATTAGCTAAAATGGGTTCACGTAGACTTAAATAATGTTCTTTAAGATCTTATTCCGTTCCTCGTTAACAATAGTGCATTCAGAGATGTAGTCGGTCATTTCTTCTATGCTTTCTGTTTTGCATAATTTACAATTTACATCTTCCTTTTTAACTATTTGAATGTGGCTTTCTCTTAGTAAAGTCGAAATGATTCTTGTTTGAATGCATATTTACATAAATAAGCATTGAGAATATAACGAGACTATCACAAATATGATATATGCTTGGAATTAACAAATCACATCTTTCCATCTTTTAATATGGAGTGTTTTAACCCTCTGATTATGTGTGAATTTTTCCCTTTTTTCAAAATTTATCTTAAAATTCGGTAAGCCAATATGCATATTAGTTTTTATATATTTAATATACAATTTCAAATATTAAATTTATTCAATATATATAAAATATTTCATTTATATCAATATATTTTTATCTCTAGTATTATGATTAAAATATGATAGAGAGAGGTCAACACCAAAAATCTCACAATTTTTAAATTTATCAGTTTATTCCTTTTAACTGTTGATATGGATAATGATTGTGATGTTATATTTAAAAAAGAAGAATATATAATTTATATTAGATTTACAATACCCATCTTTTTCCTGCCACAATACTTGAATGAATCATGAAGAAGGCGAGAGAATTCGGAGATAATTTCTGTATTTTTGGGATTTAAATGCAAATATATGTGCTGAATTTATAAATCATATATATGCTTTCGTATAGTCATTCGAAGTCAATCTGAATTTTATTTGCCATCTTATGACAAATTTGACAATTGTTTGATATGTAGATAATGTTAAATGGCGGTTCTCGAAAGAAATTCCTATCCATAAAAAAATGATATGAAAAGGAAGACGTCACTCTGGATCCTTTGGAAATTATTACAATAAATTCTAAAAGTTTAAATCTTGTATAAATATAAATATTTCTTTTATAAAGTGAGATTCTTGTTTACTGAAGTAAGTGGAAAGTCTTTGATGTCATAGGTTATCTTGTGTGCTCTCAATAAGGGTCACTGTTTATCAAATATCTTTAAGAGCTATTGTCTGAATCCCGGTATACATGCTAAAAGGTATAGTATCCTTAATTTTGTCCATGAGTTTACTTCTTGATATCCCTTGCCTACTTCTTGTATGTCTTTTGACTACTCACGCCAGCTTCAAAAAAAGTCCTGGATCTTTCTTAAACTACCTATACTCAAGATGTCCAGGCTTCCCCATCTTCTTATTCTGTAAAATAAATGGTAATCATATCAATGTTGATTTTTTTAAATCCACACACACAAATTTAT
Organism: Cordylochernes scorpioides; assembly: GCA_030710605.1. Lineage (NCBI taxonomy): Eukaryota > Metazoa > Arthropoda > Arachnida > Pseudoscorpiones > Chernetidae > Cordylochernes > Cordylochernes scorpioides. The sequence goes on from CP092876.1 coordinate 30,696,390, forward strand.
TCTTTATATAATATATTTAAATTAATCCTTTGAATCTATTAAAAATAAATATTTGTTTATTATTCATATTATATATGTTATTATATTTTATGTTAATAGTGTTTCACCGTGTAGAAGGGCCTTTTTTAAAGTCCAAAATCTAAAAATAGCTAAATACTATATGGCTCAAATTTAATTAGAATTAAATACAAAAGATTAATTTATTGAATTTTGAACTCAAGTTAAACAATGAACCAATCACCAAAAATGAATTTATAGTAAAACTGTTAGTTTTTATTATTATTTTAAATTAACTATGTCCTCTTGTATATAGAAAGTCCCTTGAAAACGAAAGATAGATATCATGATTAAAATATCAAAAGAAACGTGTATCTACATTAGGAGAGGGTCTCTTGATATAAAATTTAAATGTATTTTAAGTATATTATATTTTCATTTTTAAATATTTATTTCAAAGAGTTGGGAATGATCTATGAAAAAGGAGTAGCTAGCTTTCAAACAGCGGTGAACATGGCTTTCTCCAGCCTCTGGCAGTAATGGACTCCTTGTTGCCATTTGATGCCATTGTGATTCACAACTGTCTCTATGGAAAATAATTAAGGAAGCTGGGGGTTCATATTGATATTTCCTTTCCACCAATGGTTTTATATTGTCTCCAATTCCTCCTCTTACGTCATATTTCATATATAAATAAATATACAGTTAAACCTGTCTATAGCGCCCTCTCTAAATAGCACCTCCCTCTCTATAACGCCCGAATTTACATACGTAGTACGATGCGATTTACATTAAAAGTGACCTGTCTATAGCACCCCCTCTCTATAGCACCCTATATTAATGAGTCCCAAGAGGGGGCGCTATAGACAGTTTTAACTGTATTTCGAATAAATATTATATCTATATATATAAAAATGAATGTATGTGTGTCTGTTTGTTTGTTTGTTTGTCCTTTATGCCTGACCAAACCACTCATTGGATCGCCATGAAACTTTGGGAAGTTATTTAGTATAGTACTGGGAAGGTTTCTAGCAAATAAAATATTTGAAATAACTTTTCGCCTAGAAATAATCAAGATAAATATTCTAATTTATCTGTTATAATTCAACAATATGCTCTAAATATTATCATGATGATACGATGATTTTGTAATGTAGAAAATTAGGAAAGACAAAATTCAGGATGACACGGCAATTTATTTGAGACAAGAATAATGATACAATTCAAAGGCAAGATACTATTCCTTTAACTTCCAATTACCGAGGGAACCAATTAATATTGATTTTATTCAACTTATCGAGTATTTTTCAAGGGACCGGGAAAAAAATGTTCACTTTATCGAGAGATTCGTTAAACAAACCTTTACTCGGGTAAAACCCGGGCGAAGCCGGGTACATCCATACAAGAATAATGATACAATTCCAAGGCAAGATACTATTCCTTTAACTTCCAATTACCGAGGGAACCAATTAATATTGATTTTATTCAACCTATCGAGTATTTTTCAAGGGACCGGGAAAAAAATGTTCACTTTATCGAGAGATTCGTTAGACAAACTTTTACTCGGGTAAAACCCGGGCGAAGCCGGGTACGTCCGCTAGTATGGAATAAAATTATTGAATATATATTGATTTTTGAGTTATTGATTATTATAAAATATTGACCACACATGATTTTAGAACGATATATATAATAAATGAATTCATATTTAGTTTTAAATATCTTATATATCTAATATATCTTATGTAACTAATTTTTAATATAAAAATAATTGAAATTAATGTTATAAATTTGATGTTGAATTTTATATATCACACGCACTTATTGGATAATCTCTTATCACATTAGTCAATATTAAACTACTCTTCTCTTTATATAAAAAGGCGTACCTAGATCTGTAAAGAAAAAAAAATATTCTCAAAATATTTCGAGAGATTGCTCCCTCTTTATCAATTAATTGCATAGTGAATTTACTGTGCAATAAATTGATAAAGAGGGAGCAATCTCTCGAAATATTTTGAGAATTTATTTTTTTCATTACAGATCCAGGTACGCCTTTTTATATAAACTTAAATGATGTATCGCCTTTTGACTCAAACTGCTCTCTCTCTTGTTTGTGTGTGATCAAAATATTATATGTGATTAAAAACATTTGTGATATTTTAATCTATATAACGATTTCAGGTAGGTTATAAACTTCAAATGTGAATCTTAGGAATATATAACAATATTAATGTATCATATGAGGTACTTTTACATGTGAAAATGTATTAAAACAATGCATTTTAGCTATCACCCCAGTAGGAAACATAATAGTGGTGATAAAGAATAAACCACAACACCAGTTTATGAAAATTCAGACACAAGCAATACCTCTCCTGGTACGTGAATGCTATTCTTCCGCAACTTTAATTCTCATAAATACTGGTGTCATAATATATATTTATAAAAGGTGACAATAATGTTTATCAATATACAAATTTATTTCTATAATTCTTATGCAAAAACATTTATAATTTATATTATGAGGTGTTGTATTCTATTTAATATAATTATAAATTGAAAAATTCCTTAAAATTGAGAAAGATAAAAGAGGAATGAAATTTAAATATATATTTTTAAATATCAACAAAAAATCATCCTGATTACAATATAAATTACTTCACTGTATTATTCGTTTTCCAGAACAATTTCCTTCTTTAATGACAGCGTTGGATTAATAATCAAATCAGGACTTGAGAAGTTAATGAAAAAATAGAAAGGGGATCTGATAAGGAGTGAATCAATTCAATTGACTATAGGGGAGTGCTCCTGTAGATGGTTGGGGAGAAAGTGACCGAAAAAAATCGCAGAAAAAAAGTGAAACTTAATTGACTTTTCTCCCAGGAGAAATGACATAATTATATCTTGGATAATTCCAACGCCATTTCTAAATCTTCTCTCATTTTTCCACCTTTACCCACGTTAAAAGAGAAAATTCCATATAACAACTATACATCTTTTATAACGTTGTCGATTTGACTTCACTATTTCCGAATGATCAGAAAGGTTTAGAAAATTACTATGTATTGAAGAGTTTTAGTTGATTTAAATATACAGTGTAATTTTACATGAGCGCGATAATATTTCCTTTACGTGGTTTTAACATATGATATTTAGAGTATATCTATAGTTGATCTTATAAAAAGACACATAAATAATATATATATATATTACCTACATTGAAAATAGAGCAATCCATATTTAAATCATTAGATAATATAAAGGCATATATTGGCAATTAAATTTTTTTAAAATCCAATATATGCCTTTTTATCATATAATATTATCTATATATAAAAATAAACGCTTTAAATTTCATTAGAATAACTCGAGAAAAAGGTAAAAATATTTATATTGATTCAGGTTTTGGTTGAATAAATAAAGCCCAAATGGCTCAACTTGGATAGAAAGAGATTGGTGCCAGGCTTGGTGTCGTCAGAAACGAACCTGCCAACAATTTCAACCCGTTATTTCGGCTCATATGTAAAATGTTATTGACCTAAACTTTAAATTCTAAATTCATAAATACTATTCAAATAAGTGTTAATGGGTACATGTTCATCGATAAATCCAATAAAATAAGCAAGATATACAATAATTTATAAAATATATTGCCACGTGGAAAATTAGGGAAGACCAATTTCGGGATAAGACAGTAATTTATTTCAGGCAAGAACAAACTATGAAATGTAAACAAAAGATAAGCAACGAGGGATATTACAGAGTAGCAAAATATAAACATAAAATGACCACTCTGTTAATCTATTTTAATAAAATGGAAATTTCATAAGTGGACATCACTAAAAACTTTCGTTACAATGCATCAATTTCAACCAAATTTTCAACATTTATGTAAAACGAGATGGAGCAGGTTTTGCTTAACATCAAAATATATTTCCTAACATTAACATGCGTAACTTCGCTGTTATCGATTAAATACAAAAAAAAATCAACATAGTTAATTTTATTTATATATAAATACAAAATTAAATTTCAACAGAGTTAATTTTTTTACATACTAGCTAATAATCTCAATCTAAAAAATATTCAAAACAAGCAATTTTAAGATAACACCATATGTAAAACAGTCGGCCAAGAAAACAACAACGAAATTATATCTTTCTCACATATTCACACACAATCTTGATTAATAATTAAAACTAATCTTTAACATTGTTTATTATACTTCAACTTTTATTTCTACATTTGTTTTTAAATACCCAATTGTTTTATCATGTTTCTAATTTCGCCTAACAAATATACAAATTTATAGTGACCAACATATGCAAATTTTATCTTTGTTTTTATTTAACTTGATATCGTAAACATAACATCCATTGTAAGCATTTTTCTGTTCACCTTCCGTGGTTTCTCTTTTCTCTGATAGTTTTTAGGTGTAGTATATTTTCTTATTACTAGACTACAAACATTCCCTCGAGAAAAACCTGGGCGAAGCCGGGTACATCCGCTAGTAAAAATAATAAAATTAATAAATATTTTGTTACAATATAAAAATATTTCTAGGAAAAGTCTGAACATACAATCAAAGTAAGAAAACTATGATATGTAAAATGCACAGAGTAATGTGATCATAGATAAATCCAGCCAGGTATAATACATGTTGCTGACAGATGTGATACAATACGGGGGACTCCATCGACAATTAGCTCTGGACCATTAGTCCGCGTGGCAGGGCTATGATGGATGGGCCCCTGGTATTGGACTTGCTGGCTAGATTTTCTCTTCTCTTGGATTTGGCTTTCAACATTCCGTATAACCCTCCTAACCTCCAGTTTATTCAGACGTTTAAACTTTCTTTTATACATACTCTATGTGAGCAATAGTTACCCATTAATTATTTGAAAAAAAAAAGACTAAAATTCAGGTGAAGATTTTCTTATAATTTTTGTTTTGCAAGACTTCGAGAAATCTTTCCTACTTTTCAACGGGCAAATACCATTATGTACAATATAATGATTTTATACAAATATAATTGAAAAAATGTGTTATATAATAATACTGCAAACAGTCTGATGCACGGCCAAGAGAGCCCATGACAATAACACATTTTTTCCAATTAATTTTGTATAAAGAACATCTTGATATTGTACATAAAAATATTTGCCCGTTGAAGAGCAGGAAATTTGCCGAAAGCTTGCAAAGCCAAAATTAAAAGAAACTCTTCAACTGAATTTTATTCTTCCTTTTTCAAATATATATTCTATGTTTCAATTCTGTAAACGAAGAAAGCAACACGCTCTTAATAACATTCTTCTTATTCAATGAAAAGAGACAAACAAAAGCTCTGATGAAAATATTGGGAGTTCTCTGTTTGATAACTCTAACGTGAAACTAACCTAAACTGAAAAGAAATTGTACCTACAAAACTAATTAACCTAACCTTACCTAAAACTCATCATAGCTTGTGAAAATCTTGCGCTAGATTAAGGTTAGTAAACAAGAGAACTAGTTCTGAAACCACCTATATTTTATCAATCTTAATTTGAAATTAGATTATAAGCAGCACACACACAGGTTAATAAAACCTAAAATAATAAAAATATATAAACAATTCGAAGCCCTACTCATAATATTGTTGCATACTGAATTTATCCTTTGCAGACGTAACAACACAAACAAAATGAAACCATATGTATACATATAGGCCAATATACAAATCTATATATATATAATTGAATGTCTGTGTGTCTGTGTGTGTGTCCTCTATGGATTCAAAAACCATACATCCAATCGCCATGAAAATTTGGGATATTATTAGGCATATCCCCGGAAAGGTTTACGAAAATTAATTTCTTGAATATCTTAAATATCCTTAGAGTTATTTGCAGATTTGTAGCTTTAACTCGCAAGCGGGGGGCGGGTGACCTCCGGGAACTACGTCCATCTTCCATAAACGACCATGATTTTATTCAACCTATCGAGTATTTTTCAAGGGACCGGGAAAATATGTAGATAAAACGATGATTTTGTAATGTAGAAAATTAGGAAAGACAAAATTCAGGATGACACGGCACACAGGGACCAGGAAAAAATAATCACTTTATCGAGAGATTCACGACCATGATTTTATTCAACTTATCGAGTATTTTTCAAGGGACCGGGAAAATATGTTCACTAGATAAAACGATGATTTTGTAATGTAGAAAATTATGAAAGACAAAATTCAGGATGACACGGCACACAGGGACCGGGGAAAAATGTTCACTTTATCGAGAGATTCAAATTTACGAGTTTCAAATTATCAAAATATATCTTTTTTTTTATAAGTTTATAGAGAATTGTTTTAACAAATGTTCGTTAGACAAACCTTTACTCGGGTAAAACCTCGGGCGAAGCCGGGTACGTCCGCTAGTCTATATATATAAATGCCTTATTCTGTCTGAAGCTCACGGATAGAATGCGCGCCCATTGGCTGCCGGCGAACACGTGTCCTCCCTGCCCCCCTCTAGACAACCCTGTTATCATTACATACACCTGTCTATAGCGGCCATTCTAGACAACCCTGTTATCAGCAGTGTGTTACATCCACCTGTCTATACAGACCACCCTGTCCATAGCGGTCACTTTAGGCAACCCTGTTATCAGCAGTGTGATACATACACCTGTCTATACAGACCACCCTGTCTACAGCGGCCACTCTAGACAACCCTGTTATCAGCTGTGTGATACATCCACCTGTCTATACAGACCACCCTGTATATAGCGGCCATTCTAGATAACCCTGTTATCAGGTGTGTGATACATACACCTGTCTATAGCGGCCACTCTAGACAACCCTGTTATCAGCTGTGTGATACATCCACCTGTCTATACAGACCACCCTGTCTATAGCGGCCACTCTAGGCAACCCTGTTATCAGCTGTGTGTAACATCCACCTGTCTATACAGACCACCCTGTCTATAGCGGCCACTCTAGGCAACCCTAGGAAGCAAGATGTATACAAGGTGTAGACAAGATGAAGATCTAGATGAAGAATAAAACGTTTTTAAAATAAATTCGCACTCGGGTAAAACCCGGGCGTTGCCCGGGCCATTCGTCTAGTAAGCTATAAAGAATATTGTAGAACGACATTTGAAAATTATCCCGCATGTGTTTCGTTTGAACGGAAAATCGAAATTTATTTTAAGGAGAAATAACGATTATTTCTAATCTTAAGGATGAAGTTTGAAAGGATGAATTGTGAAGAGTAATGATAAACGGAAAAATAAAGTGTCCAGGTTTAGGATTCGAACCCACAGTGTTCCGCTTACCGGACAGATGTCATGTCCACTAGGGTCTAGGCACTAGATTCCTTACTCTTCACAATTCATCCTTTCATACTTCATCCTTAAGGTTAGAAATAATCGTTATTTTTCCTTAAAATAAATTTCGATTTTTCGTTCAAAAGAAACACATGCGGGATAATTTTCAAATGTCGTTCTAAAATCATAAGCCTCATTATATTGTTTTTATAAATTACTTTATAAAGATTATCCCTCACACATAAATATTCTATATTTGTTTACTCTTCAGGAGTCCTTTACCAACTTCTTTTTCAGCTAATGCCAGTCCACATTTGAATAAAGGGATTCACTTTATATCCCTATTTCTCTTTTGTTCTTTCCATCATTAATTTTCCTCAATAAAGCAAAGGCCATCACATTCTTTTGCTTGATATTTTCCTTTATGTCTTGACGTGTGTGAAATAAATTTGGCAATAATATGGGAGAGGATAAAAGGAATTAGAATAAATCGATAAGTATATGAATAAATCAAAAGGAAAGCTATCTATCTATGATATCCTAAAAGAGGCGACTGTTGGTCAGGTTTGTATCAGATACTATGATACTTGGAATATCACTGCTAGTAATATGGTCGAAATATAAATTATAATTAGATTAACGAATAATCGTGTCATTGTCGTCAAAAGAAAACGAACAAATATGCAATTAGGAAACTGCTTGGTAAATATGCAAACAACAATAGTTAGTTTTATAAAATTATGGTGGTTACTATTTAAAATATATTCGTTGTATAGATATTACTGTTATGAAAATAGAGCAATCTATAGAGATAGATCTTTAATTAAAAGACATATATTGAATCAAAATATAATTTATTTACCAATATTTTAGTTGGCTGAGCGCCAACCCTTTTCAAGGTATCACAACATAATTATGTCAACAACAAACTCACCGCTACATAACGTCACTAGAATTAAGTTATTCTGCCTATAATATATATACAGTATATATACATTTCTTTTCTCTGAATTGAATATAGGCAAAACATTTTTTAACTTAATTCTATTGACGTTATATGGAGCTGATTTTATTGTTGACATTAATATGTTGTAACACCTTGAAAAATGTTTGTGTTCAGCCAACTGAAATATTGGTAAATAAATTATATTTTAAGCCGGTATATAACTTTTTTAATTGAAGACATTACTGCATTATCTGTGGTTTTGGAATCTAGTGAAAATCCATTAATTGAAAGCTAGCCACTATAAAATAAAGAAACCATGAATCGTGTGATTAGGTTTTGTAATTTGAGTGATTATTGGTATTTAATCAGAGTCACCTTCAATAGAGAGAGCCTTTAACACAACACCAAATATTAGTCCATAATACCCATGGTCTTAAGGTTGGTTCAGTGATTTTAAGTTTGTTTTCCCTCGCCTAACATCTCCACAAAAATATCACATCCAACAATTAGGAAAGACAAATGTCGAGATGATAAGGTAATTTACTGTCATTTAAATAACTTTCCTTTTATTATTTGCCTAATTAGTCCTTGTATACACATGTAGTACAGACCATCAAATCATGGTGAGTAGAATATAGGCGATTGCGATTAATGTAAGTGCACCACAGGTCTACACATGTGAAAAGCGCAGTTCCAATTTTGTACTTACAAGTGTGCTAGAGCTCTGTTTGGATACTTTCACTCGCTGGCGGGGTTGGAGTTTGCCAGAATCGGCGGCCATTGCAGAATATTTTCAATTAGAAAAAAGTGACCAATGCGGGATTCGATCCTGGGTCGTAGCGGTCGTAAACCAACAGTTTAGATCACTAGCCCACCGTCCTCCTAACAGTGACTAACAATGAAACACCCAATGAGAGAAATTTACTGAATAACAAAATATTAAAAATAATTACATGTCCAAATAATGTGGAAATAACAGAAATCAAATAAACAGAATTTTACAAAGTTTTAACTCTATAAATTTATATATTAAACCGAATTCTTAGAAAGATATTTACGAATGAAACATATTTTCTTTAAAATAATCCCTCTCTCTATTATATTTGAAACTATTTCGATATATACAAGTCGTTTGTATACATACTAGCCGATTAATTGGCGCCTTAAATAAATGCATATATTAGTTAATAACTATAGCCTATGTGCTTTATCTGTCTATGTACTGTTGGCTTCCGTAGGCGTCTTTTACTGGGAAAAAGAAAGAGAGGATTCCATTTGGTTATTATCTAATATATGCATTTATTTAAGGAGCGACCCGCTCCAACACAATAGTTACAAAAACGAAAAAGCGAGTGGGGGGGGGGGGGGGGGGGGGTGCAAAGTCAAAAACAAAGTGTCTCGCGTAGTGGCGGCGCCATCGTAGCCACGTGATCGTAGCCAACCAATAGGAGAGCGCCATTCCAAAAAAAAAAAAAAGCAAACGGTGACAGAGATGATGACGCTCGTAACTGTATATGGAATTATGAAATTTATGTTGAATATTTTGTTTATTTCAATATTTATTGTGAGCACATCACTTTTTTTCATATATATATATAAGATCCAAAATAATTATTTTTCTCTCAAGAATAAAGACGTATAAAATTGTTTTGCCTTTAAGCTAAACTATTCACATCAGATCACACATTTTCTTAATTATATTTAATATTTATTAGAAATTTATATTTTCTCAAAATATATAAATTCTTTATTGCTTCGAAATTTTATCTCGCATAGTTATAGTTAGTTAAGCCTAGATTATCTAAAAAGGTAGCACATATTGTCTCTCTCTCTCTCGTTCATATAAAATATACGCAAAAGAAAATGCGCGTGTACTATATAAATATCTCTCTATGGGGTGTGTATATTTCTTTAAAAATAGCTATATCTTTATTTATATATATAAAATAAATCTATAAGGGAAATAAATAACGATTATATATATATATAGATGGAGATTTTGCCGGGAGGAAATTGATGTAAAGAGACAAGGGTCGCCTCTCCCGTCAAAATAAACGTCAAAACCTGACGTCATCTATTGACCGTTGCCGCAAATTCGCGGCCTCGGGTCAGTGACAAAGCCACAACACCAGCTTTGGCAAACTGAAAAGCGTCCACTTATAAAATATAGATATATATATATAGATGGAAAATATGCCGGGAGGAAATTGATCCATAGAAGCATAAGGCGCCTCTACCGTCAAAATAAACGTTAAAACCTGACGTCATCTATTGACCGTCGCCGCAAATTCGCGGCCTCGGGTCAGTGACAAAGCCACAACACCAGCTTTGGCAAACTGAAAAGCGTCCACTTATAATATATATATATATATATATAGATAGAAAATTTGCCGGGAGGAAATTGATCCATAGAAGCATAAGGCGCCTCTACCGTCAAAATAAACGTTAAAACCTGACGTCATCTATTGACCGTCGCCGCAAACTAGCTGCCTCGGGTCGATGGACGCTTCTCAGTTTGCCAAAGCTGGTGTTGTGGCTTTGTCACCGATCCAAGGCCGCTACTTGCGGCGACGGTCAATAGATGACGTCAGGTTTTGACGTTTATTTTGATGGTAGAGGCGCCCTATGCTTCTATATATATATACTCAAGAAATGATTAAACTAAACACGATTTATTTTCTAGATAAATAACTTTTTATTGTAATTACTGAGATGAAGAAAATAATTGGAGGGCATGGCTAATCAGTAGTGAACATGCCTATAGGGGTCGCCAATTAAATTAACCATCCTGCTTTCTAGAGGTCTTATATTGTCATATCATAGGTCATATATATATATATATATACGACCCACTAGGTTAATACATCCAGATGACACAATAACATACAGGACATGCAACAATTGCCCAGGTGTGGAACTAAACCTAACCCCATATTTTCATGCCCAGTAATGACCGCAGCCTTGTAGAAAATTGACATTTTGAAGACATTAGAATTACATGATTTCTCTAAGATATATTTTCAAGTTCCTTAAACCAGAACTTGTGACATTCATTTATTTCACTTAGGTTTCTTGTAGTTTTACTGTACGCTTAACTCTAATAAAATATATAAAGCACAAACATCAAAGGTTTCGCTTATCCCAAATTAAAACACTGTACAGGCCACACAGGCACAGAGAACACAAGACGGCACAACGCATCTTACACCAATAAGCACACACACGCCAACCTATGAACATATATACAACATGAGGCATCACAACACAAAGAAGCGCACACAAATACACATATAAACAGAAATACACACCATACTCGTATAAACATACATCACACATTCATATACAAATAAACACACACAAACGCCAATCTATTAACATATATACAACATGACTCATCACATCACAAAAGAAGCGCACACAAATACACACACAGAAACACAACATACTTATATAAACATACCCCACACATGCACACACAAATATTTATGATGAAGTGTAGCTAAAGACCGATTTTAAAGCATGTTAATCATATGCTCATACATGTAGAGAAGGCAGCAGCTCGACCTACAGTAACAAAATATATTATCTAAAGAAATAATAGAGTTCAAGAAAGCGGTCTAGTATATTTAACTAAAAAACCTTTAAGAGGGTTCACTATCGATGAACCAAGTCCTTCCAAAATATGTTATTACATTTGAGGGCAGTAGGAGGTGTGTCCTTCTAAAAAATAAAAGCCCTGTGGGCGCCATAATATTTTTATTTATTGAATATAGATGGCACGTTTTTTACTTTATTTCCAATTATAAATACTTAAATAAGAAGATAATATAACCCCAGCTATACAATTCGGCGCAGACGAAATATTAGGAGTTTATCCATCGTACGATCTATAACCCTTTCCATCGAGGCTAATTATTTTCTTAATTAAGAGCTAATGGTAGTTTGATTAATTAAAATCACTGAAAAATATCTCATTAATATTGTTTTAACATGCTTCCTTTACACTTACTTGATGATTCATTATTTTACAAATTACTCGTCTATAATTTATATAGTGCAAAATTTGAAAATTCAATAGTAAATATGTTTTATAAATAAATACAAATTAAATATTCACATACTTAAATAGAAGGATATATAAGCCCAACTAACCCTATAAATAAAAATTGGAAAATTTTATAGACCCGTATGATTCTTTTAAAATATTAAACAATTTATACTGCCCTTATTGCAAAGAAAATTGTTTAATTTTTAAAAGAATCATAGGGGTCTATAACAGTTTCTAATTTTAATAATAGTTGACACGATAATGCATCATAATATCACCCTATATATGGTTTAATCACAACTCCTTTGTAATAGGATATTGTAGACAATTTGACAATTAAAATAATTTTATTGACATCTTGTCAATACATGCAAAGTGCACACTCTGCACTATTTAAAGAAGAGGATATTGTAGAAGACTGTACAGTAGGTGGTCAGTTATCGTACAGTTGTTAGAACAGTTGTTTAACAGTTGTTAGTAGACAGTTGTTGCACAGGGGTTAGGATATTTGATTCACAATTGTTAGGACAACTATTGTAAAGTGTGTAGGAAAGTTGTGTTTCACAGTGTATAGGAAAGTTGTGTTGCAAATTGGTTAGAACAGTTGTACAGTTGTTTAGGAGATGTTGAACAGTTGTTATACAGTGGTTAGATAAGTTGTTGATAAGTTACTAATGCAGTTATTTTACAGCTGTTAGAACAGTTATTGCACTGTGGTTAGTAGAGTGATTTCTAGGTGGTTAGGACAATTATTGAAGAGTAGTTAGGAAGGTTGTTGCACAGTGATTAGGAGATAGTTGTTGAAGGGTGGATAATAGGTTGTTGGGCAGTAGTTGTAAGGTTGTTGGATAGTGGTTATATCACTCTCTGAACCGTGGTTAGCAAAGTTATTGGAAAATCATCAAGAAAGTTGCCATACAGTGGTTTGGATGGTTGTTGCACTTTTTAAGGATAGTTTCTTCACAGTAGTTAGGGCAATTATTGGACAGTGGTTAGAAAGGGTGTTGGACAGTGGCTAGGACGGTTGTTGTACAGTGGCCAGGACAGTTGTTGCACAGTGGTTTGAATAGTTGTTAAACAATGGTTAGAAGGTTGTCGGACAATGGTTAGAACAGATGTTGTACAGTGGTTAGGAAGGATGTTGGGAAGTGGCTACGAAATTTGTTAGACACTGGTTAGGGCAGTTGATGGACAGTGGTTAAGCAATTGTTGAAAGGTGGTTAGGTAAAGTTGTTGCATAGTGGTTAGGGCATATGCTGGGTAGTTTTTAGGGCAGTTATTGGATATTGGTTGGAAATGTTGTTTAACATTGGTTAGGACAGTGGTTGGACAGTTGTTGTACAGTGGTTAGTAAAGTTGTTGGATATTGATTAGAAATGTTGTTGGACAGTTAGAATTATCTTGGAAAGATATTCTGAAATTGATCAACTTGTTTTATTTTGTCAAGTGCCCAAAAGATGCAACGGATAGCATGTGAGCCAAGATTGTCGAGTCAAGTAATTTCATTACCGCATTTGAAGAGTTCACCTTGGATCAAGACCTCCCATACGACACCAATTGCTACCCTTGTAATATTCAGATACTTTGTTTAGTGCGTTTGCAGTTGTAAGCGGGTATCCTAAGTATTGATATTTCGTAGTAACAGACAGCTGCCGCTCACCCCGAAACCATTTGTCATTTTGTGCTAATCGACCGCCGTTTCTGAAAACCATAATTTCTGACTTGTTTTAACATTCAAGGTTAATGAATTTCTTTCGAAATATCTTTTGAGCATGTTGTTTTTAAGTGAAGGTTAACCTTTTAGATTCACTAATTAGGACAATGTGGTTTGTATATTCTTATTCAATCATAATAATAAAGTGAACCATGGCTATATATTCAACCATTACTATAATGAACCTTAAATATAGTGAACCATGGCTATATTCAACAATGGCTATAGTGAACCATGGTTATTTACAAACATGACCATAATCAAACATGGTATATTCAAACATGACTATAATCAACCATGGCTATATTCAACAATGGCTATAGTGAACCATGGTTATTTACAAACATGACTATAATCAAACATGGCTATATTCAAACATGACTATAATCAACCCTGGCTATATTTAACCATAGCTATAGTCTACAATGGCTATATTTAACCATAGCTATAGTCAACAATGGCTATATTTAACCATAGCTATAGTCAACAATGGCTATATTTAACCATAACTATAGTCAACAATGGCTATATTTATAAAATAAAAGGATTTAAAAGCGCGAATGCTTCTTTTATACATAAAACGAACTTCCACTGTCCTTACTGCGATGAAAAAATATATTGGGAGGGCTTGGCTCATCAGTGGTGAACCCTCCCAGCGGTTTCGCCAATTTAATCCACCAGACCGCTTCTCAGAGCTCTAATACTGTATTGGACCATTCTGCTTTTATATGCTACACCGAAGGATGGAATCTCAGAAATGGTTTTCAAGTAAACTATGGACATAAGCTTATAGGACAGTAGAATTACATTCAAATATTTGCTTCGAGCAATGTTCTTCAGCAAACTATAAAGACAAGGCCATTAGGAATAAATTAACACAAAGCAATAACGCGCCATCTATACATATAAAATAAAAGGATTTAAAAAGAAACCGCTGGGAGGGTTCACCACTGATGAGCCAAGCCCTCCCAATATATATTTTCATCGCAGTAAGGACAGTGGAAGTTCGTTTTATGTATAAAAGAAACATTCGCGCTTTTAAATCCTTTTATTTTATATGTATAGATGGCCCGTTATTGCTTTGTGTTAATGGCTATATTCAACAATAGCTATAGTCAACCATGGCTATATTTAATCATAGCTATAGTCAACAATGGCTATATTTAACCATAGCTATAGTCAACAATGGCTATATTTCACCATAGCTATAGTCAACAATGGCTATATTTAACCATAGCCATAGTCAACCTTGTCTATATTCAACCATAGCTATAGTCAACATTGGCTATATTAAACCATAGCTATAGTCACCAATGGCTATATTTAACCATAGCTATAGTCAACAACGGCTATTTTCAACCATAGCTATAGTCAAAAATGGCTATATTTAACCATAGCTATAGTCAACAATGGCTATAGGCAACCATAACTATAGTCAACAATGTCTATATTTAACCATAGCTATAGTCAACAATGGCTATATTTAACCATAGCCATAGTCAACCATGTCTATATTCAACCATAGCTATAGTCAACATTGGCTATATTAAACCATAGCTATAGTCAACAATGGCTATATTTAACCATAGATATAGTCAACCATGGCTATATCTAACCATAGCTATAGTCAAAAATGGCTATATATAACCATAGCTATAGTCAACAATGGCTATAGGCAACCATAGCTATAGTCAATAATGTCTATATTTAACCATAGCTATAGTCAACAATGGCTATATTTAACCATAGCCATAGTCAACCATGTCTATATTCAACCATAGCTATAGTCAACATTGGCTATATTTAACCATAGCTATAGTCAACAATGGCTATATTTAACCATAGCTATAGTCAACAATGGCTATATTTCACCATAGCTATAGTCAACAATGGCTATCATTAACCATAGCTATAGTCAACCATGGCTATATCTAACCATAGCTATAGTCAACAATGGCTATATTTAACAAAGCTATAATCACCAAGGCTATATTTAACCATAGCTATAGTCAACAATGGCTATATTTCACCATAGCTATAGTCAACAATGGCTTTATTTAACCATAGCTATAGTCAACCATGGCTATATCTAACCATAGCTATAGTCAACAATGGCTATATTTAACCAAGCTATAGTCAACAATGGCTATATTTAACCAAGCTATAATCACCAATGGCTATATTTAACCATAGCTATAGTCAACAATGGTTATAGGTAACCAAAAGTTCAGTTCCATTCTATTCGCTCTAAAGGTAAAATTTACCTGAATCTCCCTCCTCTTTATATATGTCACATTGATTTATTTCGTATTTTATGAAAACTTTCATCAGGCCTGTACTTCCTCCAATCAACAACAATATAAATACAAGGTTCGAATAAGAAATACAAATGCACCCTGGCAATACTCGTGTCATTTATCTAGTTAATTTAATTAGAAACTTAGGAGCAGTTTGTGGAAAGAGTTTAAAGGCAAATTTGTTAAAGATCCAGAGAGGGATGTAACGAGAGATTTGCATGTCTGATCTGTTTCAATTAGCGATGTGGAAAGTGATCCTTAGAGAAAGTGGGGTTTGTTGGATCTGCTAGCTTGGAACATTCTATGAGAATTGAGGAAAGATTGCATTGAAGATATAAAAATCGACCTCTTGCCTTATCCATGATTTTTATTTTGAATTGGCAATATTCTGGATATTTAATAGGTATATGGTCTGTATGGTGTATTTGAGTCGAAAAAAAGGCTTTCTTTGCAATAAATAAATCGATTATAGTATTTTTAGCTAGGAAATGTTGGATTAATTGTTTTTTTGCGTATATTTCAATTTTCGATTTCTTGTGTTACAGATTGATGTTCTAATATTTGATTGAATATGTTATATATACAACATAAAAATCAACATATATACTCTATATGTGTAACTTGCTTAGAAACAATAAATTCAATAAAATAATCCTTTTATCAATATTGAGTAAAATTAACCAGGCCTCCAGGGAAAAATGTCCTTTCAAAGCATTTTATTCTCTAGTTTTCGGGCATGGACGTCCTTCTACAGGAGAAAACTTATCTACAATATAATCTACAAGTTATCATCTTTAGAAGGGCGTCAATTTTCGAAAGCTAGAGAATAAAAAGGCTTTGAAAAGATAGTTTTCTGGAGGCCTGGTTAATTTTACTCAATTAGAAACAATAAAGTTAAAGAAAGGTCGATGACCCCTGAATAAGGCGTGTTAATCTGGTTCCATAAGACTTTACACACATAGCGTGACTTCAAAGGTCTTATAGTTACCCCGTTAGAGAATAACCCGGATATAAAAAAGCCTGAGGCATGGAAAATACGATAATGATTGGGTGCAATACGAAAAATCGTTCTCTAAGTAGAATCTCATTGGAGGCACCGGCCACCATTCTGTAGCCGTAGCTATCCTTTCCACTTCTAACCACTGGAATCTTTATTCCGTTTTATTACCACATATACTTTTTAATTGATTATTGGAAGTTTTATAATAAATTAATATTTATATTTGAATATAATGTGTGTATAGAGAGATATAACTGAACAATAAATTTACATTCATAGACAAAACTTATGGAAGTTGTACCTTTCAGCATGTATATCGGGATTCAGTTAGCAACTCTGAAAGATATTTGATACACAGTGATTTCTATTGAAG
Organism: Cordylochernes scorpioides; assembly: GCA_030710605.1. Lineage (NCBI taxonomy): Eukaryota > Metazoa > Arthropoda > Arachnida > Pseudoscorpiones > Chernetidae > Cordylochernes > Cordylochernes scorpioides. The sequence continues at coordinate 30,714,070 of CP092876.1, forward strand.
ATATTCTAGATACCTATGTGTAAACTAAATTGTATCTGTTTTCTTAAAAAAAAAAAAATCAGACAACCGGGGACATAAAATACTTTTCACTTCCTTAAGTTTTGTCGCGAAGAGAGTGTAGAGTAAAAAAAAAGAATAAATATATAAAATTTATAACTACATTCTTTTAAAAAAAATTATAAATGTGGTATGAAAGGTGGAGAAATAAAAACACCACAAGTTGTAAGAAGAACCCAGGCAACCAGGGAGAGAGAGAGACGGGACCGGCACAGCCGGGCGGCCGTTTGTGTCGCACACAATCCCCAACTGTCTTAAAAGCCCCAAGGTGTTAACTAACGGGCCCCAGTGGTCGTCCCTTGGAATGTCGCTGGTATCTCAAGTGGCCGGACTTTACCCTCCTGTCTGGGTTGTCTGTCGGTTGGCTTTATTATTCCTGGAAGAGTATATATTATGATATATATATATATATATATATATATATATATATATATATATAAATATATACTCTTATCATATACAGACTTGTCATTTGATTGTAGCTGATGCCAAATAAAAATACAAGTGATCATGGAGCAGACAAAGAAGGGCATATAAAATAAAGTTATTAAATATATTCGCCGAAATATATCCCACGATAAAGATGCGAAGACGAAATATTTCTTCAATTGTAAATCTTTTCTGAGATTTATAAATTTTCAGTCTTTCAACTGGAGTAAAATTACTAGGAACGCTCTGGGTTACAAAGATAGTTTTATTTACATACCGCGGTAAATTTTTAATAGATTAAATATCATAATATGTGTAGAAGGAAAATTGAAAACATATTTTGCAAAATTAGATAAGGTATTGTTAAGTCGTACCCAGACGCTATTCGTGTTCTTTGTCTACTCAGGATGCCACAAAGATACACATGTGAGTTCTAAGGAAGGCAGAAAATGTTCGAGCTTTTTATGTCTCACTAAACAGAAGGAATACAATGAGTGGGACTTGCCTTCAACTTCCCCGTCAGTAGGATCCTTGGCGCCGTGGACGTCCTCTTGTGAAGCGTTCAGCTCCACACTATACACGTCCAGCCTGGCCCACACCGCCTTGTAGGTCGCTCCGATGTCAGGCTCTCCTGGCACCGCCTTGTAGAATCATCCACACGCTCGGAGGCAAGTCGCCACGTTTTCTCCTTGCCGCAGATGTAACCAGACTCTGTCCTCCCCACACAGGAATGCTGTTTTTGGCGCCTGTCAAATGGCAGCGGGGGCAGCTGGAGTTCACCCCTCTTTCCCCAACTTTACTCTGGTCTCTCGGCCTTGACATCCACTTTACAGTATGCTTCCATGAAGAGAGAAATAATTAAAAATGGGATAGTGCCGAATAAAGAGAACTACTCCTAGTATTCCTTCTGTTCAATACGACTTATAGCGCTAACCTTTGCCGCATCCTTACGAACTCACGTTTATATCTTTGTGGCATCCTCATTAGACAAAGAACACGAACAACGTTTCGGTATGACCTAATAATATGTTACCTTTATTTAACTTTTGTTAACAGTTTTCAAGTTTTTTACTAGGGTGATAAACACAATGCATTGTTTAAATGCATATTTGAAAGGAGAGGTGCCACATCGTGTGAATACAAACATATAATGATAGTATATATATAATTCATAAATATGTCTTAATATATAAATTGCTATAGTAGTAAAGTTACAAAATTTCTACATAGAAATAGTCTCACATATAAATTTAACTATTTATCATTATCTATAACTAGTCTCTTAAATTAAATATTTCTTTATATTCAAAGCAAAAATTGACAATAGACATTAAAATAGTTAGTGCAGATCTTAACTACACTTTAATTTAACCCAGTCAATGGCTACCCACTCCAACCAAGTTTCAAATACTCGACGTAATCACCTCTCATTGTAAAAGTTGGTTACAGATAGATATTGATTTTTCTTTCAAAATATATAAGTGCCTTGTTATACCATTGTTAGAGAATACCATTTTAGAAATTAATTTCCTATTGTGTATGAAATAATAACTAAATTGCCTCTTTCTAACCAGATATATCCCAATAATAGATTATATATATTTACATCTTTAAATAAAAAGGCATATATAGTATCAAAATATAATTTATTCTACCAATATTTCAGTTGACTGAACGCCAACCTTTATCTAGGTCAGTTATGTTATGTAGTCAAGTTATGTGGCGCTGAGTTTGTTGTTGACACACATTAAAATGTTATAATACCTTGATAAAGGTTGGCGTTCAGCCTACTGGAATATTGGAAAAATAAATGATATTTTGATCCAATATATGCCTTTTTATTTAAAGATATATTTATGGATTGCTCTATTTTCAAAAAATATATATATTTACATATGGCAAAGTGTATATTTTATTCTACACAATACTTTATTCATTTTACAATATCAGTACTTAGGTTAGCTTTGAAAGAGAGAATATCTACAGCAGGAATAAACACTCGTTATTTACGAGATAGACATTTTTTACTAAGTTATGATTTGAGTTATATAATTTCACCATTTAGTTAATATATATATTTTCGACAATCTATTTATTGTTTTGAATACAAAATCTAAAAACATTAACCTCAAACAATGACTATTCCTAAAAAAAAAAAACACCCTTTACATCGCATTAACCACCGTAAAATTTACACGACACGAAAACTAAATTTTTCAATTCCATTCAGATACGTTTCGCTCTAAATAATCCAAGAAGAACAACATATGACTTAACCTTGGTCAGACCAATCCGTGTTAGACCTCACACAAGATATCTTTTTTCAGACACGATTAGCACAAATCTCGAAAAAAACTGATTCTAGTATAATCCTTGTTTCATCCATTATCCCCCCACGCAGACTAAACCCCAGAAAGTATCACCCTGGTAATGTTTACGATCGAAAATAGTCCCTCCATCTTACCTCTGATTAGAAGTGCCAACGACAACCGCGTCTCCCCATGGAAAACAAAAGTTTATGACAGCTTGGATATCATACTTCAACAACCTCAACTAATGACTCTTCAAACGTTGATTTATCCACGAATCATCCCAATGTTTTACCCTGCAATCTATTCTATTCGATATACACCACTTACACACATTCCTCCATCTTAGAAGAATTTACATTTGCATACATACACAAACGCTGATTTATCCACGAATCCTCCCAAAGAATTACTTAGCAATCTATTCTATTCGATATACACCACATACACACATTGCACGCATATCAGAAAAATTTACATTTGTATACATACACAAACGCTGATTTATCCACGAATCATCCCAATGAATTACCTAGAAATCTATTTTATTCGATATACACCACATACACACATTACACGCATATTAGCAGAATTTACATTTGCATACATACACAAACGCTGATTTATCCACGAATCCTCCCAATGAATTACCCTGAAATCTAATCTATTTGAATTACCCTACATACACACATTACACGCATATTAGCCGAATTTACATTTGCATACATACACAAACGCTGATTTTTCCACGAATAATCCCAATGAATTACCTAGAAATCTATTTTATTCGATATACACTACATACACACATTGCACGCATCTTCTCAGAATTTACATTTACATACATAGACAAACGCTGATTTATCCACGAATCATCCCAATGAATTACCCTGAAATCTATTCTATTCGATATACAATACATACACACATTGCACGCATCTTTGCAGCATTCACATTTTTTCCATTTATAATCACAACACATAGCATAAAAGGTACATTTTAGTTACGAAAACAGTTTGCAAAATATTCTGAACAACAAAGTCATTTGTCTAATATACAGAAACCTATTCTAATATCAGGTGTAATAACGTCACAAAGACAAAATGACACTCTAATTTATCTAAATAAATTAAACACAATTTCCACTATTATTGTTAACAAATAGAATTGTAAATATTTAGAATGATTTTTTTATTACTCATTGATTTTCAAATTTTATTTCTTATATTTAAAACAAAAATTATAATATATTTAAAATTTACACATTAATTTTAGATTATATTTTTCATTCACGAATTTTAAAATCAGACTTTGTATTGTTGATTAGCTTTTTACAAATTTTAAAGCCCATATTACATATTCATTTTCTCTCTCTTTTATCTCTTTCTTAATCTTATTTATATATATTCATTAAAATATTTTATATATAACCTTATATAATCTCATATGATAATAATAATAAATTATCATATATCTCATGATAAATCAGTTTCAATCTCAATCTTTCTCTCTAAACATATCCAATTGTAACTCGTCAATTAATACTAAATATTCAACATAAAAATCTCTACATTGTACGCACACCATTGAAATAAATAGGAAAAGCGCAAAATCTGGCATACCTTTTTGTGAGGAACATTTTTTTCAACTAATGTACAATCAATGGGCATTTTTAATCTTTTTATATAATTTTAAAATGTCGTTAATTTTTTCATTCATTCATGTGGAAAGATCCTTTATTTTTATAAATCCCCAACTTTATATTCATTTTACTCCAATGCAATTTCAAATCTTCACCTCACCAACTTTTTAACTCTCATTTTTCTTAATTTTTAGTTTAGAAAATTCTTTTTTCAATGTAATTTTATCGTTCTAATTTTAAAAAACTTTATTTCAACTTTTAAAACACTTTTACTTTAAAAAATTGAAACTTTCATTTTATATTTATAACACATATCTCTCTCAAGAAAGACAGATATTATTCCGAAATTTAATTTATCGAAATTTTTCAGACATCATGCCTCAACCTTTAATTTTCTTCTTTCTTCTCTTCAATAACAGCATGTTTCTATTTCTTGAAACTTCATTATTTTTCTCATCTTTCACCCTCATCAAAACATCTTACGTTTTCTTATCTTTGATTTCCCTAGCATTCGTTTTTTATTTTATTATTATAATATTCTGTTAGACACACCTCTCTCTCTCTCTCAGTTTTGTTTCAGTATACACATTCCCTACATTGAACCTCAATCACAGAGAGGTAATGCATTTTCCCATTTGGCCACAAAGATGCATTTTTATCATTCAAAATAGGTTGATTTGTTAATATGACTCGACCCTAAATGTCTAATTCTAAAATCCTACTAGACTTCAATGATATATTTTATTGCCATACAAGCGAACGTCAATTATTCCTTTATTTTTTTTTATCTCAAGAGAACGTTCATAAATTTGACGACCTTATCAATTCTATTCTTTAGTATATTATCTCTCTGTAAAAATTCTCCTTTCGTATTACACGGCGTTTTGTTGACTATGCTGAAGAGATGACTTCATTTCAACCTTCCATTAGCCTCTTTTTAATGGTTTCCATCACTTTTTCAACTATAGCGTTCTTCGTACTTTACAAATCTCTTACTTTCTATCTTGTCGTTTTCCTTCACCTCATCATGCAGGCCTTATCTTCTCCATAGTCCGTATGTGTCTATACTCACACTGTACCATACCACCCAAATTAGATCTCACTCTCAAAGAATATGCTGCACCTATTCCTCTTTGAAAGGGGGAACATCCTGTCATATATTAATACCGCAATAAGAAATGTATCTTATAAGGATATTTAAATGAAGATAACTGAGTGGAAGTATAATAAGAGAAAAAATAATGTTGGCCAGTAAGAACATAACCCTAGTCGACATTATGGTTCCCTACTATAAACGGGCATTTCTGGGAACTAGGGATCACCGCCTCATTCCCCCTTAGCGGTCAGTGTATTGATCCTACAGAGAATAGCATCAAAATACCCTGATGATCAGGGGCAGTCCTCTGAAAGGGCGCCTCCACGCCGGTTGTTACCAGGGTGGACCTTGGACTTTCTCTTTATTCTCCGAACTATTCCTATTGGATATTGCTCTTGGATTCTGTCTCACACACATGAGTGCGTTCTTGTCACTACCACGACCGCCTCGCCAATCTCTACATATTATATTTATATATAATATGTATATATACACCCATATTTGATAAGTTAATTTCTTTTATATATTATATTATATTTAGAGTTATATATTAAAATATAAAAAAGGCATATCCTGACCAGGCTCACATGAGCATTTCTAGATGGCAGAGCGCCATCTAGTGGAACAAAAATAAACTAAACGTTTATTTAACCTTTTCCGTGATATTTGGCCAACCCAATAATTATATATAAATTTATTATATAAAAGAAAACTTTCTATGTTTATATTATATATATTATGATGCATTAGCGCCCCATCTGTTATCAAAATTCGAAACTATTATAGACGCGTATAATTCTTTTTAGCAGTAGAAATTGTTTTATTTTAAAAAGAATCATACGCGTCTATAATAATTTTGAATTTTGATATTATATATATAGAAGGAAATTTTGTTGAAAGACTATACTTGATCCAGATAAATTAAGTTCAACTTTACACTAAAACAGACGCTAGACTAAGCGCAATCTATAACACATATATACGAACAAATTAAATATATTTATTGTCTATTTTACTTTAATATATAAGCGTGAAGGCTACATATTGCAAAATATATATTTGTAAAAATATACTACCAAATCCTATACTATATTAGATAGAGAATCAAAAGAAATTTGATTTTTCTAAGAAAAACAGACGATAGCCTGCCTAGCAGAATGTGGATAACAAGCTTCATAAAAACTATTTATTTTACCAAGCGAAACTTTTCAAATCTATATAATCCAGCAATATTTCTCCGAGTTGGATTTTTTGGTAAAATATATATAGAGAAAATTCATCTTAAATATTTAAAAAATAAAATAATTTTATATAGAAAGTTGTGAACAAATATTAGAAACATTCCTAAATATTTCATTTACCGTCAAAACTTTTATATTCGATGAATTGTAAACTATATCAATTGTATTTATTTCAAATATTTCTTTACTATTTATTTTTTAGATATATTTGAGAAACATCTATTGACGAATATATTGTTATGTTTATAAAGTAAGTAAGAAGGATGAATCCGTAACCAATTTAACTTCTCATATATTATTTATTATTAATAGAAATTATACAAAACAAATCTTGGTATATATGTAAACATGAAAACAACAAAGACAATAAACATTATATATAAGTTCCTTTTCAAACATGAACTCACCTATAGCCATTGTTACTCTGTGTAATATTCCAACATATATTAGAAAATATTTCAAAATATCTAATTTTAGTTAATTAATTCGTAGTGCACACACCTTCATATGTGAAATTTAAACATAAATCAATATTTTCAAAATATTTCAAAAAAATCCTAATTATGTTATTCTCTAAAGACAATTTTCGACAGAATTTTTTTAAAATAAATATATACATACTAATAGGTAAGATAAACATCTATATAAAAACACCCTTTGCATAATTGATCATCAATTATTTATAATTAAATTAATTATTCAAATAATTATGAAAATATTATATATAGAAGTTTATCTTTAGTCTTCGTATATCAATGAATATTATAATTTTATCTTAAACTTAGAAGCTTTGAATAAAAGAAAAGCGTTTGAAAAATTTGAAAATGCTTTGACAATATATTTTCTTTTACAAATTTGTAAAAGAATCATACGTGTCTATAATAATTACGAATTCTCATAACAGATGTCGCGCGCTAATGTATCATAATATATTTATAATATATATGGAATACATTACAACAATATATAAACAATAAACAACAAAGATTAATCATATTGAAGCATTATTATCAAGACAATACAATAGCATCAATAGAAAAATAGACCTGCCGGAAACTTACTGTATGATATATCCTGATAATATTTAATAATACCAATAGATTATATTCATAAAACCTTATAAAACATAGTTTTGAAAATAATAAAATTTCAACCAATATGCTAATTTCTAAAATTAAACAAACAATGGTCAATATGCAAATACAAACTAAATAGATAATAATAAAAATATATATATATATTGTAGCGATTAAAAATAATTAAATAGGTTTCCGAATTACTTTAAATATTTATTTAATTAGTTATAGTAAAGATTTTAAATATAAAATAAAAGTTACTATTTACATGAGCCAAATCGACCCAGCAGTTAGAGCAAGAGAGGAGAACTGAGTTTTCTCCCTTCCACGTGGCTCCACTGTTTTCCCCGACCTGTCGGTCCAGTCCAGATAAGAGGGAATACTCTGTCCTCCTGACAATATATATATGTTGTATTGAAATATTTTATTTAAAAATGTTATGTTAAAGTGTTGTTTTATTTTAAATTATAATTTCATAGGTATAAAAACTCTGTTTTAATCGACCGCCAGAGGTCACGCTTCTACTATATAAACTGATTGTTGTTCTTCCCCGTTGGGCCGACCCAAAACTTTGTAATTATGTAAATAATCTTTTCATTTTTTTATTCTTACGCCTTAAGCCAGGCAGTACTTTTACCGAATTATGTTTATCCTAAAACTCAATTAAAGCAACCTTTCCGATCAAAACTGTTTTTATTATTGTTCTTTCAATATTTATGCCACGACTGCACCACCATAGCATAATCACCAAGATGATCCAAAACAACAGAAATCTTATCTTTTTTTTTAAATTTATATAATATATATATATTTACAACATCAAACAATATGAAAAATCTATCTTAATATTTAAATGTATATATAAATCAGTTAGCATTTTAACGGCGTTTATATGTTTCTATGTACTCCTGTAGAAGGACAGGGATGTCCGAAAGCTTTTGTCCGAAGATTACGTTTAATAAAGATAAAGAAACTCTTCTCCAGAAACCTGTAGCATTTGTTTGATATATGGAAAGAATTAAAATACCTCTTTCAAGACCCCCTCTTTAGATAAATTATATGAATGGCATGATTAATGAGAGGACATACTCCCTTGGTTTAACCATACCTTTGCAGTTTCAAAGAATCAATTTCTAAAACGGCTCTCTCTAGCATTGCAAGATGCAAATTTTATAAGACAATCAACAACTAAAAGAAAGATAGATCAGTCTGGATAAACCGGTGAGAGGGTTTAATACTGATGAACCATAATAAAGACATGTTAACTGAAAAACCTTAGAAAAAAATTAATTCCACTTACCTATGAACAATCCAGATTTCATTAAATTATTATAAAAAATATTATACTATTGAATTAAAAGTAAATATGCAAAATTGATTAGTTTTGAAATGGAGAGAAGTTTTTCTATGTATAAACATCATTTAGTTAAAAGAAGGAGATATTTTACTTCAGGAAATAGTATGAGTAAAAGTATAATTTAGTATAATGCCTTTTTAATTTAATGAATAATTTTTATTTTCGATATAATTCAATTACTACATATAGAAGGATTAGCATATTCTAATTATTCATTAAGATTATAAGTGTATGGGGTGTTTTTATTTATATATGAGTAATAAATTTGCTTTCATATAAATTTAAATAGATTAAAAATTTTATTTTTAACATTTTTTTTTTAGAATTTTCCTGCAACTTCTAGAATTTTGCACCTAAAAGTCTCACTTTTACATATCATAAATATTTTCATTCACACCATTCTATATCTACGTCTATACAAACATCCTCGATAAAGAAAGGCGAGTTGCTTCTCGAAATATTGGAACAATAAAATAATTATAAATCCAATATATGCATCTTTTTCAAATATTACAATATATATGCTGAGATATCATTAAAATATATATTCTTTCTGAAATTACTTATTTAATAAAAAGGTAAACTCATTGTAACTCTAATTAAAATCAAAATAAGTCAACAAGATTGATGAGTTTCTAATGAAATTCTTTTGAATGTTGTCAAAAAATTTAATGACACTTTCTGGAAGATAAAAAAAAGTATTATTTGGAAGCTTTCAGGTCTTGCTCTTTCTCAACACTTATTTTACCTAAAGGCTGAGAAAGTTAATAAAGGAAGCACCCAATAAATATTTAAAGAAAACTTTAAATATTTATACTTAAAATAAGAAAACCTTTTTATTTATTACCAGTTGCAAATAAGACACGCTATATCCGATCTGGATAATTTCGCGTGAAACTATTTACAATAATTCATATTGTAGTAGAGTTGGTAACAGAATTGTCAAAAATAAAATAAACAATAAAGAAAAGAACATTGAATAAACACATACACTAAACAAATAAGCATCAACATAAGCAGATAGAAGAAAGGGCAAGGTAGTATATAAAAAGAAAACTTGCATTAAGTTATTCATTTAATTATTGTCAACATAGTATATTCCTTATATAAAAAGGTTTACCTGGATATGTTTAAGAAAAAATATATTTCTAAAAATATTTCGAGAGATTGCTCCATCTTTATCAATTTATTGCACAATAAACTTTATTTGCATTCAACATTCACCATTTACATGTAAATTGAGTTTATTGTGCAATCAATTAATCTGTAAATTGTTTTTCTCGAATACACACAATACTTTAGAATTTGATTTAATTTAACTAAATTTACATACCAACCCTTTGTACATATATCATTTGTGTTCATATTTTTTTCTATTTTCATCTTACTAACCTGCATACTAATTCTGTACATATTTAAAATATCTTTTCAAAATTTTGTTTATCTTTAAAGTACAAGTGTCCCTAGGGGGACATAGCGCTCTAAGTCTTAATAAAGAATTGTGCAATAAATTGATAAGAAATAATTTGAGAAAAAAGTTTTTCTTCAACATATCCATGTATTATATATAAACATATTTAATGGAGATCGCCTTTTGACTTAATCACAGTATATTCCCCAATTGCCAAAATTTCAAATTTATATTTAATATCGCTTGAATTTAAGCTTAAAAGCCCTCCTTTTATAGTAGAATATTAGATATAAGAATATTAGATAATAAGAATAACTATATATATAATAAAATAAAATAATTTGTTGTCTTGTTTAATTATTATTTCACGTAATAATGTTTTTATGGAAAGCCTAAGCGCTACAGATAAAATAAATACCAATTTCAAACTTTGGTATTTTTCAATGAATTTATAAAATACACAATACAACATATATTAATATAATAAAAAGGCATAAATTGGATACAAATATTTATTTGCCAATATTTCGTTTGTTTGGGAGCCAAACTTTGTCATGGCCTTACATATTGTTGTATATGCATGTGTGAATTTTGAAAATAGAACAATCCATACCTAAATCAAGAGTTATAAAAAAACTATATTGGATTATATAGAAAAATTCATTTGCTATAATATTTCGGTTTGTTGAACGCCAACCTTTAAAGAGACATTGCATTTATATATATTTATATTGTGATATACAAAATGTAATGTCTTGACAAAGGTTGGCATTCAACTAACCGAAATATTGGCAAATAAATCTTTATATTCAATCCAATATAAGCTTTTTTTAAATAACAAATGATTTGAGTATGGATTGTTATATTTTCAAAATATATTTATGTTGTAAATATTTTCTTTTTTTTTTGCCATTTTATTTTTTTATGTGAATAATGCTATTTTATTTTCATAGATGAACCCTGTGATGCCGCCGTCGAGAAGTCCAGATGGCGCTGTATATATAAAAAGACAAATTGTTGTTTTTGCCTGGGAGAGAGAGAGAGTTAGGCTTGTTTCATTTCTTTTATCATGTAAATTGGCCCTAATTTAGTTAAGATTAGGTAATCTACATATAAGATGCCTCAATTTTCGATTACTATTTAATATCCGTAAACTTTGACTTTAGATTACCAAATAAACTAGTCAATAGTCTTCACCAGCTCTTTTTATTTCTAAAAGATCATCATATAACATATATATATATATATTATAAAAATGAATAGAAATGAGATTTTCTGTTGTATTTCGATCATGTTGAGGATTATGGTAATGTAATGCAGTCGTGGTTGAAATCTTTAAAGTATGATAATGAAAAATACTTTCGATCAGTAATTTAATTGAGTTAAACGAATATATAAGAAATACATAATTTGATAAAAGTAATGCCTGGCTTAAGGCGAGTAAAGTTTTCAACTAGCAATAATCGCGCCTCGGAAGTTCCTCACTGGCTACGATATCGCCTCTGCGCAAAGCTTAAGGCGAGTAGAATAAGGAAAACAAAAGATTATTTACATAATGTACAAAGGTTTTAGCCGGCCATCGGGAAAGAACAACAACGAGTTTATATATGCAAAGCGTGACCTCTGGCGGACGATTTAACAGAATATTGGAATCTATGATATATAATTTTAAATAAAATAATATTTTTATATAACATATATATATATATATATATATATATAAAGTACAATTCAATGATATTTTGTCAAATAATATTTAGGTGTAAGTTGCAAGCAAAATCTATAAGAGAACTCGATGAAAGTAACGCACACAAATAATCTCAGAGTCATTTTATTATGAACAAGCTACTTGAAAGGAACGTCCTAATTAAAACCTTTTCGAAAAATCCACAGATTAATTAGAAAAGTTCTTTTTATATTAAGGAGGAACTAATTAAAAAGATCACATATATATATAAATCTTACCACAAGATAAATTTGATTGTAATTCTATCCAGTTTTATTTTATATAAGGAATTGTTTTCACGATAATATTATTATAATTTCTTAAATGATTTCACATATAATTATTTGATTGAATTATATTTCAATACCTCAATTTAAAAAAAAAAACTCTCTGAATTATATATAGTTTTAATATGATTATATATTTTATACAAGAAATATGAACAAAATGTGAAATATTTATCTCTTTTTTCTTTAAAGAAAATTTCCATATTGAAAATGAATATCTAATAGTTCAATATCGTTTTGAAAATATGAAATATGAAAATTTTCATATTTCATTATTTCAAAACGATATTGAACTATATGAATAATCATTGAAAGGAAAATATTTATTTATGAAGCTCTTTATTAAACAGTTTTTAGATAAAATATATACACACACACTTGAATACATATACTATTTTAATACTCATGTTCATCCCTGACTTTACAATTTATTAAGTTCAACAAGCAGTCCAGGGCTAGAATTCTTCAACCACTTTTATTTCTCTAGCTTTCGGGGGCCAACATGCCTTTCAACATGAGAAATAGAAATCATGTTTGTCCCCTTAAGCTAAAGAAATAAAAATAGTCAAAGAAATCTAGCCCTGTATACTTTTTATATTATTGAATTACAACAACAACAACAACAAAACAACTTTATTAGGGCGTCTTGCCCTTTACAGATTCGCCGTGGAATTACAGACAATATTAAACACAAGAGAAAAGGGAGAGATAGAGTATTTACAATTAAGGTATGGTAAACAGGGTGACTTTTTATTGTGCCCCTGTTCTTCTCTCTTCCACGAGTGCAATTTTATTTACAACCGCTTTTTGATAGTTGAACAGTTCTATTGCCCAACTTTTCTTATCTGAAACAGTTTTTATTAGCTTTATTGAGTTCAAATGCGGTCTAGGAAGACTTTTCAGGATCTTTTTTCTCTTTCCTTCCAGATCCCCGCACTCAGCAATATAATGGTATATTTCATCGGTTATCTGACTTCCGCATAACCTACAGTACAAATCTTCTTTCTTAATTACGTAAATATGATTTTCTTTGATCAATGTTGATATTAATCTGATCTGTGCAATAAAACTCACTAAAGCTGAGGACAAATTGCATGAAAAATAATGTTCTGGAATGAATGAATCATAAAGTAACCTATAGTTTGAGTATGTTTTCGTAAGAGATAATTTTGCCAGATCTTGATGCAATAGCTGTTCAATTTTTATTTTTAGTATATTCGGAAGTTCGATCTGTATGTCATCATAATTTAACCTATAGTTTAGCCGTGTGAGTCCACAATGATTGATGATATCCATGATATTTTTACAGAATCCTATAGGTTTTTTTTGTCATTAAGGGAATTTCCTTCAATCTATTCCAGCATAGCTTAGGTAGTCTATTGTCTTCCATTTTTTGTAATCTAATGAAATATTTCATAATTAATTTGATCGTTGTAAAAGTCAGAGATATTCTGCCTGTTTACAGCCTTACAATATACCCTGGTATATATCTTGGTAGATTCAGAAAGTTTTTGATAAACGTATTCTGTATTTGGTCTATAATATCAGTATTGTCCCAAGCCCACACAGGGGCCGCATAGAGTAGTATTGATTTAATAACTGAGTCAAATAAATTCAGTGCAACTTTTAATGAGTTAATTTTTTCCTTTTTTATCAGTCTAATAGTTGCATTTATTGCCGTATTTGCTTTGGCTTTATAAAAGAGGGCTACCTTTTTGCTATTATTAGTGGTAGTGAATGGATATCCCAAATATGTAATATTGGACGCAACAGTCAGTGGGATGTCCCCCCAGTACCAGTTTTCGTGTCTTGCCGGTCTTCCTCATTTCTGAATACCATAATTTTGGACTTATTTTCATTTAAAACTAATTTGTTATTATCCAGGTAAGACTTTAGTAAATTGATTTTAATTTGTAGATTAATTTTCGATTCTCCAATTATGGCTATGTCATCCGCATACAGAAGTAGGTGTAAAACACCAAAATCAGGGAGATTAAATCCTGTAAGTGCTGAATTATTATAAAGTTCTATTAGGTCGGCCATATATAATATAAATAAAAGTGGGGAAAGTGATTCTCCCTGCAACACTCCAGAATTAATTTTCACATTACTTGAATATTGCCCTTTCCATCGGATAGTAATCTTAGCTTCTTGGTAAAGGTTTTTTATCAGCATTACAAATTTATTGCTAATGCCCATTTCATGCAATTTTTGCCAAAGTAAATCATGTGGGACTGTGTCGAAAGCTTTAGTCAAATCGACGAAGAAGACATATAGCTTACCTCGTTTTCTTCTCAAAGATAATTGGATGAGTGAATTTAGTAGTCGTATGTGGTCAGTGCATGATCGGTTCTTACGGAAACCTGCTTGATTTTCTAAAATGATCTCTCTTTTTTCTATCCAGTTGTTTAATCTGTTTCTTAGTATTGTAGTAAATAATTTAGATATATTACTGCAGAGGGCAATCCCTCTATAATTTGTTGGGTTATTCTTATCACCGCTTTTATATATGGGGTGTACTATTGAGTTCGTCCAGAGTTGCGGGTATTTTTCTGTGGACATTATTTTGTTGAATAGGTTTTTCAATTTAGTTAAAGTCTGTGTCGGTAAATTCTTTAGCAACTCATTTGGTATACCATCGAGTCCCACTGCTTTGCCATTCGCTAGTTTTTTAACTACATCATAGATCTCTTCAAGGGTTATTTCCGCGTCTAAATCTGGGTCTTTCCAACCAATCATCTGGTTTAACGTAAAAGTAGCTTCTTTATTTTCTTTGTTCAGTAAATGTTTATAAAATAAAAACCATTCTTTTATATCAATCTCTCCTTGTATTATTGTTTTTTTTTCTAAAGGATGCAATGGCATTCCAGAAGGATTTGGGATCTTTGGCGTTTTTTATCATTTCATTCTTGTCCTTGTTAAATTCATCTCTTTTTCTTTGCAGGAGCTTAAAATATTCCCTCCTAGCCTCACTATATTTCTGGCGGTCGTGTATGTTATTTGAGTTCCTACATCTTTGTAAACTTACTTTGGTCGTTTTTTTCATAATGTAACAATGTCATACCAAGGTTTTGAAAGTTGATGTCGTCGTTTTGCAAATTTAATTATATTTGCCGATTCCATTGCCGTGTAGATCTGTTTAATAAAATTTACTGTTTTTGTGTTAATATCGGTTTCGTTTCCATCTTCAATATCACTTAAATTATGTTTTAGCATCTCCACATTTTCTTTCGTCCACATGAATTTTCGAGTTAGTATTTCATTGTTATACGAGGTTTTAATAGCTTTATACCCAGTATTAATTTGTAAAACAATTGGTAAGTGGTCTGAATATGAAAGTTCTTCGATCCACATATCCGATATGATCTGTGTTAAACCGTGTCGGTACATAAAATAATCCAAAAACGATGAACCTCTTTCTGAAATAAAAGTGAATGAGCCGTACGTATCTCCTTTAGTTCTGCCATTAGCTATTGTTATAGAATTTGAATCTGGGAAGGAAATTAGTTTTTCAGATAGTTTCGAAGATATTAGATCTTTAGATTTCCTATATTTGTTGAGGGATGAATTTAGTTTCAGTGGGTTATGGAAGCCTCCAGCATTGCCTATTCTTATATTGATATCACCGGCTATTAGCACTTCGTTACCTTCACTCATGTGATATTCAATGTGCCTAAGTAAATTTATTAAATTTTGTTCTTGTAATGCATTAGGAGGTAAAAATACAAACAATAAACAAATACTCTCGGTGGTTTTGTCTAGAAATTTGTGCGTCAAGACAGATATCCAATAAGGGTTTGTTTCGATTTTTCTAACCGTATGTTGAAATATATTTTTTAATCCAATCAGAATTCCCCCCGAGCCCCTTCCCTTTAGTTCTGTTTTCATTGCTGGGCTTTGAATTATGTAGTATTCCTCTGTTAATAATTCGAAATCATTAGTAATCCATGTTTCACTTAGTGCAAAAAGTTCGTATTTTTTTAGGTATTCAACGGTGGAAATATTGATGTTATTCTATTATATCCATTTTTATTCCATTGTAATATTTTAATTTTAGTATCTATATGTTTGACCTGGGTTACTTGTTTGTCTTTTATTGCCGATTCACAGTTTTTCGTATGTGGATATCTAATTTTAGTTGTATTTCTATCTGATATATTTTTCGTAACCATTGGGTTTTTAAATTTAGAAGTTTTAGCCGTGAGTGTTTTATCATAAAGTGGCTGTACGGTCACTATATTAGAAATCTGATTATCAATCTGGAAAGTCCTATTTACATTTAGTGTTATGTTCTGTTTTTGCTATATCTTATTTCCATTATTATTGACAACTTGGCCATTTACAGCTTCATAGACTACACCGTTTACAATAAGTTTATTATCTCTCAACTTTGATCGAGTGCCTTTTTCAAAAAGTTCTTTCCTTTTTGCATTAAGAATAAGCCGTTGGTCTCTAATCTTTTTACTATAATCTTTGTTTATGTAAATTTTGCTATCTCTAAGTTTAGTCGTATTTTTGAATAATTTAATTCTATCCTCATATTCAGGCAATGAAATAAAAATAGGCGATTTATTAGCCTTTCCAAGTCTATGGTATTTAGTTATATTTATATTTTCTAGAATCTGCATTTTTTCTTTTATAATAGATTTAACTTTTTGAAGACTTTCAGCTGGTCCTTCATTCGCTTCTCCCTCAACTCCGTAGAAAACGAGATTTGGCTCCCGCAGCTTCATCTCCAGAAAGTCGGTCCTGGCTTCAATTTCCCTTAACTTAGTTACATTCTCAGAGACTATCTCGTTCGTAGCAGCCAAGGTTTCCACACAAGTTGTTACCTTCATTTCAACTCCAAGAAGTCTCTGGTCCCACTCTATCATTCTTTTCTCGATTTTTGACAATCTCGTATCTATTCTCTCGCCGAGATTTCTCATCTCTGATGACATTTGGACGATCATTGTCTTCAACTCAGTATCAGCCGATTCCTTCACTGTGGGAGTTGGCTCTGTAAACAAAGTTGTCTGCTTTTTGGGGCCAGGGTTAGGCTCAATACCGCTGATCATTAGGAGTAAACAAATGACCTGGATACAATAGCCCCTGGATATGTTCAGTAGTAGTATAGGAATGCCATCATATCCAAATCCAGCGTTTGATTTCCGATACATTCTCAGTTTGCGTTTAACAAACTCTTGTATTAGGCATTCTGGCCGTTTGAAACAAATTATGATATGGAGAACTAGCAACAAGCATGCAAATTTCAGAATTTTCATCTCATCCTTACAACAGTTTTATTATTATTATCTTATAAATATGTTATAACTTAGCTTTTCCCCTTTTTTTCAGTACTTATCCGCTTTAACTAAGAAAAAATATAAATTACTCATAAATTATTCGGGAGCGTTTTTCAATGCGGCTGCTTGCCTTGGCCTCCTGGCGGCGAATCCCATTATTGAATTAACATATACTATTCTATTATATATAATATACTCTCTCTAAATATATATGAATAACCTATTTTTTTGCCCAGATTATGACCATATGAACTTTACTGACGTATATTAAACATTCTTACAGCTGTGTATTAATAATAAATATTATATCATTTTTAATTTAGATAGTCTGATGATAGGAATTTATTAATATAGTATAATTATAATAATTTTCCATCAGAATATAGATTGAAAAACTATATATCTTCAACGCTATCCAAGGTAAATTTCATATTGATTGATTTTGGTAGTGAAGAGAGTAACAAACACCTCTCTATTACTGGCCTTGTCTTTATTGTTTGCGGAAGAGCATTGCTCGATGCATATATTTGAATGTAATTCTACTGTCCTATAAGCTTATGTCCATAATTTTCTTGAACACCATTTCTCAGATTCCATCCTTCAATGCTACGTATATAAGCAGAATCGTTCATTACAGTATTAGAGCTCTTAGAAGCGGTCTGGTGGATTAAATTGGCGAAACCGCTGGGAAGGTTCACCACTGATGAGCCAAGCCCTCCCAATATATTTTTTCATCGCAGTAAGGACAGTAGAAGTTTGTATTATGTATAAAAGAAACATTCGTGCTTTTAAATCCTTTCATTTTATATAAATACTTATATTTACATATTTTCACTAATAATTGTATGATGAGAAATTTTCTTCTTCTTATCTCCACTCAATCATATTATAGTATCAAGTCTGTAGCGAACGTGGCAACTACATGACTGGGTAATGTAGATTGTTTATGCCTTTAGCATTGATATTGGTAACACTACTCAGTTGCAGTCCAACTTAGTTCCAATATGAAACGGCCGCCTCTGACAATAAGGAACAGACGCCATGTACAGCTACTCCTAACATGGAGAACAGACACTTCTCATCCTGTATTCCTGGATCAGAAGCCCTTACAGGGTACTATCAGCCGGGCCAGCTGAACCCAGGTTTTTTAGTGAGCTTGTTACTGCTCCCCCTCCTCCTTTTTAATCCGGGCTTGGGACCGGCAAAGGTGGATTTATGATAAATTCTCAAACTTATCTAAAAATATGAATTAAAAGAGGGGGTTGATTGTATTATTATTAGAAATAACTCAAAGGGGTATCTTTTGTATGTCAACCTTTGTACTTTATATATATATGTCATAATATATGCTCTTCCAGGAATAATAAAGCAAACCTACAGACGACCCAGAGAGAGACAAGAGGGTAAAGTCCGGTCACTTGAGATATCAGCGACATTCCAAGTGGCCCGTTAATTGGAACCTCGGGACTATAAGGGCAGTTGGGGGATTGTGTTCGACACGAACGGTCCGGCTGTTGCCCTCCACAGAGGCTTTGATTGATTTAATTAAACTTTGTTTGGAGAACAATTATTTTAGCCACCAAAATAAATTCTACAGACAAATCAAAGGCTTACCGATGGGGAACCCTATCTCATCGGCACTAGCCAACATTTACATGGACCAAATTGATCAAGTTGTCACAGAATCAAAGCAACTCAAAATTATTTTTTGGAGAAGGTACATAGATGATATTTTTTGCATTACAGAATCAGATTTTGTAGTAATTTCAAAATTTTTAAATAATTAAGACCATTTTTAAAATTTACACATGAAATTGAAAATAATAATTCTCTAGCATATTTAGATTTACAGCTCAAAAGAAAGTATAACCAAATAGAAACTAGTATTTTTAGAAAATCAACCCACACAGGTAATTATTTAAATTTCAATTCTTTTGGCCCAGTCCACCATGAAATCGCTGTGGTTAAATCTCTCTCCAAAAGATTAAATTCACATTGCTCGTCAAAAACTAATGATTTAGTGGAGAGAAATAGAATATTCAGTGAATTAAAAAACAACAATTACCCAAGCAAATTTATCGAAAACATTTTTATAAACCAAAATCTCCACCATTAAATAACACCCCTGATCAATCAAAAAAGCTTTTCTGCTCCCTCCCCTACAGCTACGGCTCTGAACGCATCGCAAGAGTCCTAAAGAAATACAACATCACAACCACCTATCAATCATCTTTAAATTTAAAAAAGGCCCTACGCCATCCAGACACTAAGCAAATTAACAAAATGGAAAACAAAATCAACGTAATTTACAAAATACCTTGTAACAATTGTCATGCTAATTATATAGGTGAAACCAACAAACAACTTAAAGATCGTTTAAATCAACACAAATCAGGACTAAGGAATTACAACCCACTGTCTCTCCTTGTAGATCATGCACTAAAAAACAACCACACTCCGGATTTCGAAAATACAGCCATTTTATACCAAAACATTAAAGAAAAACACTGCCGATTGTTCTTAGAAAGCTGGGCCTCTGTTGAAGATAAAGAAAGCATAAATAGGAAAATTGATTTACCAGACATCTACACACCATTTAGATCTACTTAATTTTTTTAGTCTAATTATTTTAATTTCAATTAGTTAATTTTTATTTTTAAATTGACTAATTATGTACTATTTTAAAGAGAGAGGTGCCATTTTTTAAATTCCATAACTTTGCTTTATTTTTTTTTTTTTGCTTTAATGAATTTTTAAATTTTGTTGTAATACCCACGATTTCTTAAATTATATTTTCACACATTAGTAATAACCTGTAATTAATACATACCACTTGCTTAATTATTTTTACATTTTTCGCTTCAAAACGCAAAAGTATTGATACATTAAATATATAACATATTACATGCAATAATTTAAACTTTTTTAGATTCCACTTTTTAATTTATTTTTCTCATATTTTCATCCTAAATTGTTTTAACTTCCATTTTAATGCATTTTTATAAAATATTTTTTACTTATATATAAATCGATCTCCATAAATTTTAAAATGAATTTTTAAATACCCACATTTTTTGTTAAACTTTTTAAAAAAGGTTCTTACAGTTTATTGTTTAAATCATTTTAAATTTATTTCAAATGTTTTAATAGATACATATATTTTTACATTTATCTCTTTATGAGTTATTAATGAATTATTTTTATGTAATTATTACAAATTTTTTAATATAAGATAAAACTCATTTTTTTTTCCTTTAATATTTTAAGATATTTTACATATTTGATTGCATTTTTATAATAATTTTTTCATGCACAAAATTTCTCCCACCTACTCTGTATTTTAATTGATTTCAACTGTGATATTGACACTATGCGGCGTTGAGTTTGTGTATACAAAAATGTGATGCCTCGATAAAGGTTGGCGTTCAGCCAGCCGAAATATTGGCAAAAAAAAATATTTTATTAAATCCAATATATGCCTTTTATTATCTAATATATATATATATATATATATATATATATATATAGATGGAAAATTTGACGGGAGGAAATTAATCCATAGAAGCAATGGGCGCCTCTTCCGTCAAAATAAACGTCAAAACCTGACGCCATCTATTGACCTTCGCCACAACTAGCGGCCTCGGGTCGATGACAAAGCCACAACACCAGCTTTGGCAAACTGAGAAGCGTCCACCTAGAGACCATGGTTTCGGGCTAATGGCCCTCGTCAGTCTAGGGCGGACTTTATTCCATGAGATCCACACGGGATCTAATGGAATCTTTACAATCTATATATATAATTGATTCCTTTATAATTAGAATTCCCTAACAATTTTAGCTCAAAGAAAATTATACGATAGACTTATTCTTATATATATATCATAATCGAAACTACTTTGCAGTGTGTATATATATATGTTAATTTTAAATGTTTTACACTTCTTGATTTGATAATATTTATAATGCTTATAAGTAATGCTCGAAGAATTACGTTTAGATCTTGCGCTAAATTTATGCAAATAAAAAAGGCGCATTTTCCTTTATAAAATTATTTTAAAACATATTATTGCTTATATGTATTAATAATACCAACATGTGTTAAGTATATAAATATACAAAGAAAAAAGTGAAATTAATATCTCTAAATGAATAAATTTAATTACTTTATCCATATATAGATATTGATATGTTGCTTTAGCGCGCCCTCTGTTATAATATTTTACCATTATTTTATCATTGCAGTAAGGGGGTAGTATAAAATTGTCTTAATTCAAAAGAATCAAACGAGTCAAAAATAGTTTATATTTATTATATATAGATATTTATTTTTGAAAATGGAGCAATCCATTAAAACATATTTAAGGCATATATTGGATCAAAATATAATTTATTTTACCAATATTTCAGTTAGCGCTCATTGAAAAACCTTGAAAAAGGTTGGCACTCGCCCAACTGTAATATTGGTAAAATGAATTATATTTTCTTCAAATTAAAGATACTTCGGCCAGTAAATCTTTTTTATTGTCTCGATATCGACATTGAGAATAATTCTTAACGCTTTTCCAAATGTTTTAATTTTTGTTCGCTCCTGACGATGACTAAAGATTTTTGTCGAAACGTCGAGACAATAAAAAATATTTACTCACCGAAGTATCTTTAATTTGAAGAACTATGAATGCCGGCCAGGCAGCCTCTATCTTAACAAAAAATATATTTTGATCCAATATATGCCTTTTTAATATATAGATATTATGTTGCATTGGCGTACCATCTGTTATCAAGTGCAGTAAGGACAGTAGAAATTGTTTATTTTAAAAAAGAATCATACGCGTCTATAATAGTTTCGAATTTTAATATATAGATATATAAATAACTTTTTTTACTCTTTTTAAAGAGTAAAATAGTATAATTTTCAAATTTTCTTTCATAGTTTGGCTATAGAGGCTGATTATAGAGTGAAGGTTTAGACAACAGGCTGCTATAAAGTAAAATGAACGATACGAATTATCTACTCTATCCCTATTTGCTGTAGTTGGGATCTACTGACTTGATAAACGGTAGAGAAGTTTGGGGGCAACACGCGAGCTTTCTTCACAATTGATCCCATCCATCTGCTGCTTGGTAATTGATTCCCTAGAATTAAGTTAGGTGAAAGTGTGTAATTTATCGTTTGATATCTTTAATGAACCTCCAATCTTTTATAATAAATTAAATCTGTTTTAAATACAGTTTGTTTGAGATATATTAAAATGATAACACCTTTTATATTAAACATGGAAAATACTTTATCATGTCCAATATTAAAGGTTTATACTTTATATTAATTATAAAAGAGTTTATATATGATTTTTTTCAATACCAGTTACAAAAAAGACACGCTATATCCGATCTGGATATTTGCGCGTTAAACTATTCACAATAATTCATATTGTAGTAGAGTAGGTAACAGAATTATCAAAAAGAAAATAAACAATTAAGAAAAAGAGCATTGAATAAGCATATACATTAAAAAAATAAGCAACAACATATGCAGATAGAAGAAATCGCAAGGTAGTTATTTACAGTATGTTAAGCAATGATGGAAGTTGATTTAATGAAGTTATATATATGATAATTCTTATATTTATAATAATTATATTTTGAACGATATATTGAGAATCTTTTATGCTGAAATAATGTGGTTTTATGTTTATTTCCTCGGCTTCTATGTTTGAAAAAATTATTAATATAAAAGAGAGTTTTTGATCTATTAGTTTGAATCCTATATTTTTTATTTATATTATATTTTTATTTATTTATTATTTACTATATTTTTATGAATAGGCATATTTTCACAATAAACTTGCCGCAGCTTAAATATTCACAAAGTCTAAATCCTACATATCATATTCAGAAACAAATGAATCAGTTTTCTATATTGTTCCCAAATAGGTAATGTAATGAAATAAATAAAGATTCCAGGGCTATCATTATTTGTTGAACCTTTTATTTTCAAGCTTTCAACTTGGCATTTCTTCAACAGGAGTATCATATTAACAAATTAATTATATATTAATAAGTTGTCTACAAATATACACCTCCTGGTATTCCCTTAATTAGTAGAAAGTTCATAGAAGAGATTAGGTTCTTAAACTCGCTTTTTTCAAATGCACGATAAGGATAACTATCGAAAAATATTTTAATCTCTTTCAACTTAATAGATAATTGAAGAGTATTCCGTTATCTATTTTTTTCCCCCAGATTATGGAGATTTAGCAATGTCCATTATTTAAAAATCTTAAAAAGTATAATTTTTTTATGTTCAAAGCCATTATTAATGTAGTTTTGCCACCAAACCTATTGATGTGTCACTATATATGATAGGGTAAAAGATATATATTAACTTTGGACACTTAAAGCGCAAAGCTTCTAACGTAGGATCCATATTTAACTATTATTGCACATATAATATTGTATATATATTATATAATCTAAAAATATTATATAATCTAAAACCTCACAAATTTCTATATTTTAAAAAAATATTTCTTTTATTTTATTCATTGATAATTTTTATTTTTGTTATCATCGTTTTTAGAAAGACTTTCAGTTTTAGTTGTATAATTTTGTTGTAAATATGCGTAGTTAACCAATCAATCCTTTTAAATCACTAATATAGGATTAAATTATAACTTCTATATAATGTGAAACTAACAAATGTGTAATCTTTCCTCAAGTAATTGAAAATAAAAGCTACTTGACGGTAAATAATTATCTTTTTTTTATCACGACTGCACCTCAACCCTTTATCAACAACAACAAACTTATTCATAACAATAAGTCGACAGGATTACCTGATTTTTCAACCTAATTGCTCTATTAATTATTCAAATTTCATAAAACTATTTTTACAAAATGTCTCGCAAACAAAGGAATGTAGAACACGCCATGACGCCATATCCAAATACTATAGAAATACCGAAATTTAATGGTCAAAATTTAAACATAATATCTTGGCTCAAATTCTTTGACAAAAAATGTTTACAGAAGCATCTTGATGAAGATTTTAAACAAAATAATATATCAAATTATCTCGAGGGTGAAGCTTTCAATTATTATATAGAAGAGTTACAAGATATAGATAATTGGGGGGAAATTGAACAAAAATTAACATCATATTTCACAATTAAAGATTCAAATTTATTCAGTAGGTTTCTAAATTTAAAATATATTGATAAAGATGATCTGGAACAATATTTTAAGGAAAAATCTGCTTTAGCCAAAAAACTAAACCTAGATAAAACACTTTTATTAGAGGCACTTACAGATGGAATGCCAGATCACCTAAAAAAATATCTAATAGCTGCTAGAGTACAAGAACCTTCAGAATGGTATAAAATCACAACCCAATTAAAATTATCAACAAATAAAGAAGAACCCCAACAACCCTCTACCAGTACAAGCACTCCAGTAAAAAAATTTAACTCCAACTCCTCCCTAGCTCATCAGTACCAGCCTTTTCCCAGGACAGCAGCAGCAGCTCACCACCAGCAAGAACCCCACAAATCCATAAACCAGCCTCCATACCCCTGCAAGATATGTGCATCTCACCAGCTACCCAACCAGATCCATTTCCATAGAGACTGCCCACTTAAGAACAATAATCATCCGAAGCGCATCAACCCAGGTAGAACATTATTATTATTTTCTGTATTTATAAATCAAATATCTTTACCCTGTGTACTTGACACTGCATCATCTATTTCCATTATACCTTTAAAATACTTAAATCATATTTATTATAAAATATTAGATAATTCCCCAAAAGAAAGAATAGGTCAGGTAGAAGGATTTAGTTACCCATTATACAAAATATTAATTAGGCTTACTTTAGGAAAAATCACTAAATATCAAGAATTCTTTGTTTGCAATAGATAAATAGAATATCTTATTTTAGGTTTACCAACATTTTATTTATTTAAGTTACAAATAGATTTCTCAAAAAACCTTCTTTTCCAAAATTATAAATTCTTGTATTCTTTTAATCCAAAAACTGATAATCAGAAGTCATATGCCACTACCCTATGTATTCCAGACCCATACTATGTTAAAAATTCATCTCTTTTAAATATTAACCCATTGTGTAATTTCAATTCTTTTGATATACCAAATACAAATGTTAAACTTATAAATCCTACTTCAAATCCCATTATTGATTTTAACTCATTTCACAGTATGCGACAACCGGACTCTATAACAAATTATAATTCATATTTAGACTTTAGTAAAGTAAATATTAATCCAAATTTCTCTGATCAAACAATTTCAGATATATTGCATAAATATAAGAATGTTTTCTCTAAGCACAATTTTGATATAGGACACATAAAGACTAACCCAATTTGCATATCTCTTTTAGATAATATTCCCATAGCACAAAAGCCATATAGGACATCTTTTTACAATAATGCTGAAATACAAAAACAAATAACTGAATTATTAAAATATGATATTATTAGGCCCTCATCTAGCCCCTATAGTTCTCCTGCATTATTAGTGAATAAAAAATCTGATACCCCAAATCACCCCACAAGACTCTGTATAGATTATAGGAAACTTAATCAAAAACAGTTCCAGAACATACACCAATTCCACTTATAGAACAAATTATAGATAGGTTATCACAGTCAAAAATATATACTATTCTAGATGTTAAAAATGCATACTGGCATATACCCATAGATGAAAAAGATAGACATAAAACTTCCTTTGTAACACAATTAGGATGTTATGAATGGAACAGACTTCCATATGGTCTAAAAAATGCACCTTCACAATTTGAAAGGATTATGAAGTCAGTTTTCACTAAGCATAATATACACTATGCCTTAAATTATTTTGATGATATTATTATACACTCTAAAACTTATGAAGAACACATTAAGCATTTAGATGACATATTAGGTATATTCGAACAAGAGGATATAAAGCTGAATCTCAATAAATGCAAATTTTTACAAAAAGAAATACAATTCTTAGGATACACTATTAACTCAGGAAAATATACACCAAATAACACAAATATTGAAGCAATTTTAAAATTAATTAGACCATATAATATTAAAACCTTACAGAGATTTTTGGCACCATAAATATTTATAATAAATTTATTCCCCATTATGCGCAAATTAGGGCACCTTTGAATGAACTGTTGTTAAAAAATGCTCCTTGGTTATGGAGTGTGAAACATGAACAAGCCTTCCAAACACTTAAAAATTCACTCATATCACAACCTGTACTATATATTTATGACCCATCAAAACCATGTCATTTATTCACAGACGCGTCAAGTCTAGGAGTAGCAGGAGTTCTTAAACAACCAGATGAGCAAGGCATTTTACACCCCATAGGTTATTTTTCAAGAAAACTTCATCCATATGAACAGAATTATACTGCCTCAGAAATTGAAACATTAGCTATCATTAATTCAGTACAAATATTTCACACATATCTACACAACATACATTTTACCTTGCACACAGATCACTTACCTTTAAAATGGATCAAAAATGTAAAAAACCCACAAGGTAGGTTATTTAGATGGTCCTTAATCCTATCTCAATATAGCTTTGACATAAAACATATTAAAGGCTTAAATAATATAGAAGCAGACATGCTATCAAGAGCACCTGTCTCATTTTACCTAACATATAATGAGTTAAAAGAACACCAATCCACAGAACAAATTAGTAGTGCTAAAATTAAAATACAAAATGGCCTCTACATTATTAATAAAAGAGGTTTTAAAAGAGCTTATGTACCACAAACACTAAGACACAAATTATTAAGCAAAGTACATACAAAGCATGGACATATTGGAACAACTCAAATGACTAAAATAACTTCTCCACACTATTATTGGCCACATATGACTAGGGATATTGCTAATTACACCAAACATTGTGAAACTTGACAGTTTAACAAGTCTAGGGATAACAGAATTGTTTATGGACCACTACAACAGATGCCAATAGCCACACACCCAAATCACATTTTTTCTCTAGATACATTGGGCGGGTTACATAATTATGGGACAACTAGACACAGTATCCATATGATAGTAGATCACCATAGTAGATTCCTTTGGGCTTTTCCAACAAAATCTGTATCAACTGATTCCTATATAACTTGTTTAAGAAATTTATTCCAAATTAATAAACCTGAAATATTAATAACTGACAGAAATGCAGCTTTTCTTAGCAGAAAATTTAAACACTTTTTAGAAAGAAATAATGTTAAGCATCTACTCACCAGTTCCCATCATCCAGAAACAAATGCAAAAGTAGAAAGACTAAATTCCACTATCATAAATAGGTTAAGATGTGAATATAATGCTAATTTAAAGATTCCTTGGACAAAATATATTCCTAAAATTACTGAAAGCTATAATGAAACAGTACATACCACAACAGGTTTTACTCCTAAATTCTTATATTATGGAATACAACCACAGTATATAGAACATGACACAGTAACACATACACCAATTGAAAAAGCAAGAAAATTAGCCATTGAAAGAACCATAAAATCCCATGAACACAGCAAACAACTTTATGATATTAAACACCCAGAACCCATTTTTAAAGAAGGAGATCAGGTATTAGTAAAAACCTTTATTTATCCAAACACTGGTAAATTAACACAAAGATATATAGGCCCATTTACTATTTTAAAACAACTTTCTCCAGTCACATATGAAATTAATAAACCCAATTTACCTCAAAGAAAACAAACAGAAATTATACACTCTAATAAGCTTAAATTATTTTACCCAGGAGCAGTTTTTCTACTTCACTATAGCACTAACATAGAAAATGACTTTATAGTAAACCAAAATTCTAACACAAAGTTAATAGATATTGATGATAAACCATGTTTTTTACAGGAAGGCCATATTTTGGACATGGACAATGAAGAACAAATATCAGCACCAATTCTTAAGCCTTCACAAATAACTTAATGTCACTCCATACATCTATTAGCGTTTCATTACTCAACTTTGAAGTGTAACTCGCATAATGTCAAAATTACTCAAATTTTAAATACCTTTTTTTGCCTCATATACATTTTTGATATATTTCACTCATTAATATTTCTTATATATACTTTTATTATATAATTTCATAATTATATAAATTATTTGTAAACAAACTTTCTTTTGTTTATTTTGAAAAAATGTGCGTATTGATTTTTATTGTTTCATTTTTAATTATTTCTAAAGATTTATTGATTTCGTTTAATTAATTATTTTAATTACCAATTTTATTTAAAAATTTTATTTTTTTAGAATCTTTTCACAGGGGGGAAATATTATATAATCTAAAAATATTATATAATCTAAAACCTCAAAAATTTCTATATTTTAAAAAATATATATTTTATTTTATTCATTGATAATTTTTATTTTTGTTATCATCGTTTTTAGAAAGACTTTCAGTTTTAGTTGTATAATTTTGTTGTAAATATGCGTAGTTAACCAATCAATCCTTTTAAATCACTAATATAGGATTAAATTATAAATTCTATATAATGTGAAACTAACAAATGTGTAATCTTTCCTCAAGTAATTGAAAATAAAAGCTACTTGACGGTAAATAATTATTTTTTTTTATCACGACTGCACCTCAACCCTTTATCTTATCGATCCTTTGTCTTATCAAGCCTAATCTAACAACAACACAAAATATTCATAACATATATATATATATATATATATATATATATATATATATATATATATATATATTAATTGGAAGACATATTTTTTGGAGCAAAAATAAAATAAGTATTTTATTCATCGCAAAATCCCAATGTTTCGTTAGGCTGTACAACTAACTTCGTCAGGGCCTCTCCTTATTTTCAAACTGTTTTGATATATCACGCGATGCCTTCACGTCGCGATATATAACAATATTGACAAAACGCGCACTGTGGATAAATTTTTATATATATATACAAACATATGTTTATATATCTATAGACTATATATGTTCATTTTAGAAATATTAAATAATAATAATATAAATGAGGGCAAATAAGTATAATAAATATGTTAAATAGATTTGAACTCTAAATATAATGGAGAAATATCAATTTTTCTCTTAATACTGTTAATATATCTTTCATTGATGTCCAAATTTCTGAAACGATTCTTGAGTGTTTATCTTGTAAATATATATATGTTATAATAAATATATATATTATTTTGAGATATAAATTAATTGTTGGTTCTTTTGAGTACATGAGTACTTAATGGTATCGTTTGCAGTCGTGTCATCTTGAAAGAAAATCAGAAGAATAATTATTTACTATTAAGTAGTTTTTATTTTAAATTACTTGAAGAAAATTACAATAAGAAATTTTTTACAGTTATATAGAATTTATGAAATGAATTCTATATTAGTGAATTTCAAAAATAGGTTAGATAACTACATATTTACAACAAGTATATATCCTGTCAGCGTATTCTAAAACTATGGTCAAAAAACAAGTAGAACTATCAATGAATTAAACTAAATATATTTTTAAATTATATAGAATATTTTTATATTTAGATTATATAATATATATATATATTGGTGTAAAAAATTCCTGTCTTTTCAAAATTTGATAAATAATCCTGTTTGAGCTCATGATCCACCAAAAGTGATAATGGGCTAAGGTTATATATATATATATATACAATTATGAGGTTTATTAGAAATTGACAACATAAACATACTATTCAGAAGAATTTATTGGAATGCATTCCAATATATATATTTTATATGAAGGTATTATTTAAAATGTTATTTTATTTTAAATATATTTCATAGATTCAGATATTCTGTTAAGTCTACCGCCAGAGGTCGCGCTTTCTGTTAATATAGCCTATTATTGTTGTTTCCCGATTGCCGGCTCAAACCATATGTAATTATGTAAATAGTTTTTGTTTTCTTCTACTACCCGCCTTAAAAGTCAAGGCATTATTTCATTCTCAATTATGTTATCATATTAATGAAAGTAAATTTTGATTCAACCTTTATTTTATTAATATTTTTCAATGACTACAAAGCAATATCAAAAAACATACTCATGTACCCTTCATCAACCTAAGAAAATATTTTTATTTATAGTATATATATGATGTAATTCTACTATAGATGTGTGAAAAATTGGCAGTCGTTTGTGGCTGTCTCCACCTCAATCATCTCTCTCTTCATTTTCCAAATCTTTTATACAAAAACAAAATTTACATACATGTTAACTGCTTTAAAAATTACATATTAAAAGATTTATATTGTACAATTGAATTTAGAGATTTTGGTTTTATTTGCATACATAAAATTGAATTTAAGGAAATGAGAGGGAGAGAGAAACTATGAACAAAGCTAAACTGGAAATTTACTTTCTATCATTCAAAATGTATCATATATAATCAACCTTTTCCTACAATGTGAGAAATATATAGAAAGAAGCTGTCCACGTATTAATTAGAATTGATAATAAAATAAATCCAGAAGTAAAATACGAATATGAAAATGGTAAAAGATATTCAAGATATAAATTCCTTACATCTAACTACTGAGCCAGTCCAGCATTCGAGATCTGATTTTGAAATAAAGAAAAACCAAAGGAACACACAATTATTGCTGAAATTATCAGTTTGTGATATTTGAAAACTGTAGAGAGAGAGAGACAGCAGAAAGGATCATAGGTTTTATTACGTGAATTTATATAATTATTAATTCCAATATCAAACTTCAATAAGAATTGTCCGATTAATTTTCTTCACTTATGAGAACATGATCTTGTGAAAATATATAAACTCATATTTATTATATTTTTATAAAAATTATTTTCTCTTTACATAATAAAATTATGTGACGAGTTGTTGGAAACATCTCTACGCTCCAGGTAGCCTAGGCAACCCAATAGGCAACAATTTGAATTGCAATTTTAAAAGCAATTTTCTGTATGATTTGAAATGAAATATATTTCTATATTTTACACTATAGCCAAATAGGCATTCAGATTTGTTGCCACAAATATTATTTAGGAAATTATATAACACATATGTGTGAAGAGTATCATTATTTTATTGTTAATTTAATTTATTAATAGCTTTCCTGTGAAATATATCTGTGTGTGTTTGCAAATATATATATTTGAATGAAAGGTAAGTTATATTGATTGTAAGAAGTATTTAGGAAAGATGCGCTAGAGTAGTCATTTAGAATTCAATTTTAACAATATTAATTATATATGTTAAAGTGACAATATCATACTAATATAGGTGACAAATGTGAAGATTAGAAATTTAGGTTATGTACAATAATACACTTGTCGAAAATACGCTCACAGAAAGAAGTGTTCTCCTTCAAAAAAAAAAAAAAAGTAATCAAATAGATATCATATGAAAGGTATTTAGAAATAAAGATAAATTGAATGATTTATTTTTTATATAATGAATATATGAAATTAATATATGCTCTTCCAGAAATAATAAAGTAAACCTACAGTCAACGAGAGAGAGACGTCGATAGAAGGCAACTAAGTTACGGCCATTTTGAACCACTGGCCACATTCCGGAGGGGGCTTTTCTTGGAACCCTCAGGACTATTTTTGGACAGTTGGGGGTGGTGTGCGACACGAACGGTCGTTCAGCGGTGGCAGCCCCTCGCGCTACCTCTCTCTCGCTGGTTGCCTGGAATTCCTTTTCCAAACTTGTGGTTTCCTTATTTCTCTCTCCCCCATTATTATCATATTGCCACATTGAAAGTCGACAGGATCATATCACAGAAGAGTCGACAGGATAAGACCTGGCCGGAAAGCAAATCCCTTATATACCGGAGCATGAAGAAACAAGAAGCCAAGCCACGATGATCGGCCAAACCCAACTCAACTGTAACCACTCCTCTTCGAGCCCTCAACCCCTTTTTCGCCAACCTTTGAACCGTGATCCCGAAGAAGTATTCACCTACGACGGAGATGGAGCTGCCACGCACTTCTTCCAGCACTAGATCTGCCCAAGAACGATCGCCGTGCCAGAGCAGGACACCTCCCACCATCATGGACAAGACTCCGCCATATCCCTGCCGCTACTGTTATGTACAACACTGGTACGCACAGTGTCACAGACAGAACTCTCAGGAAGCTCAATGAACTTACCTGCTTTCTAAACAAGCAGAACCTGTGAGTGGAATTGTTTTAACCCCTACCATTCATTCTTAAATAAGTCATTCCTTGTAAATTGTCCCAATATTTACATAATTAGCTCCATTTATTCTCTCCACGCCTATTAACAATGATTTTATTCTCCATACTATTTATCTAGATATTTGTAACTCATTTAATTAGTTACCTTACCAGTAGAATTTAAAAATCGTCATTTTAATTAAATAATTTCCATTTTAACGTAACTTAAAAAAAAAATGGAATTCTACCTATTAATGCTTTACGATTTTTAATAATAACAATAGATTTTTCATAATCAATTTATCTATAAAAATATGCCTCCAGCACCTAAACTTTTGTATACCTATTTGTATATGACCTCTCCTACTTGTAAGCACGGCTCACGAAAAATAATTTCTTTCCCTAAACGACTCAAATTTAACCCTGTAATTCAGGCGTCGAAGAATTCCAACCACCACGTGAGCCTTGGTTACAACCAACCCTTGGTGACTCTTATCTATCTTCCCCTGAATGCCCCTCTCATTCTTACAACTTTGTTGACCTTATACCAACTCAGGACCTTTTATAGAATTATTGATTAATCAATTATCGAACTTCTATATTGTCATTTCAAAATCCTAATCTTCGCCCTATATTTATGATAATATATTTCGTAGTTCATCTCTAGCATATCCACTGACCCACACCATCTAGCCAATGGTGTGTTCGTCACAGGATGCAGATTGACTAACTGCTAGATGTTTATCAACTCCTTGTTGTTCTCACTTGAACAATCTGCATCGGGCGGCACAGTTCGCTTCTTCTTCTCGCGCCACACGTTCGCCACACGGACCCTGTCTTCAAATCTATGTTTGTCCCTTGTCCAAACCAGCACGATATAGCCTACCTCCGATATTTCCCACGGAGGTACGTTAAACATCGTCGCTGATTCTGTCCGGTCCGTCATCATTTCGCGCAGACATGGGTTTTACGTTCAACCCACCGCGAAATCAACGCCTTGCACAAGCTCCCACGACGGTTCAAACACCTCGTGTCCGAGCAGCTTGTCACTTGTAAAGGACAACGCCGTCCTCGTCCCAATTTTGGCACTGTGCGCGCATACTTTTCTCCAATTAACCATAAGTCCATGCGACTTCCTCACCTACACACGGGACTTTTCCCCTCGGATTCGCTACACAAGTAACTGCATAGATAAGGTAGAATGGCCCAGGTCAAGTTTCCCCTCGGTCTGTTCGCCAAGGTTCTAACATTGTATATAGTTCTATATTTACCTCAGTCCTGAACTCACACAATTGCCAACCTCAACCTCATTTCTCATACTCTACACCTATAGCATAGAAAGCACATGCCAAGTTTCCCCTTGCCATGTCCGCCTGAAAAATATCTTAAAGTGTAGAGTTCCCCAGTCTTAATGACCTTCAGAATTTCATCATGTGTATGTGACTCCCCTTCTCGTTGTTCACACTACTCCATATCATTTCCCTTATAATACATTCGATTTTGTTGTATATATCCTTTTATAACCTTGATATTTTCAAGAATTTACTTAAATATCAAACTCTCGGTGTTGTAAAACTGCTTGTAAATAATATTTACTTGTGTACTATACAATATTTTATTTACATAAGACTATGTCACCATAACCTTAATTAATTTCAACTGTAAAATTATTTTCTCTATCCCTGGCTTCACCAGCTTTAAGTATTCTCAAACCATGTTCAGCCTTCTTCAACGGGGCCCATATGTCATAATATATGCTCTTCCAGGAATAATAAAGTAAACCTACAGTCAGCGAGAGAGAGACGTCGATAGAAGGCAACTAGGTTACGGCCATTTTGAACCACTGGCCACATTCCGGAAGGGGCTATTCTTGGAACCCTCAGGACTATTTTTGGACAGTTGGGGGGTGGTGTGCGACACGAACGGTCGTTCAGCGGTGGCAGCCCCTCGCGCTACCTCTCTCTCGCTGGTTGCCTGGAATTCCTTTTCCAAACTTGTGGTTTCCTTATTTCTCTCTCCCCCATTATTATCATATTGCCACATTGAAAGTCGACAGGATCATATCACATATATATATTTAGTGGAATATTATAAATATTTTAAAGAATAATTGAATATCTGATATAACGGCTATAGAGGTATTGCCCTCCTTTTCATGAATATGGCTGACAAAATATATAACGAAACATAATAACCGAGATATAATGAATCACTGATACTTCAACAGTTTTTCCATCAAGTCTGATTAGAAGATTTCAGAAGGATTTCACAGAAGCATCACAAGCATATCTTAAATCATAGAAACTGAATTTTATGAGCTATATTCAAATCTTTAAATACTACTGAAGGATTGTGTGTGTGTGTGAATGAAATACGCCTTAAGTAGAATTTTAAGTGTAAAAATGTATGAATTACTTTTAAAAACAAATCAAACATTCCGAAGCTTTTTACCGTTTGAAAATCCAATTTTCCAGTTCTAACTTTTATAATACCCAGTTTACAACGAACCACGGAAATATTAAGGGATTTTTATCAAAATTTGAGCGGTTGTGTGAGGACTCTAGCTGTCACTGTGGCAAGGAAATCCAGGACTCGAGACACCTACTGCTGGAATGCCCACTATTCTTTAGTGCTAGACAACAGACAATAAACAAGGTTGTAGATCTATATCAATTTGTAAATACTAGAGATAATTATCACAGATTTAACCATTTTTGTGAATATATTTAAGAATATATTTCTAACGTGGAAGGATCAGAATTCTAATATATTTTATTGTTTCTTTTTTTTTAAATTTATTTTCTTGTATACTATGTTTATAATGTTTATAACTGATTATGTTTAAAACTGTAATTCTACGCAATTATCCCTAGCCGGGATATCGAGTTTTGTGTATTGAAATAAAATTTGAAAAATAATAATATTAGGAAAATGATTTTATTCTCTTTTTAAAAATATCACTATTCACTACATGTTTGAATATCGATATTTTAAAATAATATTCACACAACACACACATAGAAATCTATTTCTATCCTTATATTGATGATTTTTCAATCGTATTTGATTATATATGATTTGGGTTTGCCAATTATGTTGTTATAAAGCTGTATATTATTGGAATTTGTGAAAAAAGAAATTTTAAAATTGTTTTCTATTTAGCTTTTAAATTTCTTTTATAGCAGGTAAATATCTCTACATTTTAAATATTTTCAACGCATTTCTTATTTGAAAAGAATAGAATAAGTGATTACAAAACATATTGAAGTAAAAAAGGTTTTTAAATTCAAATCTAAGTAAAATCCAACCATAACATTTAATCCATTATTTAATATTTTGATTATATTTTCTATATCCTTTGATTGGAACGCAGGCTGTATAACTTGCTTATTTAGACAAATATTTAAAGTTTGATCACAATAATGTTTAATAAGTTCTCCTGGTAGAAATATTGAAAAAACATAGAGAACATATTTTATAAACATCACAGCATAGACAAATATAATAAACGGAGATAAATTTATACCATAATATAGATAGTTAAATGATTTCATTATATACGTAAATATATTGAATAAACTAATAAGCAAAGGAATTGCATAAATCCTATTCAATAAATATACATGGTTTTTCATTTCTAGATATTTGATGACCAATTCCTTAGTTTCCTGTTGAAATTGAGTATTCGCTAGTTTTGAATTCAAATATCTGCAGATGCTTGATATACGTACCAAAAGAAATATATATATTAAAATATGATTGTTATTCATTGTAAACAAATAAAATGCTATGATAAAAGAAGGAATAATCCATATTTGATCAGAATTTCTATATATACCAAAGTATAGGATAAGCATACTAGAGTTAAAGAGATAAAATACAAATACAACGACATAATACTTCTCTAATATTGATTTTTTATAAAATGATGGTAAAATCAATATTCTACAAAATATAATCAAGTTTAAATAAGAACGTACAAAATAAAAATATATTATACAGAATATACACATAAATAAATTAAGAAAGTTTTTAGAGAATCCAAATTCATAGATTTGATATACGATGTTAGCTAGGAATAGGCAAACCTTAAACCAGAAATAGACGCGCTGTAAGATTGAAGAATCTTTCAGCAAAAGACATCCAGTTATTCTTGTCAGAAGATTCAAATATTTAGGAAAGATATTCTTTCCTAAATTAATTTCACTGTGTTCCACCATTGTCATTCAATACCATGAAATAAAATGTAAGAATCCTTTGTTGCAACTATTAAGTTGTTTTTGTATATTTCTAAAGGGAGGCATGGCAACGTTTCTGTTACTGAAAACTTGACAAATATCATAAAATATTCATTTTGATCGATAGAACTACAAATTGAGAAAATAAATATTTTATTTCTATTATTTTTCTTTGTTTTTAATGGCGTCTTATAGATGTCCGAATGATTTAGCCTTTAAACGTTCTTTGTTTAAAAAAGAGTACGTGTCTAGTTGTTGATTACATATTTTTTTCATAAACACTTTAATTTTTTTTAGTAATGGATTTTATACAATATTCATTGAAAGAAATTAATATTTGTAACCAACGATGTAAAAAAGTAATTGTGGACATTCTATGTTTTAGGGTTATTTCAACTTCCATTTATAACTATGCCTTGTGTATTGTTCGTGTTAAAAAATCACTGAATATTTTTAAAATTCAAACAAAAAATTCATCAAGATTATTTTAATGAAGTAACAACTCTTCCCGTGTAAATTGATTTTGATTACAATATTTGAAAACAATATCAAACAATAAAATACACTCATGG
The DNA here is from genome assembly GCA_030710605.1 of Cordylochernes scorpioides. Classification (NCBI taxonomy): domain Eukaryota; kingdom Metazoa; phylum Arthropoda; class Arachnida; order Pseudoscorpiones; family Chernetidae; genus Cordylochernes; species Cordylochernes scorpioides. The sequence continues at coordinate 30,752,012 of CP092876.1, forward strand.
ACAAATTTTAAAAAGTTTTGTCTTTAAGTTCGCCTGCATCTCTTTTATTTTTTTTGAAGGAGAAAGAGGCAATTTTTTGTTCACATTTTGTTCACTGATGTATTCAACGAAGGTCCCTGTGTATCAAATATCTTTGGAGTTATTTTCTGAATCCCGATATATATATATGCTAAATGAAAAAATATCTATATAAAAATCAAATGTTAGATATATATATAGATATTAATAATTTATTTTTCAAAAAGGTCAAAGGTTTTTCTCTAAAAAGTGTAACGAATGGTCAGTCTAATTACAAATTTTTATTTAAAACTTCAATAAATAACAACAGTAAAAGTAAACAAAGATATTTACATTTGCTATCTTGACTCCTGGTCAGTGCGGTGGCCCTTGCCGTTATGGTCCCCTGATGTCCTGCAGCTCTCCAGCAGTCTTTCTATGGCCTCTCCTGGAGGTTCCTCGATAAAATGGTCCCCTGGCTTTGATCCAGTCTTGTCTGTCAGGTCTCGTGTCATCTGCTCTAGGTCGTTCTCCTGGATCTCTTCTATGGTCGTTGTATCCCTGTGCTCCATGTCCTGTGTTCCACCTTCCTCGTCTTCACACTCCAGCTCCCTACATCGTTCCAACAATCTATACATGGCTTCCATTTATTTATTTCTCTGTTACTTATCGTGAGGTTCATTCTTCTTTTCTGTTAAGATAGTTTCCATCGCCTTTTTCAGTACCAGGGTTTGAATATATTCCCTTTCTATATTGTTTGTTATATTTTGTTACTATTCCATCCCATGTTAAGACTATCGGCACTACTTGAACGGGCATTTTTTCGGTTTGGGCCATTTCCCTCGCCAGTAGCTGGTATTTTATTTTCTTTGTCAGCTCCGTAGTTTGGATATTGTCTTGGGAGGTAACGCCTATCTCTATGATTGTTATGTCTTTTTTTATTTTGTCATATACTATTATATCAGGTTTGTTAGCTCTGATATTGATATCGCTTATCATTGGCAGGTCCGTTATTATTTTGGCGTATGAAATTTCAATCTTAATCGTTATTTTTTGGAGCTTTATCTTCTTGTTCTCTGTGAAATTATATTTTCTAGCCAAGTTGAAGTGGACGCATCTCACCTCTTCAGTATGCCTTTCAGTGTAGTTGTAAGGAAGCAATTTTTCACAGTTTGTAGCAAGGTGGTCCACCGTCCTCTGTACCTTCTCACAGTGAGGGCATTTCAGGTTTTTATCCTTCGGGAACACGTTTCTATCTTGTATGAACTTGTATAAACCTTCATTTTGTAGTGTGTTGTTTCCCGTTTTGAGCCACTGTGAAGATTCTATCATGTCCAATAGCGGTTGGTCTTCATTATCAAAAAATGATCTGTGGATTATTTTCTGGCCAATAATTCCTCTTAGATTTTAATCTGTTTTTTTTTTACAGAGGTTTCATTGTGATGTTTTGGGCTTCTATTTTGTACTTATTTTCTATAATTAGTTGAATGTGTGTGTATATTGTATTTTCGCCCTGTTCACACGCTTTAATGGCTTCCTTTCTTTTTGTTGTCTCTACCCAAATATATACTTGTAGAGTCTTAGCAGAAGTCTTTCGTTTTTTTGGCCAAGTTTACTAATCCTGTTTCCAATTCTTCGTGTTGAAGATATAATCTTTCTTTATTTGCTGGCTTAAGATGGATTATGTATCTGCTCAGCGTTGTTCTCACTCTTTGGTCCAACATTTCTAGTTCTCGCTCACTAAACTCCACGATTCCAACGTAGTAGTTTATGAGCGAGAGAGAAAATTCGTTGAAAGCAGCGAAGAGGTTTTTAGCGTTCAGCTTGGTTTCTGCTAAAGATTCTATTCTGGATACTATTTCTCTTTTTATTCTCTCTTTATTTTCTGGAACGACTGCGCTGGTGTTATCCTCTAGAACACCTATATATTTATACAAGGTATGTCCCATAAGTTCCCGGACTGGGTCCATAAAAAAAAAAGGTAAGATTTTTTAATTTTTTTTTATTAAAACTTTTCAAAGTAATCCCCCCTTGCTTCAACGCACTAGCGCCATCGTTTCTCCCAATTGTCGAAAGAGTTTTTATAAGCCTCTTTTGGAATGCTCTTCAATGCTAACGGCGATTTTTCTATTATGTCATCCCTGGTGTCAAAATGTCTTCCTTTTAGAACTGATTTAAGTTTGGGGAACAGGAAAAAGTCATTTGGTGCGATGTCTGGGAAATAGGGTGGTTGAAGTAGGATTTGTGTCCCGTTTTTCGCCAAAAAGCTAGTCATCAAGTGCGCTGTGTGAGGGCGAGCATTGTCATGGTGTAGGATCCAGCCACCATTAGTCCATTTTTCTGGCCTTTTTTTTCGAATCGCTTCCCTTAGACGGCGAAGAATGCCCAAATACATTTACTTAATAACTGTTTAGCCTGCAGGAAGATACTCGTGATGAACAATGCCCTTGTTATCCGAAAAAGCGACCAGCAACATCTTGTTTCTGGATTTTTTGGGTCTAGGCTCACCCTAACCTCTCCACTCGGCAGATTGAGGTTTGGTTTCAGGGTCATAGCCATAGACCCATGTCTCGTCGCCTGCGATTATCTTGTCTTTCCATTCTGGATCCGTTCTTGTCATTTCCATCATGTCCTCACAGGTTGCAAGCCGACACAGTTTTTGCTCATTGGTGAGGAATCTTGGGATGAATTTTGCAGGAGTCTTTTTGAGCTTCAAATCTTCGGTTACGATCCTTCCAATCGTTGTTTTAGAGATGCCTGTGTCTTGCTCTAGCTCCAGCAAAATGGTTCGAGGACTTTATTTTATCAAATCGGTGATTTTTTGCACATTTTCATCAGTTCTTTGAAATTTTGGGCGTCCTTGACGAGGATCATCTTCAATGGAAATTCTGCCAGCTTTAAATCTAGAATGCCATTCAAAAACAGTTTTTCTCTTTGGGGCGTCATTGGGGAATTCTTTATTAAGCATTCAAAAGTTTCGGTTGCTGATATTTGAAGTTTCACACAAAATTCTATGCAAATCCTCTGCTTCAATTTTTGTTCCATCGTAAAATCGCCGCAGCGCTAGGTGTGACCTTTAAAAAAATTAGAATAACCTTGGCGCGCGCGCAAGTACCGCCTCGATATTTGTACCACCGTATAGCCAGATATTTTTCTATAATAAACAGTCAAATTCATTTACATTTTTCATTTATTTATTTTTTTATGGACCCAGTCCGGGAACTTATGGGACATACCTTGTATGTTTCTTTTTCTGTCAGTGTCCCATATTCTTGAATTTCTGTGGAGTTTGTCGCAGTTTTTGTCGGGTTGATTTTGAAGCCTATTTTATTTAAAAGCTGAGTTGTCTTGTTCGCTAAGAGCTCAAGATCCTTGTCGCTATAGGAAAATATTTTATGTCGTCTATAAACAATAGGTGATTTATTTGAATTTTTTCCTCTCCCACTCTCATCTCCACTTGGGGACTGTCTTCTTTGTTGAGCTCCCTTGTTATCGGCTCGAGGCACATGACAAAGAATAGAGGTGATAGCCCATCTCCTTGCAATATTCCTCTTTCTATTTTAACTGTTTTGAGGCACTGCTTGCCATAATACAACTGTGCTTGCCATTTGATTAGGGCAATTTTTGCGAATTGTTGAATTTCTTTTGGAACTCTTGATGTTTCCAATATCTTAAGCAGGTATTTGTGGTCGATGCTGTCGCTAAAAAGCTTTCGCTATGTCGATCCAAATTGTTTTCAGTTTATTTGCGTGTTCTTTGCATATAGCCTTGTTTAATAAGACCTGTTTCTTGGCGCCTTGAGTTCGCTGCGTCGTTCCTATCTAATTGATAGACAGATATCGTTCCTTATCTATGTATTTGTTCAGATTTCTGGATAATATCGCGTGATTAATTTGTACAGGTTGCTTATGCAACTTATGGGGCCGTAGTTGCTGTTCTCTCCTCCTTTAGGAAACAAGAAAGTTTTTTGCAGTAAACATCCAATCTGGAATTGTTTCTGGATTCCTTATAGCTTGAACAACGGCTTTATATAGATATTCGTGCAGCGGGGTCAATTATTCAATAAAGAAATTATAAATTTTATCTATACCGCCTGCTTTCCAATTTGGCAATTTTTCCATGTTTCCTCGAATTCTTCTTTTGTTATTTCTATTTGCTCGATAGGTTTGTTTGTTTTCTCTATATTCTGGATGAGGTATTCCGGAATATCGAGGTCTTGATTCTTTGTCCAAGTTTTGAACCAGAAATTTGTTTAATCTTCTTTATTAATGGGGCCTTCGTTTGCTTTTTGTGGCTTCAATTTTCTGTAAAATGCTCCACTATTCAGTTCAAACACATAATTTGTCTTATTAAATTCACTTTTTTTCTGATACATCTATTCTTTTCTGTATTACTTTTATTTCTTGGTTTATTTTTTCTTGAACTATTTTTAAATCTGATATTTCTCTGGGGTCGCTTCTATATTTCTTGGCTACTTGTTTTACATGTGGTTTTCTTTGCTGTTCATTTTTCCAGATTCTATTCGTTTTTCAATTATTTTCATCATATTTTATTTCTCTTGGATTGATTTGTTCAATGAATATTTCCAGTCCCCCGCTCTTTGCGGCTATTTGGTTAGTTGTTCATATGCCATTTGCGCTCCATAAATAATTTTGCTGATTTTTTCCAAGTTCAGATTCCCCATTAGGTTTTCCTCAATATAATTGTTAATTTCCTCTAGAATATGCTTTTTATATTTTACGTATGGGATTTTGAACGTCGATGTCCACTCAATAACTGGTTTGTTCGAGCACTCTTCTGTCGCTTTCTCCATTGGCCTTGTTACTCTCAGCCGCAATTCTATGTTTACTGGGTTATCGCTATTTGCCTCTTCAATTGTTTCTTTTTCCTTATCTGATTGGCTTACTAGTTCTGATGGATACCTATCTTCCCTCTCGTTTGTTCTCTCAGCTTCCTCTTGGCCCATTTGGTTATTGGTGATTTCACTATCGCAAGTTCAACTGTCACTGGTTTGGTCGCCGTTGTCTAGAGCATTTGAGGTAATTTCTCCTTCGTATTCTTCCTGACTTTGGCTTACAACAGGTGCAGATCTGTTGGATGTCCCTCTGTATTCATTAACGATATCTGGGTATCGTTCGTCCTTGATAAGTTTGTAAACCTTTATTCTTAGAGTACCAAGATTTTTATTGCGCGTCCAAATCGACTTTTTCGGTATTTTTCTTTGATTTTAGGCCAATAATTTCTACCTGCCCTTCCCTTTCTATCCGCATATTTATAAAATGGTTGGATAAGAAAGATATTCTCACTTTTCTCTATATCCTCATCTGACTGGCTGGAGTGACCATTTAGCCTCCAAAGTTAATGTAGGAATCAATATAGATATTAATAATAAATATGATTTCAAATATGTATATATACATATAGTATGGAGAGACCATGTGGCCCAACCTCAGTAGAGGAAGGCATTGAAGGAAGGAATAAATTCATATATATAGATTATATATAAATTAAAAATATATATATTTATATATATATATATTATACTGATTAAACTAAGTATTGGAATAATTGATATTGATTTGGTAATATATTGAGAGTATAGTAAGGCAATAACCGAAAAAATTAAAAGTAACATTATATATATTATTTTATATTTAAATATATATATAATATAAATGAAAGAAAAATAGCATTAGAAGAATAAGAAAGAAAGGGAAAATAGATGAAGGAAATGATAAGATATACAAAAGTTTTTTTTTTAATTTGTTAACAAAAGGTTCACGCTGAAGACTTGGCAGTCACCAGTCATGAGGATTTTGATCTACAAGGGTAATCATTAATTAAGGAGGCAAGGCTATATTTGATAAAATAATTAATATATGACAATATAAATGTTGTATTATTAATATTCACAGAATAAGCTTTTAAATTATATATAATTTGACCATAGAATGAGCGCAAGTGATTCGAATTTATTTTATAAAGGAAACGTTTCCTTTAAGGTTTCTTTAAAAAATGGATAGTGTTATAGAGCAACGGATAGCTATTTATTTCTTTTTTTAACTTGATAAAACTGCTTCCGAAACCTATGCTCTAATTGAGAGAGAGAGGAGGCATATGGAGATGAATTTTATCGCTGAGAAATATTTTCATTTGGTAACGCCAATTTTAAAAAGAAAAAAATAAATCCCTTTAATGAAGTTCGAGCTTGTCTGATGTGCATCATCAGAAAACAGGTAAATATCGAACAGATTAAAAGTCTTTTGCGAGAAAACCTCTGGAGTGACATTCAGGGAGGTGAGCAGACAATAAAGATATCGTACGGTTTGGCGCAATCAATAATATTCGAAAATTTGACTATGTTTAGAGTAACAGCTCGGTTTATCTCTATATTGTTATCAATGGGAAAGTGAGAGACCCTACTTTCAACTTGTGAAAATATTTTTTTTTAAAAAGCTACCAGAATAATTCAGACATTCTGAAACAAATACTCACAGATGAAGAGACATGGGTCCACGCGTATTAACTTGAAACAAAACGCTAGTCAAGTGAATGGGTTGAACAAAGACAACCAAGACTTAAAATATTAAGAACAAATACAAAGATCAAAACTTTGCTGATCACTTTTTCGATTTTTAAAATCGGTCTTGTTCACTCTGAATTTATTGAAGAAGGTTCAAAATAGCACAATACGAGAGAGAGAGAGAGAGAGAGTATTTGGATTTTCTTCGTCCTTAAGTAAAACGATTACACTCAAAAACCTGATTTATGGGAGAACAATGGATCCTGTTACACGATAATGCTCGATTCGATTGTTCAATATTTGGCGACGAACTGAACCCCCAAACTTCTTCACCATCCCTATTTTCTTGAACTCTCTCTCCCCTGAATTTTTTCCCTTACTTAATATAATATCTTTATTGAAAGGTACTCATTGTTATCATAAAGGTGCAATAATCGAAATTCGAAGAAAATTATGAGAGCCATTCTGAAATCGATTTTGCTCTATGTTTTGAGCATCTGAAAAAAAGATGGGAACGTTGTTGGATCATACTTTGAAGAAAACTAGCTGTTATATTTGTGTCTGCTATAATAAAATTTTTATAAACTTTGTCTCCCTACTTATTGATACATCTTTTAAATCGGAAAACTCTACCAATGTTATCAAAATGGATGCAAACTATTCGCCATATATATATAATTAATAACGTAATCAAATAATATGATAAAATTTGGGTATATTGTAACGGTGTTTTGACCCACCGCCAATTTTGAACAGCCTTTTCAACCGCCACCACCTCTGCCGACGGTGACGCCAAGTCGGCGCATGCGCAGCGGCGGTAACGTGGTGAGCACGTTGGAGGATACCATGGTTTTTGACGGCCACCACGACCCAACGTCCATTTTGATCCATCCATTTTCATCAAACCATTTTCAACTCTTCTTTACTAGATTTTAATTTGTAACAATTGTAATTAACATTGATATTTATTTTTATATTTAATCTGTAAATTAAAATACCTTGGAATGAATAATTGAATCATTTCTTCAAAGCTAGACTAACCATCACAGTTTTGGCGCAGCCGGCAAGTATTTTCAATTATTCAAGCATCAAAAAGATTTTATTCATTTTAATATTATATTTATTTCAGTCAATTGTGAACATAATTTGGATTTTAATAATTTTTAAGCAAAAAATTGAATACTGAAAAAAATTTTTTTTTGAAAATAAAAATAATATCCAATATCATTATGTCGAAAGAAAATATTTTAAAATTGCAAAATACAGCGGGGATCAGAAGGATATTCGTGCCCAGAGCTGGGTAAAACCTTTGAATTATATGTTAGAAATGAAGATAAAGGAAAGTTTTTCTTTTACTATCTAGAAGGAAGAGCCTTAGAATGGTATGTTGATGAAATTGCAGGAACAAATATTAATCAATGGGTAACCATCAAGCAAAAATTTATTACAAGATTTGGATCATCTACAGCAACACCATTAATTGATGCACAACGGAGGTATCTACGCCGCGATGAATCTGTCAATGACTACTTTCAGTCCAAAATCCGGCTTCTGAAACAAACTTCCTTATCCAAAGTCGAACAGATCCAGATGTTGACGGAAGGATTACCAGCACAATGGAAGATAAGCTTAGCTCCAATACATTTCGAAGATATAGAGACTTGGGTAAGTGCAACCTTAAATTTGGAGGCTGCTGTTAGCTCCATACAAAAGAACTCCAAACCAGCCTTTAGCGATAATAAATTTAAAGATCCTACCTATTACGTCGCTTCACCTCCGAAGCCACCATACCCATGCAGATTTTGCAAAATGCGAAATTTAAATAATTTTCATTGGCATAATGAATACCCATATAGACCCGAAACATTCCCTAAAGAAACCGCAGCAAACGAACAACCCTCATTTTTGTATGCTACTTCCAACCCTTCATATTCTAACTCAACATATTTACCAACAGTTAATTTAGACTAATAGAGCGACCAATCTTTAAGTTCATCAACATCAACACATTAGTCAACTCCACCCCAATACAAGCTTTCATAGATACAGGTTCAACCATCAGTATAATGTCATATCCCAATTCAAAAATTTGAATCTACAAACGGAACCATCATCATCTATTTACATCAATCAGGCTAATTCCAGAACAAGAAGCTTTGGTCGCGTTAAAGTCAACCTTACCATCAGTCACATCACCCATCAGATAGATTTTCATATCCTCAGAAACTTCATGTACCCCCTCCTACTAGGTCTTGACGTGGGAACTCTGTTCAATCTTCATGTCGACATCAAGAATGGTGTTGTGACTACTAAAGGACCATCTTTGTATAATTGTAAATTTCAGGCGAATCATTTGAGACCAGAAACAAATCAAACCCTCGACAAGATATTACAAAAATATACAACTATTTTTAGTGAAAATTCTTTTGATGTAGGAATAATCAAAATAGCAAAACACAACATCCATACCGTTCCTCATCCGCCTATCCAACTTCGACCGTATCGAAGATCAGCCTCAGAGTATGATGAGATTAAACGACAGGTTGAAGATTTAAAGAAAAAAGGACTAGTTCGAGACAGTCGAAGCCCATGGGCCTTCCCAGTCACACTTGTACCAAAGGCGGATGGCCAAAAGAGGCTTTGCGTTGATTACCGCCGCCTCAATGCCTTTACCATTGACGACAAGATGCCTCTGCTTAACATTCAAGAAGTCATCGATCGTCTTTAGGGAGCGAAATACTTCACTTCGTTGGACATCGCTTCAGGTTATTGGCACGTCGAAATGGCTCCAGACAGCACAGAGAAGACAGCATTCATCACCAACGAAGGGCTTTATGAGTGGTTAGTAATGCCCTTTGGGTTGAAAAACGCCCCTGCTACTTTTCAGCGGATCATACAACAAACCCTTGGTCCATTAATGTACATGGGGTGCATCAACTATCTTGATGATTTCATCATATATTCTGAAACTTTAGAAGAACATTTTGACCTTCTATCAGAAGTGCTAGAAAAATTATATTCCCAAAACCTCAAGCTCAAGCTTCAAAAATGTTCTTTTATCAGAGAAGAAATAGAATATCTTGGATATATCATCAGAAGAGAACGGGTTGTTTCCTATTTCTCAAAACGGCTCAACCCAACACAGTCACGCTACACCACTAGAGTTGGAATGTTTTGCCATCATCGAATCAGTCAGACATTTCAACAACTACCTAGACAAGCCATTACAAATTGTCACTGATCATAGTGCTTTAAAATGGCTATTAAATCATAAAAACCCTGGGGGAAGACTTTTCCGAAGGTCAATGGAGCTATCTTCTAGATCGTTCACCATTAACCACAGAGCAGGAGGAGAGCAGACACGTGTTGACGCACTTTCCAGGAATCCAGTGTGCACATTCATAACCGAAGATAAGGTGAAGATTGCTCAACAACAGGCAGACTTGCGATTTGTAAAGAACCCTCAAATTAAAAGTGGCATTGTCACTATACGAATTCGAGGCCATTCCAAAGCAGTTGTACCTGATTCCCTACGGGCAAAATGTCTTCACCACCTTCATGAGGACTTTGGACATCCTGAAAAAAACAAAACATTGAAGCTGATTTCCACATATTACTGGTGGCCACAAATGCTCAGGACCATAAAAGAGTATGTTTCCTCATGTAAAGTTTGTCAGCTCAGCAAACAGTCAAACCAACCGACAATAGGCCACTACCAAATACCGGACAGCGACCTCCAACCATTTGACCTCATTGGACTCGATACAATTGTTTTGGGAAATGAAGCCAAGAACATCAGACATAAGTATCTCCAGGTCATCATAGCTCACCATAGTCGTTACATTTGGGCATCTCCCACAGCATCCAATAATTCAGCTGCCATCCTCAACATCCTTAGACAGCTGTTATCTTCTGAAGTACCAATCAAACGTATTCTGACAGACAATGGTTCGAATTTCACAAGTAGAAGCTTCAAAATTTTTCTGTCGGAAAATAAAATTGCCCATTCCCTTGCTACTCCATACCATCCTCAGACTTGTGGAATGGTAGAAAAGGCTAACCATACCCTTCTCACAAGATTGAGAGCTGCAATTTTGGAGAAACCGAAACAAAAATGGTCGACACTCGTTCCATTTATTGTCAAGACATACAACCAGACACCACATGAAGTAACAAAATTCAGCCCAAAGTTTCTTCTGTATGGGATTGATGAATCACCATCTTTTGCTGACCATCCCATCACTTTAGAAGAAGCAAGAGATCCTGCTCGCGAGAATACCAGAAAAGCTCAAATAAAGAGAAATAATCTTCATGATGATAAACATCCAGATGTGGAATTCTCAGAGGGAGATCAAGTTTTGAGGACTGTTGCAAAGCACCATCCATGCATGTCTAAACTCAGCCCAAGACAAAAAGGCCCTTTCTTCATTAAGAAGAAGATCAGCAGTCTAGTCTATGACATCCAAGACACCGAAGGAAGAGTGTACCGGGCTCATGCTTCTCAACTTCGATCTTTCAAGGACAGGGAGTCCTTGGGAGCCGGGGGGGTGACGGTGTTTTGACCCACCGCCAATTTTGAACAGCCCTTTCAACCGCCACCACCTCTGCCGACGGTGACGCCAAGTCGGCGCATGCGCGGCGGTGGCGACGTGGTGAGCACGTGGGAGGATACCATTGTTTTTGACGGCCACCGCGAGCCAACGTCCATTTTGATCCATCCATTTTCATCAAACCATTTTCAACTCTTCTTTACTAGATTTTAATTTGTAACAATTGTAATTAACATTGATATTTATTTTTATATTTTATCTGTAAATTAAAATACCTTGGAATGAATAATTGAATCATTTCTTCAAAATCAGACGAACCACCACAATATAAATTTTAATTAATATATGGAAGTTAGATTTGAAGATATGAAGATAATTTATTTAATATAAGAATGAATTTTCTTTTGTTCTCTCATAACTGTTTCACTTTAGAGTATTTTATTAAAATAATTAAAATGGAAAAGATTTGTTATGCTTACATTCAAAAGCCTTAAGCAATAACGAGTCTCCATTTAATTGATATAAACTGCTTGTAAAGAGTGATTACCTCTTAAAAGCTTGCATTTCTAATTTAAAAAGATATTCAATGTGAGAATAAAACCTTATAATTTCAATACATATTTTACAAATTTACTTTAAAACCTAATTATATATATAACTAGTGTATAATGTATAAACATAAAAATTATATATTACCAATATTTTCCTATTTATTCAAGGTAGTTCATTTTTCAAAAAATAGAATCAATTTTAAAAGATATTCTTATCCCAAGTGCATTACGATATTTGCTGTATTCAAATTATGGTTGCCCTGGATTTCCAGATTTTATTTGCCTTCGAAATTCTCCGGTCAAAAGATATTTTTATATCTGTGATCAAACACAAATTTATGGAATTATTCAGAACTGATATCTTATGGAATTTTAAACTATATATTTTCTTTATATATAATTTTAGAGTGAATACTAAAGAATTTTGTATAGATTTTAAATTTTGTGTTTAAAAGGCTTTCAAATTTTGTTTTAAAAACTAATTCATCCTATTACTTTAGTTTAAATATATTAAAGCAACGCGATGATTCATAAATTTAAAATAATATATCTCTCTTAACACATATCAAAAGAACTGTGTCAGCTTTTAGCCTTAGTATGAAAGGTTGTTTTAAAATATAATATTTTTATTCTTAGAAAGTTATCACAAAAGCGCATTCGATTTGTGGTTTAAAAAAAAGTAACAAATTTCACATATGTGTATTCGAAACTATTATAGACACGTATGATTCTTTTAAAAATTAAACAATTTCTACTGTCCTTACTGCAATGGAAAAATTAATGGGAGGACCTGTCTCATAATCATAACAGATGGCGCGCTAATGCATCATAATTCATATATGTGCAACTATATAAATAATGACGTATACGTTTATACAGGTTTTACTGCAATGATAAAGTAATAGAAATAAGGGAATTGGAAATTGATTTATTAAGATGAAAATTTCAGACTTCCAGGGATAAGTTTCCTTTTACAAATTTTGATTCACATATCTCTTACCTTATTGTATTGTGTTTACTTCTGTAGATGGACTTTCGTGGTCTAAAGCTAGAGATTTGTGAATCAAAAATTTTTAAAAGAAATTTTTTCCCTGGAATCATAATATTTCAACCTTAATATTGATACAAGAGATCATTTGTGATTGTATAGAAAATGTTTTATTTTAAAATATACGTGTTATAAAAAATAGTTTTGAAGTTTACTATAAAACGAATGCCGCGTTTTATAACGCTGTTAAAATTAATAGCATTTAATTTTGGTGTTTAAGTCAAAGAAAACAGCTTTAATCACAATATGCTTTAATTGATATGTTGAAAATATATCAGAAATAATTTGAGAAAAGTAATACCTGATTTATATAGCGTGAAGAATAGAGAAATTAGAATATTACTTATTTACATATCTACCAAAAGATTTATGCCGACCAAAGGAAAACAACAACAATGGGTTTTTATAGTGTAATGTCGCGCCATCTGGCGGCCGACTTCACAGAGTTGTTCTATAAAATAAATATATCAAAATAAAATAATTTTTTGTGTGGGTGTTGAATGTGGTCCATGGAGAAGATCATATCGGACCTTGCACCCTGATCAAGAGGCAAACAAAGGTGCCTTGTTCGTATGGATGTCCACTTCTGGATTGATATCTGCCATATAAAGGGCTGCAAGGATGGCCGGGTGTGGTCCGGAGTGAGTTGGGTGTTGTGACAGTTATTTCAGTTTCTGTAGGATCTAGCCATGTCTGGGTTTATCTTAAATCATTTAAAATGTCCTGTTCTGATTCTCGAATATTCTTATTATATATTCTCATATATACATACTAATAATAAATATATATGCCGTAATATAAAGTTCCTTGGGTTAATTAGAACTTTCAAATATATACTAAAATAATTTAGCTTTGATATCTAATATACATATTGGGCAAACTACTTAAAACTAATTTTAATTTCATGAAATATTCGATGATAGTTCAGCTACCCCGTAGATTCTCGATATTATTATAGGCCAATGTTCCAGCTTTTCTATATAATCTCCAATTCAGAGTCAGTAATAATTAATTAAAAGGCAATAACGTTCCATCAATAAATCTATTAAACATTATTATTTTTATAAAATAAAAGGATTTAAAAGCGCGAATGTTTCTTTTATACATAAAACGAACTTCTATTGTCCTTACTGCGATGAAAAAATATATTGGGAGGGCTTGGCTCATCAGTGGTGAACCCTCCCAGCGGTTTCGCCAATTTAATCCACCAGACCGCTTCTCAGAGCTCTAATACTGTATTGGATCATTCTGCTTTTATATACTACACTGAAGGATGGAATCTTAGAAATGGTTTTCAAGTAAACTATGGACATAAGCTTATAGGACAGTAGAATTACATTAAAATATTTGCTTCGAGCAATGCTCTTCAGCAAACTATAAAGACGAGGCCAGTTAGGAATAAATTAACACAAAGCAATAACGCGCCATCTATACATATAAAATAAAAAGATTTAAAAGCGCGAATGTTTCTTTTATACATAAAACGAACTTCTACTGTCCTTACTGCGATGAAAAAAATATATTGGGAGGGCTTGGCTCATCAGTGGTGAACCCTCCCAGCGGTTTCGCCAATTTAATCCACCAGACCGCTTCTCAGAGCTCTAATACTGTAGTGCTCATAGTAGTGGCTCGAAGCAAATATTTGAATGTAATTCTACTGTCCTATAAGCTTATGTCCATAGTTTACTTGAAAACCATTTCTACGATTCCATCCTTCAGTGTAGCATATAAAAGCAGAATGATCCAATACAGTATTAGAGCTCTGAGAAGCGGTCTGGTGGATTAAATTGGCGAAACCGCTGGGAGGGTTCACCACTGATGAGCCAAGCCCTCCCAATGTATTTTTTATCGCAGTAAGGACAGTAGAAGTTCGTTTTATGTATAAAAGAAAAATTCGCGTTTTTAAATCCTTTTATTTTATATGTATAGATGGCGCGTTATTGCTTTGTGTTAATTTATTCCTAACTGGCCTTGTCTTTATAGTTTGCTGAAGAGCATTGCTCGAAGCAAATATTTGAATGTAATTCTACTGAGCCAAGCCCTCCCAATGTATTTTTCATCGCAGTAAGGACAGTAGAAGTTCGTTTTATGTATGAAAGAAACATTCGCGCTTTTAAATCCTTTTATTTTATATGTATAGATGGCGCGTTATTGCTTTGTGTTAATTTATTCCTAACTGGCCTTGTCTTTATAGTTTGCTGAAGAGCATTGCTCGAAGCAAATATTTGAATGTAATTCTACTGTCCTATAAGCTTATGTCCATAGTTTACTTGAAAACCATTTCTAAGATTCCATCCTTCAGTGTAGCATATAAAAGCAGAATGATCCAATACAGTATTAGAGCTCTGAGAAGCGGTCTGGTGGATTAAATTGGCGAAACCGCTGGGAGGGTTCACCACTGATGAGCCAAGCCCTCCCAATGTATTTTTCATCGCAGTAAGAACAGTAGAAGTTCGTTTTATGTATAAAAGAAACATTCGCGCTTTTAAATCCTTTTATTTTATATGTATAGATGGCGCGTTATTGCTTTGTGTTAATTATTATTTTTCTTCCCCCCCCGCCCACAAATAAAACAAACTTCTTACTGTCTTTACTGCAACGGAAATATTTGGGAGAGCCTGGCTCATCAGTAGTGAGCCTTCCCAGAGGTTTCGTCATTCAATCCACCGTTGGGAGAGTTTACCACTGAAGAGCCTGTCCCTTCCAGAATTTTTCTTTGTAGTTAGTATACTGTAGGAAGTTTATTCTATTTGAATTTTAAGATATCTTGCCTTTTGATGTTTTATTACTTCTAAATAATAAATAAATATAAAGGATAGTATTGAATTGGAAATTAATTTATTTCTTTATTATAGTTGGGACAAGAATACAAATTTTATTAAGTTAATTAAATATACATTAACCTACATATGTGTGTTTGTCCTGAATACACACTTGGACGAAACTAAAGGAAATTGAAAGTCTTTGATATCGTCGCTCAGTCGTCTATTTTATTTTAAAGAAGAAAACAGGCAATTTTGTTCACACTTGGTTATCTAGTGTCTTCAATATAGCTCACTGTGAATCAAATATTTTTCAGAGTTATTCTCAATTCCGATATACACGATAAAAAGTAACAACTTCCTTAAGTTTGGTCCATATACTATAGTGAAAGTGATATGTTTCAGAATTAAATACAGTGAATAAAACATACAGGTATATGATATTTCACTAGGTTATCGCAACGGTTGACGCAAATTTCTTTTAATGTTTATCATACTTATCTAATACATATTTCTGATGGTCATTTGATATCAACGTAGTAGTGTGAAGGCGATTGAATTAAGAATTTTGGAACAATAAGCATTTTAAAAACCCTCATACTGATTGATACATCTTTTAAAAATATATACCTCAGAGTATTGATTAGTTTAATCAAGACATTTATCATTATTCAATTCGAATTATATTATTATTAAAATTATGAATTTAAGAAAATATTTTGATTTTTAGATCAAATTTACAAACACCATATGACGGGTTAAACTATTAAGAAAAAATAGTTTAATGTCACAATTTGTTTGCACAATTGAGCGGAAAAGAGAAAAACATACGAATTCTTCTTTTTTATTGAATAAAATGTAAAATGAAAAACGTGTTGAATTTTTTAAATAATAAACTATATCTCATTTTATTCATAAAAGCTTAACAAACAAGCAGAATCAATAAGAGTACATTTATTTTAATATATAAATATTCAAACAATTTAAATATAAATACATTAAAATTAGGTTGATTTGGCGGTTATTTCAAAATGCTTTATTAATCAAAATAAAATCCATTGGAATCTATACATCCTTGCCAAAGAGATAATAGCTCGTTTATTTCATTTTGATGATTTTTTTTGTTTTAGAGGCATTGAAATCATTTTTATTTGTTTTTTTATTAATCAACTAGGCGCGATATTGAAATATTTGCGCATACTACAGAGGAAATACACATACAAAATATAAACAAATTAGAACTTAGAATTGAATATTCACAAATTTACATGTGAGAAAACAATATAAAAATTAAATAGTTATTATTTTTAACCCTCCATTTATATAGCTGAATATTGGATCCATTTGCATCCTTTAAAATAATCCAATTAGAATATGTCGTTAATTTATATATTCATGGGCCATTTGAGGTGTGTTAAATTTTAGGTTGATTGCTCTTTCTTTCATATATACTTTCTTCCATATAAAAAGTACATGTGCTCCTGGTCAGGATAGGCCTTCTTTATTTTTAATATATACTGTGTTTAGGGAAAATTTTCTGAAAACAATTTGATGACATAGTTCATATATTCCTATTGAATATATAATGATTTGATATTGTATACAATTTAATTATATTGTACCGGTTATTAAAGAGGTTAACCAAATTTCTGATGTAAAGGTAAATATAAGCTTAATATTTCGAGTGATTTATTCAATTCCAGTTATATCAAATTGTAGCTATCGATGCCAAAAGCTTTTAGATATATATATATATATCTATTCAACTTAATAGGATTGAGGGAAATAAAACTCTCAAAGACAAAACTTAAGGAAGTTGTACCTTTCAGCAAGTATATCGGGATTAAGAGAATAACTCTGAAAGATATTTGATACACAGTGACCTTTATTCAAGACACCAGATTACCAAGTGTGAACATAAAATTGCATATTTCTCCTCAAAAAAAAAAAAAAGATAATAATGATAATAACAGATGCAGGCGACATCAAAGACTTTGAGGTTCTTTAGGTTTAGTTCATGTGAGTATATTTTATTGATTGATTGATTAAAATCTGTTTTGTGCTTTTTTTATTGAAATCAAAATCAAATTTACATGGGTGGATTCATTACTTATTATATATTAATTTTTTATTAATTTCTTTTAAAGAATAATCTATTTCTCCCAAAGAAAAAAAGTGATATTGTTTCGAGCACATCTGAATATCCCTTCTTTATTTTCAATATTAAACAATTTAAACGTGTTTATTTGAAAAGCATTGAATATGTGATCAAAAAACAAACAGTAGAAAAAAACGTTCCCAAATTTATATTTAAATAAATACCAGCTTTAGCAGAAACTCCTTGTTCTAATACTTTAATTATTTTCTTCAATTCTTTCGTTTGGTATGATGGGAGAAATATTCTTTTTTCAAGACATATATTTAAGGCATCAGTGAACTCATTCTTCAAGAATTCCCCAGTCAGAAATATAATAAAAACATAAAATAGACTATTAACTAAAGATACAATACTTAGAAACATATTATACGATTCAAAATCAATATTTCTATTGATATTAATATAAGCAAATATCATATGGAAATAGCTATTTAATAAAATAAAAACCAATGGAATTGAATATAATGTATTCACCATATTTACAACTTTTATAAGATACATATAATTATTGATAATTTCTGATAATTTTGTTGATATATTCATCAAATTCAGGCCTTTATTAAGATTCTTACATATGCTGGTAATACGAGCTAGAATAAAAATATAAATCAATATTTGGTTTACCATCATTGCAATATTGATAGCGAAAATCAAATGTATTAATGTCTTCCCTATAGTCATAGAAATTTGGTTATTCATAAAACATAACATAATTGCCATGTAAAATATAATCATAAATATAAATGGAATAATAAAATATTTATCTAAATATGATAAAACAAGTGATGATGTGTTTAAATATTTATTTTCTAATAATATTTTCAATTTTGATCTTGAAAAGTAAAAATGACAATTTATAAAAATACTAATAATTGGAGAAGCAATTTTAAGAATTAATACATTCAAATGAGCTTCTAACTGAATGAAACATATTAAAAGAGTGCAAATAATAACCAATACAACCTTCATCCAGTACCAAATATGAAATAAAATGGAAGAATTTTCAAGCAGAAGACATCCAGTTGATCTTGTCAGAAGAATAAGATATTTTGGTAAGATAGTCTTTTGATTTCCTACTATTTTTATTCCATCCATGTTAATTATCAATGGTAACAGTGCTTATATCTTCGTATCTTCTTGAAAGAGTACTGAATGCTTGACTGAAATATTTCTGTTTCCACGGCAATAACTTGTTGATGTTTCAGACGATTTATCAAATATTGGTGCGAATCAATATTAATTTCAGAAATGGAATCACGAATATTGTTCTCTCATGTCCTAATAAATATTTTCATTGCAAATAATTTACACATATTACATATAATTTCAAGATATCCGTGTTTATCTCTTCTTTATTATTATATAAAGTGCCTAATTTTCAAAGGTAAATACATTTTATTAATTACTAAAATTTTGTATTTATATCAGAATTGATACGAATTCCCTTATAATTTGAATTGAGTTAACAGTTTCTAAGAAGAGATGAAAAAGCTAAAAGCGATTATCTTTATTATAATTATATCTTTTTAAAATTTATAAAGCAACAATGTGCCATCGACATATAAGAAATGGAAGCATTATAAATAGCGAATGTTTCTTTTCCAACACAAAACAAACTTATGCTGTCCTTACTGCGATGTAAAAATATATTGGGAAGGCTTGGCTTATCAGTGGTAAACCCTCCCAGCGGTTTAGCCAATTTAATATACCATAACGCTTCTTAGAGCTTTAATACTGTTTTGGAAGATTCTGCTCATATATGCTACAATGAAGAGTGGAATCTTAGAATAGTTTTCAATAAAACTATGGATATAAGCATTCCGGACAGCAGAATTGCACACAAATATTTGCATCGAACAACGCTCTTCCACAAACAATAAGTACAAAGCGAGTTAGGCCTTGTAACTAAGTTAGTATTTAATTATAAGGCGATAACGTGCCATCTATATATAAGAAATGGAAGAATTACAATGGAAACATTCATTATTTTAATGCTTTCACTTCTAAGAAATGATATCAGAGGATTCCTTTTAATGTAATACAGTTAACAGAAACTTCTAATATAATAACCTATATAGAAATTCACTTAAAATTGAAAATATTTATTTTCTTCTTCTTCTTTCTTATCTCCACTCAATCATATAAGGGTATCAAGCTTGTAAAGCTTGAGACTGGGTGGAGTAGAATGCGTCTGCCTTTGTCATTAGGACCGAAAGCACTACTCAGTGGCTGGCCGACTTAGCCTCAAAAGAAATGGCCGCCTCTGACATGAGGAACAGACGCCATGTGCATACGCTCCTAACATGGAGTACAAACGCTGTTCATCCTGTATCCCTGGATTAGGAGCCCTTACAGGGTACTATCAGCCGGGCCAGCAGAGCCCAGGTTTTATAGTGAGATTGTTACTGCTCCCCCTCCTCCTTTTTCATCCGGGCTTGGGACCGGCAAAAAAGGAGTTAATATTTATTGTAATACGCCCCTTTATGAAAATCGATCGTTATGCTTTTGTTCAGATTGTTTTTTATCAACTTATTCTGGTACCAGATTCTCGAGCCAATGACAAGTTTAAAAAGTTTAAAATTTGAACCCTAGTTCAAGTTATTCGTATTCCACTCTAAGGATTGTGTAAATCATATTTTTTTTAAGATATAAAAATATATAATCATACTAACTTTATGAATAAGAAAGAATAATAAAACAATTGTTGTGTAAAATGATATTATAATATGGTTATAGAAAAATTCAGCTTCATTCCGAAATAAGTTCATTCAATGTTTTCGTTGATGCATTCTGTATCTATGGCCTTTAATGCATTATTGCTGTTTTGGGAGCATACATTTAAAATGTTATTGCTTTATTGGTCATAGATTATATTCATAAAAATATATTTTCTAAAATATATGTATAAAACCATTCATAAAGAGTATACAATGCATTTTGAATAATTACATACATTTAATATGAATACCTCACCTTTTTCTATTTTTAAAAATTGTTCAAAAAATATTATGTTTCTAAAGATATCATCATGTTTTGAAAAGAAAAAAGACTGAGAATAAATCGAAGATTCTTCCATATTAATTATTATTGTGTTACATCTCTCTCTCTCTCTCTTGTTTTTGTCTTTGAGATATTTTGGCGAAAATTGGTAGTTATAATATTTAAAATGTCTATTTGCCGCTTTTTATATGTTAATGGCTTCTTTTTCAATGGCTTACAAATGAATAGGCTTTATAAAAATATAATGTTTTCAAAAGGAAAATTGTCCTATCAAACATCCATCACTCCGTCGCAAATGTTCATCATCCTTGTAAAACCAGTTTTTGTAAACTCAAACAAAATGTCAAACTTTATACCATAGTTTCGGGGTTTGGCCCTAAGAGTAAAATATATAAAAATATATATTCTATTATACATTTCTATAGAAGTAACCTTTATATAAAATGGATATATCAGAAAAAAAATTGAAACCATTTTTAACGTGATAATCCTGTTGAAGGACTGACAAGTCCGAAAGTTTGAAAAATAAGAAGTTGCAAACGATACTTAACCCTGGAAGCTTCATTTATTTTATAAACCATTTTATTAAATATAAAAATTCGATTTAGAATATAATGCTCTCAATCTTAGGACCTGCCATTTTATATCATCAGTAGAATAATGTAAATTGTGTAATCATTCGTGGGTAAAAGTTATTTTCAATATTTCTTATTTGTAAAAGTGAGATTTCGTCTAAATAGTTTAATTTATTATGCATCTTTGTCAAGAAAAAATTCTTTATGTTTGAGAATTCTATCTTATAGATCAAGCATGTCAAACTCAAATCCTAACATGGGCCAAATAAAAAAGTAATAAAATTATGTGGGCCGCAAAAAAGAAAACAAGTAATATTTATGTAGTTTTATTTTTAAAAATACTAATAAGAAAAAAGAAAGTAAAGTTAATATTTTCTCCCTGATATTTGGCATCTCTTTTCTGCTACCATCTTTCCTACTTCGGGGGAAATCTTGTTCGCAGTGATTAATTTTAAAACTGACCCAAGGTGAACGTCAGTAATTCTCGATCTGATTGGAGACTTATTTCTTTTCATAAGTGAAAATAACTGCTCGCACCGATAAGTACTTCCAAACATGGACATAATTTCATATGCTAATTTTCGAGTGTTTTCAAATCTGGCTGGCAAATATTTGTAAAATTCAGAAACGCCAACTTCAATGAATTTTGCCTTTAAATCTGAATCGCACTGGATATCTATTACCTGCATTTGCATATGATTAGGTACTGATTCTATATTTATCGAGAAAATCGAAGAAAACAAAGTAAACTTGCCTTCCAAAGATTTGAAATCAGAAAACCTTGTTTCAAATTCATTTCTAAGACTTAAATTTTTTTCCGCATATTTTTGATACGATGCAGTTTCACCTAAACTTGATTTGTACATGTTGCATGTCGGAAAGTGCATTAAATCTTCGTTTTTCAACTGCTTTTCCCAAAGAACTAGCTTACATTTGAATGCATTAACTTGGTCACACATGTTGGTAATGATCTGATCCTTTCCTTGCAGTTTCAAATTTGAATCCGACAAGTGTTTTGTTATGTCAACCATGAAGGAAAAATCTTGCAACCATACTTGAACAGAAAACAAAGTGATGTCTTGATTCTTGGTTATTAAAAACTGACATATTTCTTCTTTCAAGTCCCAAATTTGTTTGAGAACCTTGGAGCATGATAGCCAACGTACCTTGGTATAGTATGATGAACCTGAATATTCGCTTTCTAATTCAGTTAAGAACAGAGAGAACTGTCGCTGATTTAAACCTCGAGATCTTATGAAATTGATAAATATTTTGATAGGTTTCAACACATTTTCCATTTTTATTACCTTCGTACATAATACTTCCTGATGTATAATGCAATGCATATGATGAATATTGGAACCATCAGAAATTTCACTTAGTTCTTTTCGCAGTAATGCTACGAAACCGTTGGTTTTTCCAGTCATTGAAGGAGCTCCATCTGTTGCTACAGAAGTCAATATTGATTGAGGTAAATTGTATTTTTGCAGAATATCATAAACGCAATTAAATATATCTTCTCTTGTAGTAGTGCCATGCATCGATACTAGTTCCAATAATTCCTCAAAAATGTTGAAATCCGTGTCGCAAGCTCGAAAAAAAAAACCAGCTGATTGAGCTACGCCCCCAATGTCCGTACTCTCATCACAGGCAATGGAAAATGCTTCGAAACAAGATGATTTTTCTTTTATCTGATCATTTAAATTTCTGGCCATATCAGTAACTCTTTCCACAACGGTATTTCGAGACAAAGATATTGCTTGAAACGTCTTCACACTTCCAGGACAAACAATTTCTGCAGCTTTAATTGAACATTCCTTGATGAAATCACCTTCAGTAAAAGGTTTTGAGTGTTTAGCTATCATCTTCGATAAAACGTAGCTTGCATGCACCGCCGCTTCACTCTCTTGTGATACTTTAGTAAACATAAACTGTTGTTTTTTCATTCCCAACTTGAACCCTTTTAACTTTTCTTGTCTCATTAAACCTTCGTAGGTATCATATTTTGACTTATGTTGTTCATAATGACGTTTAATGTTTTATAATTTTGATACACTAATAGCATTATTACATATCAAGCAGATGATTTTATCTTTTACTTCAGAGCAAAAATACTCTAATTCCCACTTTTCTTGAAAATTCCTATGTTCGTCAGCAATTTTTCGTTTAGTTTTACTGCCACTTGGTTTTGATGAAGACATATTGAATACAAAGGTCTGAAAAAAATTAGTAATCGCTAACACAAAATAATAAAACGTTTTAATTAATATTAAAAAAAAATAAAAATTAATGTTTTTTAACTTACCAGACACAGAATAACTGCACAAATTATTGAACGTAACTTTAAAAAAACAATTTTTTCTAGTACTCCGAAAGAATATTTTCTTTAAACTTTAAGGCACACAATACTTAAGGCGATGTACATACGTTATGTATGTAGGTATAATATTATCAAAACTTACGACTTATGTTTGGCGCCCAGTGGTTCGTTATTAATAAATAAATTATGTATAATTAAAATTTTTAAAAATTAGGCTACAAATTTTTATTATTATTTTTTTTAATTTATAAAAATATTTTATTAAAAAATATTGTCTGGTGGGCCGCAAATTTATTCGTTGTGGGCCGCATGAGGCCCGCAGGCCGCGAGTTGGACATGCTTGTTCTAAATGGAAATTTTACCGGGAGGAAATCCCTATATATAAAAGTCAGTGTATATATATATGTATGTATGTGGGTATCTATGTCGGCTATACACGTCCACAATATGTAACTAATCTGACTGAACTTTTAACAGTATATAGGGTAGAATCTGGAAAAACTTATAGTGAAAATATCAGGTCTCTATCCCGAATATTCTTCGAGTTATTTGCAAATTGCGTTGCAAATTTGCCTTTTCGCTCGCAAGCAGTGCCTCTTGCGGTGAAGATGGGAGGTAATATCAGCTGACCTAAATTACATGTAAAACATGTTTTAACAGGACATAGAGAAAACCCTGGAAGGGATATTTGTCGTATTTTTAGTCAAGAAAAATTGAAATCAACAGGTTCTGGGCAAATATAGTTGTTTTTTTTAGTCAGAAACTTATTATGACAATATTGCTGTATCATGTTTGATTATCAGATACAAAATTTAATCGGGAATATTTCCAAAAAGCTGAGACCACGGGTGAAGCCAGTTCTTTTTTAGTGTGTAGGAACAAAATTCTAATAGAAAAACATTCATTCGAGCAGAAGACACGTTTCACAAGAGTGACATCCACGGCGCCAATTTATATTTGTAACAATTAATATTTGAATGAAAACATTTAATCAGGTAAAACCTGGGCGTTGCCCGGGTCATTCGGCTAGTTGATATATAAAATCAAATATCGCATCTCCAGTCGAAATAAAAGTCAAAACTAAGAGCCATCTTTTGACCGTCTTCGCAAAATCAATCTGAAAACAATAAAGAGTCGATGACTTTTAAAGTAGACTCTCTTAAACAGAAAACACACTTTAAGCTAAAATAATATGTAATCAACAACTAGACACGTACTCTTTTTCAAACAAAGAACGTTTAAAGATGAAATAATTCAGACATCTAAAATAGGCCATTACAAACAAATACAAATAAAAGAAATATAATATTTATTTTGTCACTTTGTAATTCTATCGATCAAAATGAATATTTTATGATAATTGTCGAGTGTCAAAATAGAAACGTTGCCATGCCTCCCTTTAGAAATAAACAAAAAAGAACAACTTGATAGTTACAACATAGGATTCTTACATTTTATTTCATGGGATTGAACGACCATGGTGGAAGACAGTGAAGCTAATGTACGAAAGAATATCTTTCCCAGATATTTGAATCTTCTGACAAGAATAACTGGATGTCTTCTGCTAAGAGATTCTTCAATCTTACAGCGCGTCTGTTTCTGGTTCAAGGTTTGCCTATTCCTATCCAATTACATATATCAAATATATGATTATGGATTTTCTAAAGACTTTCTTAATTCATTTATGTGTTTATTCTGTATAATATATTTTTATTTTGTACGTTCACATTTAAACATGATTATATTTTGTAGAATAATGATTTTACCTTCATTTCATAAGAAATCAATATTAGAGAGGTATTATGTCGTTGTATTCGTATTTTATATCTTTAACTCTATTATGGTTATCCTATACTTTGGTGTATATGAAAATTCTGATCAAATATGGATTATTCCTTCTTTTCTCATATCATTTTATTTGTTTGCAATGAATAACAATCATATTTTAATATATATATTTCTTTTGGTACGTATATCAAGCATCTGCAGATTTTTAAATTTAAAACTAGCGAATACTCAATATCAACAGGAAACTAAGGAATTGGTCATCAAATATCTAGAATTGAAAAACCATGTATATTTATTGAATAGAATTTATGCAATTCCTTTGCTTATTAGTTTATTCAATATATTTTCGTATATAATGCATTCATTTACCTCTCCATATCATGAAACAAATATATCACCGTTTATTATATTTGTCTATGCTGTGATGTTTATAAAACATGTTTTATATGTTTTCTCAATATTTCTACCTGGAGAACTTATTAAACATTATTGTGATCAAACTTTAAATATTTGTCTAAATAAACAAGTTATACAGCCTAAATTTCAGCCACAGAATATAGAGAATATTATCAAAATATTGCATAATGGATTAGGTGTGATGGTTGGATTTTATTTAGATTTGAATTTAGGAACTTTTTTCGCTACAATTTGTTTTGTAATTACTTATTCTATTCTTTTTAAATAAGAAATACGTTGAAAATATTCAAAATGTAGTGAATTTACCCGCTATGAATTGAATTTTAAAAAATAAATATATAATTATCAAAATGACTTATTTCACAGATTTCAATAATATGCAGCTTTGTCACAAAATAATTAGCCATACTTGACTATATGTAATATATATAGAACGTTCGTAAAATTATCAAAATAAGAATTTAAAATATTTCAGAGAGAGATTTTTATAAAAACAAAATTTAAGAATGTGGTAAATAGTAATATTTTGTTGTAAATATAAAAATATTTTTCAATTAATATATCATAATATTTGTATATCAATCCAGAAGAGGACATCCATACAGACAAGGCACCTCAGTTGGTCGGTATCGTGATCAGGGTGCATGGACCGATCTGAACTGCTCCATGGACAAGATACCACCACCACTTCAGTCGGCCGGTATTGTGATCAGGGTGCATAGACCAATCTAATCTGCTTCATGGACAAGACAACACCACCACCTCAGTTGGACGGTATTATGATAAGGGTGCATGGACCGATCTGATGTGCTCCATGGACAAGATACCACCGCCACCTCAGTTGGCCGGTATCGCGATCAGGGTGTACGGACTGAACTGATCTGCTCCATTGACAAGACACCACCACCTCAGTTGGCCTGTATTGTGATCAGGGTGCAAGGACTGATCTGATCTGCTCCATGGACAAGATACCACCGTCACCTCAGTTGGCCTGTATTGTGATCAGGGTGCAAGGACTGATCTAATCTGCTCCATGGACAAGATACCACCGCCACCTCAGTTGGCCGGTATCGCGATCAGGGTGTACGGACTGAACTGATCTGCTCCATTGACAAGACACCACCACCTCAGTTGGCCTGTATTGTGATCAGGGTGCAAGGACTGATCTAATCTGCTCCATGGACAAGATACCACCGCCACCTCAGTTGGCCGGTATCGCGATCAGGGTGTACGGACCGATCTGCTCCATGTACAAGACACCGCCACCATATCATATTGGTAGAATATTAATGTGAAGTAATATTCATGAAGCATTTGTAGAATACCCATGGAAAGCTATCATAAGACATCATTGTCTATTTAAAGAAGCAGCTACAAGATTAATGATCGATAGCCATAATTGTCAACTAATGGTGGGTTTTGGTTTCTCCATTTAGCTGAGCCACAAATGCAGTACCATGGCGTTTACTCAATCTGATGGCATTGAGGTGTCTTTCATTTAACCATTCAGTAGGATTTATTGATTGTAATATAGCTCATATATATATAAATAATATATAAAGCGCATTATATATAACGCGTCATCTATATACTTGTACAATGAATGTTCATTTTTAACAAATAAATCAAACATCTACTGTCCTTTATGCGATGAAAAAATATATTGGGAGGGCTTAGATCATAAATAGTGAACCCACTCATCGGTTTCGCCAATTTAATACATCAGACCGCTTCTTTAGAGCTCCAATACTGTATTGGATCATTATGCCTTTATATGCTACACTGAAGGGTGGAATCTTAGAATTGGTATTTAAGCAAACTATGAGATAAAGCTTTTAGGGCAGTAGAATTACCACAAATATATAATTAGCTTTCTGTTTTCTCGGATATCTTTCCTACGCGTCTGTTGAATCCTTCTGATATATTTTAATAAGATTTGATGGACGATGTGTTTAAGTATCAGTGCTCTATTATCTCTCAGTTTTCTTTATATATTCCGTTATATATTTTGAAAGTCATATTGTATTTAAGAAGAAGAGAGCATAAAATCTAGCCTATCAGTTATTCAATTATTATTTTAAATATTTTGAGACAATCCACTAATTAATTCTTATTGCTATTTCAAATCAGGATTGCTGTACTGTATTTTTATAAGCATATGATACAATTTAGAACTTGATCAATATATAGATTAAATATATATAATACTATCACAAAGTAATAACGCGCCATCTATACATATAAAATAGAAGGATTTAAAAGCACGAATGTTTCTTTTATACATAATACAAACTTATACTGCCCTTTCTGCGATGAAAAATATATTGGGAGGACTTGGCTCATAAGTGGTGAATACTCCCAGCGATTTCGCCAATTCAAGATTTCTTGAAAACCCATTTCTGAGATTCAATCCTTAAGTGCTGCGTTTATAAGGAAAATCGTCCAATACAGTATTAGAGCTCTGAAAAGCGGTCTGGTGGATTAAATTGGCGAAACCGCTGGGAGGGTTCACCACTGATGAGCCAAACCCTCTCAATATATTTTTCATCGCAGTAAGGGCAGTAGAAGTTTGTATTTTGTATAAAAGAAACATTCGCGTGCTTTTAAATCCTTACATTATATATATATATAATACTAAAATAAAAAAACAATGTATAGAAAAATAAATCATTGCATTTATCTCTATACCAAAAAATTTTAAAATCAATGAAAATAAATTGAATACCTTTCATGATAAGTGGTGGTGGTGTCTTGTCCATGGAGCAGATCAGATCGGTCCAAGCACCCTGATCACAATACCGGAAAACTGAATACCTTTCATATGATATCTAATTGAATGAGGACGTCTCTTCGCTGTGAGCATATTTTCGACAGTGTATTATTGTACATAGCCTAAATATCTAAGACCTATCTTTCTATTTGTCACCTATATTAGCATAATATTTCCACATCAATTGTAATTGAAATTGTTGAAAATGAAATTTTAAATGGCTACTCTAGCGCATCTATTCATTTGTATTTCTTACATTCAATATAACTTACCTTTCAATCAAATATGTATATTTACAAACACACATAAATGTATTTCACTGAAAAGCTATCAATAAATAAACTCCAAAATTGAAACAATGGTACTATTTACACATATATGTTGAATATTTTCATAAATAATATTTGTGGTAGCAAATGTGAACCTTTTTTTGGCTATAGTTTACACTATACAAATATCTTTCATTTCAAATAATATAGACAATTTATTTTCAAATTGCAATTCAAATTGTTTATTATTGGGTTGCCTGGGCTACCTGGAGCATAGAGATGTTGCCAGCAACTCGTTACATAATTTTCTTATGTAAAGAGAAAAATAATTGTTGCAGAAATATAATGAATAAGCGTTTATATATTTTCACAAGATCATCTTCTCATATGTGCTGAAAATTAATCGGACAATTCTTATTGAAGTTTGGAATTGGAATTAATATGTATATAAATTTACGTGATAAAACCTTTGATCCTTTCTGCTGTCTCTCTCTAAAGAGTTTTCAAATATCACAAACAGATAATTTCAGCATTAATTGTGTGATTCTTTAATTTTCAGTATAACAAAACCAGATCTCAAATGCTGGACGGGTTCAGTAGTTGGACTTTATATGTTGATTATCTTTCACAATATTCATATTCGTATTTTACTTTTGTATTCATATTTATTATTAATTATAATTAATACGTGGACCTCTTCTTTCGATATTTCTCACATTGTAGGAAAAGGTTGATTTTATATATATTGGAATGCATTCCGATAAATTCTTCTGAATATTATGTTTATGTTGACAATTTCTAATAAATCTCAGAAATATATATATATAACCATAGCCCATTATCACTTTTGGTGGACCATGCGCTCAAGCAGGATTATATACCAAATTTTGAAAAGACAGGAACTATTTACAACAACATATATATATATTAAAAATAAAGAAGGCATCTCCTGACAACGAGCAAATGTGCTTTTTACATGGCAGAGCGCCATATAAATATATATATTCTTCCTTTTTGGTTAATAATTTTACACGTAGTTTGTTTACACGATGAATGTTTTTGAAGGTTAAGATTATCCAATCGCCGTCAAACTTTAGGAAGTTATTTACTATACTACTGGGAAGGTTTCTGGTTAGAATTAGATTTGAAATAAATATTCGTTGAAATTGTATTTGTAAATTTTCTTCTTTAACTCGTAAGCAGCGACTCTCTCGGCCTCTGGTGAAATTACATTTATAAATTGTAAATATGCTAAAAAGTGTTCCAAATATAAAAATTTAATTATTAATTTGAGGATTTTGTAAAATAATATTCCAATGACGTTGTAAAAAAAACTTGGCATTTCTATATTGATAAATATTTAAAGAAAATATCCTATTTAAAATTTAATGAATGTTTTCAAAATATTATGTGTTACAAAAATATATTTAAACGCATATAACAATTATTATATACGTTTATAAATCTAAATATAGGTGGATTGGATGATTTTAGAATCGTTTTAACAAATATTCATTATGCAAACTTTTATTCGGGTAAAAACCGGGCAAAGCCGGGTACATTCACTAAATATAATTATTAAAAAATGTTCGTCTGTGACAAGATACTATTCCTTCAACTTCAGATTTCCGAGTGGACCAATTAATATTGCTTTTATTTAACTTTCGATTATTTTCTAGGGACCGGGAAAATTTTCAAATTATTGAGAGTATAGATAAGTATAGATTCAGTAGGGATTGGATGTTTGCTAGAATCGTTTTATCAAATGTTTGTTAAGCAATCTTTTACTCGGGTAAAAACCGGGCGAAACCGGAAACACATATATATATATATATGTTTGTCGGCTATGCACGCCCTCAATATGCAACTAATCTCGCTGGAATTTGAACTGGACAGAGAGTTAAATCTGCAAGAGTTTTTTGTCGTTTTTTCAACCAAAAAAAAAATAATTGACAAGTACTGAGCAACAATTTTTTTTAGTCAGGAATGATGATGACATTATTGCTGTATCATGCTTGATTGACATAAACAAAATTCTTTAGGGGAATATTCACTGAAGCAGAAACGGGCGAAGCCAGATAATAATTTTAAGTAGGCAGGAACAAAATTCTACCAGCGAAACATTCACTCTAGCAGAAGACACACGAAGCCAGGGAATCTCTATATATAAAATATTGTTTTTGGCTAAGATCATGTAGTATATCTCTAGATATTTTTATTAAAATATATATATTTTTAAAAATCTATTCAATAGAGAGAGACGATAGAATAATTCACATGACCAAATAAAAAGATTGCTGATTTTAGTATAGTGTTGATTTTCTAGAAATTGTTACTATTCATCGTATACCACTTTTAAAACAATGAAAAAAAAAAAGACGTGTTTTCCTTATCAGTGGTGAATATTCCAGCGATTCCGTCAGTTTAATCTATTTTCCCGCTCTAATTTTGTATAGAGCTGGTTTTAAGCTGGTGCTGAAGATGAACCTTATTAAAGGTATTTTCAAAAGGAACAATGGGCTATAGCTATTAGGACTGTATGAATGTAGAAATACTTATATATACATTTTTGCTTAAAAGGCAATGCTAAACACTAGGTTTTTAAATATGTATCTTATTTCTAATCTGTAGGTTAGGAAGGTATAATATTTGTTTCAAAAAATTACAAAGTTCTCGCTAAACCGGGAAATATTAGTAACAGAGGTATGATTTTTAGTCCTCTTCTTTCTTATCTGAACTCAATAATATCAAGGAATCAAACTTGATATATTTATGGTATCTGCTGGGGATGAGTAGAGCTCATCAAAAGTGATTTGGCATTCATAATAATCAAATGGAGTAGAATGCGTCTGCTTTTGTCATTTTGATTGTGATAACTACTCAGTAGCAGGCCGACCTAGCTCCAAGATGAAATGACCGCCTCTATAACACGAGTAGCAGACGCCATGTGCAGCCTCTCCTAACATGGAGTACAGACTCATCCTTCATCCCTGGATCAGGAGCCCTTACATGGTACTATCAACCGAGCCAGCTTAGCCCAGGCTTTTTTAGAGAGCTTGTTACTGCTTTCCCTGCTACTTTTTCATCCGGGGTTGGGACAGGCAAAGACAGAGTTATGGTTCTTTAGCTTGTGAAACAAATGAAAATCTGACGAAGTCAAATCTGGGGAGCATGGTGATATTATATCGATACTCTAGAACTCGATGACAGAATTTGAAATCATTGAAATTATTGTTCCACCCACTTGCATTTAAATTAAATAGAGTATGATCTCCTGTCACATGTTGGATATCAGAAACGTGGTTTACACTATAAATTTTATTAATATCCATATTTTCACAAAACCTTCCTGCAGCTCAAAGTGTCTAAATCCTATATCTCATATTCGTAAACGAAAAAATTCTCTATATTGTTAACAAATAAGTTATGTAATAAAATAAATAAAGCTTCCAAAGCTAAGTTTCTTGTGCCACCTTTTATTTTCAAGCTTTCAAACTTGGCAGTTCTTCAACAGGAGAATCATATTGACAAATTAATTATAAATTAATAAGTTGTGTACAAATATATATCTTGAAGGTAATTGGAATTTTATATTACTAAATGCTCAAATTGAATAATAAATTTATTATACTTGGAACACATTTTAGCATTTTTTTAATTTATAAATTTAATTTCACCTGATACCGCGAGAGGCGCTGCTTGCGAGTGAAAGTAGAAAATTTGCAAATACAATTTCAACGAATATTTATTTCAAATCTAATTCTAACCAGAAACCTTCCCAGTAGTATAATAAATAACTTCTAAATTTCACGGCGACTGGATAATCTAAACCTTTAAAAACATTCATCGTGTATACAAACTACGTGTAAAATTATTAATTAATCAAATTCATTTATCGTCGCGACCAGTGCTGCGCCAAGCGGTAAAAGGCTGGAACTAACGCTTTTTGGTTTTACATTTTAAAAAAGCACATTGATCTTTTTAGTTTTTTGGATAGCCTATATGTTAAACAAAATCTTCAGCTACCTGCGAAATTTAATAATGGTTGATTCTGTAGATTTTGAGCAACGCGATAACAAACATCGATTTTGGATTTCATTTTTATAGATATAAAATAAAAGGATGAAGGATATAATGTAACAAATATTATCATCATAATATTCTGTGCGTTCCGGAATATCCTTTTCTTTATCCTTATATATATAAAAATGAAATGCGAAATCGATGTTTGTTATCGCATCACGCAAAATCTACTGACTCAATCATTATGGAATTTCGCATGTAGGTAGAAGATTTCGTTTAACATATAGGCTATTCAAAAAACTAAAAAAGTTAATGTGCTTTTTTTAAAAAATAAAAAACCAAAAAGCGTTAGTTCCAGTCTTTTACCGCTAGGGCGCAGCACTGGTCGCGACGATAAATGAATTTGATTTTTTTAAAGCATCGGTGGTTCAGTGGTAGAATGCTCGCCTGCCACGCTGGCGGCCAGGGTTCGATTCCCGGGCGATGCATTTTTTTTTAACAATTTTTAAAACTCATTTATATTATATCTTCTATATAAATGGAAATTTCATAAGTGGTGTTCGCTAAAAATTTTCGTTACAATGCATCAATTTCGACCAAATTTTCAACATTTATGTAAAACGAGATGGAGCAGGTTTTGCTTAACATCAAAATATTTTTCCTAACTTTAAAATACATAACTTTGCTTTTATCGATAAAATACAAAAAAAATTCAACAGAGTTAATTTTATTTATATATGAATACAAAAAAAAATTCAGCAATTCATTCAACTCAATCTAAACAAATATTCAAAACAAGCAATTTTAAGGTAACACCATATGTAAAAAAGTAGGCCAAGAAAACAACAACGATATTACATCTTTCTCACATATTCACAAACAATCTTGATTAATAATTAAAACTAATCTTTATTATTGTTTATTATACTTCATAATATATAATAGTCGTTAGGCAAACTTTCACTCGGATAAAACCCTGGCGAAGCCGGGTACACATCCGCTAGTTATCTATATATATAAAAATAATGTATGTGTGTCTGTCTGTCCTTTATGCCTGACCAAACCACTCATTGAAACGCCATGACACTTTGGGAAGTTATTTAGTATAGTACTGGGAAGGTTTTTGAAAAATAATTTCTTGAATATCTTGAATATCCCTAGAGTTATTTGCAGATTTGTAGATTTAACTCGCAAGCAGCGCCCCCATTGCGACGATGATAACAATTTTTTTTATCTATAAGTTTTATTATCACTAAGTTTATTATCTTAAAGATTATTTATCAAAAGTAAGATTTTCTCTCTATTAATTGCGCACAAGTCAAAGTTAGTTATCGAGTATTTTTCAAGGGACCGGGAAAAATGTTCACTAGATAAAACGATGATTTTGCAATGAATAAAATTAGAAAAGACAAAATTCAGGATGACACGGCAATTTATTTGAGACAAGATGAGACAAGGGACAGGGAAAAATGTTCACTTTATCGAGATTCAAATTTACGAGTTTCAAATTATCAAAATATATCTATTATTTTTTAAATAAGTTTATCGAGAATTGTTTTAACAAATGTTCGTTAGACAAACCTTTACTCGGGTAAAACCGGGCGAAGACGGGTACGTCCGCTAGTAATCAATAATATTCGTTAGGCAAACTTTCATTCGGATAAAACCCGGGTGAAGCCGGGTACACATCTGCAATTAAATAATATTTCCAATTAATTTAATTTCCAATTAATTTAATTTGAAAAATATTACTAAATAACTAAATAAAATCTTACCTTCTAAAAAGAAAAAAAAGTTATTCGATATGCAATTTTTGCACTTTTAGTCTGAATGCTAAACCAAAACCTCCGCTACCTATGTGCGAAATTTCACAATACAGTTTTAATTAACCCAGGTTCCGGGGACGTATAAATTTGATAACGATCGATTTTATAAATATTTTCAAAGAGTTTAAATATATATTTTTTCACGTTTGTGAATTTTAAATTAATTATTTCTTTTTTTTCAATGAATTTTGTATATCAATTTGAAAAGTCATTTTTGTTATCATCATCACAAACAATGCCATTTTTTTTATGAACAAACGATAATTAACAACAACAACAATTTAATTTGCATCTTCATTATTATAAAACAACTAATTAAATTAACAATGTTAAAAATATATTTCAAAATTATAACATTTTTATAACATTTAACACAAAAAGGTTACAATATATATAATCTTACCTTTTTAAAACATTCTTCGTGTAAAGAAACTACATGCAAAATTATTAACCAATCAAATTCATTTATCGTCGCGACCAGTGCGGCGTCAAGCGGTAAAAGGCTGGATGTACATCTTTTTGGTTTCATATTTTAAAAAAGCACATTGAAATGCGAAATTTCATAATGATTAATCTGCATATTTTGCGCAACGCGACGCGATTTTGGATTGAATTTTTATATATATTAGGATATATAAATTCTTGCTATATATAAACACATATTTCATATAATTACAAGTATATATATCAAATATTATATTGTGTAATCAAGCTTATTTTCTTTAAAAGAAATAATGAAAATGTTTTATATGCATTCCATAACCTATAAAACATGTAGCTCGCAATATTAAGAATACATAATTCTTGTACTCCCTCTGAGTTTTCCAGATTCATTTGTTAGTCAGATTTGGTTAATCAATTTCTGTATAGCTAGAATTACACAGAATAAATAATGTCCTAATAGTCAATTTGTTGGCTCTGCAGTTAATGGAAAAGTTCACATATTTTCAGCTATATACATATTAAGGCTTCAAATATAATATGTTAAATTATAGGAAAGTCAATATCTTTCATTTATCAATATGTCCAAACATACATTACTAATTATATTGTAATCACATAGTAAGAGTTTCAATTCAAACACTTATCTTAAGGAAAACAATTATATGTTTGAAAAACCATATATGCCGAAGAGCTTTGTTCAAGCAATACCTTGATATTATATGTATGTAACTCTACTGACCTATGAGCTTATGTCCATAGGTTCACTAAACACCCCTAAACTACCGTCCATAAAAGTACAGGATAAATAACAAACTAATCCAATACAATAGTTGAGCGGACTGGGAATTGTTTTGACGAAACCGCTGAGTTGGTTCACCACTAATGAACCAAGCCCTCTCGTTCCTCAACTTATATCATTGCAGTAAGATCTATAAAGATAATATTTGATGCAATTTTAAGAACTACATATCCAGTAAATATATATGTTAAAATATATATTGGAAATAAAAAGATGCCTTTTATCAAGATTTAAAATAAAATAATCACATAGAAGTTGTGAAATTTCTGATATTACCTATGCACAAAATATCTTTTTACTTAAAATTTTAATTTCTAACTGTTTCTTCCCAGTCGCCAGCCCGTCGTTTCAGCCATTCTCCCAATCCTCAGAATTTGAAAAACTAAGTGGAGCGGTTTCTAACGGGGGTGAGGTCGCCATTGAGGAAAATCCTCCAGGGTATATCGCCGATAAATTAAAATAAAATTTTGTTATGGTCGAAATAAATGGACGCAAAATTAAAGAATTGGTGGATTCAGGAGCAGACTTTTCTGTTATTTCAGACAAATATCGACGCGAATTAAAGACACCTCTCTTCAAAGAACCAGGTCCCATTCTTAAAGCCGCAAATAAAAATTTAATAGAGACCCAAGGAAAATGTGTCCTGAACATAGAAGTTAATGGTCTGAAGATATCCTTTGAATTCGTTGTTATGGTGGAACACAGCCCTGACATCATATTCGGATGGGACTTCTTCAAGGCCACCGAAGCTGTCATTTATTGTGGCAGAAATGAACTCCATCTCGGGGAAACCTCCGTCATGGAATCTCGAGTTGAGGAAAACCAGAGATTGTTTGCTTCCGACGACTTTGTCATCCCGCCTAAATCAATAAAGAAGATCAGTGTGATAAACGAAGAAATTTGCGGTGTTATAGATGTTTTAGTCTCAACTTCTGGGGACTTATTATTAAGAAAATAAGTTCTTATAGCAAACTCATTGGTTACATTTCGACACGGCCGAGATAGCATTTGGGTTGCGAATGGAGCGTCTTGGCCGTAACTGATTCCATCAGGAATGAAAATGTGCATCATGAAAAGCTATGAGAATGGAAATATCTGCAATCTTATCGAATCCAGCGATAAGTTACAAAAACCGCAGCTAAGGTCACATGAATGGTCACAGAAGATAAACCTTACTCTAGATCCAGGGCTGTCTGAAATTCGAAGGTTACAGCTTGTTTCATGCCTTGACGAGTTTATTGACATATTTGACTTTGGGGGAACTCCTATTAAGCCCACCAGTACTGTGAAGCACAAGATAAACACAGGATACCACTCTCCTATCAAAGAGCGGCCCTATAGAGTAGCACCAAGTGAACGACGACTAATTCAAGATGAAGTGAACAAGATGATTGAAAATCACATCGTGAAGCCCTCTGAAAGTCCTTGGTCATCTCCTGTTATTCTAGTTCGAAAGAAAGATGGGTCCTGGAGATTCTGCGTAGATTATCGTCGATTAAATAAAATAACAAAAAAAAATATGTTTACCCGCTGCCACGCATTGACGATGCCTTGGACAGTTTAGCTGGCTCTAGTTACTTCTCCACGATGGATCTTCGGTGTGGGTATTGGCAGATTGAAGTGGACGAAAAAGACAGGGAGAGAACTGCCTTCATCTCACTCTCTCCAGATGGGCTGTATGAATTCCGAGTAATGCCTTTCGGTCTATGAAACGCTCCAGCAACGTTTGAAAGGATGATAGATAGTGTTCTGGGCAGTCTTAAATGGAACATGTGCCTTTGCTACCTGGACGACATCGTAGTTTACGTACCTACCTTTGAGGAACATCTACGTCGTCTACAACTTGTATTAAGGTGCATCCAGAAAGCTGGACTGAGCTTGAACCACAAAAAGTGTCTTTTTGGATCAAGGAGGATAAAGATTTTAGGACACCTTGTTGACGCCAATGGAATTCATCCAGATCCAGATAAAGTTTAAGACGTCTCTAAATTTCCGAGGCAAGGAATATCTCTGAACTGAGGAGCTTTCTTGGATTATGTTCCTATTACCGAAGATTTATTGAAAACTTTGCTGACAAAGCTAGATATTTGAATGACCTACTGAAAACTGAAAAACAATTCTATTGGGATGCAGCTTAAGAGAAAGCGTTTTAAGTCCTCAAAACAGCTCTAATTTCAGAGCCTGTCTTGGGACACTTTGACGATTCCGCTGATACCCATCTACACACGGATGCAAGCGAAATGGTATTGGAGCTGTTCTTCTACAAATACGAGGTGGAAAGGAGCGGCCTATAGCTTATGCATCTAGAAGCTTGACAAAGGCTGAAAATAACTATTCTACAACATAAAAATAATGCCTTGCTTTAGTCTGGTCTATTAGCAAATTCCGTCCATATTTGTTTGGTCGACAATTCACGGTTGTCACTGACCATCATTCTCTATGTTGGTTGGTAGGACAGAAAGATCCTTCTGGCCGTTTGTCAAGATGGGCGCTGAAGTTGCAATAATTTGACGTGACCGTTATCTACAAGAGCGGACGCAAACATAAGGATTCCGATTGTCTGTCAAGGAGCCCGCTTGAGAACGATCAACCAAGTGCTGTGATGTCACTAACCAATGTCGATATAGAGCAGACTAAAGACCCGGATTTAGCTAAAATAATCGATCATTTAAACTCGGGCTACACCAGAAAGGAATTCAGCATCATCGACGGCATCTTATATAAGAAAAACTATAGCACAACTGGAAGACCCTGGCTTATGATGATTCCTAAACACTTAAGATAGGAAGTAATGGCAGATTTACATGACGCTCCTACAGCTGGGCATTTGGGCTTCGCCCGAACGTATGACAAAGTGAAGAAACGATTCTATTGATCTGGCCACTATAGAACTCTTCGCCAATATGTAAGCCATTGTCGGGAGTGTCAACGAAGGAAGAAATTACCTCGACGTCTCGCTGGACAACTTGTATCCATACCACATGTAGAAAAGCCATTCTATAAGTTCGAGGTTGATCTCCTTGGAAGATTTCCAGTTTCTAAAGATGGAAACCGTCGGATCATTGTGTGCTTCGATTATATGACAAGGTATGCCATAACGAAAGCGATCCCAGACGGAGGAGCAATCGAAACAGCTAAGTTCCTGGTTGAAGATATTATCTTGAAGCATGGAGTTCCTAGAGAACTGATAACAGATCGCGGAAGAAATTTCATTTCTCAAGTAATAAAAGAAATCAATGCTCTGTGCGGAATTGTGCACAGATTTACAACGGCCTACCATCCCTAGACCAACGGCCTGACTGAAAGGTTCAACAAAACTCTGGGAGATATGTTGTCCATGTACACAGGTGTTGAGCAGAAGGACTGGGACCAAGTTTTACCCTACGTAACTTTTGCTTACAACACTGCTAAACAGGAGGCGACCGGCTACACTCCGTTCTTTCTTGTCCACGACCGCGAGGGCGAGAGCTACATCGATGCCGTAATACCAGAAACATACTCCAGTCTATTACCAGAAGGATGATATTGTGTGGGTTTCTACTCCCATCCGTAAAGTAGGGATCTCAGAAAAGCTATTGAAGAGATACTTCGGTCCCTACATGGTGACCAAGAAGCTTCCAGAAGTTATGTATGAAGTAGAGCCCATAGACCCGTCTCCCCGATCACGGAACAGCATTCCATTCTGCTAGGGAACTCCAGCTGTGATAGATTTCCTTGAGCATTTTGGCAATAGTATGCAGTATTCGAATATTTCATGATATTGTTCGCAGTGGTGAACAGAAAGATAAAAACAGTTTTGAAACACAATTTACTTTAAATGTTATGATAACATATTTGTGAGGAAGAAATAATACCCGACTCAAGGAGTATAGAATAAAGAAAACAAAAACGTATTTACAAAATTACAAAATATTGAGCCGGCCAAAGGATAACAACAAGCTCAGTTTTAGCTCAGAGAGTTTGATACAGTGTGTCAATCGACGCAGGTCCCTTCTGGCTCTCTCTCCATGTCTCGATGTTAGGCATCTAGGTTTGTGTCATGGCCTCCACCTCTGTCCCGTAGGCTGTCTCCGACCGACTCGGTGCTAACATCTAGCCCTGCCTCTGCTATTTGTTGTCCACGTGTGAGAAGAACATCAACACTCGCCTCACGTACACGACTGACAATTTATTCGGGTTACTCGGAGTTACAACATTAGACCCGTTTATTTCGACAGGATCATTTGCAACAATATGACATATATATATATTCATAAAAATATAACTAATTATTAGAAAATATGTTTATAAATATTTGGTCGAGAATTATTAAATATTATATATTTTGACATTAATGATAAGGCTTAAAGCTTATTCTCTCCTTATTGCTAGATTTAAATATATTTGGAATAGCAATAAATGTGATTACCTTTTAAATATTCCAAAGAAGACCAACCTGAATGTAATTCAATAATTATTTGAAAAGCATTGAATAGGAAACCAAAAAACAAAGAGTCGTGAAAAATGTTTTTAAATTGAGATCTAAATAAAACATTGCTTTAGCAGAAAAATTATTTTGTACAACCTTACTTAGCTTCTGTAGATCTTTACTTTGATATGATGGTCCAAATATATCTTTATCGAGACAAATATTTAAAGTGTTATTTGACTCTTTTTTCAGAATTTCCCCCGATAGGAAAGTAAAAAATATATATAATAAACCGTTAAAAACTGCG
Organism: Cordylochernes scorpioides; assembly: GCA_030710605.1. Lineage (NCBI taxonomy): Eukaryota > Metazoa > Arthropoda > Arachnida > Pseudoscorpiones > Chernetidae > Cordylochernes > Cordylochernes scorpioides. The sequence continues at coordinate 30,792,547 of CP092876.1, forward strand.
AAACTATATGAAAGCATCGATATATTAAAATTACCGGAATATAATTTATGTATTAGCATTATTAATACTGAAAATAAATTAACAATAAATACAAATAATGGAAAAGAGTAGATCATATTGATACTATCAACAATATTTCTTAAATCCAAATATTTAATGATCAGTGTTCTAATTTCATTAGGGTATTGCAAAATCTTCAGGCACAAATTCAAATTTTTAAGTACAGTTGATATACGTGATATAATAAAAATATATATTAACACATGATTAAAAACCATTGACATAATAATAAACTGTATACATATTAAATATATCATAATACAACTCATTGTATTTTCAATAATACCTCGAATCAAAATAAAAAATGTAGTTATAATCATAAATAAAAATAATATAATATAATGTTTTTCTAAAAATGACCGTTGCAGTGATGATAAATTTAAGGTGGTTGTATTGAGAAAAGAAATCAATTTTTTATTAGCAAAATAAAAATAAATTATAATAAATAAATTACCGAGGTTGAGACAAATATTTTGAAGTAAGCTATTATAGAGCTTATTATAATATTCCTGTAAAATATAAAATGGAATACTTGAGGTAAACACGATCATTTTCATCCAGAAAATTATATGATACCAAATAGAAGGTTTTCCAATATAAAAACACCCAGTAATTCTTGTCAATATTTTAAGATATCCTGGAAATATATTTTTTTGATATTCAAGAGTTCTGTTTAGATGCACTTCAATCATCGTTTAGGTGGGCTACAGTCTTTGCTGTCTTATCTATCTGTTGTAAGAAATTCAATAGTTGTCATGACGATGTTCATTGTTGCTATAACAATGAAAAAGATTAAGGGATAAACAACGCATGTTTTTGTTTACCTATCTTAAACCTTTCTAATATATTGAAATCGATTAGAAAATTGATTTTTTTTAATATTCACTTTTATAAGAGCAATATTACTCTCTCTCTCTCTCTCTCAATCACAACTTGTATATATCTTTATATGTATATGTGATATCTTGGGACCTCTGGGACCAGTGTTACCTGATGCTAGACGAACCTCGATGTCAACTCTACCGTGCAGTCGTGGTGGAAGGCGACACAGCTGGGCCAAAGGTGAAATAAACAAACAGAGATTCCACTAAAAAGCGTCTGACGTCAAGAAGGAATAGGATGAGGGGAGAGGGAGATCTTTAGAGCAAGTGTTACCTTGTTGAGAGCCAAGCGTAGACTAACTATTCTTGCTTCTCGATTTAACACCACGACCTTGCTTCTTTCTAATTGGCTGACCTATTTAGGTGATTCTTTCCTAATTGGTAGGAATATGTCACATGGCCGTTGGCTATTGGTTGACCTACTTAGGTATGATCTTCTCTAATTGGCCTTGCGGCTTTCTTTGATGGAAGATACGTCCGGCCTTGTTCCGGAAATATTGGGCGTCTCTCTACTTTTATAACTTTTGCGGTCACCAGATACGTCCGGTCCTGTCAGGAAATATTGGCTTAAACTTAGCTCGCAGGGTTTCCGGGGTCAGAAGGTTAACTGTGACTTTATTAATAGTCGGGCTCTCTTCTAGGCCTACTTCTTAGGTTTGACTTCTACTCTCACCTAAGCCTAATTAGTTTTAACCTTAATCTTCTCCTGTTAGTCTCCATTCCTTCTATCTGTACAGTTGTTATACTTTATTAGATTCTTACGCGGTACAGATTGATGTTAGTTGAGGCTTTCTATGTGCAGTACATAAGAAGTTATATACAGTCATGGGGTGGAACATGTGGTAGTAGATATCTAGACTATTTACAACAATTCCATGGTCTTAAATCATCACAGATGGCCCCGGATGTGAGAGGGTTCATATGGAGGGATTTAAGAGAGCGGAATAGGAAGACTGTTATTAAGGAAGTAATTTTTAAAAATTAATTGTAATGAGTTGGTATATAACATGGGGTTGATTTCTGTATATCCATAAGAGATAATAAAGCATAAACAACTAATACTAAACATACAAGTAAAAATAAAAATATGAATAAAATATTTAATAGAGAACATATAATGATTATAGGTAAAACTATAAATGATTGGATGGGTAAATCATGATCTCTTCGTGATGGGCGTTAGAAAGGGTTGAGGGGTTAGTTATTACTTGGTTGCGGCAATGTCACTTTGACTCAAGTCCCAAACCATTTAATGTGCACGGCGCGGAAAACCTAGGCCATGTTTCACATGTAAATTTAAGGACCGAATAAAGTTACAGTACCACAATCGAATAGTAAGATAAGGGTGATTGTTATGGGTTTTAGTAATTAGTCGTTAAGACGTACGCATGCAGGATAAAGAGGGCGAAGATCAGTGACCAGAAATCAAAGTTTTAATTAGAGTCGTCAGGGGCTTAGCGAGAAAAAGAGTAAAATAAAAAAAAAAAGATGTGCCAGCGTGTGGCATGAGAGTGCCCTGGAATATATATAAAAAAAATACAATTTGCACGTATCCAAGCCAGAAGTAGGGATAGGTAAATCTGGGGGACGGTGTGTCAAGATTGTTAATTACGAAATCAAAGTAGGTCAAGTCTAGCCTGCGAAGGAGTTAAAAGTTCCTGCGGAAAAGGGTTAGTATTTATTAAGAAGTAACCTTTAAAGTGGTTGTTTAAGAGGTTATTGAAGTTTGCCCTGTTTTTAGATCATGATTTTTAGTTTGATTATAAAAGAATATATCATTGAGATATGAAATTGCGAAATTAAGGCTTTGCATATAGCGTTAAAGGATTTGAAAATCGAAAATAGAATTGCGAAGTTAAATGCAAAGTAATCTTTAAAAAAGTAAAAATAGCGATGATATGATACAAAGATTAACACACTACAGCAGTATATAAGGGGTAATAGAAAGTGAAAATATTAAATGAAAAAAAAATAAGCAGTAATATACTCGATAGCATTGACATGGTAGCGGAAGATGAAACAATGTAAATAACATCTAATTTATAAAGTGAGAAAAAATATAAAATGACAAAAGGCAAATTAGTGATATAAACATGAAATATAAACTTGAGATTATTAGATATGAAAGATAAAATATAAAGTTGATTATAGAATAGAGTCATAAAGCAAAAGTAAATAAGTTTTGGTAAAGAAAAATAAAATAAAATGACAATAATCTAAACTGATTGGTTGACGTTAAAAAAAACAATTATAAGAGCTATATAATGATTATATACAAGATTATTAAAATGAAAAATTTTAAAAAATGTTCATCGAGAAAGAAGAGTAAGTAAGATTATACATAGAAATTATATATCGTGAAAGAATGGAAAGTTGTAGGCCAAATGTAATGTTCCTGTTTTTTAGGATGGGGGGAGAGAGCTTTAAATTGTCCTCGATTGATATCTTTGGTCTTGTTGGCCTAAGTTGTTCTAACTTATCGAATTTGTTTTATGTTTGACGCGACTCGTGGATCGCATTGTTTCCAACTGTGAAACTTACTGAGTCCTAGTGTTGTCGATTTTTTGTTCCTTGCGCCACGTTTAGGTGAAAACGTGATTCTTCCTAAAGCGGCATTTATTCTGTGTGTGCAGGAGAAACACGGCGATCTATTCTAACCGATAAAAGGTACGCACTAATATTTAATTTAATAGGTAGCGAAAAATCCATTAGAGTGACATCGGGGTGGCGACGGGCGGTAACAAGATGTCGGCTGTTTGTTTGCTCATCTCCCTTCGAATTTATTATTAGCGATTTCCGGCGGTGGCGGGCATATTTATTTGGGTCAGAGGCCCTTTGTGGGGGCAGCTTGCTTGGTGGTTGTCTCCCACTTTTGTAAACGCGGTTTTCTGATGACCATGAATTAGTGACATTGGGTATGCTAATTCGGACTACGCTCGGAGATATAATTTCTGTATTGTAAACACAAAAGCGTTTGATTTGTCACGTTTGGTGACAAGCGTTATGGGATTGACATAGGGAGATACAGAGGTTGTAATTATCCTGTGTTCAAGCATTTGTTAGATTTGTGTTTGTATTTCGAAAATTCGGATATTGTATCTGTTGATATAAAATGAATGGTTTTTGGCGGACTTAGTAAAAATGTTATTCATTGATATCAGGTTAGAAGTGAATGAAATTGGGACTATCGACGTGAACAATGGTGGTTAAATGTGTCACAGGCGTGATGAAGGCGTCTTTGGCCTGAGAAGTGAAAGAGTTTTGTGGTGTAGCTCTGTGACACGAAGCGAAAAAATTGTAAATGAAAAGGTGTCACGTGAAGTCTTTGTTTTGTACAAAATCTAACCTGTTTTACTAAGAATAACAAATTTACTAAAGTCATGGGTGCTGGTTGTACGAACATATCGATAATTTTTATATTGTTAGTGGATATGACACGTTTAATGTGAGAAAAAAAAAAGATTGTGTGTGTGTGTTTAGTAGGGCGACGTAATGAGGCTTGTGTGGCTCGAGATTAGTGTTGGATGTTAAGTCGCGCACTAAAAATTTGTTGCCAATTAGAAAAAGTGATGTGAGAGGGTGTTGTTTATTTTGTTAAGAGCGATTTGTAGATATTTAAATATGCATGTGAAAGGAAGGAGTGTAGTTATGTGGGAATTTAACGATTGGAATAGTTTTGGAAGGCTGTTACTTAGGTTATTTCTGTCTAAAGCTATGAAAGAAAAGGACATAGGGGCGTTGAAAAATGGGATTAGGAACATTACAATAAGATTAAATAAGAGTGTTGGAGTTCACCACGTGTGAGCAACCCGATCCAGGAGGGGAAAATTTAGTAAATGGGACAGTTGTATTAACCTGTCCATGGGACACCTGTTGCTTGCACGAAGTGAATTGGTACAAGGTAGTTGGTAGAGGTACATTATTTTGATACAGGAGTAGCTGAGGACAGTTTATAATTAGTAGAAATCGTTTTATGGAGTTAAGGGATAATATGATAAAAGGCAAAGGTGTATCGATGATATGGAATTTTAAATTCCGCGTTATGTTACTTATTTTTACTTTTAAAAAGATATAATCTATGGTGACAATATTGTTAGCTATGGCATTAATAGTTAAGTTAAATGGGTGGACAGGTATTTTTCTTTTACAAACTGATTTCTATTATTTTAAAAGTATTCTGCCTAATTATAGCGATAGATGCTTCTGTATCAAGTAGTAGAGTAGGTTTACATTATTGGACAGTTCAGCTCGAACGAGCAATTGTTCAACAAAAATTATAGAAGGAGGAACCTACTGTGGTGCTGTCTTGTATGTCGGAACAGTTCTGGTCTTGTGCCATGGTTGGAGGTTCCTTGGGACAGTTAAGAGTTCGCTGCTTGCGCTGGGCTCGTGGTTTAGAGATGGTCGGGGGAGCAGGTAACATACGCTCGCGTGTTGGTAACTCGGAGGGGTGCTTGCAGGAGGTTTGCTGGCTTTCTCAGTCTTGTAGAGTATTGTAGTTGGGCCCGATCTGCTTGGGCGTCGTAGTTGGTGAAGAAGCTCTGCGCCTCGTACGAACCATCGTAGCGATTCCACCTCTCGCGATGTCCGGTCACGGCAGAAAGCTGATGTAGCGTCGTCGTCAACCTCCCTAGGACATCTGACACCGGCGGCGGGGGCGTTGCGTCCTCGTGGCTGGGGGGAACTTCCTGCGTCCTACCGAGGGTGGTTTCTTTCTTCGGAAAAGTGGTGTGTTCGCCACTTTCGTAGTCGGGATCGGTCTTCATGGGCTCCTTTGAATCCTCCTCTCTTCCCTGTTCCATCTTTCTGTACAGACAGTGGTCTATTTGCTTACTTGTACCTTGGCGTCCACTATCCTGTCGACTCTTCGGACGGGGGAGTCTGTGATATCTTGGGACCTCTGGGACCAGTGTTACCTGATGCTAGACGAACCTCGATGTCAACTCTACCGTGCAGTCGTGGTGGAAGGCGACACAGCTGGGCCAAAGGTGAAATAAACAAACAGAGATTCCACTAAAAAGAATCTGACGTCAAGAAGGAATGGGATGAGGGGAGAGGGAGATCTTTAGAGCAAGTGTTACCTTGTTGAGAGCCAAGCGTAGACTAACTATTCTTGCTTCTCGATTTAACACCACGACCTTGCTTCTTTCTAATTGGCTGACCTATTTAGGTGATTCTTTCCTAATTGGTAGGAATATGTCACATGGCCGTTGGCTATTGGTTGACCTACTTAGGTATGGTCTTCTCTAATTGGCCTTGCGGCTTTCTTTGATGGAAGATACGTCCGGCCTTGTTCCGGAAATATTGGGCGTCTCTCTACTTTTATAACTTTTGCGGTCACCAGATACGTCCGGTCCTGTCAGGAAATATTGGCTTAAACTTAGCTCGCAGGGTTTCCGGGGTCAGAAGGTTAACTGTGACTTTATTAATAGTCGGGCTCTCTTCTAGGCCTATTTCTTAGGTTTGACTTCTACTCTCACCTAAGCCTGATTAGTTTTAACCTTAATCTTTTCCTGTTAGTCTCCATTCCTTCTATCTGTACAGTTGTTATACTTTATTAGATTCTTACGCGGTACAGATTGATGTTAGTTGAGGCTTTCTATGTGCAGTACATAAGAAGTTATATACAGTCATGGGGTGGAACATGTGGTAGTAGATATCTAGACTATTTACAACAATTCCATGGTCTTAAATAATCACATATATTTATGAATTATTTGATATATTTACATTTATTTATTAATATATTTATCATTATATATTCTATTTTATTCAAATACTAGCCGAATGACCCGGGCAACGCCCGGGTTTTACCCGATTAAATGTTTTTATTCAAATACTATTTGTTACAATTATAAATTGAGGCCGTGGATATCACTTTTTAGAAACGTCCCGCTCCAAACTTTGTGTCTGAGAAGCGAAATATTTATAGAGATATGATTTGGCTGTGTGTCTTCTGCTCGAATTAATGTTTTTCTGTCAAAATTTTTCCTGCATACTAAAAATGAACTGGTTTCACCCGTGGTCTCTGCTTTTAGTATTTTCCAAATATAATTTTGTATCTTATAAATTAAACATGATACAGCAATATTGTCATCATCATTTTCTGACTTAAAGAAAACTATTTTTTGCCCAGAACCTGTTGATTTCAATTTTTCTTGACTAAAATACGACAAATATCCCTTCCAGGGTTTTCTCTATGTCCTGTTAAAACATTTTTTACATGTAATTTAGGTCAGCTGATATTACCTCCCATCTTCACCGCAAGAGGTACTGCATGCGAGCGAAAGGGCAAACTTGCAACGCAAGTCAGATTAGTTACGTATTGTGGACGTATATAGTCGACAAACATACACAGGTACATACATACACTGAATTTTATATATATAGAGAAAAATATAAACTAGACGAATGACCCGGCTTCGCCCGAGAATTTCCCCGAGTGCAATTTACTTCATATTGAAAGTACATCAACAATTACATAGGTCTACAAAATTTTAAAAGGTTTATGATGTTTGAGCATTTAAAATGCTTTTTAGGTAATCCAATGGCGCTGATTCTGAATCTGCTCTTAGTTTTTCTGTGTGGCATCAAATTCAATAGATAATGACCATAAAGTGTTTTTCACCAAAATAATTTTTTCATAATGAAAACTGATAAGTCATCATTATTGCTTCATTTTTACAATCATCTCATCTCAAAGTTCTTCTAAAACATATTCCATTAACTTCATATAAAACTAATATTTTAACAATTAAAATAAATATATCACTTCCAAACATTATTAAATCACTTTTAATTTGAAATTGTCAAAATTAAATAAATATTAATTTTTTTAGTGAAAATATATTTTATTCACACAGATTAAATTTATTTAAAATTATTATTTCAAGCATCATTCATTTAAAAGCTATGCCATCAACTTTTTGAAAAAAATATTTTAACACATTAATAAATTCACTTCCAGACATGGTTTCCAAAATAAGATCCTACAAAAACGACCCAAATATTTTCTGTAAAAGCTCAAATAAATGCAATAACAGACATTGTAAAGTGGGCGTATTTCGCATATTTTGGTATAAATTTAGGAGGACAGGACAATACATGGGCTCCACATAAGGTATGCAAAACGTGTGTCGAAACACTGCTCCTGTGGACAAAGGGTGAAAGGCAACTCATATTTGGCGAGAGCCAAAAATCATGATAATGATTGTTACTTTTGCGTACAAGACTTGAAACACTTCAGCAGGAATGGTAAGAAAAAGCTCATATAAAAATACCTATATTCAGCTAGACTTCCAATACCAAACAGCCCAAAAATCCCCTCCCAGTTTTGATTCCATCAAGACATGAAAGTGATGGAAAAGAGATATCAAGGTGTCTGGGACTGCCACATGATGGCAGATTACTTTTGGTATCTGTGCCGCGACCTATAGGAATAATTATAAGAGAAAATCAAAACGGTTGAAATTCATGAAGGATTGACTGTAGCATTTTACATTTTTTTGTATATAATTGGTTTACATATACTACAGTAAATAAAGTACCTTTTGATATGACGTTCTGAGTTTTTATTTGCGTTCAATGTGTTTTTCGTACCGTTTAAATGGACTGATGTACCACATTGTGACCTAAATATTTATATGTTATATCTCTAAATATTGATGAGATACATGAAAACTAACGTTATATTCGTGATCAGCACCTCAAAAGTCAGAAGATGATGCATTATCAAGAACATCTTTTTCAGTTTAGACCAGTATTAAATAGTAGAACTACAGGCAAAAAGTGTGTATGATGGCAAAAATTGTATTATATTAGTTTTAAGGTATTTAATTTAATTATTTTTTTTGCAATCTTATTAGTTGTTTTAAATTCAATATAGTTTAAATAGATGGCAGCCTTTCCACCCAACTCCTGAGGTACCCGCCCCCACACATTAACCCTTGAAATTGTCTGAGTTGAGTGAGTGAGTGCGATTCATCTTGACTGCGATGCCCATCTTCTCAGTAAGAATAAGAAAAAAAAAAGGTTAAAAAAAAAATTAATCCAAAATACTGGCATGTAAATATTTTTCTGTGAATAATAAAAGTAAAAGAGCACATGGAAATTAGGCGAACATATGTGTTTGATAATGACTGCGACTGCCTTTTAAAGAATGTTTTTAAGAGATAAAAAAAAAACAAAGGCCAGAACAAAAATTAATGAAAAATACGAAAGCCATTATTTATATAAAATAACGCTTATTTTGTAAAGTGCGTTTTCTATATAATTGCATTGTGTGCCCTCACCGTAACTTAGTTAGTGATATTAATTTCTCTATCAATACTCAATGCTTTTGTAAAAAAAAGTAACACTCGTATAAAAACATATTTGAAAAATATTACGCAAGCAACTTGAAAAAAAAAAAAAATACAGAACGCCCATTGGTCGCTTAATTGGCCTGATGGTGTTACTTCACCTCGTATTTACTCCGCGTAAAAAAAATCCCTTAAATGAAAAAATAAATAGCCAAAAATACTAATCAAAATGTAGCCGAAAATTTTCCTCAGGTTCATAAAAAGCGGCATGAAAAATTTGGTACCAATTGTTTCAGTAGTTTTTGATTTAATCGCGAAACAGACAACAGACATTGACTTTTATATATAAGAAGACATACACGGTAGGATAAAAAAATTCCCGAACTTTAAAAAAATTAAATTTGAAACAACTTTTGAAAAATGTAAAATTAATTTTACTGTAAAGAAAAAAAGCTAAACTATAATTTAATTTAGCAACGCCAGTAAATGCGCATGTGTAGTTTTCATTTTTAGGCATATTTTTGTTGTAAGTATTAAGCTAGCTTCGGTTTCTGCAATGTAATCATTTGAGCAAAGGGCAACAATTAAATTTTGTGTAAAATTAAAAAGGTCTTTCACAGAGACATTAGCATTAATGAATGAAGCTTTTGAAGACGAAAAATTGTCACAAACGCAAGTTTATTTCTAGTATAAACGTTTTAAAGATGGCCGTAAGAGCATCGCAGATGATTCAAGGTCAGGTCGGCCATTGACGTCAACAACGGATCGCATTATTGGACAGGTACGTGATTTAATTGTTGCGTGATTAATTTAATTCATTATAATTGATAATATATCAGAAATACTTGTGAATTTCGTATGGTAGTTGCCAAAAAAAATATTGGGGAACATTTAAACATCAAAAACATTGTGGTTATTTTGTCCCACGAAATTTATTAGATCAACAAAAAGAAAACAGGAAAATTGGAAAAGAAGGTTGTTGATATATTTTAATGCATTTTTAGAAACATATCTTTATTTCCGCCTGTGAAATGTTTAATTCTAATAAACTATTGACTTTTAGAAGTGGTGAGTATACGTTTATTTCAAAGATTTTCATTCGGTTATTTATATTTGAAATAATTTAAATCCAACTCTTATCGTTCATTTTTAAAAATATTTGTGTAATTATGTTAATATTGAATTGATGGTATTATATTTTAATTTGCAAATATATTAGTTATTCTATTAGATTGGTAGTTAAGGCTCTTCCTTGGGTTTTCTAGGAATATACAAATCCCAAGTCTATGGTTTGTTTATAAAACATGAAACAGTTATTATTCGAGATTAACACATGTTATTAAATTTTATTGGCATATATTATTCATACTTTGATAATACATCCTTTATTGTGTTTGCTTCATTTGTTGTTTGTAAATTCAAGCATGATTTGAATGTCCTTTTATTTATTTTCTTCTTTAAACTCAACTCAAACCTTGAAATTATTCAATTGTTTGGTAATATAGTATCTAAGTTTAATGTTGTTTTTATTGACGCAACATCCCTTGTGGAGATATCGCGTCTGATTTGATAATAAACAAATATATATAAACTTTCAATCAAAACAAAAATCGGTGTATATTTTATCAAGTATCAAAGAATATAAAATTATAAATAATTATAAAACAATCAATTCAAGAACTTATGAAAGATAAGTATTTTCTTTAATAATAAATTAGAAATTCTTTCAAACAACACAAAATTATATAAGTAAACACAATCCATATTTCAAAATGTATAAGAACGCCTATTTGAGTTAATAATAAAAATTATATTCATTAAACCTTTATATCGTTAAATATGTATTTCTGAATAACCTGTTTATTATTCGAATGGTCACGATAAAATAATTCCCATGACAACAATAGGAATTACTTAGTGTTATACAAGACTTCCGTGTATCTCCACAATGTTTAAGGTGCGTAAACAAAGTGAGACTGTAAGTGAAGCAAATATATTTCCTCTATATCTTCAATTGATAACTAAGATCACTGGAATTCTTCAATTCGGAAAACCTTCCATTTGGTATCATACAGCTTTCTGGATAAACGCTCTGTTATCTCTTTCAGGTTCATTAGCATGTTGGCTAAATATTTGTTATGATAACGTTGATAATATGTTGTTTCGAAGAATATCAATACTGTCACTTCGCCAAGTTGAATTAACATTTCTCTATCTTGCTGGTAACAAATTGGAATTTATCGTTAGAAGACCTATTATGAATATATCTTCAATGAATGTCTGTTTTTTAGAGAAATACTACATAATAATATTTCTGATATACAATTTAACTCCAATTGTTATTTTAGTTTTTGATATCTTTGCATTTTCTTTATATAATAAGACAAAGTTATTGTTCGATTTTGCTTATTTTATTAACTGTGTGATGGTATTTAATCATATTTTGATATATATTTTTATCATCGCAAGATTAACAACTGTTGTAGCTAATATGAATTCAAGTTTGAAAGTTTTGCAGAATCCTAATGAGATTCAAGAAATACTCAGCAAATACTCAATAATTAGAGATATACTTGATTGTGTAAATAGTGCATATTCTATTCCAATGTTTCTGAATATCGGGATGTATTTTTCAATGTTGATAATTATATTCAATAGAATATATAATAACGCATTCAGCCTGAATATGCTTGTATATAGTTTCATCATTATGTATGCTCTATTTTTACTCTCAATCATTTTCCTATCAGGAGAATTGTTCAAAAATGAGGCTCATAATACTTTGAAAATTTGTCTCCAAAAAGAAATTTTTAGGCCATTTAACGAAGTTCATGAACTACGAAAAATATGCAATGTAGTAAAACATAATTATTCAATCAAAGCAATGATTTATTTAGATCTTAATTTACAGACATTTTTCACGACTATTTGTTTCCTAGTATCTTATTCTATGCTTTTCAAATGAATATCTAAGAATACTAAATTTTTATATCAGATAGTATGGCTTTGAAATTTTAAAATTATTCAAATAATTTATTAACATCTATCATATTATCTCACCTCATCATTATTATTATAAGATAGCAAATGTAAATATCTTTGCTTACATTTACTGTTATTATTTAGAAGTTGTAAATAAATATCTTTTAAATAGACTGACCATTCGTTGTTACACCTTTAAGAGAAAAAACTTGCACCTTTTTTTTTCAAATAAAATAATAATTATTATAAAAATCATAATGTTCATTGAAATATATATATAATGATTTATAATGAAAATACTAAACTATTATGGACGCGTAAGATTATTTTAAAAATAAAACAATTTCTACTGCCCTTACTGTAATATTTGGATAACAAATGGCGCGCTAGTGCTTCATAATATAATGATATATAGAGAGATAGAGAGGTTTGATCGCATTCGATTCAAAATTTATCAAATAAAAATTTACAATTCGCCAAAAAGTGTTTAGATAATAATTCTCCCTACAAATAGAAAATTAATTGTTATATCACATAAATAATGAGTAGAATAAAGAAGATTTGTTAAACTTACATAAACGATATTGGATAAAATGACCTCCTAAAACAAATAGTAGAATAAATATGTAACTTGCCAATTCCTTTTATTCTTCGTAATCATTGTAAATTTATCAACATAGCTGAATAGTTGATATTGTGTACTTAAACCTTGTATTGACTGTATTTATGCAAATAAAAATATGTTATTAGTTAATTGTTTCTCTCCTTACACTCCTAAATATGCAAATAATATCGTTGTTGTCGTGTCCAATGAAGAGCCTCAGACGTCCCAATACATTTCTATCAAAGCAGCAGCAATGTCCACTATCTTGGGTGTGTGAAGCTGCTGCTCTGGGTCTATGTCAATTTTCTGCAAGGCTGCAGCCATTGCTGGGAATGAGAATATGTAAGTAGGTGTTAGTTCCACACCAGAACAGTTGTTGCATGTCCTATAGGTTCTTGTGTCATCTGAATGTATTGTCATTCCTTTATAGTGTTTTGTTCTAAGTCTTGTTAAATTGTTTGCCAGTATTATCTTTGTTTCTTCTTTAATAAGTAATTATATACTGCGAATCCTCACAAGACGTAAGACCTCAATAAATATATTGTTGTTGTGTGTTTGTTCTATAAACAAGTTAATTTATAAAAAAATATATCAAATTCAAATAGCCACTTTGAATATTATTCATTTTATTTCAAAATATCTTCTGCTTGATATGTGATTTCATTATTTTATGAAGGGAAAAAAATATTGAAGATTTTAACACATTTAACTTTTTTTTTCTTGATTTTTTTATACATCTTGCTAAAAGGTAGTTAATTGTATACTAATATTTTATTAATTAAACTGATATTTAGATTCATATTGTCACAGCCGACATAGATTCATGTAAATATTATCATTAGTGTTTTCACCTAATAAACAAATTAGTATTGTTTTGTTTATTCTTTTTTGTTGTTAACTTAGTGCAGCCACGCGCCCTCGCGTCCGTCTTCTTTTTCTTTGGAAGCTTACCCAAAATAAAGCGTCAGCCTTTTACTGAGCTTTTTAATACGAACTCGTTCTGGTTTATTCTACAGCACAATGGAAACGGCTGAGCGAAAACCATTTACATCTCAAGGTGTAATAATATAAAGCTACTCATATATAAATGATAAAGTCATGGTTTCATAAACAGGAAAGCTGATTAATATATTTGATTTCTCCATCAGCTTATCGAATCTCTAGCACTGCCTCTTCTACGACCACAACACTAACATAAGCCACTATTCTGGGAGGCTTTAACTATTAGTCAGTGACCCTACTGACCTACAGGGCTGAGTCTTCGGCTGAAGTCTAGATGGCTACGCCCTAGATATCCTAGCGTCTGTCAATATGTTCCTCTATAGGTATTCCCTCAATGTAGAACTGTGGAAGTACGAATCTCGTATACCCACTCAGAGGAAAGACCCTCTTCAGGTGGTGAAGCCTCCTTCGCTGAAGAAAATTGAAATAAGCATCATCACCTTATTGAATATATTATCAATGATCATTTTTGCTTAATCTTTATAATTTACTTGTACCCTTTTAACCATTAGTTAGTGTCAACGAAGTTTTTTAGATATAAATTGTTTTTAATAAGTGTGTGTGTTGTTAAATAAATCATTACATTTAATTTAAATGACAGAGTTTATTTTAGTTTTTTTAATTTTTGTCCATGAGTGTATTTTATTGTTTGAAATTGTTTTCAAATATAGTAATAAAAATCAATTTACATGGGTAGATTTGATACTTCATTTAAATAATCTTGATGCATTTTTTGCTTGAATTAAAAAAATATATTCAGTGATATTTTTAACCTGAACAAATACACAAGGCATAGTTATAAATAGAAGTTGAATAATCACAATGCATTCAATGTCCTACAATTTCTTATTTACATCGTTGATTACCAATATTAATTTCTTTCAAAGAATAATCTATTTTTCCCAAAGAAAAAAGCGATATTGTTTCGAGCACATGTGATTTTAGTCAGGATATCCCTTCTTTATTTTCAATATTAAAAATTTAAACGTGTTTATTTGAAAAGCATTGAATATGTGATCAGAAAACAAACGGTAGAAAAAACATTCCCAAATTTATATTTAAATAAATACCAGCTTTAGCAGAAACTTCCTGTTCTAATACTTTAATTATTTTTTTCAATTCTTTCGTTTGGTATGATGCCAGAAATATTCTTTTCTCAAGACATATATTCAAGGCATCAGTGAACTCATTCTTCAAGAATTCTTCAGTCAAAAATATAACAAAAACATAAAATAGACTATTAACTAAAGATACAATACTTAGAAACATATTATATGATTCATAATCAATATTTCTATTGATATTAATATAGGAAAATATCATATGGAAATAGCTATTTAATAAAATAAATATTAATGGAATTGAATATAATGTATTCACCATATTTACAATTTTTATAAGATACATATAATTATTGATAATTTCTGATAATTTTGTTGATATATCCATCAACTTCAGGCCTTTATTAAGAATTCTACATATGCTGGTAATACGAGCTAGAATAAAAATATAAATCAAAATTTGGTTTACCATCATTGCAATATTTATAGCGAAAATGAAATGTATTACTGTCTTCCCTAGAGTCATAGGAATTTGGTTATTCTTAAAACATAACATTATTGCCATGTAAAATATAATTATAAATGTAAATGGAATAATAAAATATTTATCTAAATAAGATAAAATAAGTGATGATGTGTTTAAATATTTGTTTTCTAATAATATTTTCAATTTTGATCTTGAAAAATAAAAATGACAATTTATAAAAATGCTAATAAATGGAGCGGCAATTTTAAGAATTAATACATTCAAATGAGCTTCTAACTGAATGAAACACATTAAAAGAATGCAAATAATGACCAATACAACCTTTATCCAGTACCAAATATGAAATAAAATGGAAAAATTTTCAAGCAGAAGACATCCAGTTAATCTTGTCAGAAGAATAAGATATTTTGGTAGATAGTCTTTTGATTTCCTACTATTTTTCTGCTATTTATGTTAATTATCAATGATCCCAGTACTTATATCTTCGTATCTTCTTGAAATAGTACCAAATGCTTGACATATATATATTTCTGTTTCCACGGCAATAATTTGTTGATATTTCAGACGATTTATCAAATAATGGTGCGAATCAATATTAATTTCAGAAATGGAATCACGAAAATTGTTCTTTCATGTCCTAATAAATATTTTCATTGCAAATAATTTACACATATTACATATAATTTTAAGATATCCGTGTTTTCCCTTCTTTTTTATTATATAAAGTGCCTAATTTTCAAAGGTAAATACATTTTATAAATTACTTAAATTCTGTATTGATACGAATTCCCTTATAATTTGAATTGAGTTAAGAGTTAAAAGCGATTATCTTTATTATAATTAAAATTATATCTTCTTAGAAATTATAAAGCGACAATGTGCCATCCACATATAAGAAATGGAAGCATTATGAAGAACGAATGTTTCTTTTTAAACACAAAACAAACTTCTGCTGTCCTTACTGCGATGAAAAAATATATTGGGAGGGCTTGGCTTATCAGTGGTTAACCCTCCCAGCGGTATAGCCAATTTAATATACAATAACGTTTCTTAGAGCTTTAATACTGTATTGGACAATTATGCTTATATATGCTGCAATTAAAGGTGGAATCTTAGAAAGGTATTCAAGCGAACTATGGATATAAGTTTTCGGGACAGCAAAATTGCACACAAATACAATAAATACAAAGCCAGTTAGGCCTAGGTTAGTATCTAATTATAAGACGATAACCTGCCATATACATATAGGAAATGGAATAATTACAATGGAAACATTCGTGCTTTTAATGCTTTCACTTCTTAGAAATGATATCAGAGGATTCCTCTTAATGTAATACAGTTAACAGAGACTTCTAATATATTAATCTATATGAAAATAGTAGAATGCGTCTGCCCTTGTCATTAAGACTGGGAGCACTATTCAGTGGCAGGCCGACTTAGCTCCAAAATAAATGGCCGCCTCTGACATGAGGAACAGACGCAATGTGCAGCCGCTCCTAACATGGAGTACAAACGCTGCTCATCCTGTATCCCTGGATTAGGAGCCCTCACAGGACATTATCAGCGGGTCAGCTGAGCCCACGTTTTTTAGTGAGCTTGTTACTACTCCCCCTCCTCCCTTTTCTTCCGGCTTGGGACCGGCAAAGGCAGAGTTAATATATATTGTAATGCACCCATTTTCGAATTTTGATCGTTATGCTTTTGTTCAGATTTATATAAACTTATTCTGGAACCATATCTCAAGCAAATTACAAGATTAAAGTCTGAAATTTGAATCCAATTTCAAGTTATTCATATTACACTCTTAAGGTTTGTGTAAATCATACTTTTCTCAAGATATAAAAATATATAAACATACTCACTTTATAAATATGAAGAAAGGATAAAATAATTGTTGTGTAAAATGTTTTTAAAATATGGTTAAAGCAAAATTCAGCTTCATTTCGAAATAAGTTTATTCGTTGTTTTCGTTTGATGCATTTTGAATCAATGGCTTAATGCATTAATGCTGTTTAAAATGTTATTGCTTTATGGTCATAGATTCTATTCATAAAAATATATGTATAAAACCATTTATAAAGATTATACAATTAATTTTGAATAATCAAATACATTTAATATGAATACATGACCTTTTTATGTTTTTATACAATGTTTTAAAAATATATTTTCTAAAGATATCTTCATGTTTTGAAAAGAAAAACAGAGAATAATCTGGACGATCTTTCCATATAGAATTATATTGTTTTTAATTATTATTGTGCTACACCTTGTTTTTGTCTTTGGGAAATTTTAGCGAAAATTGGTATTTATAATATTTAAAGTGTCTATATGCCGCTTTTTATATGTTAATGGACTATTTTTTATTGGCTTACAAATTAATATTCTTTATAAAAATATAATGATTTGAAAAAAGTACTTGTCCTTTCGAATATTCATTAGTCCGTCGCATATGTTCTTCACCCTTGTAAAAGTCCTTACTAACCATGATAAATAATGAGCCACAAGACCAGTTTTGGAAAAAACTCAAACAAACGTAAAACTTTATACCATAGCTCCGGGCTTTGGCCCTAAGAGTGAAATATATGAAAATATATATTCTATTATACATTTATATAGAAGAAACCTTTATATAAAATGGATATTATATTAAAAAATTAAACCATTTTTTGAATATTAAAATTCGAATTCGGATATAATACTCAATCATAGGACCTGCCATTTTAAATTAATAGGAGAATAATGTGAACGGTTTAATCATTCGTGGGTAAAAGTTATTTTCAATATTTATTATTTGTAAAAGTGAGATTTCGCCTGTGTGTGAGTAGTTTAATTTCTTACACATCTTTGTAAAGAAAAAAATCCTTATGTTTGAGTATTCGATCTTATTGATGGAAATTTTACCGGGAGGAAATTGATCTATAGAAAACAAATGTCGCATCTCCTTTCAAGATGAAAGTCAAAACAAAGAGCCATCTTTTGACCGGCTCCGCAAAATCAATCTGTAAATAATAAAGGGTTGATGACCTTTTAAAGAAGACTCTCTTATATAGAAAACACACTATAAGCTGAAAAATATATGTAATCAACAACTAGACACGTACTTTTTTCAAACAAAGAACGTTTAAAGGCGAAATCATTTAGACATTTAAAAGAGACCATTGAAAACAAATATAAATAATAGAAATGGAATATTTATTTTGTCACTTTGTAATTCTATTGATCAAAATGAATATTTTATGATAATTGTCGAGTTTACAATAATAGAAACGTTGCCATGCCTCCCTTTAGAAATAAACAAAAACAACTTGATAGTTGCAACATAGGATTCTTACATTTTATTTCATGGGATTGAACAGCCATGCTGGAACACAGTGAAGCTAATGTACGAAAGAATATCTTTCCCAGATATTTGAATCTTCTGACAAGAATAACTGGATGTCTTCTGCTAAGATATTCTTCAATCTTACAGCGCGTCTGTTTCTGGTTCAAGGTTTGCCTATTCCTATCCAATTACATATATCAAATATATAATTATGGATTCACTAAAGACTTACTTAATTCATTTATGTGTTTATTCTGTATATTATATTTTTATTTTGTACGTTCCTATTTGAACTTGATTATATTTAGTAGAATATTGATTTTACCATAATTTCATAAAAAATCAATATTAGAAAGATATTATGTTGTTGTATTTGTATTTTATCTCTTCAACTCTATTATGGTTATCCTATACTTTGGTTTATTTAGAAATTCAGATCAAATGTGGATTATTCCTTCTTTTCTCATATCTTTTTATTTGTTGGCAATGAATAACAATCATATTCTAATATATATATTTCTTTTGGTACGTATATCAAGCATCTGCAGATATTTAAATTCAAAACTAGCGAATACTCAATTTCAACAGGAAACTAAGGAATTAGTCATCAAATATCTGGAATTGAAAAACCACGTATATTTATTGAATATAATTTATGCAATTCCTTTGCTTATTTGTTTATTCGATATATTTTCGTATATAATGCAATCATTTAACTCTCTTTATTATGGTACAAATTTATCACCGTTCTTTATATTTGCCTTAGCTATGTTGTTTATAAAACATGTTTTATATGTTTTCTCAATATTCCTTCCAGGAGAACTTATTAAACATTATTGTGATCAAACTTTAAATATTTGTCTAAATAAACAAGTTATACAGCCTAAATTTCAGCCACAGAATATAGAGAATATTATCAAAATATTGCATAATGGATTAGGTGTAATGGCTGGATTTTATTTAGATTTGAATTTAGGAACTTTTTTTCACCACAATTTGTTTTGTAATTACTTATTCTATTCTTTTTAAATAAGAAATACATTGAAAATATTCAAAATGTAGTGAATTTACCCGCTATGAATTGAATTTTAAAAAATAAATATATAATTATCAAAATGACTTATTTCACAGATTTCAATAATATGCAGCTTTGTAACAACATAATTAGCCAAACTTGACTATATGTGATATAGAACGTTCGAAAAATTAGCAAAATAATAATTTAAAATATTTCAGAGAGAGAAATTTTTATATAAAAACAAAATTTAAGAATGTGGTAAATAGTAATACTTTGTTGTAAATATAAAAATATTTTTCAATTAATATATCATCATATTTGTACATCAATCCAGAAGAGGACATCCATACCGACAAGACACCTCAGTTGGCTGGTATCCTGATCAGGGTGCATGGACCGATCTGATCTGCTCCATGGACAAGATACAACCACCACTTCAGTTAGCCGGTATCGCGATCAGGGTGAACGGAATGATCTGATCTGCCACATGGACAAGAAAAAATCACCACTTCTGTCGGCCGGTATTATGATCAGCGTGCATGGACCAATCTGATCTGCTTCATGGACAAGACAACACCACCACCTTAGTTGGACGGTATTGTGATAAGGGTGCATGGAACGATCTAATCTGCTCCATGGACAAGACAACCACACCACCTCAGTTGGCCGGTAATGTGATCAGGGTACATGGACCGATCTAATCTGCTCCATGGACAAGATACCACCGCCACCTCAGTTGGCCGGTATCGCGATCAGGGTTACGGACCGATCTGCTCCATGGACAAGACACCGCCACCATATCATATTTGTATAATATCAATGTGAAGTAATATTCATGAAGCATTTGTAGAATACCCATTAAGCTATCTTAAGACATCATTGTCTATTTAATGAAACAGCTACTAGATTAATGATCGATAGCCATAATTGTCAACTAATGGTAAGTTTTTGGTTTCTCTATTTAGCTGAGCCATAAATGTAGTACCATGGCGTTTACTTAGTCTGATGACATTGAGGCGTCTTTCATTTTACCATTCAGTAGGATTTATTGATTGGAATATAGCTTCTATAAATATAAATAATATATAAAACGCATTATATATAACGCGCGTCATCTATATACTTGTACAACGAATGTTCATTTTTAACAAACAAATCAAACATCTACTGTCCTTTATGCGATGAAAAAAAATATATTGGGAGGGCTTAGATCATAAATAGTGAACCCTCTCAGCGGTTTCGCCAATTTAATCCATCAGACCGCTTCTTTAGAGCTCCAATACTGTATTGGATCATTATGCCTTTATATGCTACACTGAAGGGTGGAATCTTAGAATTGGTATTTAAGCAAACTATGAGAATAAGCTTTTAGGGCAGTAAAATTACCACAAATATGTAATTAGCTTTCTGTTTTCTCGAATATCTTTTCTATGCGTCTGTTGAATCCTTCTGATATATTTTAATAAAATTTGATGGACAATTTGTTTAAGTATCAGTGCTCCATTATCTCTCAGTTTTCTTTATATATTCCGTTATATATTTTGAAAGTCATATTGTATTTATGAAGAAGAGAGCATAAAATTTAGCCTATATATATCAGATATTCAAATATTATTTTAAATATTTTGAGACAATCCCCTAATTAATTCTTTTATTGCTATTTCAAATCAGGATTGCTGTACTGTATTTTTATAAGCATACTAGCGGATGTACTCGGCTTCGCCCGAGGTTTTACCCGAGTAAAGGTTTGTCTAACGAACATTTGTTAAAACAATTCTCTATAAACTTATAAAAAAAAGATATATTTTGATAATTTGAAACTCGTAAATTTGAATCTCTCGATAAAGTGAACATTTTTTCCCGGTCCCTGTGTGCCGTGTCATCCTGAATTTTGTCTTTCCTAATTTTCTACATTACAAAATCATCGTTTTATCTAGTGAACATATTTTCCCGGTCCCTTGAAAAATACTCGATAAGTTGAATAAAATCATGGTCGTTTATGGAAGATGGACGTAGTTCCCGGAGGTCACCCGCGAGGCTTTGCACAGCTGTGTCACCAACTCTGCCCCCGCGCGCCAGAACCTCTTAATCCCTCTGATTGGTCGGTGGGAACTTGGACTGTCCAATGGCCGGCGGCCGGACAGGGGGAGGGCAGACCTAAGCCTATCTCCGTCGCAAGGTGGCGCTGCTTGCGAGTTAAAGCTAAAATCTGCAAATAACTCTAAGGATATTAAAGATATTCAAGAAATTATTTTTCGTAACCCTTTCCGGGGATATGCCTAATAATATCCCAAAATTTCACGGCGATTGGATGTATGGTTTTTGAATCCATAGAGGACACACACACAGACACACAGACATTCATTTATATATATATATATATATAGATGATACCATTTAGAACTTGATCAATATATAGATTAAATATATATAATACTAACAAAAAGCAATAAGGCGCCATCTATACATATAAAATGGAAGGATTTAAAAGCACGAATATTTCTTTTATACATAATACAAACTTATACTGCCCTTACTGCGATGAAAAAATATATTGGGAGGGCTTGGCTCATCAGTGGTGAATACTCCTAGCGATTTCGCCAATTCAAGATTTCTTGAAAAACCATTTCTGAGATTCCATTCTCAAGTGCTGCGTATATAAGGAAAATCGTCCAATACAGCATTAGAGCTCTGAGAAGCGGTCTGGTGGATTAAATTGGCTATACCGCTGGGAGGGTTCACCACTGATGAGCCAAGCTCTCTCAATATATTTTTCATCGCAGTAAGGGCAGTGGAAGTTTGTATTCTGTATAAAAGAAACATTCGTGCTTTTAAATCCTTCCATTTTATATATATAATACTACAATAAAAATAAACAATGTATAAAAAAATAAATCATTGCATTTATCTCTATTCCAAAAAATTGTGAAATCAATGAAAATAAATTAAATACCTTTCATGATAAGTGGTGGTGGTGTCTTGTCCATGGAGCAGATCAGATCGGTCCAAGCACCCTGATCACAATACCGGCCAACTGAATACCTTTCATATGATATCTAATTGAAGAAGGAGGCTTCTTTACTGTGTGAGAATATTTTCAACACTGTATTATTGCACATAGCCTAAATATCTAAAACCTATCTTTTTATTTGTTACCTATATTAGTATAATATTTCCACATCAATTGTAATTGAAATTGTTGAAAATGAAATTTTAAATGGCTACTCTAGCGCATCTTTTCATTTGTATTTCTAACACTCAATATAACTTACCTTTCAATCAAATATGTATGTTTACAAACACACACATAAATGTATTTAATTAAAAAGGCATATATTGGATCAAAAACCTTTTAGATCAATATATGCCTTTTTTTATTAAAGATTTATCAAAGGATTGCTCTATTTTCAAAACATAAATGTATTTCACTGAAAAGCTATCAATAAATAAACTTCAAAATTAAAACAATGGTACTATTTACACATATATGTTGAATATTTTCATAAATAATATTTGTGGTAGCAAATGTGAACGCTTTTTTTGGATATAGTTTACGATATAAAATTTTTTTTCATTTCAAATAATATAGACTTATTTTTAAATTGGTATTTAAATTGTTGATTGTTAGTTTGCCTATGCTACCTGGAGCGTAGAGATTTTCCGAAAAATTCGTTACATAATTTTCAGATGTAAAGAGCAAAATAATTGTTACAAAAATATGCCTTCATATATTTTAACAAGATCATATTATCATGAATGCGGAAAATTAATCGGACAATTCTTATTGAAGTTTGATATTGGAATTAATATTTATATAAATTTACGTAATATGACCTATGATCCCTTCTGCTGTCTCTTTCTACACAGTTTTTAAATATCACAAACTGATAATATCAGCATTAATTGTGAGTTCCTTTAGTTTTCAGTATACCAAAATCAGATCTCGAATGCTGGACGGGTTCAGTAGTTGGAATTTATATGTTGATTATCTTTCACCATTTTCATATTCGTATTTTACTTCTGTATTTATATTTATTATTAATTATAATTAATATATGAATTTCTTCTTTCTATATTTCTCACATTGTAGGAAAGGTTGATTATATATATATTGGATTGCATTCCAATGAATTCTTCTGAATAATATGTATATGTTTTCAATTTCTAATAAATCTCTGAAATATATATATATATATAACCATAGCCCATTATCACTTTTGGTGGATCATACGCTCAAGCAGGATCATATACCAAATTTTGAAAAGACAGGAATTATTTACAACAATATATATATATATATAAATATTGTTTCTTATTGGTTGATAATTTTACACTTAGTTAGTTTACACGATGAATGTTTTTAAAGGTTAAGATTATACAATCACCGTGCAACTTTAGGAAGTTATTTACTATACAACTGGGAAGGTTTCTGGTTAGAATTAGATTTGAAATAAATATTCGTTGAAATTGTATTTGCAAATTTTCTAGTTCCACTTGCATACAGCGCCTCTCGCGGAATCTGGTGAAATTACATTTATAAATTGTAAAAATGCTAAAAAGTGTTCCAAGTATAATAAATTTAATTATTAATTTGAGGATTTAGTAATATAATATTCCAATGACGTTGTAAAAAAACTTGGCATTCAATATTAATATATTTTAAGAAAATATCCTATTTAAAATTTAATAAATGTTTTCAAAAAATTATGTGTTTCAAAAATATATTTAAACGCATATAACAATATATACGTTTATAAATCTAGATATAGGTGAATTAGATGTTTTTTTAGAATCGTTTTAACAAATATTCATTATGCAAACTTTTATTTGGGTAAAAACGAATTAAGCCGGGTACATTCGCTAAATATAATTATAAAAAAATGTTCGTTTGTGACAAGATACTATTCCTTCAACTTCAAATTACCGAGTGGACCAATTAATATTGCTTTTTTTTAACTTATCGAGTATTTTTCTAGGGACCGGGAAAATTTTCAAATTATCGAGAGTATAGATTCAGTGGGGATGGGATGTTTGCTAGAATCGTTTTATCAAATGTTTGTTAAGCAATCTTTTACTCGGGTAAAAACCGGGGGAAGCCGGAAACATATATATATAAAAAATATATATATAATAAGGTGGGTAAAGACACCACAAGTTGGAAGGGGAACCCAGACAACCAGCGAGAGATGGGGAGAGACGGGCCCGGCAACAGCCAGGAGGCCGTTCGTATCGCGAACACAATGCTCCTACTGTCTTAATAGTCCCGAGAACTCACGGGCCCCTCTGGTCGCCCCTTGGAATGTCGCTGGTGTCTTAAATGACCAGACTTTAGCTGCCCGTCTCTCTCTGGGTTGACTGTAGGTTTGCTTTATTATTCCAGGAAGAGCATATATTATGACATATATATATATATGTTTGTCGGCTATGTACGCCCTCAATATGTAACTAATCTCGCTGAAATTTGAACTGGACAGAGAGTTAAATCTGCAAGAGCTTTTTGTCGCATTTTCAACCAAAAAATATATTAACACAAAGCAATAACGCGCCATCTATACATATAAAATAAAAGGATTTAAAAGCGCGAATGTTTCTTTTATACATAAAACGAACTTCTACTGTCCTTACTGCGATGAAAAAATATATTGGGAGGGCTTGGCTCATCAGAGGTGAACCCTCCCAGCGGTTTCGCCAATTTAATCCACCAGACCGCTTCTCAGAGCTCTAATATTGTATTGGATCATTCTGCTTTTATATGCTACACTGAAGGATGGAATCTTAGAAATGGTTTTCAAGTAAACTATGGACATTAGCTTATAGGACAGTAGAATTATATTCAAATATTTGCTTCGAGCAATGATCTTCAGCAAACTTTAAAGATAAGGCCATTAGGAATAAATTAACACAAAGCAATAACGCGCCATCTATACATATAAAATAAAAGGATTTAAAAGCTCGAATGTTTCCTTTATACATAAAACGAACTTCTACTGTCCTTACTGCGATGAAAAAATATATTGGGAGGGCTTGGCTCATCAGTGGTGAACCCTCCCAGCGGTTTCGCCAATTTAATCCACCAGACCGCTTCTCAGAGCTCTAATATTGTATTGGATCATTCTGCTTTTATATGCTACACTCCTCGAAGATTCTTCCAGGGAACACTTGGGGATATCCACCGGTGCACAGAGGAGGCCCTGGAGTGGATTCGTCACCTCGACATTCCACTCTAGAGAAACTTGCCAACATTGTTGTATTGTGCTGTAAAAAACAATATCATACGCAATATATATATATATATGCTACACTGAAGGATGGAATCTTAGAAATGGTTTTCAAGTAAACTATGGACATAAGCTTATAGGACAGTAGAATTATATTCAAATATTTGCTTCGAGCAATGCTCTTCAGCAAACTATAAAGATAAGGCCATTAGGAATAAATTAACACAAAGCAATAACGCGCCATCTATACATATAAAATAAAAGGGTTTAAAAGCATGAATGTTTCTTTTATACATAAAACGAATAGATGGCGCGTTATTGCTTTGTGTTAATTTATTCCTAATGGCCTTATCTTTATAGTTTGCTGAAGAGCATTGCTCGAAGCAAATATTTGAATATAATTCTACTGTCCTATAAGCTTATGTCCATAGTTTACTTGAAAACCATTTCTAAGATTCCATCCTTCAGTGTAGCATATAAAAGCAGAATGATCCAATACAATATTAGAGCTCTGAGAAGCGGTCTGGTGGATTAAATTGGCGAAACCGCTGGGAGGGTTCACCACTGATAAGCCAAGCCCTCCCAATATATTTTTTCATCGCAGTAAGGACAGTAGAAGTTCGTTTTATGTATAAAGGAAACATTCGCGCTTTTAAATCCTTTTATTTTATATGTATAGATGGCGCGTTATTGCTTTGTGTTAATTTATTCCTAATGGCCTTATCTTTATAGTTTGCTGAAGAGCATTGCTCGAAGCAAATATTTGAATATAATTCTACTGTCCTATAAGCTTATGTCCATAGTTTACTTGAAAACCATTTCTAAGATTCCATCCTTCAGTGTAGCATATAAAAGCAGAATGATCCAATACAATATTAGAGCTCTGAGAAGCGGTCTGGTGGATTAAATTGGCGAAACCGCTGGGAGGGTTCACCACTGATGAGCCAAGCCCTCCCAATATTTTTTTTCATCGCAGTAAGGACATTAGAAGTTCGTTTTATGTATAAAAGAAACATTCGCGCTTTTAAATCCTTTTATTTTACAAAAAATATATATAATTGACAAGTACTGAGCAACAATATTTTTTAGTCAAAAATGATGATGACAATATTGCTGTATCATGCTTGATTGACATAAACAAAATTCTTTAGGGGAATATTCACTAAAACAGAAACAAGCGAAGCCAGATAATAATATTTAGTAGGCAGGAACAAAATTCTACCAGCGAAACATTTACTCTAGCAGAAGACACACGAAGCCAGGTCATATCTATATATAAAATATCGTTTTTGGTTAGATCATGTAGAATATATCTAGATATTTTTATTGAAATATATATTTCCTTTTAAAAATCTATTCAGTAGAGAGAGACGATAAAATAATTTACATGACCAAATAAAAATATTGCTGATATTAGTATAGTGTTGATTTTCTAGAAATTGTTACTATTCATCATATACCACTTTTAAAACAAAGAAAAAAAATATTTGATGTGTTTTCCTCATCAATGTTGAATATTCCAGCGATTCCGTCAGTTTAATCTATTTTCCCGCTCTAATTTTTTATAGAGCTGGTTTTTATCTGGTGCTGAAGATGAACCTTATTAAAGGTATTTTCAAAAGGAACAATGGACTATAGCTATGAAGACTGTATGACTGTAGAAATACCTATATATAAATGTATGCTTAAAAGGCAATGCTAAACGCTAGGATTTGAAATATGAATCTTTTTCTAATGTGTAGGTTAGGAAGGTATAATTTTTGCTTCAAAAACTTACAAAGTTCTCGCTAAACCGGGAAACATTAGTACCAGAGGTATGATTTTTTAGTCCTTTTCTTTCTTATCTGAACTCAACAATATCAAGGAATCTACCTTGATAAATTTTTGGTATCTGCTGGGGATGAGTAGAGCTCATCAAAAGTGATTTGGCATTCATAATAATCAGATTAAGTAGAATGCGTCTGCTTTTGTCATTTAGATTGTGATAACTACTCAGTAGCAGGCCGACCTAGCTCCAAGATGAAATGACCGCCTCTATAAAATGAGTAGCAGACGCCATGTGCAGCCTCTCCTAACATGGAGTACAGACTTATCCAGTATCCCTGGATCAGGAGCTCTTACATGGTACTATCAACCGAGCCAGCTCAGCCCAGGCTTTTTTAAAGTGCTTGTTACTGCTTTCCCTGCTACTTTTTCATCAAGGGTTGGGACAGGCAAAGACAGATTTATAGTTCTTTAGCTTGTAAAACAAATGAAAATCTGACGGAGTCAAATCTGTGGAGCATGGTGATATTATATCGATACTCTAGAACTCGATGACAGAATTTGAAATCATTGAAATTATTGTTCCACCCACTTGCATTTAGATTAAACTAGCGGATGTACCCGGCTTCGCCCGAGGTTTTACCCGAGTAAAGGTTTGTCTAACGAACATTTGTTAAAACATTTCTCTATAAACTTATAAAAAAAAGATATATTTTGATAATTTGAAACTCGTAAATTTGAATCTCTCGATAAAGTGAACATTTTTTCCCGGTCCCTGTGTGCCGTGTCATCCTGAATTTTGTCTTTCCTAATTTTCTACATTACAAAATCATCGTTTTATCTAGTGAACATATTTTCCCGGTCCCTTGAAAAATACTCGATAAGTTGAATAAAATCATGGTCGTGAATCAAAGCCTGAAACTATGGTATACAGTTTGACATTTTGTTTGAGTTTTCCAAAACTGGTCTTGTGGCTCATTATTTATCATCGTTAGTAAGGACTTTTACAAGGGTGAAGAACATTTGCGACGGAGGAATGAATATTCGAAAGGACAATTGACTTTTGAAAACATTATTTTTTTATAAAGAATATTAATTTGTAAGCCATTAAAAACCGTCCATTAACATATAAAAAGCGGCAAATAGACACTTTAAATATTATAAATACCAATTTTCGCAAATAATAAATATACACAATAAATAAACAATAAAATAAATAATAATAAATAAAAACAATATAATTCTATATGGAAAGATCTTAGAGATTTATTCTCATTTTTTCTTTTCAAAACATGAATAAATCTTTCGAAAAAACTTTTTTAATAATTTTTAAAAACAAAAAGAACAAGTATTCATATTAAATGTATGTAATTATTCAAAATGCATTGTATATTCTTCATAAATGGTTTTATAAATATATTTTTAAAAATATATTTTTATGAGTAGAATCTATGACCAATAAAGCGATAACATTTTAAATGTTGCTCCCAAAACAGCAACCATATTGCTATATCACTTTACACAACAATTTTTTTATCATTTCTTTAATTTATAAAGTGAATATGAATATATATTTTTATATCCTTATAAAAGTATGATTAACACAAACTTTAAAATGGAATATGAATAACTTGAACTAGGATTAAAAAACTTGTGATTTGCTTGAGATCTGGTACCAGAATAAGTTGATATCAATCTGAACTAAAGCATAAAGATCGAATTTCTTAAAGGGGTGTATTACAATAAATATTAATTCCGCCTTTGCCGGTTCTAAGCCCGGATGAAAAAGGAGGAGGGGGAGCATTAACAAACTCACTAAAAAACCTGGGCTCAGCTGGCCCGGCTTATAGTACCCTGTAAGAGCTCCTAGTCCAGGGGTACAGGATAAGCAGTGTTTGTACTCCATGTTAGGAGCGGCTGCACATGGTGTCTGTTTCTCATGTCAGAGGCCGCCATTTCTTTTGGAGCTAAGTCGGCCAGCCACTGAGTAGTACTCCCAGTCTTAATGACAAAGGCAGACGCATTCTATTTCACCCAATCTCAAGGTTTACAAGTTTGATACCCTAATATGATTGAGTGGAGATAAGAAAGAAGAAGAAGAAGACAATATATATTTTCAATTTCAAGTGAATTTCTATATAGGTTATTATATTAGAAGTTTCTGTTAACTCTGTATTACATTAGAAGGAATCCTCTGATATCATTTCAAAGAAGTGAAAGCATTAAAATCACGAATGTTTCTATTGAAATTCTTCCATTTCTTCTATATAGATGGCACGTTATCGCCTTATAATTAAATATACCTAACTGGCCTTGTATTTATTGTTTGAGAAAGAACATTGCTCGATGCAAATATCTGTGTGAAATTTTGCTGTCCCGAAAGCTTATGTCCATAGTTTGATTGAATACTATTCTAAGATTCCATCCTTCATTGTATCATATATGAGCAGAATCTTCCAATACAGTATTAAAGCTCTAAGAAGCGGTCTGGTTGATTGAATTGGCTAAACCGCTGGAATGGTTAACCACTGATAAACCAAGTATTTTTCATCACAGTAAGGACAGAAAAAGTTTGTTTTGTGTTGAAAAAGAGGCATTTATTATATGTGGATGTCACATTGTCCCTTTATAATTTCTAAGAAGATATCATTTTTATTATAATGAAGATAATCGCTTTTAGCTTTTTCATCTCTTCTTAGAAACTCAATTCGAATTATAAGGAGATTCGTTTCAGTTCTGATATGAATACAGAATATTAGTAACGAATAAAATAGATTGACTTTTAAAGAAGCACCTCATATAATAATAAAGAAGTAATAAATATGAATATATTAAATTTATAGGTAATATGTGTAAATTATTTGCAATGATAATATTTATTAGGATATTAAAGAACATTTTTCGTGATTCCATTTCAGAAATTAATATTGATTCGCACCAATATTTGATAATCGTCTGTAACATCAACAAGTTATTGCCGTGGAAACAGAAATATATCAGTCAAGCATTCGGTACTATTGCAAGAAGATACGAAGATATAAGCACTGTGACCATTGATAATTAACATGGAAAGTACAAAAATAGTAGGAAATCAAAAGACTATTTTACCAAAATATCTTATTCTTCTGACAAGATTAACTGGATGTCTTCTGCTTGAAAATTCTTCCATTTTATTACATATTTGGTACTGGATGAAGGTTGTATTGGTTATTATTTGCATTCTTTTAATGTGTTTTATTCAGTTAGAAGCTCATTTGAGTGTATTAGTTCTTAAAATTGCCTCTCCATTTATTAGCATTTTTATAAATAGTCATTTTTACTTTTCAAGATCAAAATTGAAAATATTATTAGAAAACAAGTATTTAAACACATCATCACTTATTTTATCTTATTTAGATAAATATTTTATTATTCCATTTACCTTTATAATTATATTTTACATGGCAATTATGTTATGTTTTATGAATAACCAAATTCCTATGACTATAGGGAAGACAGTAATACATTTCATTTTCGCTATCAATATTGCAATGATGGTAAACCAAATATTGATTTATATTTTTATTCTAGCTCGTATTACCAGCATATGTAAGAATCTTAATAAATATCTCAATTTGATGAATATATCAACAAAATTATCAGAAATTATTAATAATTATATGTATATTATAAAAATTGTAAATATGGTGAATACATTATATTCAATTCCATTAGTTTTTATTTTATTAAATAGCTATTTCCATATGATATTTGCTTATATTAATATCAATAGAAATATTGATTTTGAATCGTATAATATGTTTTTAAGTATTGTATCTTTAGTTAATAGTTTAATTTATGTTTTTATTATATTTTTGACTGGAGAATTCTTGAAGAATGAGTTCACTTATGCCTTAAATATATGTCTTGAAAAAAGAATATTTCTGCCATCATACCAAACGAAAGAATTGAAGAAAATAAATAAAGTATTAGAACAGGGAGTTTCTGCTAAAGCTGGTATTTATTTAAATATAAATTTGGGAACGTTTTTTTCTACTGTTTGTTTTCTGATCACATATTCAATGCTTTTCAAATAAACACGTTTAAATTTTTAATATTGAAAATAAAGAAGGGATATCCTGACTAAAATCACATGTGCTCGAAACAATATCGCTTTTTTTCTTTGGGAAAAATAGATTATTCTTTGAAAGAAATTAATATTGGTAATCAACGATGTAAATAAGAAATTGTAGGACATTGAATGCATTGTGATTATTCAACTTCTATTTATAACTATGCCTTGTGCATTTGTTCAGGTTAAAAAAATCACTGAATATATTTTTTTAATTCAAGCAAAAAATGCATCAAGATTATTTAAATGAAGTATCAATTCTACGCATGTAAATTGATTTTTATTACTATATTTGAAAACAATATTAAACAATAAAATACACTCATGGACAAAATTTAAAAAACTAAAATAAACTCTGTCATTTAAATTAAATGTAATTATTTATTTAACAACACACACACACTTATTAAAAACAATTTATATATATCTAAAAACTTCGTTGACACTAACTAATGGTTAAAAGGGTACAAGTAAATTATAAAGATCAAGCAAAAATGATCATTAATAATATATTCAATAAGGTGATGATGCTTATTTCAATTTTCTTCAGCGAGGGAGGCTTCACCACCTGAAGAGGGTCTTTCCTCAGAGTGGGTATACGAGATTCGAACTTCCACAGTTCTACATTGAGGGAATACCTATAGAGGAACATATTGACAGACGCTAGGGTGTCTAGGGAGTAGCCATCTAGACTTCAGCCGAAGACTCAGCCCTGTAGGTCTGGAGGGTCACTGACTAATAGTTAAAGCCTCCCAGAATAGTGGCGTATGTTAGTGTTGTGGTCGTAGAAGAGGCAGTGCTAGAGATTCGATAAGTCAAATATATTAATTAGCTTTCCTGTTTATGAAACCATGACTTTATCACTTATATAGGAGTAGCTTTATATTATTACACCTTGAGATGTAAATGGTTTTTGCTCAGCCGTTTCCATTGTGCTGTAGAATAAACCAGAACGAGTTCGTATGAAAAAGCTTATTAAAAGGCTGACGCATTATTTTGGGTAAGCTTCCAAAGAAAAAGAAGATAGACGCGAGCGCGCGTGGCTGCACTAAGTTAACAACAAAAAAGAATAAACAAAACAATACTAATTTGTTTGTTAGGTGAAAGCACTAATGATAATATTTACATAAGTATATGTCGGCTGTGACAATATGAATCTAAATATCAGTTTAATTAATAAAATATTATTATACAATTAACTACTTTTTAGCAAGATGTATAAAAAATCAGAAAAGAAATGTTAAATATGTTAAAATCTTCAATATTTTTTTTCCTTCACAAAATAATGAAATCTCATATCTAGCAGAAGATATTTTGAAATAAAATGAATAATATTCAAAGTGGCTATTTGAATTTTATATATTTTTTATAAATTAACTTGTTTATAGAACAAAAACACACAAAAACAATATATTTATTGAGGTCTTACGTCTTGTGAGGATTCGCAGTATATAATTACTTATTAAAGAAGAAACAAAGATAATACTGGCAAACACTTTAACAAGACTTAGAACAAAACACTATAAAGGAATGACAATACATTCAGATGACACAAGAACCTATAGGACACACAACAACTGTCCTGGTGTGGAACTAACACCTACTTACATATTCTCATGCCCAGCAATGGCCGCAGCCTTGCAGAAAATTGACATAGACACAGAGCAGCAGCTTTACACACCCAAGATAGTGGACATTGCTGCTGCTTTGATAGAGATGTATTGGGACGTCTGAGGCTCTTCATTGGACACGACAACAACAACAACGATATTATTTGCATATTTAGGAGTGTAAGGAGAGAGACAATTAGCTAATAACATATTTTTATTTGCATAAATACAGTCAATACAAGGTTGAAGTACACAATATCAACTAATCAGCTATGTTGATAAATTTACAATGATTACGAAGAATATAAGGAAAAAGCAAGCTACATATTTATGCTACTATTTGTTTAAGGAGGTTATTTTAGCCAAGATCGTTTATGTAATTTGCAGAAAAATTATACTTTATTCTAGTTTTTTATTTATGTGATATAACAATTAATTTTCTATTTGTAGGGAGAATTATTATCCAAACACTTTTGGCGATTTGTAAAGTTTTATTTGATATATTTTGAATCGAATGCGATCAAAGCTTGCCATTAACTTATGAGGGTCTTTTTCCCGACATCATGATCTCCAGGTGGGTATTTCTCAGTTTGCCAAATCTGGTGTTGTGGCTTTGTCATTGACCTGAGTCAGCTGGTTTACAAAGGTAGGCAATAGATAGCACCTAGTTTTGGCGTCAATTTTGACACGAAAAAGGCAAACCTCTCTATACTCTCTTTCTCTCTATATATCATTTTATTATGAAGCACTAGCGCGCCATTTGTTATCAAAATATTACAGTGAGGGCAGTAGAAATTGTTTATTTTAAAAATAATCTTACGCGTCTATAATAGGTTCGTATTTTCATTATATATCATTATATATATTCAAATATATTCCAATTTTATAATAATTATTATTTTATTTAAAAAAAAGGTGCAAGTTTTTTCTCTAAAAGGTGTAACGAATGGTCAGTCTATTTAAAATTTATTTATTTAAAACTTCTAAATAATAACAGTAAAAGTAAACAAATATATTTACATTTGCTATCTTATAATAAAAATAATAAGGTGTGATAATAATATAATAGATTTAAATAAAAAGGCATATATTGGATCAAAATATCGTTTATTTTACCAATATATCAGTTGGCTGAACGCCTCTTTATCAAGGTATTAAAACATTTAAAGTGTGACAAAAAGGTTATAATACCTTGATATAGGTTGGCGTCCAGCGAACTGAAATATTGGTGAAATAAATGATATTTTGATCCAATTCATGCCTTTTTAAAAAATATTTATTTATGGATTTCTCTATTCTCAAAAAAATATATAATAGATGTTATTAAAATATTTGATAATTTTATAAATTTCAAAGCCTTTGTATCCGATATCAAAATTTAGTATTCTAAGATATTCATTTGAAAAGCATAGAATAAGTTACTAGGAAACAAATAGTTGTGAAAAATGTCTGCAAATTAAGGTCTAAATAAATCATTGCTTTGATAGAATAATTATGCTTCACTACTTTGCGTATTTTTCTTAATTCATGAACTTCGTTGAATGGCCTGAAAATTTCTTTTTGGAGACAAATGTTCAAAGTATTATGAGCCTCATTTTTGAACAATTCTCCTGATAGGAAAATGATTGAGAGTAAAAATAGAGCATACATAATGATGAAACTATATACAAGCATATTCAGGCTGAATGCGTTATTATATATTCTATTGAATATAATTATCAACATTGAAAAATACTTAACGATATTCAATAACATTGGAATAGAATATGCACTATTTACACAATCAAGTATATCTCTAATTATTGAGTATTTGCTGAGTATTTCTTGAATCTCATTAGGATTCTGCAAAACTTTCAAACTTGAATTCATATTAGCAACAACAGTTGTTAATCTTGCAATGATGAAAATATATATCAAAATATGATTAAATACCATCACACAGTTAATAAAATAAGCAAAATCGAAAAATAACTTTGTCTTATTATATAAAGAAAATGCAAAGATATCAAAACCAAAAATAGCAATTGGAGTTAAATTGTATATCAGAAATATTATTATGTAGTATTTCTCTAAAAAACAGACATTCTTTGAAGATATATTCAAAATAGGTCTTCTAACGATAAATTCCAATTTGTTACCAGCAAGATAGAGAAATGTTAATACAACTTGGCGAAGTGAGATTATTGAGATTCTTCTGAACAACATATTATCAACGTTATTATAACAAAGATTCAACCAACATGCTAATGAACCTAGAAGAGATAACAGAGCGTTTATCCAGAAGGCTGTATGATACCAAATGGAAGGTTTTCCGAATTGAAGACTTCCAGTTATCTTTGTCAACAATTGAAGATATAGAGGAAATATACTTGCTTCACTTATAGTCTCACTTTGTGTACGCACCTTAAACATTGTGGAGATACACGGAAGTCTTGTCTAACACTAAGTAATTTCTATTGTTGTCATGGGGATTATTTTATCGTGACCATTCGAATAATACACAGGTTATTCAGCAATACATATTTAACGATATAAAAGTATAATGAATAACATTTTTATTATTAACTCAAATAGGCGTTCTCATCCATTTTGTTTACTCATATAATTTTGTGTTATTTGAAAGAAAATCTAATTTATTATTAAGGAAAATACTTATATTTTTATAAGTTCTTGAATTGATTGTATTATAATTATTTATAATTTTATATTTTTTGATACTTTATTGAATATACAGCGATTTTTGTTTTTATTGAAAATTAATATAATTCAGAATGTATTATCGAATATTCAATAATCGATGCCAATGTATTTTAACAACTTGTGTTAATCTAAAATAATTTCTTTCGTGTTTTTAAACAAACCATAGACTTGAGATTTGTATACTCCTATAAAACCATAGGAAGAGCCTTAACTACCAAGCTAAGAGAATAATTAATATATTTGCAAATTAAAATATAATTCCCTCAATTCAATATTAACATAATTACACAAATATATTGAAATAATAACTATAATTTGCCTTTGAAATAATATATTGAAATATAAATACCCTGAATAAAACTTTGAAATAAACATATACTCACCACTTCTGAGAGTTCAAAGTTTATTAGAATTTAACAAAGCAAAGGCGAATATTCAGGGATAATTCTAAAAATTCATATTATTATATCAATAATCTACAGTTCCAATGTAAAAAAAAAAACAGAAAAATTTGAACAATATATAATATAAATTGATAATTAATAAATAAATAAATAATATTAAGTAGAACTGCTCTTCACTGAAAGTTAATAACGAGTTTACAAAGTGGGAAGAGGAGCTTCTTTTTATTAGCATGAACATAAGCTTTCGGACACATCGTCCTTCATCAGATAAGAGTAATAAACGCGCTGAGGATCCATATATACACAAAGCTGAAAAGAAAATTTACATAACTGCAAAAGATAAAAGTATTTAAAGATAAAAATAAAAATAAGAACCAAATATGCTAAAAAAGAGATTATAGGGATTAAATGCTAATAAATCTGGACTAAGTACATATGCACTATGAATGGTGTTAATCAAGGGCAGGCAAATGCAACCTAAGGCTATTCACATAACATATGGTATTGTTCTGGTATATCTATATGCCTGTTGATGCTGTTTGTTTTTATTGACACAAATGCCTCTAGTAAAAGTCTTTGGTACTTATTATTGATATTGCTGTATAGAATGGATGGCTTTGATAGATTGAATGTATGACCGGTTTGTATAGAATGACTGTAAATAGGGGAATTTAGGTTTTTATTAGAGACGTTTCTGGAATGCTCAACCATTCTGATGGCGACGGATCTACCCGTCTCCCCGACATAAGTGGCATTACATTGGTCGCAAGAGACGGAATAGACAGCACCACCAGAACGGAGAGCACTCGCATGAAGGGAAGATCTGGTAATGGGGTGTCGGATTAGTGTGGCGATGTTAGGTGGGTTCTGGAAGTATGTTGTAATGCCATGGTGCCTTAAAAACCTGGCTATGGTGATAGACTGGGGGCAAAAAGGAAGGGAGCAAATATTTCTGTGTATAGCTGGAGCACTGTTGTGGTGAGGGTCATGCATGTGTTTAAGAATGAAGGGGGTCGGGTAGCCGGATTTGGATAAATATGAAAATATTTTAGCCTTTTCTATTGTTTGGAATAACGGGAGGGAACAATGAGTAAAGATACGTTTAGTGAGAGCTCTAACTGTATTGATTTTGTGTGATGTTGGGCAATGTGATCGGAAGTTTGTGTGGTGTGGGGGTGTGTTGTTTTTATAGTATACTGTGGTGTGGAAACTGCTGGGGGTGCGTATGACTAGTGTATCTAGGAATGGTAGGACTGAGTGATTTTCTGTTTCATGGGTGAAGGCTATGTCTGGGTGGAAGGAGTTGAGGTCAGATAGGATGTGAGAGGCAGATACCTCACTTACCAAGCAAAAGGTATCATCGATGAGGTATCTGCCTCTCACATCCTATCTGACCTCAACTCCTTCCACCCAGACATAGCCTTCACCCATGAAACAGAAAATCACTCAGTCCTACCATTCCTAGATACACTAGTCATACGCACCCCCAGCAGTTTCCACACCACAGTATACTATAAAAACAACACACCCCCACACCACACAAACTTCCGATCACATTGCCCAACATCACACAAAATCAATACAGTTAGAGCTCTCACTAAACGTATCTTTACTCATTGTTCCCTCCCGTTATTCCAAACAATAGAAAAGGCTAAAATATTTTCATATTTATCCAAATCCGGCTACCCGACCCCCTTCATTCTTAAACACATGCATGACCCTCACCACAACAGTGCTCCAGCTATACACAGAAATATTTGCTCCCTTCCTTTTTGCCCCCAGTCTATCACCATAGCCAGGTTTTTAAGGCACCATGGCATTACAACATACTTCCAGAACCCACCTAACATCGCCACACTAATCCGACACCCCATTACCAGATCTTCCCTTCATGCGAGTGCTCTCCGTTCTGGTGGTGCTGTCTATTCCGTCTCTTGCGACCAATGTAATGCCACTTATGTCGGGGAGACGGGTAGATCCGTCGCCATCAGAATGGTTGAGCATTCCAGAAACGTCTCTAATAAAAACCTAAATTCCCCTATTTACAGTCATTCTATACAAACCGGTCATACATTCAATCTATCAAAGCCATCCATTCTATACAGCAATATCAATAATAAGTACCAAAGACTTTTACTAGAGGCATTTGTGTCAATAAAAACAAACAGCATCAACAGGCATATAGATATACCAGAACAATACCATATGTTATGTGAATAGCCTTAGGTTGCATTTGCCTGCCCTTGATTAACACCATTCATAGTGCATATGTACTTAGTCCAGATTTATTAGCATTTAATCCCTATAATCTCTTTTTTAGCATATTTGGTTCTTATTTTTATTTTTATCTTTAAATACTTTTATCTTTTGCAGTTATGTAAATTTTCTTTTCAGCTTTGTGTATATATGGATCCTCAGCGCGTTTATTACTCTTATCTGATGAAGGACGATGTGTCCGAAAGCTTATGTTCATGCTAATAAAAAGAAGCTCCTCTTCCCACTTTGTAAACTCGTTATTAAATAAATAATATATTGTAGAAAAATGTTAATTATTTTATCAAAACGTTATAATTTTTTATATTTTGCTACTCTGTAATCCTCCCTCATTGCTTATATTGTATTTTATAAGTTATAATTTGTTCTTGGCTTAAATAAATTGCTGTGTCATCCTGAAGTTTGTCTTTCCTAATTTTCCAAGCTTGTTAATATATATATACATATATATATATATGTAATACAAATCAGAATATGCAATATTGACACATTTTCTTTGGTGTTCTAACAACTATATACATATATATGTGGTATAATAATAAGGTGGGGAAAGAGAAATAATCACACCACAATTTGTAGGAGGAACCCAGGCAACCAGAGAGAGAGAGAGAGAGAGAGAGAGAGCCGGGCGGCCGTTCGTGTCGCACACAATCCCCAACTGTCTTAATAGTCCCGAGGTTTCAAGTTACGGGCCCCAGTGGTCGCCCCTTGAAAAATCGCTGATGTCTAAAGTGACCGGACTTTACCCTCCCGTCTCTCTCTGGGTCGACTGTAGGTTTGCTTTATTATCCCTGGAAGAGCATATATTATGACATATGGCCCCCGTTGAAGAAGGCTGAACATGGTTTGGGTATACTTAAAGCTGGAGAAGCCAGGAATAGAGAAACTAATTTTATAGTTGAAATTATTTAAGGTTATGGTGACAAAGTTTTATGTAAATAAAATATTGTATTGTTCACAAGTAAATATTATTTACAAGCAGTTTTATAACACTGGAGAGTTTGATATTTAAGGGAATTTTTGACAATATCAGTTATAAAAGGCTATATACAATAATATCTAATATATTATAAGGGAAATGCTATTGAGGAGTGAGAACAAGGTGAAGGGGAGTCACAAACACATGATGAAAATCTTAAGGCCATTAAGACTGGGGAACTCTAAACTTTAAGATATGTTTTCAGGCGGACATGTCAAGGGGAAACTTGGCATGGGCTTTCTAGTCTATAGGTGTAGAGTACTAGAAATGAGGTTGAGGGTGGAAATTGCGTGAGCTTAGAACTGAGGTAAATATAGAACTACATACAATGTTAGAATTTTGGCGAACAGAGCGAGGGGAAACTTGCTTCGGGCAATTCTACCACGGGAAAAGTCCCGTGTGTAGGTGAAGAGGTCGCATGGACTCATATTTAATTTGAGAAGATAAAATAGTTCGAGATAAAAAGGTAGAATATAGGCGAACAGAGCAAGGGGAATCTTGCTTTGGGCCTTTCTACCTTAATTATTTCGATACTAAGAGACTCTGCTAGTTTTAACTAATTGGAGGAAAGTCTGCGTGCACAGTGCCAAACATTGAGAGACGAGGACGGTGTTGTCCTTTACATTTGACAAGCTTCTCGTACACGAGGTGTTTGACACGTCGTGGGAGCTTGTGCGAGGAGATGATTTCGCGACGGGTTGAACGTAAAATCCATGTTTGCGCGAAGTGATGACGGACCGGACAAAATCAGCGACGATATTTAACGTACCTCCGTGGGAAACATCGGACGTAGGTTATATCGTGCTGGTATGGACAAGAGACAAACATAAATTTGAAGACAGGGCCCGTGTGGCGAACGTGTGGCGCGAGAAGGAGGAGCGAAACTAGCCGCTCAATGCAGATCGTTCAAGTCGAACAGAAGAAATTGATAAACATCTAGAAGTTAGTCAATCTGCATCCTGTGACGAACACACCAGTGGCTAGATGATGTGGGTCGGTGGATATGCTAGAGAGAAACTACAAAATATATTATCATAAATCAAGGGTGAAGATTAGAATTTTGAAATGACAATATAGTAATTCGATGATTTATTAATCAATAATTCTATAGAAGGTCATAAGCTGGTAGAAGGTTGACAAGGTTGTAAAAATAAGACATGGGCATTAAGGGAGAGATTAAATGGAGCTAATTATGGAAATATTGGCATCAGAGGTTACAAGGAGTGAGTTCTTTGAAGAATGAATGGTAGGGGTAAAACAATTTCACTTACAGGTTATGTTGGTTTAGAGAGAAAGTTTATTGATTGTTTATTTGAGTTTATTGAGGGAGGGTTCTGTCTGCTGTTACTGTACGTGCCAGTGTTGTCCCCCACAGTAGAGGCAGGGATATGACAGAGTCCATGGTGGTGGAAGGTGTCCTGCTCTGGCGCGGCGATCGTTCTTGGACAGATCTAGTGCTGGAAGAAGTGTACGGCAGGTTCATCTCCGTCGTAGGTGATCACTTCTTCCGGATCACGGTTCAAAAGTTGACCGAGGCAGAGGGTGAGAGCTCAAAGAGAAATGGCTACA
The DNA here is from genome assembly GCA_030710605.1 of Cordylochernes scorpioides. Taxonomy (NCBI): domain Eukaryota; kingdom Metazoa; phylum Arthropoda; class Arachnida; order Pseudoscorpiones; family Chernetidae; genus Cordylochernes; species Cordylochernes scorpioides. The sequence goes on from CP092876.1 coordinate 30,833,896, forward strand.
GTTGGGTTGGTTGTAAATTCTTGTGGAACTTGGCTGTGGGTTTGTCCGATCACCATGGCTTGATTCTTGTTTTCTTCATATTCTAGTAGAAATGGGAATTTTCTTCCCTGCCAGGTCTTATCCTGTCGACTTTTAATGTGGTATAATAATAAGGTGGGGAGAGAGAAATGAGGACACCACAAGTTTGGAAGAGGAATCCCAGACAACCAGAGAGAGGGAGGGAGACGGGCCCGGCAACAGCCGGGCGGCCGTTCGTGTCGCACACAATCCCCAACTGTCTTAATAACCCCGAGGTTCCAAGTAACGTGCCCCAGTGGACGCCCCTTGGAATGTCACTGATGTCTAAAGTGACCGGATTTTACCCTCCTGTCTCTCTCTGGGTCACCTGTAGGTTTGCTTTATTATTCCTGGAAGAGTATATATTATGACATATATATATGTATATTTTTATTTAAAAAGGCTTATATTGGATCAATTTATCATTTATGTTACCAATATATTTAAGTTGGCTGTGTGAACGCAACCCTTTATCAAGATATTATATTAGTTAAGTTACAAGTTAATAGTAGAAGATAATATGTTATAATACCTTTATAAAGGTTGGCGTTCAGCCAACTGATATAGGGGTAAAATAAATGATAATTTGCTCCAATATATGCATTTTTATTTAGAGATTTATTTATGGATTGCTCTATTTTAAAATATATATATATATGTATGTAGCAATTCGAGACCTCATCTTGGAAAACAACAAATCAGATAAACAAACAAATAATTTTAAAAAATGTTTACAATGAATTTCCTCCTATAAACTTTGAATCCCTCTTCTATTCGACCCATGTAATTGGAACTTGCTCATGGAATAATAATAAATATACCATATATATAATTGATACGAATATCCTGGATATTAATTGAAAGGTGCGACAGGTTTCTGGGAAGATGAGTTTCTTTTCATTTTATTATTTCATTCTTGAGCTTTCAGAAATTACGCTCTTTTACAGAAGTACAAAATGAACAAAAGTGAACTCTGTTAGATACTTACTTAATGTATATTTATATAAATGTAAAAAAATTAATAGATGAAAAAGGTCAATTGTTGGCATTAAAATAAAAAGGCATATCTAAAAATGGCATGTGGACGTGGTTAGGATATTACTCTTTTGATTTATATATATGTACATTCAGTCAGTATATAATAGCGTTAATTATTGTTATTTTTGTACAATAGTAGAAGGGCGAAAATGCCCGAATTCTTGAAAATGTATCAATGAAATCAAAAGGAACACATTACAAGATACCTATTGTTGGAATTTGTTCTATTTAATTTATTAATCTATTTTATTATTATTCTTTTTGTTGTTTTAATTGGATTTGACCACGGACGTCTGGTCACGTGCCTATTTTAAAATGTATATATTGTGATGCAAAATAAAGTAGTTGTGAGTCACCAGTTAATCGTGTCAGCCTCATCCTTGTTAGTCGATACTCCCGTGTGCGAGGTGCCGCATCCTCCAGAGAACACAGCCTCCCTCATCCCTAGGTCGCCGGCAGTTCGGATCTTCCCTCAAACAGAAACTCAACTATACAGTCCTCTATAGACGGCGGAGTGAGTAACAACGGGTTGTTGCCTTTAGGTGAAACACCTCCTCCAGCCCAGGTTAAAACATTATTGGTCCTAATCGAGCAGGATTCAAAGAAAGTTGAGAAAATTAGGGAAGAGAAAAGAAAAAAAGAATTCTAAAGACAACAAATTTGCATGCTTCAGAAGGAATTAAAAAATTTGTTTGAAAGTTAAAAGGAAATTTGCAAATTTAACTAACCAAGTGAAATATTTCAAGAATTCAAAATGAAAAGGAATCTGAAATTCCGAACTCTATTGCGATCATCTGCAACAAAGAATATAAGGGAAATCGAGGCAGAAATGGAAACGGAATCTCCATCTCGTGAGACAATCGGGATAAAACTTGAAGTGTTAGAGACAATTGAAAATCAACTTAGGGATGCAAATGTGCAGGTTATGAATCTGCTGTTGGAGGATGAGGCAATATCTTCACCTGATCTGGAGAAGGAACAGGACATGGTGGTCCAGTATGAAGAGAGCTTTGTACGAACCAAACGCAGGGTGGCTAAATATCTCCAGGTCAGGGAGACTGGACAACAAGGCCGGGGCACTCTGGACCCTGCTGGGAGCGCCCAGGAGGGTATGCCATCCTGCAAGCTGCCTAAGATGGCACTCCCGGTTTTTGATGGCACCTGTCTCGAGTGGATGGGATGGTGGTCGCGATTTGAAATGATCCACAAAAGTGCAGTGTTGACGGAGGTGGAAAAGTTCCAGTACCTTGTGCAATCAATGAAGGCTGGTACCCGAGCAGATAGATTGGTCAAGAGTTACCCGCTGACCACAGAAAATTATCCAAAGGTGGTTAAGGCCTTGCAAGATCGGTTTGGGGATAAAGTGATATTGACCGAGGTCTACGTGCGCCAACTATTGAAACTGGTGATAAATAATGCACGAAAAAAGACCTTAACGTTGGAGGGTTTGTACGACCAGGTCGAATCACATCTAAGAGCCTTGGAGTCATTGGGCGTCACTACACAACAGAACGCCTCCTTTTTGTACCCCCTGGTGGAGTCAAGTCTGCCAGAAGACTTGTTGAGAATATGGCAGAGAAGTGCACTGGCAGGGTATGGTGGAGATGAACTTGAACTCCCCATAACCATCGACCAAAGGTTGGAACGACTTCTCGAGTTCCTAAGGAGAGAAGTGAAGGGGGACCAACGGCTTGAATATATGAAAGAGGGCTTTGGAGAATCATCCCAAAGAAGGAACTATGGCCAACATATAGCCAGGATGCACGCCGCTCAGATAACGGAGGCTAAGGGTAGAGCGACTCCCCTGTGCCTCAGGTGTAAAGGAAAGCATTGGATCCAGGATTGCGCGGGTTGGCGATCCATGACAGTGACCGAACGCAGGGATGAAATCAGAAAGTTTAACGCCTGCTTTCGATGTTTGCGGGTGGGTCATGTGATAGCAACCTGCCGAACCCAATTCCGGTGCTCGCACTGCAAGGGATTCCATCATACAGCTCTGCATCTACCAAGGCGGGTCTCAATGGAAGATCAGGATCAAAGGGAAAGGCAAAACACTGAGGAGCCGCGGATCTCGCCTGGTGAACAAGAAATCGCCTTATCAGGGATGCATGTGCGAACCGCAATCCCAACAGCCTTGTTGGCGACAGCTCGGGTTCGCCTGGTGGGCCCTCGGGGCGTGGGAGTCACTGTGCGGGCGTTGCTGGATCAGGGGTCTCAGTCGTCCTTTGTCCATCGAGACCTTCTTCATCACCTGAATATCCCAGTGCACAAGGTCAATGCACAAATCTACGGGATTAACGACACCAAGGGAGAGCATGTTAAACAGATGGTATCCTGTTCGGTGGCGTCATTGACGGAATCAGGATGGACTATACCGATTCGGGCGCTGGTGGTGGGAAGAATGACTGGGATCCTACCTAGTCGGGATCTCCGCATCCCTGTGCCGTCCAGCTGGAAGACCTTGCCATTGGCAGACCCTCAGTTTGAGACAAGTGGCCGAGTGGATGTAATACTGGGAGCAGACGTATATGGAAGTTTGTTGCTTCCCGAAGTTAAGTATGATAAAAAAAACCCAATTATGCGCGCAGAAGACCCGATTGGGCTGGATTATCTCGGGAAAATTACCAGGTGAAGGAGAAGTCGGCCCACACAGGGTGTACAACATTCGGGTGAATTATGAAGAAAACCTGGACAACGTCTTACGGCGCTTCTGGGAGGTGGAAGAGGTTCCCCTAAGACCTGCCAAGTCGGACGCAGATGAATTCTGTGAAGAATTATACAAGACCAAGGTGCAAAGAACAGCTAGTGGGCGATATATCGTTCCTCTCCCATTTGACCCGAGGGTGCCAGTTCCTGAATTGTTTGGGGAGTCAGTCGCTATTTGTGTACGACGACAACTCGCTTTAGAGCGACGGCTGGCAAGGGATGCACCTCTTCGAGAGGAATATTGTTCTTTTATGAAGGACTATGTGGAATTGGGACACATGACTCCCTTATCTGAGTCCTCCGCCATTGATACAGAAGGATGTTGTTTTATACCCCAGCACGCGGTAAGGGGAAATCAGCCAGACAAGAGCAAGTTAAGAGTGGTATTTGATGCCTCAACAAAAACATCGAATGGATGGTCATTAAATGATCGATTATATACTGGGCCAAAATTGCAGACGGACATCCTTACCATCTTGATGAATTGGCGCCGACATAAAGTTGTCATGGTGACTGATATTGAGAAAATGTACCGTCAAATAATGGTACGCCCCCAGGATGCGAAACGACAGAAAATCATGTGGAGAGAAAGTCCAGACGATAGACTGAAACCTTACCAACTAAATACAGTAACTTATGGAACCTCTCCTGCTCCTTTCTTGGCCCTTCAAACTCTATTACAATTGGCAAAGGATGATGAAAGAAAATACCCGAGAGCTGCAGAGGTCATAAGAACAGATACGTATGTGGATGATATATTAACTGGAGCGGAAAATTCGGTGGACGCTTTGAGTTTACAACAGGAGCTCATTGGCTTATTGAAAGGGGGAGGATTCTGTTTAAAGAAATGGGCATCAAATGACCCTGTAATTTTGGGCCAAATCCCCGAGGAATCACAGTTAAAAAAGATCATGTTTGAAAATGTTGAAGTGGTAAAGACGTTGGGATTAGGGTGGAACCCAGGGGAGGATTGTTTTATTTATGATTTACAAGATCACCATACGACGGAGGGGATAACCAAGCGCCAAATGCTCTCATTCGTGGCTAGATTATACGATCCTATAGGCTGGTTGTCACCTGTTGTTATAATTGGGAAAATCTTGATCCAACAGCTATGGGTTACGGGTGTAAAGTGGGATGAATCCTTGGATGGTTCTATAAGGGATTCATGGAGGAAATTTCGTGATGAGTTGAAATATCTCCGGACATTGCGAATACCCCGATGGCTGGGCACAGGAGGAAATCAGGAGTTACAATTGCATGGCTTCAGTGACGCCTCGGGAGACGCATATGCGGCGGCGATCTACTTGCGGGTAGAGAATAAAGATGGCATCCGTGTAGGATTGTTGGCGGCCAAGACGAGGCTGGCACCCATCCATCGGGTCTCCATTCCCCGATTGGAATTATGTGCGGCGGTGCTGTTAACCCGCCTAGTCGTACATGTAGTGTCCGTATTGAAGCTTGACATCAAGGAGATAGTGTGTTGGACAGACGCCACCATCATTTTGAGTTGGATAAGGATGTTATCTAGAACCCTTCCCACTTTTGTAGGAAATCGAACAGCGGAGATCCAGGCCTGCCGTCATATCAAGGAATGGCGTCATGTACCGTCGGTTGATAACCCAGCTGACATTGCTTCCCGCGGGATGATGGGTTCACAGTTGAGCGGCTCTACAATGTGGTGGAATGGACCTCCATGGCTGACGTCTTCCCCAGAGCTATGGCCCAAAATGCCTAAACTGTTAGAAAAGCAGGACGAGACTAAAGTATTGTCAGTCAATTTAAACGACGAAAAACCTATGCTGGTAACCATTGGAGAGCGGTGTTCCTCCCTGACTACTTATATTAGAAGAGTTGCCTGGATTTTTCGTTTTATCAATAATTGCCGTGATAGGTCAAGGAGGGTCCACACATATCTGACAACGGCCGAGTTGAGACAGGCACATGATAAGATACTCCTCGCAGTTCAGCTTTATTGTTTTGACGAAGATTTGGAGAATTTGCATAATCAAAAGATTGTAAGAAAAACCAGTAAGATAGTGGCTCTAAATCCTTTTCTTGATGAGAGGAGCATTATCCGAGTCGGAGGCAGGATAAAATGGGCTCCAGAGATCCCCTATGATCAAAGACATCCTGCGTTATTGCCATCCACAGGAAAGTTGAGTCAATTGATAATCAGAGATGCGCATTCCAGAACTCTACACGGCGGTGTGCATTTGGTATTGGCCACCCTTAGACAGAAATATTGGATCTTGAAGGCGAAAAATCAAATTAAGAAATGCATAAGAAATTGTCTGATATGCTGTCGCTACAATCGAGTCACTCAACATCAATTAATGAGTGATCTACCCAAAGAAAGGTTGACCCCTGGGAAGCCATTTACAGTGAGTGGGGTAGACTACGCTGGACCCTTTAAAGTGAAATTATCGAAAGGACGGGGTCAAAGGATTGAGAAGGGTTACATCTGTTTGTTCGTTTGCTTGGTAACCCGAGTAATACATGTAGAGCTAGTCACTGACGCTTCAACGCCAACTTTTCTGGCTGCCTTTAAGAGATTTGTGGCGCGCAGAGGACATTGTGCGCAGATGTATAGTGACCAAGGCACCAATTTTGTGGGAGCAGCCAAACAACTGCGTACAGGGTTCTATATGGCTCGGGATCAGATGTCGGAGATCGCGGAGATATTGGCCAATGATGGGACGGAGTGGAAATTTAATCCTCCAGGTGCTCCTCACTTTGGTGGCCTATGGGAAGCCGGCATAAAGTGCTTCAAGTATCACTTTCGCCGCATCATTGGAGAGGCCTTGCTGACTTATGAGGAGTTCCTGACCCTAATTGTCCAAATAGAAGCCTGTCTGAATTCAAGACCTTTGGGACCAATTAGTGGCGACCCCAATGATCTGGCTGTGTTGACACCAGCACATTTTCTACTGACATCTTCATCTTGTTGCGTCCCTGAGGAGGACTTATTGAGCGCTCAACTATTGCCTCGGTGGAAAATGGTCCAGAAGATGGTCCAACATCTGTGGAGGCAGTGGTCTACAGATTATATTCATAATCTGCAACAACGACACAAATGGAGAACGCCAAGGCCCAATGTGGCTACTGGTTCCCTGGTTCTTGTCCGGGAAGAACATGTGCCCCCCGCCAAGTGGATAATGGGGCGAGTGGTGGAGATCCATCCAGGCAAAGACGGATTGGTCCGAGTTGTGTCTATCCGCACCAAGGCTGGCTTACGCAACAGACCACTGGTTAAGCTGGCATTGCTGCCTGTTCCCCACGAATTGCTTTGATGGTTCCCATCAACCCGGGGAGAATGTTGGAATTTGTTCTATTTAATTTATTAATCTATTTTATTATTATTCTTTTTGTTGTTTTAATTGGATTTGACCACGGACGTCTGGTCACGTGCCTATTTTAAAATGTATATATTGTGATGCAAAATAAAGTAGTTGTGAGTCACCAGTTCAGCCCTCCCGTTGGGGGGGGGGGGGGGGGGGGGGGGCGCATCCTCCAGAGAACACAGCCTCCCTCATCCCTAGGTCGCCGGCAGTTCGGATCTTCCCTCAAACAGAAACTCAACTATACAGTCCTCTATAGACGGCGGGGTGAGGTACAACGGGTTGTTGCCTTTAGGTGAAACACCTCCTCCAGCCCAGGTTAAAACATTATTGCATTATTAATAAATCTTATATGGTAATATTAGTTAATTAATTCTAATTATAACCTCTCTTTGATTAGGTAATTGTAGAGAATAATTACCTTTATTTGTCAAAATGATCTCATTAAAACAATTTTATTTTTTATTTTAATGAAAATGATTTGATGTGTAGAAAGGCAGTATCGGTAGGCTCAAGGACCTAAGTTGATCAAATCAATTCGAATATAAATAAGTATTTTAACGAAATTTCATTATATTTTGCTATAAACCAGATAATACAGCTCTGTATGTTCAATTATAGCCAACATCAAATTTACTCTTGTAACTTTTTCTCTTTAGAAATAAGGGATCAGTCACAATACTTGGGGTTTTATTATTTAATTTAATTACAACAAGTTTAACCATAATATATAAACAAAAAATAACTTATGCAGAATTAGAGAAAAAGGGACAGTATTGCCGACTGCCTAACTCTGGAGAAAATTCAAAGAATAATTAAATATTTTACATGAATAAACACAAAGCATGTTACAACTCTTAAAATGTTATTTTAAATGAATAATTTTGGAAATAATTTACCTAAATATAAAAAGTAATATTTCTATTTTAATCAAAAGTGAATATTAAAAGAGTCAATTTTCTAATCGATTTCAATATATTAGAAAGGTTTAGGATAGGTAAACAGAAACATGCGTCGTTTATCCCTAAACCTCATTGTTATAGCAACAATGAATATCGCCATGACAACTACAGAATTTCTTACAACAGATAGATAAGGCTTCTATACGTCTCAACGATGGTTGAAATGCATCTAAACAGAACTATTGAATATCAAAAAAAAATTATTTCCAGTATATCTTAGAATATTGACAAGAATTACTGGATGTTTTTATATCGGAAAACCTTCTATTTGGTATCATATAATTTTCTGGATGAAAATAGTCGTGTTTACCTCAATTATTCCAATTTATATTTTGCAGGATTATTATAATAAGCTTTATAATAGATTACTTCAAAATATTTGCCTCAACCTCGGTAATTTATTTATTATATTTTATTTTTATTTTGCTAATAAAAAAATGATATATTTTCTTAATACAACCACCTTAAATTTATCATCAATGCAACGGTCATTTTTAGAAAAGCATTATATTATATTATTTTTATTTATGACTATAACTACATTTTTTATTTTGATTCGAGGTATAATTGAAATTACAATGAGTTGTATTATGATATATTTAATATGTATACAGTTTATCATTATGGCAATGGTTTTTAATCATGTGTTAATATATATTTTTATTATATCACGTATATCAACTGTACATAAAAATTTGAATTTGTGCCTGAAGATTTTGCAATATATATACCCTAATGAAATTAGAACACTGATCATTAAATATTTGGATTTAAGAAATATTGTTGATACTATAAATATGATTTACTCATTTCCATTATTTTTATTTATTGTTAATTTATTTTCAATATTAATAATGCTAATTCATAAATTATATTCCGGTAATTTTAATATTTCTATGCTTTTACATAGTTTCGCAGTTTTTCACGGTTTATTATATATATTTTTTACTTTCCTATCGGGAGAAATTCTGAAAAAAGAGTCAACTAACACTTTAAATATTTGTCTCCATAAAGATATATTTGGACCATCATATCAGAGTAAAGATCTAAAGAAACTAAGTAAAGTTGTACAAAATAATTTTTCTGCTAAAGCGATGTTTTATTTAGATCTCAATTTGAAAACTTTCTTCACGACTCTTTGTTTTTTGGTTTCCTATTCAATGCTTTTCAAATGATTATTAAATTACATTCAGGTGAGTCTTTTTTGGAATATTCAAAAAGTATCCACATATATTGCTATTCAAAATATATTGAAATCTAGCAATAAGAAGAGAATAAGCATTAAGATTTATCATTAATAACAAAATCTATAATATTTAATAATTTTGACCACATATTTATGAACATATTTCCTAATAATTAGTTCTATTTTTATGAATATATATATGTCATATTGTTGCAAATGATACTGTCGACTTAAACGGGTATACTGTTCCGAGTAACCCGAATAAACTGGCAGTCGTGTACGTGAGGCGAATGTTGATGTTCTCCCCACACGCGGACAACAAGAGGCAGAGGCAGGGCTGGATGTTAGCACCGAGAGTGATCGGAGACAGCCCACGTGACAGAGGTAGAGGCCATGACACAAACCTAGATGCCTAACATCGAGACATGGAGAGAGAGCTAGAAGCAGCCCACGTCGATGGACATACTGAATCATACTCTCTGAGCTGAAACTGTTCTGTTTTTCCCGGGGCGCGGTCGCCTATAAAAAGCCCTGGAAGGGGGCCTTTCATGTGTGTGTGGGTGTCATGTCCTTTTTCTTTGCCACGCAGCTCTCCCCAGATGACCACTCTTTTGCTGTTTTATTTTGACGTCATTATTTTGAGTTTGAATACAAATAAGAGTGATACAGGTTATATCAATAAAGATATAGCATATCATACAAAATATGAGGGTGGTAGCAAATAGGAGCAGTGTACATTTTAATAGGAGAGTATGATCTTATAAATTATTGGTTCTAACTAATTAGAAGATATGTGAATATATATTAAAAGTGTCATTATATCACAGTTTGAAATATACTATATGTATGTTATATTCATTTCTCAAAATTATAATTTCTGGAACAAACTACTGTTATCCTTTGGCCGGCTCAATATTTTGTAATTATGTAAATACGTTTTTTTGTTTTCTTTATTCTACACTCCTTTAGTAGGGTATTATATCTTCCTCATAATAATGTTGTCATATCAATTGAAGTAAATTGTGATTCAAAACTGTTTTTATTATTCTGTTTACGACTGCAAACAATATCATAAAATACTCGTATACTGTATACTATTGCCAAAATGCTCATGTATCCAAAAAGAAAGCAAATAATATATATATCTGCAAATATTTTATAAATTATTCAATATATATATATATATATAATAGGAAAAAGGCCAGATGCTAGAAGTAGCGAAAAATCATAGGCACAGAGAAGACAGTACCGGCCCAGACCAAGAACGGAGATAACATACATTGACTTGGCGCCTTTTTTCTCTCTATATTATTCTAAAGATGAATTGAAGATATATTTGTTTTTTTATCATATATAATTTTCCAATATATTTTTATACAATAAATATATGTCACTTGGAAGACATGGTTTCAGGGTGCTACCAAACCCAAAGTTAAAGAAGGGAGTACAGGTTAAAGATTTTTAAAAAATGGTGCGTAGAAGAGAGACAATAATGGATATGGAAGGAGAGTGCTGGAAAATGACTATTTTAGCTATTTAGGCGGTATAGTTTCCAACTGTGTATCATCAGGTACTTGATATTCCCTAAAAATATAGAAGTTTCTTTATATGTGTGCAATATTTTTTATACCGTCACGATATCACACAATTATATTTTCTTTTTCGAAAGATTTATGTCTGTTGATAGGTGTTTATCCCAATCAAAATTTACATTTTTGTTTATATAAATTACCACATATATATATATATATTGTGACATCTGGTTTTCCCCTTTACAAAAACCAAGACGACGTGAGAGGTAATTAAAGAAGTAATACTGACCAAGATGTAACGTGGGATTAAAGGAAGAGATTATGTTAACAAAGAGACAGGCGAGGAGAACAGACAGTCTGGTGACATCAGCAGTGCGAGTGGAAGCGGCAAATAGTTTCCGGGAGTGTGGCCGTGAGTATGATCCTGGTAGTAAATACCATAGAAGCTTGTCCGACCTAGATGGCTGTTGGCGAGGAAGATCCTTCTGGTGGCGGACATTGGAGACATCTAATCTCTACGAGCAGCTACTGGTGATAAAGTACGTCGCTGTATCTACATAGAAACCCGCTTGTTTTTTAGAAGCCATGTATGCAAAATACGACGGCTGAAAAGCGTCCTAACAATATATTCATACTCGACACATATATAAATAAACCAATCTATATATATAATGTATATATTCATTCCACACACACATATATAACATTTTTAAGACACCTATAATTATAACAAAATCAAAAAAGGGAATATCCTGACCACGAACACATGAGATTTTTATATGGCAGAGCGCCATCTAGTAAAACAGAAATCAACTAAACGTTGTTTTAGTCTGTTCCCTGATATTTGGCCAACCCATTTTCTTTAAAAATCAAGAAAAACCATCCACGAACGCTTTTCGGACTGTTGGCTCTTGTCAGCGTGGAGCAGGCTGTACCTATATAATTATATGTTATTCCAATTAGTTTTCTATAACAGATATATGCGAACATTAAACTTATTCTTCTCTCTATATCCTTTTTCATCATTATTTCTTAATGAAATATCTTTGCAATACATGTAATATTCAAATGATGCTGAATGTAATAGATAAACTAAAATCATTCTGTATTTCCATTTTTAAATAACTAAAATATATTTCGCTAGTTTTTTAAAAACTCTTTTTTTATAAAATCACATATTATTTTAATATTTTATATTACTGTGTTACTTTCGGTATGATATTGGAAAATGAATATATGTTTATAAATATTTTACATATAGAGCGAATACACACAACAATTGATTCGACTATAATATCATATAAAGTTTGATATATTTTGTATCTTATAATTTTGAATTTGATTTTCAAATTATCTTTATTTACCACATATTACTGAGAATAAATATGATTCATGATAAAGATGTGTGGGTGAATTTTTATTGTCAAGCACATCTGTACATATTTTGTGAATAGGTAATATCAGATATTTCACAACTTCTATGTGATTATTTCATTTTAAATCTTGATAAAAAACATCTTTTTATTTCTAATATATCAGAACTACATGAAAACTTTCTCCATTGATTACACAGGTCTACAAAAAAAACTTTTTTTTTTTGCACAAGAGAACCTGATGGCGTTTCTAGTGTAACTTTTCATGCTGAACTCAAAAATCTAATCAGAAATTTCCCATCACCCATGGTTTTTGCCTGATGGTCTTTTTTTAGTATTGGGATAAAAACAGTAATAAATGCAACCAAGGTTACGTAAGCATTTTTTAAGTTACATCATTAACTAATCTAGCGCTTTATTTTTGACAAGAAGAGTTGGTATGTGGAGCCAAAAGCTTTATTTTATTTGTTATTAATTAAATTTTGCTCTTTAAGAATCATAAATATTAATTTAAATAACAAATTATTGAAATTTTAATTGAATATATATAATTTATTATTATATAATATTATAATCTGTTTTGCTTTCAACTCAAAAATAACGACAAGCTCTGTAATGCTATTTGCTCATTAACAGTTTTAATATATATATTTAAATTGAACCTAACGATTTGTTTAATAGATTTGCAGCAGAAGTGACAGGTAAATTTGAAGTGATTAATTTATTCTTCTCTATCGATTTGCTTTTATAAATCGTGTGCACTAGACTGTGTCAATATGCCGAGGCGTTGCATTAATATTCCTGATATTTTCTGTTATATTTGTGGGGAATTAACTTTCAAAGTTCAAAGGCAAACTTTACACCGCTCATCAAAAAGTGCTATGAACTTTATTTTGGCTTTAAAGTCGGTGACCAAGACTTGGGCTCCTCACCATTGTTGTGTAATTTGTGTTCGACATCTTACAGGGTGGATTAAAGGTGAACGTCATATGCCTTTTGCGGTCCCAATGATATGGAGGGAACCTAAAGACCATTCTTCAGACTGTAATTTTTGTTTGACAAAGATTACAGGCATTACATCCAAATCAAGACATACAGTTGAATATCCAGATTTGGCTTCTGCTATGAAACCGGTTCCTCATAGTGATATTTTACCTGTTCCACAGCCTCCTGAAAATGTAATATTTAGTGACGATGATTCAGATAGACGAGAGCAACAGTGGGATGACACAAATTTTGAAGCAGGTGCTTTATCTGAACCTCATTTATTAACCCAAGGAGATTTGAACGACCTCGTACGTGATTTAGATTTATCCAAAAAACAGAGTGAACTTTTAGGCTCTAGGTTAAAAGGCTGGAATCTGCTGCATAAAGGCACAAAAGTATGCTTTCTTCGCAAGCGTCAAGATGAATTTCAAGACTTCTATTCACAAGAGAATGATTTAGTATATTGCAATGATGTTGTTAGTCTAATGGAAGCGCTTGGTCATGACCATGATACAGAAGAGTGGCGTTAATTCATTGATTCTTCAAAAATAGTATGAAAGCTGTTCTCCTTCACAATGGAAATAAGTTCCCATCAGTGCCAATAGCACATGCATCCAACATGAAAGAGACTTACGAAAACATGAAACTGCTTTTGAAAAAGATAGAATATGAAAGATACGGTTGGAAAATATGCAGCGATTTGAAAGTCGTTGCTCTCTTGCGTGGATTACAGCTTGGATATACAAAAATTTGTTGTTTTCTGTGTGAGTGGGATAGCAGAGATAGGGAAAGGCATTACATTAAAAAAATCTGGCCAAACCGTAAAATCTTTACTCCAGGATATACAAATATTGCAAATCTACCCCTGATCGATTCAGAAAATATTTACTTACCACCATTACATATTAAACTGGGATTAATGAAGAACTTTGTCAAGGCAATGGATCGAAATGCCAGTGGATTTGCCTACCTAAAACAAAAATTTTCTAGTATAAGTGAAGCGAAGATTATAAAAGGCATTTTCAGCGAAGATTAAAGAAGGAATTTTCGTTGGACCTCAGATTCGAGAATTGCAGCAGGATGGAAATTTTCAAAATAGTTTGAATGAAGTTGAAGCAGCAGCATGGAATTCCTTCAGAAACGTTTGCAAAAACTTCTTAGGAAGTGTCAAGGTTGAAAATTACCGAGACATAGTTATTGATCTGTTGCTTTCCTACAAGGCACTGGGATGTAACATGTCCCTCAAGATCCATTTCCTGCATTCACATCTAGATTTCTTTCCAGACAATCTTGGCGCAGTTAGCGATGAGCATGGTGAGAGGTTTCATCAAGATATATCAAGCATGAAGAAGCGGTACCAAGGTAAATAGAGTCCCGCTATGCTTGCCGACGACTGCTGGGCACTCAAGAGGGATCTACCACAAGCAAAGTATTGAAGAAAATCCACTGTCACTGCTTTTCAATAATAAATATGTTTCGTTCATATATGCCTATATATTAACAATATTTCCAAATTTCAAGTAGGTGTATCTCAGAAATATTGCGTAATAGAAAAAACTAATGGTATATTTGGATTCAGGACATGTAGATAAGATGCTATTTCTTTGTGGACAAAGAAAAATATTTTTTGATAAACCAGTGTAATGTAATAAGGGTTATGCAAAACTGCTTACGTAACATTGTTTGCATTTTTTACTGTATTTATCCAAATACTAAAAAAAGACCGTCACGCAAAAAATATAGGTGATGGGAAATTTCTGATTAGATTTTTGAGTTCAGCATGAAAAGTTACACTAGAAACATAATCAAGTTCTCTTGTGCAAAAATCTTGTTGACCAGTGTTATTTAAATTAGTAATGAAAATTAAGGAGAAAAGATTTTTATTCAAATAAACGTGTGACAAGCTTTCGGGCAGTCACGCCCTTCAACAGGTAGCAAACTAAGGTAACAAAGACTTTATATAGGCATCTATTTGAGGTATATTTGCATATGTGATGTATATAGTACGGCGAAAATACAATTCAGGTTAAAATTTGCATATCTAAATTACTGATATATAACAACTACGTAAGCATGCTAATCGTGTAATGTTAAAAAATTAAAAACGACACAAATTGCAGAATGGCTATGGTAAAACATGAATTCGGGAAAGTAACATGAATCTGCGCTAAAAAACTAAAATCTACGATAGAGTTCTCAAAACGCGTATTCATGGCCATATGCTACTATAACGGAGTCAAATTACCAGATATCAACTGTTCAACCCGCCATCAGCGGCCACACAAGACCAATAGACGGGGGGGGGGGGGGGGGGGGGGGTTTATCCGTTTTCTAAGTAACTACATATATCATGATATTGGTCAGGTAAATCAATATGACGATTAATACTGTTTTTGAAAATGGATAAAATGGCCTCTATGATTAATCTTTGGTGTTTACTTCCCAGTAGTATAGTAAATAACTTCTAAAGTTTCACGGCGATTGGATAATCTTAATTTTTAAAAAACATTCATCGTGTAAACAAGCTACGTGTAAAATTATTAACCAATCAAATTCATTTAGTCTGCGACCAGTGCTGCGCCAAGCGGTAAAAGGCTGGAACTAACGCTTTTTGGTTTTAAATCTAAAAAAAGCACATTAACCATTTTAGTTTTTTGATATAGCCTATATGTTAAACGAAATCTTCAGCTACCTGCCAAATTTAATAATGATTGATTCTGTAGATTTTGCGCAACGCGGTAACGAGCATCGATTTTGGATTTCATGTTTATAGATATATATAAAGGAAAAGGACAAAGGATATATTGTAACAAATATTATTATCATAATATTCTGTGCGTTCCAGAATATTATAATCAATAATATTCGTTTGGTAAACTTTCACTCGGATAAAACCTGGCGAAGCCGGGTACACATCCGCTAGTAAATAATATTTCCAACTAATTCAATTTGAAAAATATTACTAAATAACTAAATAAAATCTTACCTTCTAAAAATAAAATAGTTAATCGAAATGCAATTTTTGCATTTTTAGTCTGAATGCTAAACCAAAACCTCAGCTACCTACGTGCGAAATTTCACAATACAGTTTAATTAACCCATGTTCTGGGGGCGTATAAATTTGATAACGATCGATTAATATTATATACAGTTTTAATATATATATTTTCACGTTTGTGAATTTTAAAATCAATTATTTATTTTTTTTCGATGAATTTTGTATATCAATTTAAAAAGCCATTTTTTTATCATCATCACAAACAATGTATTTTTTTTAATAAACAAACGATAATTAACAACAACAACAATGTAATTTCAATCTTTATTATTATAAACAACAAATAAATTAAAAATGCAAAAATATATTTCAACATTACAACATTTTAACAATTAACACAAAAACGTTACAATATATATAGTCTTACCTTCTTAAAACATTCATCGTGTAAAGAAACTACATGTAAAATTCATTTATCTTCGCGACCAGTGCAGCGCCAAGCGGTAAAAGGCTGGAAGTAACGCTTTTTGGTTTTATTTTTAAAAAGCAGATTAAACTTTTTATTTTTTTGAATAGCCTATATGTTAAACGAAACCTTTAGATACCTACATGCGAAATTTCATAATGATATATAAATTCTTGCTATATATAAACACCTATTTCATATAATTCCAAGTATATATATCAAATATTATATTGTGTAATCAAGCTTATTTTCTTTGAAGGAAATATTTAAAAGGTTTTATATGCATTTAATAACCTATAAAACATGGAGCTCGCAAGATTAAGAATACATAATTCTTGTACTCCCTCTGAGTTTTCCAGATTCATTTGTTATCCAGTTTGGTTAATCGATTTCTGTATAGCTAGAAGAACAAAGAATAAATAATGTTCCAATAGTCAATTTGTTGGCTCTGCAGTTAATGGAAAAGTTCACATAATATCAGCTATATACATATTCAGGCTTCAAAGATAATCTGTTGAAAGTATAGGAAAGTCAATATCTTTCATTAATAAATATGTCCAAATAAACTCTACTAATTATATTGTTATCACAAAGTAAGAGTATCAATTCAAACACTTATCTTAAGGTAAACAATTATATCGTGAAAATTTGAAACATTTACCTTTATTTATTTTTTGTTAATTGTCTAGTGCCTTTGATACCGATTTCAAAATGTGTATTCCCTTCTGGATATTTGTAAGCATATGATGCCTTTTAGAGTTTGGATTATTTAATGTATAAATTGGAATAAATAGCATGATTAAAATGTATAATCATATCACCATTTCTTTATGTATCTTATATACATTAAGGGGCTCTACTATATATTAAATTGCCAGTAAATTCATTTGTTTCAAATTTTATTGAGAGATGAAAATTGATTTTATATACACACACACACATTCAATTTACTAATATAAATTTGTTAAGAAACCATATTTGCGGAAGAGCTTTGCTCAAGCAATTCCTTGAAATTATATGTATTTTCCTCTACTGACCTATAAGCTTATGTCCATAGGTTCACTAAACACCCCTAAACTACCTTCCATAAAAAATACAGGATATATAACAAACAAATCCAAAACAAGAGTAGAGCGGTCTGAAGATTGATTTGACGAAACCACTGAGTGGGTTCACCACTAATGAGCCAAGCGCCCTCTCGTTCTTCAACTTATATCATTGCAGTAAGATCTATAAAGATAATATTTGATGCAAATTTAAAAAGAACTACATTTCCTGTAAATATATTTATGTTAAAATATATATTAGAAATTTAAAATAGTAATGAAAATTAGGGAGGAAGATTTTTATTCAGATAAACGTGTGACAAGCTTTCGGGCAGTCACGCCCTTCAACAGGTAGCAAATTAAGGTAACAAAAGACTTTATATAGGAATCTATTTGAGGTATATTTGCATATTTGATGTATATAGTACGGCGAAAATACAATTCAGGTTAAAATTTGCATATCTAAATTACTGATATATAACAACTACGTAAGCATGCTAATCGTGTAATGTTAAAGAATTAAAAACGATACAAATTGCAGAATGGCTATGGTAAAACATGAATGCAGGAAAGTAACATGAATCTGCGCTAAAAAGCTAAAATCTACGATAGAGTTCTCAAAACGCGTTTTCATGGCCATATGCTACTATAACGGAGTCAAATTACCAGATATCAACTGTTCAACCTGCCATCAGCGGCCACACAAGACCAATAGACGGGGGGGGGGGGGGTTTATCCGTTTTCTAAGTTACTACATATATCATGATATTGGTCAGGTAAATCAATATGACGATTAATACTGTTTTTGGAAATGGATAAAATGACCTCTATGTTTAATCTTTGGTGTTTACTGGGAATGTTAGTGTATAGGGTGGTGGGAGAAGCTAGATTGAAAGAATGGCCAGTATTAAGTGTGTGGTCGTATATGAGGGATCTGCTGTCTTTATTATTGATACATCTACCAGGTTCGATCATCCTGATGGCCACGGACCTACCAGTCTCACCTACGTAGGTTGCACTACAATCGTTGCATGAGACCGAGTAGACCGAGCCACCAGACGATCGAACACTGGTAGGTCTCTGTATGCGGGTAATGGGGTGTCTAAGAATGGTAGCCAGGCTTTTATTATTTTTAAAATAGGTATTGATGCCATGGGATTCAAGCATGCGGGCTATGGTAGCGGATTGTGGTGAATAAGGCAAAATGCAGGTGTTTCTATGAGGTATGAGGGGTTTCAAAATAGCAGGGTTGTATTGGTATTTGTGTATGAAATGGCGAGGGTATTGGGAGAGGGCAAGCTGTTTTTTGATGTTGGAAAATTTAGGTCAGTAGAATTCTCCAACATCAAAAAACAGCTTGCCTTTTAAGAAGGTAAGACTATATATATTGTAACGTTTTTGTGTTAATTGTTAAAATGTTGTAATGTTGAAATATATTTTTGCATTTTTAATTTATTTGTTGTTTTATAATAATAAAGATTGAAATTACATTGTTGTTGTTGTTAATTATCGTTTGTTTATTTAAAAAAAATACATTGTTTGTGATGATGATAAAAAAATGGCTTTTTAAATTGATATACAAAATTCATCGAAAAAAAAAAAATAATTGATTTTAAAATTCACAAACGTGAAAATATATATATTAAAACTGTAAATAATATTAATCGATCGTTATCAAATTTATACGCCCCCAGAACATGGGTTAATTAAACTGTATTGTGAAATATGCACGTAGGTAGCTGAGGTTTTGGTTTAGCATTTAGACTAAAAATGCAAAAATTGCATTTCGATTAACTATTATATTTTTAGAAGGTAAGATTTTATTTAGTTATTTAGTAATATTTTTCAAATTGAATTAGTTGGAAATATTATTTACTAGCGGATGTGTACCCGGCTTCGCCAGGTTTTATCCGAGTGAAAGTTTACCAAACGAATATTATTGATTATAATATTCTGGAACGCACAGAATATTATGATAATAATATTTGTTACAATATATTCTTTGTCCTTTTCCTTTATATATATCTATAAACATGAAATCCAAAATCGATGCTCATTACCGCGTTGCGCAAAATCTACAGAATCAATCATTATTAAATTTGGCAGGTAGCTGAAGATTTCGTTTAACATATAGGCTATATCAAAAAACTAAAATGGTTAATGTGCTTTTTTTTAGATTTAAAACCAAAAAGCGTTAGTTCCAGCCTTTTACCGCTTGGCGCAGCACTGGTCGCAGACTAAATGAATTTGATTGGTTAATAATTTTACACGTAGCTTGTTTACACGATGAATGTTTTTTAAAAATTAAGATTATCCAATCGCCGTGAAACTTTAGAAGTTATTTACTATACTACTGGGAAGGTTTCTGGTTTCAATTAGATTTGAAATAAATATTCGTTGAAATTGTATTTGCAATTTTTTTTACTTCCCCTCACAAGCAGCGCCTCTCGCGGTATCTGGTAAAATTACATTTATGAATTGTAAAAATGCTAAAATGTGTTCCAAGTATAATAAATTTATTATTTAATTTGAGGATTTATAGTAATATAATATTCCAATTATCATGAAGATATATATTTGTATGCAACTTATTAATATATAAATAATTTGTTAATATGATTCTCCTGTTGAAGAACTGCCGAGTTTGAAAGCTTGAAAATAAAAGGTGGCACAAAAAACTTAGCCTTGCAAGTTTTATTTATTTGATTTCATACCTTATTTGTTAACGATATAGAGAATTGATTCGTTTACGAATATGAGATGTAGGATTTAGACCAAGCATGTCAAACTCGCGGCCCGCGGGCCTCATGCGGCCCTCAACGAATAAATTTGCGGCCCACCAGACAATATATTTTAATAAAAAAAATTATAAATTAAAAAAATAATAATAAAAATTTGTAGCCTAATTTTTAAAAATTGTAATTATACATAATTTATTTATTAATAACGAACCACTGGTCGCCATACATAAGTCGTAAGTTTTGATAATATTATACCTACATACATAACGTATGTACATCGCCATAAGTATTGTGTGCCTTAAAGTTTAAAGAAAAGATTCTTTCGGAGTACTAGAATTTTTTACGTTCAATAATTTACGTAATTAAGTTACGTTCAATAATTTGTGCAGTTATTCTGTGTCTGGTAAGTTAAAAAATATTAATTTTTAAAAAGATTTTAAAATATCAATTAAAACGTTTTATTATCATTCGTGGGTAAAGGTAATTTTCAATATTTATTATTTGTTAAAGTGGAATTTTGTCTATAAGTAGTTTAATTTCTTACACATCTTTGTCAAGGAAAAATGCCTTATGTTTGAAAATTCGATCTTATAGATGGAAATTTCACCGGGAGGAAATTGATCTATGAAATCAAATGTCGCATCTCCTGTCAAAATAAAAGTCAAAACTTAGAGCCACTTTTGACCGTCTCCGCAAAATCAATCTGAAAATAATAAAATATCATTAATTATAAAATATTATTCAGGGTTGATGACCTTTTAAAGAAGACTCTCTTATACAGACAACACATTATAAGCTAAAAAAAAGATATAATCAACAACCAGACACGTACTCCTTTTCAAACAAAGAACGTTTAAAGGCTAAATAATTCAGACATCTAAAAGAGGCCATTACAAACAAATACAAATAAAAGAAATATAATATTTATTTTTTCACTTTGTAATTCTATCGATCAAAACGAATATTTTATGATAATTGTCGAGTGTTCAAAATAGAAATGTTGCCATGCCTCCCTTTAGAAATAAACAAAAAATAACACTTGATAGTTACAACATAGAATTCTTACATTTTATTTCATGGGATTGAACAGCCATGGTAGAAAACAGTGAAGCTAATGTACGAAAGAATATCTTTCCCAGATATTTAAATCTTCTGACAAGAATAACTGGATGTCTTCTGCTAAGAGATTCTTCAATCTTACAGCGCGTCTGTTTCTGGCTCAAGGTTTGCCTATTCCTATCCAATTACATATATCAAATATATGATTATGGATTCTCTAAAGACTTTCTTAATTCATTTATGTGTTTATTTTGCATAATATATTTTTATTTTGTACGTTCATATTTAAACTTGATTATATTTTGTAGAATAATGATTTTACCATCATTTCATAAAAAATCTATATTAGAGAGATATTATGTCGTTGTATTTGTATTTTATATCTTTAACTCTATTATGGTTATCCTATACTTTGGTGTATATGAAAATTCTGATCAAATATGGATTATTCCTTCTTTTCTCACATCTTTTTATTTGTTTGCAATGAATAACAATCATATTTTAATATATATATTTCTTTTGGTACGTTTATCAAGCATCTGCAGATTTTTAAATTTAAAACTAGCGAATACTCAATATCAACAGGAAACTAAGGAATTGGTCATCAAATATCTAGAATTGAAAAACCATGTATATTTATTGAATAGAATTTATGCAATTCCTTTGCTTATTAGTTTATTCAATATATTTTCGTATATAATGCATTCATTTACCTCTGCATATCATGAAACAAATTTATCACCGTTTATTATATTTGTCTATGCTGTGATGTTTATAAAACATGTTTTATATGTTTTCTCAATATTTCTACCAGGAGAACTTATTAAACATTATTGTGATCAAACTTTAAATATTTGTCTAAATAAACAAGTTATACATCCTAAATTTCAGCCACAGAATATAGAGAATATTATCAAAATTTTGAATAATGGATTAGGTGTAATGGTTGGATTTTATTTAGATTTGAATTTAGGAACTTTTTTCGCTACAATTTGTTTTGTAATTACTTATTCTATTCTTTTTAAATAAAAATACGTTGAAAATATTCAAAATGTAGTGAATTTACCAGCTATGAAATGAATTTTAAAAGATAAATATAAAATTATTAAAATGACTTATTTCACAAATTTCAATAATATACAGATTTGTACCAATATATCCAGCCAAACCTGACTATATGTAATAAAGAACGTTCGTAAAATTATCAATATAAGAATTTAAAATATTTCTGAGAGAGATGATTTTATAAAAATAAAATTTAAGCATGTGGTAAATAGTAATATTTTGATGTGAATATAAATATATTTCTCAATTTATATATCATCATATTTGTACATCAATCAAGAAGAGGACATCTATATGGACAAGGCACCTTAGTTGGCGGTTATCATGATCAGGGTGCATAGAGCGATCTGATCTGCTTCATGGACAAGACAACAACACCTCCTCAGTTGGCCGGTATTGTGATCAGGGTGCATGGACCAATCTGATCTGCTCCTTGGACAAGATACCACCACCACTTCTGTTGGCCGGTATTTTGATCAGGGTGCATGGACCGATCTGATCTGCTCCATGGACAAGATACCACCACCATCTCAGTTGGCCCGTATCGTGATCAGGGTGTACGGACTTATCTGATCTTCTCCATGGACAAGATACCACCACTACCTCAGTTGGCCAGTATCGTGATCAGGGTGCATGGACCGATCTGATTTGCTCCATGGACAAGATACCACCTCCACCTCAGTTGGCCAGTATCGTGATCAGGGTTACGGACCGATCTGATCCATGGACAAGACACCGCCACCATATCATATTTGTAGAATATCAATGTGAAACAATATTCATGAAGCATTTGAAGAATACCCATGGGAAGCCATCATAAGACATCATTGTCTATTTAATGAAGCAGCTACAAGATTAATGATCGATATCCATAATTGTCAACTAATGGTAAGTTTTGGTTTCCCTATATAGCTGAGCCACAAATGTAGTATCATGGCGTTTACCTAATCTGATGACATTAAGGCGTCTTTCATTCAACCATTCAGTAGGATTTATTGATTGGAATAAAGGTTATATATATATAAATAATATATAAAGCGCATTATATATAACGCGTCATCTATATACTTGTACAAAAATGAAGACATTAGGAAAAATGTTTATTTTTCACAAATAAATCATACATCTACTGTCCTTTATGCGATGAAAAAAATATATTGGGAGGGCTTAGATCATAAATAGTGAACCCTCTCATCGGTTTCGCCAATTTAATCCATCAGACCGCTTCTTTAGAGCTCCAATACGGTATTGGATAATTCTGCTTTTATATGCTACACTGAAGGATGAAATCTTAGAAAAATGATATTTGAGCAAACTATGAACATAAGCTTTTAAGACAGTAGAATTACACACATATATATAATTAGCCTTCTGTTTTCTTGGATATTTTGCCTACGCGTCTGTTGAATCCTTCTGAAATCTTTTAATCAGACTTGATGGAAAAACTGTTGAAGTATCAGTGGTCCATTATATATCAGTTTTCTTTATATGTATCGTTATATATTTTGTTAATCATATTTATGAAAAAGACCAATAACTCTAGCCTTTATATCAGGTATTCAATTATTCTTCAAAATATTTTGAGAAAATCCACTAAATATTTATTTTTTTTAAATTTAAAATCAGGGATTGCTAATTTGAATTTTTATAAGCCTATGATACCAATTAGAACTTGATTAATAAATAAATCAAAAAAGTTGGAATACCACAATAAAAAAAGCAATGTATACAAAATAAATCATTGCATTTATCTCTATTCCTAAATATTTTGAAATTAATAAAAATATATTAAATACCTTTCATATGATATCTATTTGATACCCTTTGAAGGAGGACACTTCTTTCTGTGAGCGTATTTTAAACAGTTAATTATTGTACATAACCTAAATTCCTGAACCCTATCTTATTATTTTCCAGCTATATAAGTGTCGTATTGCCACATTAAAACAAATATCATCAAAATTGTTAAAAATAAAGTTTAAAATGACTACCCTTGCGCATCTTTTCTACATACTTCTTACATTCAATATAACTTATCTTTCAATAAAATATGTATATTTACAAACACAAACAGATATATTTCACTGGGAAGGCATCAATAAATAAACTTAAAAATTAAAACAATTCTACTCTTCACACTTATGTGTTAAATAAATTCATAAATAATATTTGTGGCAACAAATGTGAATGACTTTCTGGCTATAATTTAAATATACAAATATCTTTCATTTCAAATCATACAGACAATTCATTTTAAAATTGAAATTCAAATTGTTGCTTATTGGGTTGCTTAGGCTACCTGGAGTGTAGATATGTTGCCAACAATTTGATACGTAATTATTCTATGAAATGAGAAAAAAATTGTTGCCAAAATAAATTATGAATAAGCATTTATATATTTTCACAAGATCATATTATCATAAGTGCTGAAAGTAATCGGACAATTCTTTTTGGTGTTTGGAATTGGAATTAATATTTATATGAATTTACGTAATAAAATCTATGATCCTTTTCTGCTTTCTCTCTCTACAAAGTTTTAAAATATCACAAACAGATTATTTCAGCAATAATTGTGTGTTACTTTGGTTTTCTGTATTCCTAAATCAGATCTCGAATGCTGGACAGGTTCAGTAGTTAGAATTAATATGTTGATTATCTTTTACCCTTTTTATATTCGTATTTTACTTCTGGATTCATATTTATTATTAATTCTAATTTATACGTGGACAGCTTCTTTCTATATTTCTCACATCGTAGGAAAAGGTTGATTATATATATATTGGAATATATTCCAATATATTCTTCTGAATATTATTTTTATGTTGTCTTTTTCTAACAGAATTCCAGAATAATTATATCTAAAAGAAAAATTATATCTAATTTTATAAACCAGAAATTTGAGGAATACTATGAAGGTGCCAATGATAATTTCAAGGGATTCTTTGATACTTCAAGAATTCCTAACTATGTTCAACCCAACTTCTATAACGTTCAATTTTTTACTGGACATGGTGACTTCAACACATATTTGTTTAGAATTGGCAAAATTGGTTCACCTGCATGCACTTGTGGAAACGAACAACAAACCCCTGAACACCTTCTGATAAACTGTCCATTAACTTCTGATCTAAGGGAAGAAAACCAACTTTACCTGACTAAAACAAAACAAGCTGCTTGCAATAAAGACCAATACATCAAGTTTAATAGATTCTGCAGGATGTATATTTTGAGGCGAAAGTGTTGACTGTACATATTTCAAGCTACTACTTATAATTACTATATGTAAAATATGACATCGAACGTTTAATTTTAATGATTTCCACAATATTCAATTGTATTAATTGTATAAAATTTAAAATATACACGCAATTATCCAAATTGTGGATATGGCGTGTCTCTCCCAACTGTTAAATAAATAAATAAATATATCTTTGAAAATAAAGGAATTATATATATATGCAATATAATTCCCACACTACTTGTAAATAGTCAACACATTTTTATTTTTATATCCATATATTTTATTTTTATATCCATATATTTAATATCCATATTTTAATATCCATATCCATATATTTTAATATCTATAATCAAAGAGTAAATAGCCAATGCTTGTATATAATTTTTTGACCAACGTCCCGAGGGGTAAGAGGGAGAAAAAAGGAGGTGGAATAAAAAACAAAGAGAAAATGGCTGCGTTTCTTTTTGTCGCGTCTATTATTTCTTATATACAAATTTAGAGTTTTAAATTTATAATTATTCAAAGATATACCTTAATACGACAGTATTTAGCCGACAGGATATAATAACCGGTACGTTTTTTTCTTTTTTAAAACTTTATTGGATTTAACCTTTAGCCTACAACCATTCGCCACAAAAATGCCAAAAAGGAAGTCAGATACCGACACTCATTTTTCTGACAGAAACGATAATATGGAATTTAAATTAATGAAAGAACAAATTAATTTACTAACACAAATTATACAACAACAGACGGTCTCAAATAAAAATCATATAAGTAAATTCTCTGGCCTCAATCAAGATATAAATATTTTCTTTCGTAACATTGAGGATGCAACGAACGATGAACGAGACAGAAAAAATTTAGTTATTCTAAATTTAGAAGAAGGAGCTAAAAATATATTTTATCGATTGGGCTTAGAACAAGAGACTTATTTAAATATCAAACAGAAACTGTCCACAATCTATATATCAAAGAAGAAGACAACGTTGGAAGAATTGTTCACTCACCAATTGGAAAAGCCAGAAAAAATTAACGATTATTACCATTTTAAGGTTGTGGGTGCATTAGAGAACTCACTTCCAATCAAACAAATTGTTGAAGCACTTACGGCAGGTGTAACGTATGATTTGAAGAAAATGATATACACCAGGAACCCACAGACGCCTGAAGAATGGTTGGACTATGTAAACACCATCCAAAAGCGACCAGTAACTCGAGGACAACCGACACCACAGCGTGGTTTTGACCGCTGGCAACCCGAATCCACTCCCCCGCCTAGCCAAGGTCATTACCGGCCACAATATGGGCAATTAGCAACTTTTCGTCGACCTGGAGATGGACGTTTTGCCTTTCGCAACTACTCGGATAACACGCTGCCCAAGGAACCCAGGGAACCAGCCACATCGAGCGGACATCAACCCAGATCACAAGGATGTGATCCCTCATCAAGGAAAGGACCAGCATAATGTAAGACTATTCTTTAATTTATCTATTTTCACCTTCAATGTTAAATTTCTTGTGGATACTGGCTCTACCATTAACCTAATATCTTTTGATTATTTGCATAAAATTTTGCCATCAGATATATTTCGAAATATAACTAAATATTCAGTTAATAAGCATTCTAGAATTAATACATTGAGTGGACCAATTCAACCTATATTTTATGTTATTTTACCAGTCAGTTTTTTTTAAAAGAAAAGTTAGCTTAAAATTTTATATATTTAATCTACCATATGAAATTGCACTAATAGGATTATATACTCTAAAAAAATTAAAAACTAGAATTGACTCCAATAGAAATGTAGTGAGTCAACAAGGCACAAATATTCCTGCTACTCTTTTTTATTTGAAACAGATTTGGCTTATGTAAATGATGCATACAATGTGATAAATCCAGATAGGAAATATAATATAAACCAACACCTTCATATTGTTAATACACAAATCTTAGATAATCACTGTGCACCTTCAGGAAGTAATCCACTCTATGTTAATCATTTACAACAGACACTTTCCACTCAATCAAGCATTCCAGGGGAAAATAAGTTAACCAGTGATTTAATTGATAAGTATCATAAGATAAACAGCTTATTAGACCTTAAGTTAATTAGGTTATTGAAAGAATTTGCTGAAATATTTCCTACAGACCCATTTAAAGTTCCTACCCTACATATCCAACCTGTGCAGATTAAACCAAATACAGATAGAGTAATCAGGTTGCGGCCGTATAGAATTCCATTTACATATAGGAAAGAAATAGATATACAAATCAATGAGATGTTAAAAAATAATATAATAGAACCGGCCATAGGTGAATATGCTTCACCCATTACTCTAGTAAAAAAGAAAAATGGAACATTTAGAATGTGTGTGGATTTTCGAAAATTAAATGAACACATTCCAGTTGATCCCCAACCTATACCATTAATAGAATCAGTGATAGAAAAACTGTCGAAAGCTAAGTATTTTTCCAGCCTTGATTTGAGCAACGCTTATTGGACAGTTCCTATCCATCCGGATTCTCGACCTTATTTAGCCTTCACCACCCACGCAGGAGTGTACATGTTTAAAAGATTACCTTTCGGGCTACGAAGCTCACCACAGATCTTCGAGAGAGCTATTGGACAAATACTTAGAAAATATAACTTCCAATTTCTAGAACACTACTATGATGATTTTATAATTTTTTCTGATAGTTTTGAAGAACACTTAGAACATCTTCGTTTATTCTTCCAACTATGCAGGGCAGAAAATATCCGCCTCAACCTTAACAAATGTCAATTATGTAAGACCTCCATTATCTTCCTAGGATACGAAATCACACAGGGCACTTATAAACCTCACCTAACTAACACTCAGGTAATAGGAACCATCCAACCTCCGACTAATGTTAAAACTTTACAGTCATTTTTAGGTGTCGTAAATGTATATCATAAATTCATTCCCCATTATGCACAGCTTAGATCGCCTTTAAATATACTTCTTAAAAAGAATATTCCTTTTAAGTGGACTCTTGAATGTCAGAAGGCATTTGAAGATTTGAAAAGCAGCCTAACTGCATCACCAGTTTTACATATCTTTAAAGAAGATTTACCCTGCTTCTTATATTGTGACGCGAGTACATTAGGGATATCCGGAATTCTAAAGCAAAAGGATGAAAATGGAGAAGAACATCCTGTACAATATTTCTCTCGCTCTCTACGCAAGTATGAACAGAACTACTCCATCTCGGAGCTGGAGTGTTTAGCTATCATTGAGTCTATCGAATACTTCAGGGTGTACCTGCTTGGTAGACATTTCACCATTTATTCTGATCACCAAGCTCTGGTCTATTTGAAAAATATTAAAAATCCGTCAGGTAGGTTATTTCGGTGGTCCTTGAGACTCAGCCCATACACTTTTGACATACACTATCTGAAAGGTAAAAAACAACTCGAAGCAGATTTATTATCAAGACAACCATTTTGCGGATTTCTAGAGGCTCAACAATTAGAGGAACACCAGCATCGTGTACCTGAGAAATATCAATCACTCATCAATACTGATGGACTTGCGATTATTACTAAAAAGGGCGTACCCAGAGTAGTCGTACCTGATACACTAAGAAATAAGTTACTCCAGAAAGCACACGAATGGTATAACCATCCAGGAATCACACAACTCACTAGGTTAATCACTAGTCAGTATTATTGGGATGGTATGACCAAAGATATAAATAACTATGTCCGTAAATGCAAAATTTGCCAAATAATAAAACCTCCGAAAGGACCATCATATGGAGAAATGGGTACCTTACCACTCGCGAAGGAACCTTATGAACTTATGTCAATGGACACAGTAGCCGGATTTACTAAGTATGGTGGTAACCGAGCTTATTTACATGTAATATGTGATCACATGAGTCGATACTGTTGGACTTTTCCTAGTAAATCTACCTCTACCCTGACCTATATTCAAATCCTAAAAAGGGTATTTCAGGAAGGTATTCCTAAAAACCTACTGACAGACCGAGCTCCTGCATTTACATCCGCTCAATTTAGAAGGTTTTTAATCTCACAAGGTATAAAACCCTTGTATACCACAGCAAATCACCCACAGTCAAATGGTTTGAGCGAGAGATTGAATGCAACCATAACAGGGAAACTAAAGATACTCCATTTAGAACACCCCAAACAGACATGGACCAAACAGATAGAGAGGGTCACCAGAATCTACAATCTAACTCCACATACAGTGACGGGATTTCCTCCCATCTATTTATTAAAAGGGATAGTCCCTAACAATTTAAACAACCATGTTCAGACATTTCCCGAACTCTCAGAAGCAAGAAGAATAGCATTACAAAAGACCCAAGCAAGGCATAAGGCCGAAAAACTAATGTACGATCAAAAACATAAAAAGATTGATATTGTACCAGGGGATCTAGTATTGGTGAAAGTTTATAGACATCCGAATACTCCAAAGTTGGAACCTAACTATACAGGCCCATATGAGATCTTGGAAATACTATCACCTCAGGTAGTGCGCATTAATAGACCAAATAGACCTTTGCAGTTACAGACAGAAATTATAAATATAGAAAAACTTCGTAGATATGTGGAAAATATTCCCCATATCACACCTCCTACGGACCTTCCCGACTCTCCTCCTAGACAAAACTATTTTCTATTTCCTTATAGGCACTTCACTACAGATATCTTGGGTGATCCGGGTTCCTCCAGGCCAAGGAAATGGTTTCAACCGTTTAACCATTTGGACAACAGTATTTTCACGGATGAAAAATTTTATAAGCCTGATTTTCCAATAACATCCAAACCAACTTTTTCATCAATAGTAAAGCCCACTAAATCCAGTACATTGGTCTTAGACCCTAAAATCAATCCATTCGATAATATGGTGGAAAGTAATTTGGGTGCTACCAAAGAAAAATTACACAGTAAACTTAATCCAAATGCTGATGTCTTTATACCTACAACCTTGGCGACCAAAGAATTTTCACATTATTTAAATAAAGACTCGTTAATAAATAATGTTATCACTCTGTGTACATTTTTGTATAAAACTGTTATATTTAGAATTAAAAAATTTCCATTGTTTTTAATTACCACAATAATATTTTGGATTCTTTATACTCATTTTGCATCTTGTATATACCTTCTTCCTTTATTGTTTTATATCTTGCCTCTACCCATACAAACAAACCTACATATTTCTTATAAAATGTTCTTGATAAAATGTACCGTTAGAATAGTGGAATATATAAATTTGTATATAAATGTAATGTTGGACTATATGAGGCGATATGATAATTTTAATCAAGCTATAAACTCAAATGATATATGACCTTGAATACTTGAATATATTACTTTAAAATGTGAACATAAAAACACTTAATGCGTGTGTGGGTTTAAATAGCTTATAAATATCTTTAGCCACCTTACAATATGCAGAGGCTAGCGCTTATCGTTAGTGGGTATAACAACCCCGCATACCTCCGTTCGTTTTGTCTGGTGTAGGACAGACAAGATGTAAAGGCCTACAGATATATTTAGGACAATAGTAATAAGTTAAATTACGTATAGCAATATGATAGAACAACTATAGGATTAGTATAAGCGTTTTTATAAGATAAACTATCGAGGGTTAAAAGAAAAAAGAAAATTTTGGGGTTTTCAAACACATCATCCTCTAAGATATGGTATAACCCCATCGGTTAGTTTCGAAAATCGATGTTCGGTAAAACCAATCCTAAGATGTGCACTTCAAATGTTAGTTCGAATTAGAGATCATCCTTTTTAAAAAAAGAAGTAAATTTTGGTTGTAGTGCTTTGACCTATGTACTTCCATTGAGTGAGTCGTAAACTCAATGTGCGAGTATATCATAGGAAAAAGTACACAGACAACGTTATCAAGATGGCGGACCCGGCTGTCGCCGGACGGACGCTCGCGTCGAACACAATCACCAACTGTCCAAAGTCCCGAGGTGCCAAGTGACGGCCCCCAGGAGCCCCTTTTGGAATGTCCTGCTGTCTAACGTGACACCCTCCCGTCTCTCTCTGGATCGACTGTAGGCTTACTTTATTATTCCTGGAAGAGCATATATTATGACATATGGCCCCGTTGAAGAAGGCTGAACATGGTTTAAGTATATTTAAAGCTGGAGAAGCCAGGAATAGGGATCGTAGGATGAAGAAAGATATGAACATATTCAAAGTGAGCAGTCGTGGCCGAGAGATCTACCATCCGTAGTCTTAGCTTTTTAACCCCGCACTGTTCGAATCCTATCGACTTATTAGATAATAAAGATGTAATAAATAACAGTTTAAAATATCAATAGTATATCATAACCTCGTTAGGATATTTTCAATTCAGAGAAAATTAAAAATTTTATCTAGACTGTGCAGCTACGAATTTCATCTTGCGCATCCCCACGCAGGTTCACTGCAATATAATTCCCACACTACTTGTAAATAGTCAACACATTTTTATTTTTATATCCATATATTTTAATATCCATATTTTAATATCCATATCCATATATTTTAATATCTATAATCAAAGAGTAAATAGCCAATGCTTGTATATAATTTTTTGACCAACGACCCGAGGGGTAAGAGGGAGAAAAAAGGAGGTGGAATAAAAAACAAAGAGAAAATGGCTGCGTTTCTTTTTGTCGCGTCTATTATTTCTTATATACAAATTTAGAGTTTTAAATTTATAATTATTCAAAGATATACCTTAATACGACATATATATATATATATATTAAATATGGCATATCCTGACCAGGAAAACATGTGCTTTACAGAAGGCAGTGCGCCATCTGGTGGAACAGAAATCAACTAAGCATTGATTTAGCCTGTTCCCTGATATT
Source organism: Cordylochernes scorpioides (assembly GCA_030710605.1). Lineage (NCBI taxonomy): Eukaryota > Metazoa > Arthropoda > Arachnida > Pseudoscorpiones > Chernetidae > Cordylochernes > Cordylochernes scorpioides. The sequence goes on from CP092876.1 coordinate 30,866,574, forward strand.
TGGCCAACCCAATTTCTTGATAAATCAAGAAAAGCCATCCACGAACGCGTTTCGCGCTTTTGGCGCTCGTCAGCGTGGAGTAGGCTGAACCACTGCGACCAAAAATATTTTTTGGTCCCAGTGGCTTCCCGAAAAACCAAGAAATGTGTATTTTGGTCGCAGTGGTTCAGCCTACTCCAGGCTGACGAGCGCCAAAAGCGCGAAACGCGTTCGTGGATGGCTTTTCTTGATTTATCAAGAAATTGGGTTGGCCATATATCAGGGAACAGGCTAAATCAATACTTAGTTGATTTCTGTTCCACCAGATGGCGCTCTGCCTTCTGTAAAGCACATGTGCTCCTGGTCAGGATATGCCATATTTAATATTGATTTCAACACCTGATCTTTTAATCTTTTATTTTTTGCTTTCGTTTTTAATATATATATATACATATGTCATAATATTACCCTTCCAGGAATAATAAAGTAAATCTACAGTCGACCAGAGAGAGACGTAGAGAGGAGGATGTAAAGACCGGTCACTTGATATATCAGTCACATTCCAAGGGGCCCATTTTCGTAGAACCTCAGGACTATTTTTGGACAGTTGGGGGGTGGTGTGCGACACAAACGGTCGTTCAGCTGTGATATAACCTCGCGCTCTCCCTCTTTCTCGCTGGTTGCCTGGAATTTCTCTTCCAAACTTGTGGTTTCCTTATTTCTCGCTCCCCACATTATTATCATATTGCCACACTGAAAGTCGACAGGATCATATCACAGAAGAGTCGACAGGATGAGACCTGGCCGGGAAGCAAATCCCCCATATACCAGAGTATGAAGAAACAAGAAGCCAAGCCACGATGATCGGCAAAACCAACTCAACTGTAACCTTCCTCTTCGAGCCCTCAACCCCTTCCTCACCAACATTTGAACCGTTACCCTGAAGAAGTGATCGCCTACGACGGAGATGGAGCTGCCACGCACTTCTTCCAGCACTAGATCTGCCCAAGAACGACCACCGTGCCAGGGCAGGACACCTTCCTCCATCATGGACAAGACTCCGCCATATCCCTACCGCTACTGTGATGTACAACACTGGTACGCACAGTGTCACAGACAGAACTCTCCCGAAGCTCAATGAACTTACCTGCGCCCTAAATAAACATAACTCGTTAGTGTAATTGTTTTAACTCCTACCATTCATTCTTTAAATAAGTCATTCCTTATGAATTGTCCCAATATTTACATAATTAGCTCCATTTATTCTCTCCACGCCTATTAACAATGATTTTATTCTCCATACTATTTATCTAGATATTTGTAACTCATTTAATTAGGTACCTTACCAGTAGAATTTAACAATCGTCATTTTAGTTAAATAATTTCCATTTTAACGTAACTCTTTAAAAAAAATCTATTAATTAAAACCTACCTATTAATGCTTCACGATTTTTACTATTAACAATAGATTTTTCATTATCAATTTATCTATAAAAATATACCTCCACCACCTAAACTTTTGTATACCTATTTGTATATGACCTCTCCCACTTGTAAGCACGGCTCACGAAAAATAATTTCTTTACCTAAACGCGCGACTCAACATTCACCCTGTAATTCAGGCGTCGAAGAATTCCAACCACCACGTGAGCCTTGCTTACAACCAACCCTTGGTAACTCTTACCTATCTTCCCCTGAATGCCCCCCCCTCTCATTCTTACAACTCTGTTAACCTTATACCAGCTCAGGACCTTTTATAGAATTATTGATTAATCAATTATCGAACTTCTATATTGTCCTTTCAAAATCCTAATCTACGCCCTTCATTTATGATAATATATTTCGTAGTTCATCTCTAGCATATCCACCGACCCACACCATCTAGCCAATGGTGTGTTCGTCACATGATGCAGATTGACTAACTGCTAGATATTTATCAACTCCTTTTTGTTCGCACTTGAACAATCTGCATCGAGCGACACAGTTCGCCCCTTCTTCTCGCGCCACACGTTCGCCACACGGACCCTGTCTTCAAATCTATGTTTGTCCCTTGTCCAAACCAGCACGATATAGCCTACCTCCGATATTTCCCACGGAGGTACGTTAAACATCGTCGCTGATTCTGTCCGGTCCGTCATCATTTCGGGCAGACATGGGTCTTACGTTCAACCCACCGCGAAATCATCGCCTTGCACAAGCTCCCACGACGGTTCAAACACCTCGTGTCCGAGCAGCTTGTCACTTGTAACGGACAACGCAGTCCTCGTACCAATTTTTGGCACTGTGCGCGCATACTTTCCGCAAATTAAATATAAATCCATTCGACTTCCTCACCCACACACGGGACTTTTCCCCTCGGACTCGCTACACAAGTAATTGCATAGATAAGGTAGAATGGCCCAGGGCAAGTTTCCCCTCGCTCTGTTCGCCAAGGTTCTAACATTGTATGTAGTTCTATATTTACTTCAGTCCTGAGCTCACACAATTGCCAACCTCAACCTCATTTCTAGTACTCTACACCTATAGCATAGAAAGCCCATGCCAAGTTTCCCCTTGCCATATCCGCCTGAAAAATATCTTAAAGTGTAGAGTTCCCCAGTCTTAATGACCTTCAGAATTTCATCATGTGTATGTGACTCCCCTTCTCCTTGTTCACACTTCTCAATAACATTTCCCTTATAATACATTAGATGTTATTGTATATAGCCTTTTGTAGCTTTGATATTATCCAAAATTCACTTAAATATCAAACTCTCCGGTTTTGTAAAACTGCTTGTAAATAAAATTTACTTGTGTACTATACAATATTTTATTTACATAAAACTATGTCACCATTACCTTAATTAATTTCAACTGTAAAATTATTTTCTCTATTCCTGGCTTCTCCAGCTTTAAGTATACTCAAACCATGTTCAGCCTTCTTCAACGGGGGCCATATGTCATAATATTACCCTTCCAGAATTAATAAAGTAAATCTACAGTCGACCAGAGAGAGACGTAGAGAGGAGGATGTAAAGGCTGGTCACTTGATATATCAGTCACATTCCAAGGAGCCCATTTTCGTAGAACCTCAGGACTATTTTTTGGACAGTTGGGGGGTGGTGTGCGACACAAACGGTCGTTCAGCGGTGATATAACCTCGCGCTCTCCCTCTCTCTCGCTGGTTGCCTGGAATTTCTCTTCCAAACTTGTGGTTTCCTTATTTCTCTCTCCCCACATTATTATCATATTGCCACAATGAAAGTCGACAGGATCATATTTACAGAAGAGTCGACAGGACCATATCACATATATATGGTAATTTAAACCAACAACCCTATATTGTATAATACTTATAACAAGATTTTCATGTTGTATATAGAAACACATCTATAAATAACTATACGCATGATTGACATGTGTCATTGCATCACTATATGTAATGTACTTTGTAAAAACTGAGGATAAATAAATAAAACTATGTAATAGATTAAGAGCTGAGTTAAAGCAAGATTGAGAAGTTCAAAAACGTCTAAAATCGAGAGAGAGGTCCAACAACCCTGAAGAGGAATTTGGCAGCCCGTTGCCATCAAGGTCAAAGGGTTCAGACGTTCAAAGTCCAACTAAGGGAATGGTATATAAAAACCTCGGTTTTAGCCCTATATAGTCAGTCACTTCACCGTCGGCGTGAGCCCTTGTTGGACGTAGCCAGGTCCACCTCATCGCCATGTAAAACAGCAAGACTCATCTAACTCCATCTTGGTCTTAGCTTGACTTTTATCTGTTCATGGAACTTTTCTACTACATCTGTGTCTCTTCGTTTTTGTGTGTGTGGACATTCCCAAGCTTTCCACTCTGCCTCGACCACGACTGCCTGTACTCTGTGAGAACTGTTAAAGGTCCTACAAGGTGCAGAGAGGTACTGGAAAACTCTCCACGCCATGACTGTCCCTCTCGGTTACTACAGGTTTGACCCTCGGTTACCACAGCTTATAGCGAGAGTCGACAGGAAACCTATATCACAGTTAAAGTCGACAGGATCTTATCACAGAAGAGTCGACAGGATGACCACAACGAAGGAGACCACAACGAAGAAGGTAAGAAGCCTGTCCAGATAGAAGCGACAAAGAGCAAAGATGGAGGAACCAACCCGCCATTCCAACGAAACGACCAAGCAATCTTCCCCCCAACGACACAGCCGAAAATCCCGCAAAACAAGCCGGTGAGAAGTTCCCCACCTTCGACCATGCAACGCAACCATTTTCAAGACGACATGCCGCCGTCACCAAACAGAAGTCACAAGCTTCTACAAGCCATACTTGGGACGTCTTCCACATCAGCAGGAGAACAACCAAAAACCAAGTCTTCTGAGTGAACAATCCTCAAAACTGTGAGTTTTTAAAAACCTACGTAACTTTCCCCTCATGCTCACAACTTGATTCTCCATAATTCAATGTTTATTTTTACTGTAATCATTTTAAAACAATTTTTACCATTTTTATATCATTTCAATTCAAATTTAAAATCTTGTACACCCTCATTTATCAATTTTTACTTTATTTTAAGCAACTTATAAATTTTAATGCATTACTTTCAATTTTACATAATAAAAAAAACATTATTTTTAATTACTCGAATCATAATACTAAACTTATTTGTGTGTATTTCTTAATATTTCATTTTTATAACAAAACACAAATTTAATAATCAAATGCTCAAATATTTGCAAAAATCATTGTTATGTTCACTATTTTATGTAAACGCCCCATTCAAATTATAAGTAACTATCACGCAATTGCCCCTTTTAAAAAGATAATTTTCGCACTACCATAATCAACGATTTAAAAAATATATTCAAATTTTAATAAGCATAGGTGAAACGCATTTTTTTAATTGCAAAAATAGAAAGATACAATATCTTCAAAATCACAACTAGAAAAGTAACTATCTTTCCCAAAACAAGTTGAAAATAAAAACCCCATCAACTACCACGTCAGTAGCTAAATTAAGTCACAGTCTTCCAAAACTATTACAATCGTTAAATCCCAACATAGCTACACTCCCTCGTCCTTTCCTTTTACATGCATAATTATTAATCAGCCATACATCTCTCTCAACAAATTTCAACACACTTCCCCATCACTTTTTCCAATTGGCCACCATCTATTAGCACGAGACTTAGCAACAAATCAATCTCGAGCCACACAAGCTCCATATCGTCGCCACTAAACGTGCCACATCCATTAACAGCCAGAATATCTCGATGTATTTTGTACAACAACCACCCATGACTAGTAAATTTGTTGTTCATGAGGAAACAAGTTAGATGCTGTACCAAAAACAAAGACTTCACGTGACACCTTTCCATTCAATTCACTCACTCGTGTCACCCAGCGCATCACAACAATTTTTCTCACTTAACAGGCCACAAAGACGCCTTCATGCCTGTGACACAACTCATCCCAAAGCGTGTCCACGTCGAAAGTCGCACTTTTACCCACATCTAAACCTGACATCATTGAATAATATTTTTTACTAAGTCCGCAACAATATCGAAACTCAACACTTACGAACACCGAGAAAACTACCTCTTTCAAATACACCATAAAACTCTCAACAAGCTTTCACCACTCTCAAAGGGAGTTTAACGAGTAAACCAGTACCCTAACGTACATTCAAACCCTCAAAAATGTACTACAACAAGGATTTCCAAAACGTCTGTTATCTGACAGAGCGCACGCTTTTACCTCAGAAATTCCGCAAATTTCTAATAACACACCCCATTCTGTCACAAGTTTTCCACCCACCTATTTAATGTTCAATGTTATCCCCGCAGATCTAATAACTCATCTTAATCCATACCCCGAAATAACTAGAACTAGAGAGATAACACGCTCTCTTACCCAAAATAAGCATAAAAAAGATAAAGAAACATTTGACTCCAAATATCTTCGAGACGCAACTATTCAGAATTATACCGCCTCAAACTTCCCAGCCATTCCTACATTTAAATCCAGAATTCTTTTACATCGATCGTTTTAAAACAAACCTCAAGTAGCGACCAGAAAATTTCTCGTTAAATTCAAAATCCTATTCTATCTACATTACACCAATCCATTTGAATCTGTATTACTTACTTACTTTCTTTCACACAATATAATCTTTGAACCCACCAGATCCAAACTAGGAGAGAAAGAATTTAAAGCACGTGCGCTGTAGACAAGACCCCAGTAATATAATCCCCGACGATAAACAGCGGCAATTGCCCTTTAGTCGACCCGTTTCATGTATATACAACGCCTCTCTCCCCTCTAACAAATCTGTCAACTAAATATCCGCTATTGGATTGACCGCCATGTGTAGCATGTGTTTCATATCAGCCATATATATTTCCTCGAGAATTTCACAAATTCCCAGACAGAGAGTCATAAAAATACCGGATTGATAGACTAAACAACTCGAGACTATGCCGCGTCACCGGCATAGCCGGCATAGCCGTCGATATCTTAACCTAACTTTTTAAAACATTTAGATATTTGAATTTGAACAAGACCTACCCTAAATTGAACATTTTGATATTTTCTGATCCCGTGTAAATCTGATTTTTTTTCTACATATCAACATTTTACATGTTAAATTGAGATCACAATACACAACATTTTAGTAACCAATCCAAGCAATAAATTGCGCTTCTCAATTTTCGATTTATAAAACACATTTGTAACTTCTTTTCAGAAGAAATACTAAACCTTTATCTACTCATTGTAGTAATCTTTAACTATATTCTATTTTTTGTATAAAATATTTTAAATTTTATTTTTTACCTTTCAATTATATAATCACAAGTTTCTAATCCAACATTATTTGAAAAAAATCAATTTTGCTTTTATTTTTCATAATATTATTTTAGTATTACAAACGATTTATTTGTTGTCAAAATCACTTTAATTCTTCATTATTATTACTTTTATATATTGATTGTTTGATTTTGTCCACTTAAACTTTATTCAACCACAATGATATTTCTATATTTTTTCATCTTATATTTGTTTTATACTTTATATAAAATGACTATGTTATCATTAACTTTCGGGCTTACAACAATCTATTTCTCTAACCACTTCAGTGTACTTTACACTACTATCTTCTCAGTCATTGCTTCACATCAACGTAGAAAAACGACAGTACTGCTTGACAATTTTTTTTTGATTTGGTAATTTCAACAAACTCATTGAACACAGTTCCCCAGATTTACAAATCCCAACTTCTGGCTTGAACACGTTTCAAAAGTTTACTTCAATCATCCGCAGAGCACAACTCACCAACGCAAACACAAAGCGTTCACAACTCACAATTTATTTAGCTCTAGCGGATACATTCAACCTTTGATTTTAAGTCAAGTCAGATCACCTACTGTCGCTACAACAATTCTACTTAACGCATGACTCCATTTCACCCCTTTCACAATCATATTAATGAACAAATTTTTCTTCAACAACTTTTCAACCCAATAACTCTAGAATTGTGACAAAGCACCGTAACCTTATACAGGATCACAGGTGAAACATTGCCTCGGAAGACGCACAAGTCTATATCCTCGCTTTGCACCTGGACCAGAGTATTTGATTGCATGTGCAATACTTACAATTGCATATTCTTTAACCCCTAACCCTTTTCAACGCCCGCCAACAATCTCTCAGAACATAATTTCATTTTTATCATCATTAATTTTTATCAAACAAAGGTTTTAACTAAATTCCTCTTTTAAAATGAATATCATATCTTTTAAATTAAACATAAGTTTTATTTTTATAATTTTCAGATATATCCAAACAAAACATCTTGTTATAGCCCTTTTTAACCCTCACAGTTTGAATTAATTAAAATAAATTTTAATTATTTACCTGTGTTAGAGAGGCTTTACCCGTTTAAACCCGGATAAACCCTTTCACTCCCGGGGCTCATCCATGGTAATTTAAACCAACAACCCTATATTGTATAATACTTATAACAAGATTTTCATGTTGTATATAGAAACACATTTATAAATAATTATACGCATGATTGACATGTGTCATTGCATCACCATATGTAATGTACTTTGTACAAACTGAGGATAAATAAATAAAACTATGTAATAGATTAAGAGCTGAGTTAAATCAAGATTGAGAAGTTCAAAAACGTCTAAAATCGAGAGAGAGGTCCAACAACCCTGAAGAGGAATTTGGCAGCCCGTTGGCATCAAGGTGAAAGGGTGCAGACGTTCAAAGTCCAACTCCACCCCCCCCCCCCTCCTCGGGAATGGTATATAAAACCTCGGTTTTAGCCCTATATAGTCAGTCACTTCACCGTCGGCGTGAGCCCTTTTTGGTCGTAGCCAGGTCCACCTCATCGCCTTGTAAAACAGCAAGACTCATCTAACTCCATCTTGCTCTTAACTCGACTTTTATCTGTTCATGGAACTTTTCTACTACAACTGTGTCTCTTCGTTTTTGTGTGTGTGGACATTCCCAAGCTTTCCACTCTGCCTCGACCACGACTGCCTGTACTCTGTGAGAACTGTTAAAGGTCCTACAACGTGCAGAGAGGTACTGGAAAACTATCCACGCCCTGACTGTCCCTCTCGGTTACTACAGGTTTGACCCTCGGTTACCACAGCTTATAGCGAGAGTCGACAGGAAACCTATATCACAGGGCGCAGTGATTACAGCCTACTCAACGCTGACGAGCGCCAACAGCGCAAAACGCGTTCGTGGATGGCTTTTCTTGATTTATCAAGAAATTGGGTTGGCCAAATATCACTGAGCAAGCTAAATAAACGTTTAGTTTATTTTTGCTTCACTAGATGGCACTCTGCCATCTAAAAAGCACAAGTGCTCGTGGTCAGGAGATACCTTCTTTATTTTTAATATGTATATATATACAAGATAAACACTCAATAATCAGAAAGTTGGACATCAATGAAAGATATAGCAACAGTATTAAGAGAAAAATGATATTCCTCCGTTATATTTACAGTTCAAATCTATTTAACATTATTTATTATGCTTATTTGCACTCATTTATTATTATGAAAAATGTATCTCCTTATCGAGCAACTGAAAGTTGCTGATGGCTTGCGCCATCTATCGGAATAAATATCAACTATTCTCGTTGCTTTTTAATTATTCCAGAATTGGTCAAATACCCATTCTTGAATAATCAAGAAAACCTCACCACGGACGCGTTTCGGGATGTTGGCCCTCATCAGCGTGGTACAATCTGTACCTCAACGACCAAAAAACTGGTCATTCAGGCATCCTGAAAAATCATGAACGGATAGTTAAGGCCAGAAATGCGTGAGACTGCGACACAATGTGAATAATTTATTATTATTATTATTCAATTTTTCTAAAATTAACATATATAATCCATATATATATACAAATATGTTTGAATATATATTTGAAATTTTATCCCCAAAGCGCGTTTTGTCAATATTTTTATATATCGTCATGTGAAGGCATCGCGTGATATATCAAAACAGTTTGAAAATAAGGAGAGGCCCTGACGAAGTTAGTCCAGCGAAACATCGGGATTTTGGGATAAATAAAATACTTATTTTATTTTGATTTAATAAATATGCCTTCTAATTAATATATACAGGGTGATCCAAAACTATTTTAAAAATTAATAACTCCGCGAATATTTGCGCTAGAGCAATGCGGTAAACACCATTGTATTCAGGATGCAATGGGATTTTTTTATGGCAAATAATGAAAAATTCGAAATTGATTTTAGTTACAATTTTATTCGCCAGATGGCGCTCTACCAGAATCAGAGATTCAGTGGCCAAATTGTTTGATAAATTGAAAAATATAACTGGACGACACGTATTTTTCCTTTTTGAATACCAGGAAAGAACCCTAATAATATCAAATGATAAATTAATAAAACACCATTTCGCCAAAAGTTAGAAGAATTGGTTGACGATTTTTAAATACAATCTGAGATATGTAAAATAGGTATATGCAAATTAAAACATGTAGCAAAAAAATATTTATATTTTAGATGGAGTTTTGTGAAATAAATTGAATGTTTGAAAATAACTACTGATATCAATACACGATTTTTGAAATGTTAATATAGTACCAAAAATTATGATTGCACTACAAATAGGATTTCGTGCTATAAGGAATGTATAGTTTCTTGACTAATTGTCGACACTTGACTATTTAACTGGATATTTGTCATGATCCAAAAATGAAATATAGAGGGGAGTGGCAAAATATATTTGTCGTACTTTATTCCAAATATCCTATGGGTTTGTCAAATGTTATCATTGTTTATTATACTGTACATAATTTTGAAAATGTATCCCCTAGAAAAAATCATTTTTAAATCGACCTTTTACGTTGAAAAACGTGGTAGTAAAATCATTTTGTATTATTTTTTGCGCAAAACATCTAAAGTTGGGGGGGGGGTACAGAGATTATTCCTTATGCTATTTCTTCTAATGAGCGAAACGCGATAAACTAAACATAAGGGGTAAAATTGTGTATACCAGTATACCAGTGTTATTCGAGAAGTTATAACACTTTGGCCTGCACGACATAATATAAAATGTGGGCAAATGACAAACAAAAAAATTACTGTTTACAGAAAAAAAAAGAGTCAAGATGTGAGGACAGCATTTATTATTCCCATAACCCAAAACAAAGAGCTGCAAAATATAACACATGAGGTAACTGCCTTCTCTCTTGTATTTGGTCACAATCCTTGCTCAATGTGGCGCCCTTAAATCTCAAACACCGCCTGCAGACGATAGATGACAGAATGGTCACAATTAAATAGTTGAAATTTATAAAACGCGCCATCTGATAGAAGCATTCAACATGGCCAATGTGGTAGGCCGGCATCGATAAAAACGCGACTTAATGTACCCCCATAACCGAAATTGTAAGGCGTCAAGTCTGGTGATATTGGGGGCCACTGATATATAAAGTGGCGACTTATCAACGAATTCCACCGAACGTATCCTTCAGCAATTGTTTGGCACCGTGGGATATATGAGGAGGTCCTCCATCTTGCAAGAATGTTATTTCGCATAGTACTTGTCTGTCCTGCAATATGGGAATAACCTTTTCTCTCAAAAGTTGAACATAACGTTCACCAGTTACAAAAATGGTTTTAAAAGTTCTTCCATTGATTTTTTCAAAGAAAAATTGCCCAATAATAAAAGAAGAAGTAACCCACACCAAACTGTAACTCTGTGCTGATGAAGTGGTATTTCTGTAAAAATCCTAGGGTTTTCTGTTGCCAAAATGAGGCAGTTTTGAATGTCAAATTCTCCCATTAGATAAAAGTGAGCATCATCTGTTCTTAGAACATTTGACAGCCAGTTTTCATCAATATCAATTTGCCGGAAAACCCATGCAGCGAATTCTTGACGCTTCTCAAAATCGTTGACTTTCAACTCGTGGAAACTTTGAATTTTGTTAGGATATTTTTATAGAAAAATTCTAAATGTGTGTTCTCTCCAAACTGTTCCATACGAAATTCCCGTTTGTCGAGAAACTTGTCTAGCACTTACTTCTCCATACGTGGATAACGTTTCAATAGCTTCAGCATTCTGCAAAACCGTAACAGCCACAGACTTGCATGTCGATGGTCTTCCACTCCGAGGTTTTGCTTCCAGAGATCCAGTTTCCTCAAAACTTTTAATCAATCGCTTTAGAGAGTAGCAACTCATTGGTCCTTTACCGCTTCGAATATCTTTAAAGGAACGAAACGCTCGTAAAGCTTCAGTGGCAGATTTTGAATCACAATTAAAACAATTCACCAAGAGTGCTTTATCCTGTAGTGACGGCATTCCAGGGGGAAGGGGAGAAGTTCGACCACACCTCCTTGCGGTCCCCCCTGGACCCTTGGAATATTTGACCAAATTCTGGTTCGTTTCCAAGATGACTAACGTTGCAACGGCACCCATTTTCAAATGAAGAGCAAAACTGATATCTCCAGTAATGCTACCGCGTCCGGGGTAACCGCCGCGTCAGGAGCTGCAGCTCGAGCTCATGATGAGAAATCTACTACGAAGACACAATTCAATCTACTACAACTCAATATAAATGGTACCCAGAGGAAAATAAAGAGCTGACTTGTCTTCTCTGTGACAACAATGTACATATTAATTGTCCTCAGGAGACAAAATTGAATCAGAATCTGAGATTCAATATCAAAGATTATACAACACTACGAATGGACAGACCGGAAAAATTCGGAGGAGGACTTGCCGTTTTGATTAAAACTCTAGAAATCAAATTTAAGGAAATCGCCTATAATCAGAGTAAGCCTAGAGAAAGCCCGACAGAAGCTCAGGCAATAGAAATCTATCTTACAGATAAAACAATTCCAATCATAAATGTTTATCACCACGATAATACTAGCATCAATACAGGCCTGATAGAGACATTAAGTGAAGCGTCTTCGGATATCGCAATCATACTTGGTGATTTTAACGCCGGAAGACCAACTTGGGGATCACCTGTCCAGGATAACAAAGGTCAGCAGTTTGAGGACATGCTAACCGACCTCGACCTTACGCCGTTAAATAACGAAAAGAACACCTATATATCCAAGTCCACAGGCACAGAATCCGCAATAGACATCACAGCGATAAATTACAACATCGCACCCACAACACAATGGAAAATTCTGAAAAGTGCAATCAGTGACCACAGACCAATTTTAACAACCCTAAAATTCAAAATTGAGAAGTTTCAACAGAATAAAAGAACACTGGAAAAATATTTACAGAAAAGCTTGAAGAACTGTGCAACGAAGAAACAAATCACAGAACGATTGACAAAAACTTGGTAAAATTCTCTTTGAACATATCCAAAGCTGCAAAAGTATCGATACCTATTGGTAGACGTAAAGACCTGTGAATACTTTACTGGAAGGACCACAATATCGAGGCAATGATTGCAGAGAGAGAGACAATAAAAATGAACTTCTTAAAACAAATAAAACAGAAGAAATCATAAAGGAACTCATTGAAATTAGTCACAAAATAAGAACAAGAAATTTGGATATTCAAACAAGAAAAATGGGCAGAATTCTGCAAAGAAAATGGATCCAAAAAAGGAAAGCCATCACTGGAATATAATTAGTGTTATAAAACTCAAAACCAACACTGATCATCCAATACTCTAACCGATATGAACAGCGAGAACGAACAAACAGATGTGGCTGACATAATTTCTGAATATCTTTCAAGCACTTCCAGACTCAGCTATACGAATGAAGGTAGGACTCTAAAAAAATAATATAAACAAGTTAGTTAAACACTATATTAACTGTTGTTTCTGTAAATAGATGAATATTATTTTTATTATTTAAAGCCTCATTATGTAAAAATATATGTATATATAAATTGGACATTTGTTGTTGGCCATGGTCAAGTTTGAGCTCTTGTACGTCTAATTACGACACAACAAAAGTGGCGACGAGGATGCGCGATCTAGAGAGCCAGTAAAAAGCTGAGGAAAACGGCGTCTATGCAAGTATAACAACTACAACATTTAAACAAATCTGACTCTCGGATTATGGAGAGGAAAAATAAGAAAATGGGTTAAGATTACATCTTTTAAACTATCTAAATCAATAAAACAAAGGAGTAAGAAAGGTCAGCATGACAAGTTCAAAGTTAATTATACCTTTTAGATGCTATAGCCCAGTGGAGGACACTTCGATATTTTTGTACAAAAATTTGAGGCTTTCTTTTTGGCATCTGAAGAAGGAGATTAAAGTGCTGATTTTTACCTCGCTACCAGATTCTGAAACTTTGAAGCAGGGAAACAACATTTTCTTCCTGGTCTAATGAAAGATCAACCCTATGATACTATCATTCAAAGAATTAAGCTGCATTTGGATCCAAAGAAGAAAGTGATACCACAGCTATGCAGATTTTTAAAGAGAATTCAACAGGAAGGAGAATCAATTTCGGAATATCTTAGAGAATTGAAACATTTGGCAATAAATTGTAATTTCGTCGATATGTTGGGAACCATGATGCGAGACCGTTTTGTGGCTGGAATCAAGTCGGAAATCCTGCAAAAGAAGCTACTACAAGAGGACGACGATGTCACCCTGGATAAAGTTTTTGCAGTGGCGATCTCTTTCGAATTGGCGGAGATAAATACAAGAGAATTACAAGATAAATTAGTGGTCAAGATATCCCCTGTGAATTGAAAGGATAAAAAGGGCGACTACAATAATAGTACGGCGCAGTATAGGCCTTTCAGGCAAAGTGGCAAAGGCAAAATAGTGTGTTATAAATGTGGTGAAAGACATTCACACGTGGCATCTGTTTTATCTCATAGAACAAAGACTTGTTTTAAAATGCAATAAACTGGGTCATTTAAGTATGGTCTGCAAAGCTAGTAAAAGAATGTGGGGATGTAAATTTGTACAAGAGGACTCTATATATTCTGTACAGGGCGAAACTGATGCCACAATAAATTTAACAGTAGATGATTATTCTTTGTGCTTTACAATAGATACAAGAAGTCCAGTTACGTTAATACCTAAAGATATTTATAAGAATTATTGGCAAGGTAAAAGAATATTTCCAACAAATTTAAGATTAAAATCCTTTTGTGGTAAATCAATAGAGATTATAGATTAAAGAAATGTTTTTGTAAAAGAAGCCAAGCAATATTTACGATTAATAGTTGTAAATGAAAAAATCCAGGTAATTTTATTAGGAAGAGAATGGCTTAAACAGTTGAAACTTGATTATTCTATATTGTTTAGCATTAAAATTTTAAATAATGAATAAAATAGAAATATATTTAAATATATAAAAATTTGATGGATAGGTATGCAGATTTGTTTAACAAAGATTTGGGCTGTCTCTAAAGGACGTTAGAATAAATTTTATTTAAAAAGGATGTGACTCCTGTGTTTTGTAAGGCCAGAAGTTTACCTTTCTCTCCAAAAAACAAAGTAGAGAATGAAATTGATCGTTTAGTGAATTCTTGCATTTTATAACCTATAGTTCATGCATATTAGACCGCTCCAATAGTACCGGCATCAAAAAAGGATGGTACTGTAAGGATATGTGGTGATTTTAGATGTACAGCTAATAAAGCAATAGAATTAGATAGGTATCCCATTCCATCGATCGATGAGATCTTTTCAAAATTATCTACAAGCACCGTACTTTCGACTCTAGACCTATCACAGGCTTACTTACAAGCAATGTTAGCGGAAGAAGCCAAAGCTGTTGTTGATATAAACACAACAAAGAGGTTGTTTTCTTATAAAAGACTACCATATGACGTAGCGGTAGCACCAAATAAATTTCAGAGGATTATGGAAGGCCTATTTTCTGATTTGCCAGGTGTGGCCTGCTACATAGATGATATTTTGGTTGCAGGAAAAGGCTTTAAAGATCATGAACAAAAGTTGGATCTAGTGTTTATATGATTGCTAGAAAAAGGTTTAAAGTTAAACAGATATAAATGTAAATTCAAAAAGAAATCGGTGTAATTTTTAGGGTTTAAAATGGATAAATATGGACTGCATCCCTTAGAAAATAAAATTAAAGCAGTGATAGAGGCGCCTGAACCTAAAGAATGTTTCGCAATTGAGATCTTTCATAGGACACTTAATTTATTATTATAGATTAATAAAGAATATAGCAAACATTTTAGCGCTATTCTATCAACTTTTGAATAAAAATTGTAGATGGAATTGAACGAAAAATATCGAATGTTATTTAAAAAATGTAAATCATTATTAATGGACTATGGGCTATGCGTAATTCTGAGTCATAGAAATGATAGAAAGGAAGAATACCCTATAGCTTTTGCTTCTAGAACATTAACTGAAGCGGAAAAATGGTACTCTCAACTAGAAAAGGAAGCGTTTAGCATAACCTATGGCGATGAGAAACAAGACAATACTTACTGGGACGAAAATTCGTATTAGTCACAGACAACCGACCCTTAATTCATATATTTTCACCTCAGAAACCAATTCCCATATGTGCAGCATCCAGAATTAAAAGATGGTCCTTAAAATTAGCTGCATTTAATTATACTGAGGAGTTTCGAAAAAGTAGTGATAATTCCAATGTTGACGCATTGTCACGTCTTCCTTTAGAATCGAGTGTCAGGGTGTTTCTTGATGAAGACCAGGTACTTCTTCTCAGGAAGTTGAATGAGGTACCGTTCTCTTTTAGGGAGGTGGCATATGAGACGTCCCGAGATAAAATACTGTCTATAGTATTAAGGAATGTTAGAGAAGGCAACTGTGGAAATTCACAAGGGTACTGAGGGAAACCCACTAGCTCCTTATTATAAGATCAATGAGGAATTAAGTTTGGAGTTTGATTGTTTTCAATGGCGTGAAAGAGTGGTAATTCCCCAAAAATTAATATCTTTAATTTTAAATGACTTGCATGAAATACACATGGGGATTGTTAAAATGAAGATGATTGCCAGACGGTATTTTCTGGTGGCCAGGCATAGACAGTAACATCAAAGAGTTAACTAGAGAATGTAAGGTATGCCAAGAATCGGCAAGCATGCCCCCGGCTACCATCTCGGAATGGACTTGGCCCGAAAAACCGTGGCATCGACTTCATCTTGATTTAGCGGTTCCGTTCATGGGAAGAATGTTTTTGGTTCTCGTGGACGCATACTCAAAGTGGATAGAAATTTTTATCATCGAAGATATTACCAGAAAAACGATTATAAGTCATCTTAGAGAAATTCTCGCCAAAATTGGATTGCCCTAATATTTTGTTACAGATAACGGAAGACAGTTTGTTTCCGGTGAATTCGAGCAATTTACAAAAATGAATGGTATACGGCACACTAAGACCAGTCCGTATAATCCTAGTACAAATGGTTTAGCTGAGAGATATGTAAGAGAGTTTAGAAACCTTTTGAGAAAGAATAATGGGAAGGATGATATAGAGACTAAACTACAAAGTTTCCTATTTGCTCATTGAGCATTCCCCAAAACTGTAATAAAGGAATTCCCCGGCGGAACTGCTAATGAAGAGAAGTTTAAGATCAGGATTCTCAAATTTAATACCAAGATGAGAAATCCGCGAGAGGTATTTCATGAGGCCGTAAGAAGGCAGGAGCAGTTTACTACAGGTTGCGAGGTTTATTTCCGCAACTATGCAACTGGACCTAAACGGTATTATTGACCTACCGTCACTACCTTATAAGTTGCGAGGGCGTCGTGTATAAGAGGCATATCAATCAATTGCGACCTGTGAGAAAGAAACAAGTGGAGACAAGAAATTTGATACTTCCTCGAACATCAGGAGAGAAGCCTGTAGGTGGAAGTCAAAAATAAAGTGAAGAGGAGGTTCCAGAGGTTACATCAGGAAACAAGGAGGAGACTGCTTCTGTGCACGTACCCTCTTGCACTCCTATACCAGGGCCTGCTGCTGTGCACGTGCCCTCTTGCACTCCTAAACCGGAGGCTGCCGCTGTGCAAGTGCCCGTCCGCAGTCCTAGACCTCAGAGAGCCAGGAAACCCCTAGACCGACTGGAGTATTATTAAGGGGGGAGATGTGTTGTGTATGTAAATAGATGAAGATTATTTGCATTCTTTAAAGTCTTATTATGTAAGAATATATGTGTATATAAATTGGACATTTTTTGTTGGCCAAACGAAAAGAATCTGAGGCTCTTTATTGGACACGACAAAAACAACAACGGCATTCCAGAGTAAAATAAATCATCAGAGATAGATAAATATTTTTCAAATGAATTAAAATAAATATAATCGATACTGAGAGAGAGTTGAATTTTAAAAAATAGAAAATTATTATTTTCGAAATATAAATAGCTGAGAGGATTCCAGCAAACCGCATCTAAAATATCAGGTTTTTTTTTTGCTACATGTTTTAATTTGTATATACCTATTTTACATATCTCAGATTGTATTTAAAAATCGTTAACCATTTCTTCTAACTTTTGGCGAAATGGTGTTTTATTAATTTATCATTTGATATCATTTGGGTTCTTTCCTGGTATTCAAAAAGTAAAAATACGTGTCGTTCAGTTATATTTTTCAATTTATCAAACAATTTGGCCGCTGAATCGCTGATTCTGGTAGGGCGCCATCTAGTGAATAAAGTTGTAACTAAAATCAATTTCGAATTTTTCATTATTTGCCATAAAAAATCCCATTGCATCCTGAAAACAATGGTGTTTACCGCATTGCTCTAGCGCAAATATTCGCAGAGTTATTAATTTTTAAAGTTGTGCGGGACTTTTGGATCACCCTGTATATATATACAATATTGTATCGGCAATAATAGTTAAATATGGATCCTACATTAGAAACTTTGCGCTGGGAGTGTCCAAAGTTATTATAAGAAATATATTTCACCTTATCATATAGAGATACATCAATAGGTTTGGTGGCAAAACTACATCAATAATGGCTTCGAACATAAAGACATTCTACTTTTCAGAATTTTATATAATATTCATTGCTAAATCTCCATAATCTGGGAAAAATATATAATGGGATACTATTTAATTATCTATAAAGTTGAAAGAGATTAAAATATTTTTCGACAGTTATATATATATATATATATATATATATATATCTTTATCATGCATTTGAAAAAAGCGAGTTTAAGAACCTAAGCTCTTCTATGAACTTTTACTAATAATAAGAATACCTGGAAGGTATATATTTGTACACAACTTATTAATTTATAATTAATTTGTTAATATGATACTCCTGTTGAAGAACTGCCAAGTTTGAAACTTGAAAATAAAAGGTTCCACAAGAAACTTAGCCCTGGAAGCTCTATTTATTTTATTACATAACTTATTTGGTAACAATATAGAAAATTGATTTGTTTCTAAATCTGAGATGTAGGGTTTAGACTAGACGAATATTTGAACTGTGGGAAGTTTATTTTGAAATATGCCTATTAATCAATTTAAAGTGTAATCCAATTTCCTAATATTCAACATGTGACAGGAGATCATACTCTATTAAATCCAAGTACAAGTGCGTGGAACAATAATTTCAGCGATTTCAAAAATTATTTCAATGTCTGTCATCGAGTCCTAGAGTATCGATATGATATCAGTATGCTCTCCAGATTTGACTTGGTCATTTTCATTTGTGTCACAAGCTAAAGAACCATAACTCTGTCTTTGCCGGTCCCAAGCCCAGATAAAAAAAAAAGGAGGGTGAGCAGTAACAAGCTCTCTAAAAAACCTGGGCTCAGCTGGCCCGGCTGATAGTATCTGGTAAGGGTTCCTGATTCAGGGTTACAGAATGAGCAGCGTCTCTACTCCATATTAGGAGCGGCTGCACATGGTGTCTGTTCCTCATGTCAGAGGCGGCCATTTCATATTGGAGCTAAGTGCTACTGAGTAGTGCTCCCAGTCTTAATTACAAAAGCAGACGCATACTAAATCACCTATTCATTATGGTTGTCAAATCACCTTTGATGAGCTTTACTCATCACCAGCAGATTTTATAAAATTCTGAAGCTCTATAAGCCTTATACCCTGATATAATTGAGTTGATATAAGAAAGAATTCAAAAGAAGACAAAAGAACCATACCTCGGTACTTATTTTGTCCGGTTAGGCGAGAACCTTTTAATTCTCTAAACAAAATTTATACCTTCCCCATATATATTAAAATAATTTGATTTATATTTAGGCGTTTCTACAGTCCTACAGTCTTCTAAGTTATAGTCCATTGTTCTTTTCAAATGCCTTTAATAACAGAGAGAGTTCTTCTTTAGCACCAGATGAACACCAGCTCAATACAAAATTAGTAAGATATGATAGATTGAACTGGCAGAATCGCTGGAATATTCACCACTGATGAGGCAAAAACATCAACTACTTTTTAAAATTGTTATAAAAGCGGTATTTTTAAACGATAAATAGTAACAATTTCTTGATATTAAACACTATACTGATATCAGCAATCTTTTTTTTTTGGTCATGAAATTTCTGTTGTTTTTTAAATTTTATACATCAATTTATGGCGATAATGAAAAATTGATTCAGGATCCTTGGTTGACTCTTATTGGTATCATCTGGTCATTTGATAAAATTATTTCTGCAAATATCTCTAAAATATTAGAAAAAAAACTCTCTCTCTCTCTCTGTGACATCTTTGTATGGCATCATCCATGTTCAGTCTCTGTATAATGCTAGGCACCAACTTCGAAGGTTTTTTTTTTCCCCTTTGGAAAATGTAAGATGCTTTGAGTCAGAATAATTTTCTCATTTGTTATTGATAACCTTTTATTATTTCCTCTGCGGGTTGAAGTTAACTCACGCCACTAATTATCCTTATTGTAGGTATATTTAACTTATCTTCATTGAAATTTGAAAATATTTCTCAATCTCGCATTCTTTTTATATATACTCTAATAGTAAACTATGACTAAAAATTCTTGCTGAATATAAAAACACATTTCATATAATTCCAAGTATATATATCAAATATTGTGACGAAGAAATAATTTATATATTTTTTTATTTAATTTGATTATTCAGTGAAAATATTATATTGTAATCACAAAGTAAAAATATTAATTCAAACACCTTTATCTTAAGAAAGAAATTCTATCGTTGAAAATTGAAACATTTACATTTATTTATTTTTGTTAATTGTCTAGTGCCTTTGAAATCGATATCAAAATGTGTTGTTCCCTGCTGGATATATGTAAGCATATGGTGCCTTTTAGAGTTTGGATTATATCTATATTAATAAAATGGAAATTTCATAAGTGGACATCACTAAAAACTTTCGTTACAATGCATCAATTTCGACCAAATTTTCAACATTTATGTAAAACGAGATGGAGCAGGTTTTGCTTAACATCAAAATATTTTTCCTAACTTCAACATACATAACTTTGCTGTTATCGATAAAATACAAAAAAAAATTAACAGAGTTAAAGTGTTTACACTTTCAAAAGTGTTTATACTTTTGCGCTTCTTGGAAAATTAGTTTTAATCTTTTTTTTATATATTTTAATAACTTTTATACATGGTAAGATACTTTTATTTTATAGCTTTCATATTTTATACCAAAAAAGTTGAAGCCTTACTTGATGAGATCAATTTTATTTTTTAGATAAATTTTTAGGCTTTTCAAAAGTGTTTACACTTTTGCGCTTCTTGGAAAATAGGTTTTAATCTTTTTTATATATATTTTAATAACATTTATACATGGTAAGATACTTTTATTTTATAGTTTTTATATTTTATACCAAAAAAAGTTGAAGCCTTACTTGATGAGATCAATTTTATATTTTAGATAAATTTTTAGGCTAATTTTAATTTATTTCTTTTTATTTTATATACAGATTAAATATGCTATTTCTAACTTACGTGGTTAGTATTTTTATAAGACTAAGGTTATTTATATTATTTTTTACAAAATAATATTGAAATTTCATTAATGTGCTCAATTTTATGTCTTTTTTGAGGACCTTAACAAAATTTTAATTAATTGCTTAGATATTTAAAAAGTAGATTATTTATGGTGTTTTCCACATATATGGGTTGTTTTGTAAACAAATTTTGGGTTATTTCTATTGTTTTTTCACTAAGATGCAAGATATTTTATTGATATGTTTATGTGATTGTCATTATGAGGCTCTTCTCAAATGTTTCTTAAGAAATTTTTATTTAATTATTTAGATCTTTCAAATACAAATTATTTGTGGTATTTATAACATATAGGTGTTGTGTTTTTAAAAATATTTGGGTTTTTTTATTATTAATCGCAAAAAAGAGCAAGCAATTTCATTGTGTTCAATTATGGGTCATTTTGAGGTCCTTTTTTAAATTTTCTTATGGATTTTTTTAATTATTGCTTTGATATTTTAAATACAGTTTATTTATTATATTTTCTACATATATGGGTTGTATCTAAAAAATAGGTTATTTATATTTTTAAATAAGCAAGGGATTTCTTTTACGGATTCATTTATTTGTCTTTTTGAAGTCCTTTTTCAAAATTTTTTTAAAGATATTTTAATTTATTTGATTAAATATTTTATATTTAGATTATTTATAGTTTTTTTTAACATATAGGAGTTGTATTTTGTATTTTAGAAAATTATTTCTCTTTTTTACTTCAAAAAAGCATGCTTTTTCATTGCCGTATCCAGCGGTTGGTCTATTTTTGAAGCTTTTTAAAGATAACTGGTTTTGTACATTAATTTTTTGGTAAAAATATTATGATTTTAGTTTTTTAAAATCTTTTTAACATATCTGAAGGTTATTTTGAATAAAAAATTTAAAAATTTTGATTTTTACCTCAAAAAGACAGGAAATTTTTATGCTTTGTTCAGAAATTGCTGGTTTTGAAGCTTTTGTTATTAATCTCAATCTAAATTTTTTTTCAGAATATGCCTCGCCACAGCCGACGTTTACTTGGTAGGAATACGGCTGCTTCCAGGAGATATAGGAATGCTAAAGCTATTGAGACACCACTTCAAAGAGAGACGCGTCGTGCGCTTCGCCGTCTTAGGTATTCTGAAGCCCGCGTCGCAGCTACACAAACTATGCAAGTTCCTGTTCAGCGTATTCAGCTTTGGACTCATAAGCCGTTTTCAGGTTTGCAGTATAATGCCCATATTGATTATAAAGCTGATTCATCTGTCGATATAGGCCAAGTTTCTCGGGTATGCCAGTTTTGCTCTGCTTTGAGATTTAAGGATGATGTAATGTAATAGAAACAAAATAAACCTCATCCTACCTAATATACATTACTTCTGAGGATTTAGATTTTGATTTGTGTTGAGAATTTTGCATGCATTTCTCTATTTCTTTTCTTATCTTGCAAAGCTAATGGATTGTTTAGGTTGCTTATTTCTGACTCGCCAATTTGTTTAGTGATAAAGTGGTATAGCGTTCTTTTTCAGAGCATCACCCTACAAAAAAATTACCTGACCTTTCCTAATATTCAGATAGATTTATTATATCAACATACTAGACTACAAACATTCCCTCGAGTAAAACCCGGGCGGAGCCGGGTACACCCGCTAGTAGTATATAAATTTGAACAATTAGTATTTATAATAATAGCACCATTTCTTTTTGTATCTTATATACATTAGGGGGCTCTACTATTTAATCAAAAATATATATTAAATTGCCAGTAATATTTTTTTGTTACAAATTTTATTGAGAGATGGAAATTGAATTCATACAATTAAATTACTAATATAGATTTGTTAAGAAACCATATTTGCGGAAGAGCTTTGCTCAAGCAATTCCTTGATATTATAGGTATGTACCTCTACTGACCTATAAGCTTATGTCCATAGGTTCACTAAACATCTTTAAACTACCTTCCATATAAAATACAGGATATATAACTAACCAATCCAACACTATAGTAGAGCAGTCTGGAGATTGATTTGACGAAACCGCTGAGTGGGTTCACCACTAATAAGCCAAGCCCATTCCACAACTTATATCATGCAGTAAGATCTATAAAGATAATATTTAATGCAATTTAAAGAATAACTACCTTTCCAGTAAATAAATATTTTAAAAGATATATTGGAAATAAAAATATGTCTTTTATCAATATATAAAATAAAAAATTCACATAGGAGTTGTGAAATTTCTGATATTACCTATGCTCAATATATTTTTTCACTTAAAATTTTCAATTCTAACTGTTTCTTCAT
This sequence comes from Cordylochernes scorpioides, assembly GCA_030710605.1. NCBI lineage: Eukaryota > Metazoa > Arthropoda > Arachnida > Pseudoscorpiones > Chernetidae > Cordylochernes > Cordylochernes scorpioides. The sequence continues at coordinate 30,890,244 of CP092876.1, forward strand.
GCACAGATGCACTTGATAATAAACATTCACCCACACATCTGTATAATGAATCATATTTATTCTCAATAGTCTGTGGTAAACAAAGAAATATGTGATACCGAGACGATGTAAAATATATTGCACATATATAAAGAAACCTCTATATTTTTAGGGAATATCAAGTACCTGATGATAAACAGTTGGAAACTATACTTTCGCAATAGCTAAAATAGTTATTTCCCATCACTCTCCTACTATATCAATTATTCTCTCTCTTATACACGCCATTTTTTGTCTTGAACCTCTACTTCCTTCTTAACTTTGAATTTGGTAGCCCCTGATTTCATGACTGACAGGTGACATGTATTAATTGTATAAAAATATATTGGAAAATCATATTTAATAAATAATAAATATATTATCTATTCATATTTTGAATCTTATAGAGAGAAAAAAGGCACCAAGTCAATATGTGTTATCTCCGTCTTCTTCTTTTTTTTTCCATTCAATCATATTAGGATATAAAGTTGTGTCTCATGATGGTGTCTGTTTGACAACCATTATGAATGGGTGAAGTAGAATGCGTCTGCCTTTGGAATTAAGACAGGGAGCACTACTCAGTGGCAGGCCGACTTAGCTCCAAAAGAAATGGCCGCCTCTGACATGAGAAACAGACGCCATGTGCAGCTACTCCTAACATGGAGTACAAACGCGGCTCATCCTGTATCTCTGGATTAGAAGCCCTTACAGGGTACTATCAGCCGGGCCAGCTGAGCTCAGGTTTTTTAGTGAGCTTGTTACTGCTTCGCCTCTTCCTTTTTCATCCGGGCTTAGGACCGGCAAAGGCGGAGTTGTTATCTCCGTTCTTGGGCTGGGTCAGTACTGTTTTCTCTGTGCCTGTACGCTGTTGCTGCCTCTTGCATCTGACCTTTTTCCTATAAAATATAAATATGTTATATTAAATATTTGTAGAGTTAGATATTATTTGCTTTCTTTTTGGATACATAAGCATTTTGGAAATAGTATGCAGTATACGAGTATTTTTATGATATTGTTTGCAGTCGTGAACAGAATAATAAAAACAGTTTTGAATCACAATTTATTTTAATTGATATGATAACATAATTTGTGAGGAAGAAATAATACCTTACTCAGGGAGTGAAGATTAAAAAAAAGACGTATTTACATAATTACAGAATATTGAGCCGGCCAAAGGATAACAACAACAATGAGTTTATATAGTCTAAAGGCGCTACATCTGTCGGTCGACTTCACAGAGAAGGTTTTTCTAGAAATTATAATTTTGAGAAATGAATATAACATACACATATAGTATATTTCAAACTGTAATATAATGGCACTTTTAATATATATTCACATATCTTCTAATTAGTTAGAACCAATAATTTATAAGATCATACCATCCTATTAAAATATACACTGCTTATATATGCTACCACCCCATATATTGTATGATATATCTTTATTAGTATAACCTGTATCACCCTTATTTGTATTTAAACTCAAAATGATGACGTCAAAATAAAACGGCAAAAGAGTGGTCAGCTAGGGACAGCTACGCGGCAAAGCCAAAAGACACAACACGCCCCTGAAGGGCCCCCTTCTGTGACTTTTTATAGGCGACCGCGCCCCTGGGTAAACAGAACAGTTTTAGCTCAGAGGGTTTGATACAGTGTGTCCATCGACGCAGGCCGCTTCTGGATCTCTCTCCATGGCTCGATGTTAGGCATCTAGGTTTGTGTCATGGCCTCTACCTCTGTCCCGTGGGCTGTCTCCGACCGGCTCGGTGCTAACATCTAGCCCTGCCTCTGCTTCTTGATGTCCGCGTGTGGGAAGAAAATCAACACTCGCCACACGTACACGACTGCCAGTTTATTCGATTTACTCGGTATTACAACAGTAGACCCGTTTAAGTCGACAGAATTATTAGCAACAATATGACATATATTTATATGTTATAAAAAAAGAGAAGATTTCTGTTGATTTTGTATTATCATGTTCTAATTAATTTTTGGATACATGAGTATATTACGGTATTGTTCTGCAGTCGTGGCAATAATATGGAAAGTATGATAATAAAAATAATCTTGATCAGATCATTACTTGCTTTAATTGAGCTGAAGGATTATATAAAAATATATTTTATAAAAGTACTGCCTGGCTTAAGGCGAGTAGAACAAGGAAAAACAAAATATTATTTACATAATGTACAAAGGTTTGAGCCGGCCATGGGGAACAAACAACAATGAGTTTTTATAGAGTAGGCGTGAACTCTTGCGGTCGATTTGAAAGAGTATTTGAATCTATGAAATTATAAATTTAAATAAAATAATATTTTAATATAACATATATATTTATAAAAATATAACTAATAATTAGGAAATATGTTTATAAATATGTGGTCAAAATTATTAAATATTATAGTTTTTTATTATTAATAAATCTTAAAGCTTATTCTCTCCTTATTGCTAGATTTCAATATATTTGGAATAGCCATAAATGTGATTAATTTTTAAATATTCCAGAGAAGACCCAAGTGAATGTAATTTAATAATCATTTGAAAAGCATTGAATAGGAAATCAAAAAACAAAGAGTCGTGAAGAAAGTTTTTAAATTGAGATCTAAATAAAACATTGCTTTAGCAGAAAAATTATTTTGTACAACCTTACTTAGCTTCTGTAGATCTTTACTCTGATATGATGGTCCAAATATATCTTTATGAAGACAAATATTCAAAGTGTTATTTGACTCTTTTTTCAAAATTTCTCCTGATAGGAAAGTAAAAAAAATATATAATAAACCATGAAAAACTGCGAAACTATATGAAAGCATAGATATATTAAAATTACCGGAATATAATTTATGAATTAGCATTATTAATATTGAAAATAAATTAACAATAAATACAAATAATGGAAATGAGTAAATCATATTTATAGTATCAACAATATTTCTTAAATCCAAATATTTAATGATCAGTGTTCTAATTTCATTAGGGTATTGCAAAATCTTCAGGCACAAATTCAAATTTTTAAGTACAGTTGATATACGGGAAATAATAAAAATATATATTAACACATGATTAAAAACCATTGACATAATAATAAACTGTACACATATTGAAAATATCATAATACAGCTCATTGTATTTTCAATAAAACCTCGAATCAAAATAAAAAATGTAGTTATAGTCATAAATAAAAATAATATAATATAATGTTTCTCTAAAAATGACCGTTGCATTGATGATAAATTTAAGGTAGTTGTATTAATAAATGATATCAATTTTTTATTAGCCAAATAAAAATAAATTATAATAAATAAATTACCGAGGTTGAGACAAATATTTTGAAGTAAGCTATTATAAAGCTTATTATAATATTCCTGTAAAATATAAAATGGAATACTTGAGGTAAACACGACCATTTTTATCCAGAAAGTTATATGATACCAAATAGAAGGTTTTCCAATATAAAAACATCCAGTAATTCTTGTCAATATTTTAAGATATCCTGGAAATATATTTTTTTGATATTCAAGAGTTCTGTTTAGATGCACTTCAATCATCGTTTAGGTGGGCTACAGAAGTTGCTGTCTTATCTATCTGCTGTAAGAAATTCAATAGTTGTCATGACGATGTTCATTGTTGCTATAACAATGAAAAATATTAAGGGATAAACAACGCATGTTTTTGTTTACCTATCCTAAACCTTTCTAATATATTGAAATCGATTAGAAAATTGACTTTTTTTAAATATTCACTTTTGATCAAAGAGCAATATTACTCTTTATATTTAGGTAAATTATTTCCAAAAATATTCATTTAAAATATATTTAAGAGTTGTAACATGCTTTTATTTATTTATTTATGTAAAATATTCAATTTTTATTTGATTTTTCTTTAGAGTAAGGCAGTCGGCAATACTGTCCTTTTCTTCCTCTAATTTTGCATAAATTAATTTTTGTTCATATATTATGGTTAATCTTGTTGTAATTCAATTCAATATTAAAACACAAAAGTATTGTGACTATCCATTATTTCTAAATAGGAAACGTTACAAGAGAAAATTTGCTGTTAGCTATAATTGTAAATACATATCTATATTATCTGGTTTATATCAAAATATAATGAACATTCCGTTATAATACTTGATTTGATCAACTTAACTCCTTGAGCCTACCGATCTGCCTTTTACATGAATAATATCATTTTCATAAATGTTGTACATATTTTAATAATTTGTTACCACAGGGTGTGTGTAAGCTCACGGGTAAATAGGCGCTAAAAACAAGAAAAAAGAGTTCCTTTGTTTCAATATAAGTTTCCTTTTATATTTTGTTATCTCTCTTCAAAATAAATAAATATAATGTTTAATTAATAATTATTGGAATCAGTTTCATTAATAATACTAAGCAAAGTCAACAATTGGTAGCAGAGCGTGGTTTATTGATATAAAGCTCAAAAACGAAAATATTTAATCTGAAGATTAAGCAAGAAGTTTATTCTGATCGGTAAACTGAAGCACTTTTAAGAAGATTAAAGGTATTTATATAGATTAAGTTAAATTATATCTATATATTGCATGTTTAAAAGCTACCCAATATTTAAATAAATTTAAAATATATATTTGTTTTAAATTATATATTGGTTTGTTTATATTAGCTCAAAAGACGAAAATGGCTGAATATAATGTTTTATCCCAAACAAAAATTGAACCATTAACAGGAAATAATTATCAAATATGGGCGTTGAAAATCGGCGCAGTTCTGAAAGGAAGAAAATTATTTAAATGTGTAATTTCAGATCCAGAACGTGATATGGAAGACAAAAGTTCTTGAAAGATTTGGAGTGATAAAAATTATGAAGCTTTTGGGATAATCATCACTACGTTGACAAATGAACAAGCTGGAATGTTCATAGGAGAAACAAATGCTAAGAAAGTATGAGACTCACTGAGAAAACATACACAGGCAATTTGGAAGATAAAATTATTGATATAGGCTTTGAATTAAAGAACATTAGAATGAAAGATAATGAAACTGTAGATGAATATATAACAAGGGCAAAAAATATTGCTGCTAGAAGTTCATCATTAGGGCATCAATTTCCCTCAATAGAACTTTCATTTCATATTGTCAGAGGCATACATCCAAGGTATGAAAATATTGCTATTGTCTTACCATCAAAGAGAGAAGCAACAATTGAAGAGATTCAACAAACTCTAAGAGAAGAGGAGTCAAGAAGAAATATGAGATTAAATCAATCGGTTGAGAATGGGCATAAACAAACATACAGAATTAAAGATAGAAAAGTTCAACAATCTCAGCCAAAAAGATGTTTTGTTTGTAATAAAAAGGGACATCTAGCTAATGATTGCTGGTTTCGAGATAAACAGAAACAAGGATACCAAAAGAAATGGAATCCTGGTTATAGAAATCACAAATACAGTAGGGAACATTCAAATAACCTAGTGGATACTATGAAAAGTGGAATTAATGAGCAAGCATTTGAAACATATGTAAAAGAATTTGAAGATTCACCAGATGAGAGAAATGATAGACAAATATGGTGTATAGATTCAGGATGCACCGCACATTTAACCCCAAACCTAACTTTGATGGAAAATGTGGTAGATTATGAAAGTGAAATCAACCTAGCTGAAAAGGGCAAAACTACCCAAGCCATAGCCAAAGGAGATATGAGACTTACTACATGCACAAGTGAAGGCCAAGAAAATATTCTCATCAAAGATATCTTACATGTACCAAGTTTAAGGAATAATTTCTTGTCAGTATACGAATTAGTCAACAAGGGAAATTCAGTTATTTTCAATAAGGATGGAGTCGCAGAGAGAGTGAATAGGACTCTTATAGATACAGCGAGAACCTTACTAATTGACTCAAAATTACCCATGATGTTTTGGGCAGAGGCAATTGCTACAGCTGCATACATTAAGAATTGTACACCCCACAGGTCTATCAAGCAAAATACACCTATGCAGAGATGGAATGGCAGGAAACCATCGGTCAAACACATTCGAATATTTGGATGTTTGACACATTGGCTTGAGAGCAAACCAAGAAGAAACAAGTTTTCACCAAAGGGTAGAAAGGGAATATTTATTGGTTATTCCATTAAAAGAAAAGCCTACAGAATATATGATATAATGACAAAGAGAATCCATGAAGTCAGATCAGTAAAATTTAGTGAAGATAAGAGAGGAATTGATTATACAAATGATATTCAGGAAGATACTAATTGTGATAATTTGACCTATAAAGGAAATTGTGAAGAAATAGTTGCTGAAGACTTTCTTATCTTGAAAGAAGACAATCCTGTCACAGAGAGTAAAATGAAGTCTCAGGAGGATACTTCAGTAAAACTAGGTGGTGACTGTAAAAATGACTCATCACAAACTGAACCGATACAGGAAAGATGTGTAAAAGGAGGAAGAAAGAAAGGAGAAACAAAGAGCATCTTAGAAGAACGGCACAAAGCAAGACTTGAAGAACAAGAAAGGAAATTGATTGAAGAAGGAGTTCGACGCTCACAAAGAATAATGGAGAGGAATGATGCAAACTTAATTATGGAAATAGATCATTATATCCCGGAGAACTTTAAAGAAGCAATGAATAGTGGAGAAAGAAATGAATGGCACAAAGCAATGGAGGATGAGCTCAATGAGATAGAGAAACATAAAGTATGGACACTAGTACCAAGGAAAAATGGTATGAAAGTCATCAATAGTAAATGGATCTACAGTACGAAGAAAACACCAAGTGACGGCATATATAAACGAAAGGCCAGACTGGTTGCTGTTGGATGCAATCAAAGAAATGGTGTGGACTATAAGGAATCTTTTTCACCTGTACTCAAAAAGAAAAGCTTGCGAACAATAGTAGCTCTTGCAACACAACAGAATTTAACCATAAAGACTTATTATGTGAAGACAGCTTATCTCCATGGTGAGTTAAAAGAGACAGTATACATGAGACAACCAGATGGTTTTATACAAAAAGGAGAAGAAAACAAAGTGTGTAAATTGGAAAAAAAGCCTGTATGGTCTACCACAATCAGGAAAATGTTGGAACAAAAAGATCAATGAAATTTTATACCAGTTGGGAATGATTAGAACCAAATGTGATCCATGTGTCTATAAAATCCAGAGAGGAGAAGAATATGCAATACTGGGTCTATATATAGATGATCTCATCAATGCTGGAACTAGTAAGGAAATTAATGACAACCTAGCCTCAGAAATAGAAAATATGTTACTCTAACAGAAAAGAAATTAGCGAACCATTTATTGGAATTGAAATAAAAAGGGAAGAAGATGGATTATATCAATCTCAGACTCATTATATTGATACAATTCTTCACTGATTTGGACTAGAAGAATGCAACAGTGTGCAGACACCTGGAGATCAAAATCAAAATTTGGATGAATATTTGGACTCTAAGCCAGTAGATAAAACTGTATACCAGGAAATGATTGTATCACTAATGTACCTTTCTACGGGTACTCGACCGGACATATCCTTCAACGTCAGCAATTTATCACAGTATAGTAATGATCCAAGAGAAATACACTTAACTGGAGTTAAAAGGATTTAAAGATATCTGAAGGGAACAAGAAATAAAATGTTGGCATATAAGTCAAAAGACATCAATATCACAATAAGTACTGATGCGAGCTGGTGCACAACCCGAGACGCAAAATTCTATTCAGGCTATACAGTCAAACTTGGCAACAACTTAATGAACTGGAGAAGTAGAAAGCAAAATTTAGTAGCCTTGTCTACATGTGAAGCAGAACTTATTTCAATATGTGAAGGCATTTCAGAAGTATTATGGTTAAAGGGATTACTAGAAGAACTTTGTGAAAATTTAATTTTCCCAATTACCTTGAAAAGTGACAGCCAAGCTGCAATAAACTGGATACAATCTGACAAAATTACTTCACGAACAAAGCACATAAACCGAAAGTATTATTTTGTGTAAGAGGAAATTCAAAATGGAATCAAGCTGGAATACACTAAAAGTAAAGACATGGAGGCGGATATACTAACGAAGAGTCTACCTAAGGACAAACTACGGAAATGTGCAGATAGCCTTGGACTTGCTGATTAGGGCTTACACACAGGGGAGCGTGTGTTGTACATATTTTAATTATTTGTTACCACAGAGTGTGTGTAAGCTCACGGGTAAATAGGCGCTAAAAAACAAGAAAAAAAAGTTCCTTTGTTTCAATATAAGTTTCCCTTTTATATTTTGTTATCTCTCTTGTAAATAAGTAAATATAATGTTTAATTAATAATTATTGGAATCAGTTTCATTAATAATACTAAGCAAAGTCAACAATAAAAATACAAAATAATATTGTTTTAATGAGATCATTTTAACAAATAACGGTAATTATTCTACAATTACCTAAACAAAGAGAGGTTAAATCAGAATAAATTTACAAATATATAGCATTTATTAATAATGAAATAGGTATCTGGAAATGTGTTCCTTTTGATTTCATTGTTACATTTTCAAGATTTCGGGCATTTTCGCCTTTCTACAGAGGAACAAAATAAATAATAATGAACGCTATTATACACTGACTAAATGTACATATTTACATATATTATAAAGAAGGAATCTCCTTGTCGTGCAACTGAAAGTTGCTGATGGCTTGCGCCATCTTCGGAATAAATATCAACTAATCTCGTTGATTTTTAATTATTCCAGAATTAGCCAAATACCATATGCCAAATATACATATATATAAATTTAAAAAGGAATATCCAGACCACGTTCACATGAGCTTTTTAGATATTTCCTTTTTTATTTTAATGCCAACACTTGACCTTTTTTATCTATTTATTTTTGAAATATATATAAATATGTGGCGACCCCACTTTGCTTCAGCGAGCGCGAACTGGGACAAGGCTCCACTACACACAGGGGCAGTGGACAGCCTCGGCAACCGCGAGGCCTGCTCCAACGGTCGTTATTTCAACCGTTACTTCTTTTCTCTTTATATATTTCTTGATTTAAATTATTTAATTTTAATTATAATTTTATCAGCGACCTTTCCACAAGCCACACCAACACATCACGCAACCATCCCTCAAATGTATATTTAATAAGTATCTAACAGCGTTTATTTTTGTTCATTTTGTACTTCTGTAGAAAAAAGTATTTTCTGAAAGCTCGAGAATGAAATAATAAAATTAAAAGAAACTCATCTCCCCAGAAACCTGTTGCACCTTTTAATTAATTTCCAGGATATTCATATCAATTATATATTTGTATATTTATGATTGTTGCATGAGCAAGTTGTGAATACATGGGTCTAATAGAAGAGGGATTCAAATTTTATAGAAGGAAATCCATTTTAAATATTTTAAAATTATTTTTTTGTTCATTTTATTTGTTTCTTTCCACGATGAGATCTAGAATTGCTAAATATATATATATATATATATCTATATATATAAAAATGGATGTTTGTTGGTCCGTCCGTCCGTTCGTCAGTGATAATCTTCTACATCGCTCAACCAATCGTGATGAAACTTTGGGAAGATGTTTAGTATACTACCGGGATGGTTTCTGGCTAATTACTCTTTAGAAATAAACTTTAGTTGCATTTTTATTTACAATAAAACGTAAATTCACTCGCAATCAGCGCCCCCTCGCGGCAGACGTATGGCCTGAAATGGCCTCGCATGAGCTTATTTGTAACGTCAAGCTTAGCCTATAGGTTAGGTACACAGCTTCGTACCCCCGCAACCTGGGTTCGAGGCTCAGCGTGGGTGTTTTTTTTTCATTTCTTTTATATTATTGTAGCAAATTATTAAAAATATTATTTTATTTAAAATGTAGGCTTTTTAAAATAAAAATTAACATAAACAATTTTTTAATAATATCTGTAACAAACCTAGGTTCGAGGCTCAGCGTGGGTGTCTTTTTTTATTTTCATTTCTTTTATATTATTGTAGCAAGGTCTGTTTTTACAGCATTATTATATTTTGATTGGTTTATTTTAAATATGTTTGTTATGAAGGCTCTATGTAATACTATTTAGAGCACATTTTACATTTTAAACACCTAAGCCCCCCTCTTTTTAATATTGTAGCAAAGTATTAAAAGTATTATTTTATTTTAGATGTTTGCCATGAAACCTTGGGAAGTTGTTTAGTATACTACCCGGACGATTTCTGGCGATTTATTTTAAAATAATATTTATAACAATAATTATAGCGAATTTTAAGACATATTTTTATATTCTGTGTTTGTGCATATATAAATATTTTGCAAAAAATGTGAGAACGTTCTATTAGAATATCTCGAAAACAAAAACAATACATATAAACGAGTTAACTGACATTTATTAATGCAGTGCTAATAATCAATGATTACAATGAAGGGCTATATTATCTATATATATAAAAATCACTTTCAAATTTTAACGTAACGTTCCATTCTCAATCCCGTAGGGCTTCAGATCGGCTAAAACATTTTTATCTTTATAAGTGAGTATTAACTTTACTGTACTGCATAGTTTAGTATAATGTTAATTTAACATATTACAATTTAGCCACAGCAACGCGTGGCCGGGTTCGCTAGTATACATATATATTGAATCAATAAACCCTTCACTAACTTTTAATAACGGACTACTTGATGAGGGAAGAGTATCTTTTAATATATTGCCACGTGGAAAATTAGGGAAGACAAAAACTTCAGGAGGAAACAAAATTTATTTCAGGGAAGGACAAAACTAAGAACGGTAAACAAAAGATAAGCCACGAGGAAAATTTACAGAGTCGCAAGATATAAAAATAAAAATGACCACTCTGTTAAATAAAAATAATAAAATTAAGAAATACTATGTTACATAAATTAAATTAATACATACTATGTTACATAGCTTCTTCCCTATGGGAGCTGTGACCCACATCTAGCAATTATTGTAGATACTGACGTGGATTTGACGTGCTTCTGCCAAGGATTCCATCGAAGTCTTGGAATTTTGTCCCTAGTACCTTTGCGTCCATTTTCTTGCGGCGTGAAGAGCGGCTTTGTCGTCGTATCGTCTATAGGGACATCGTCATCTTCGAGGGAAGTCTTGGCTTTAGCACGGCGGTGGAATCCTGATGTCAGTCTCCGAAAATGTAGATCACAGCACCCATGGCTTCAAGGTCTTCTCGGCGATCTTCAGTTTGTCCTCCCTAACTTACCCCGCATCTCCACTAAAATGCCACGTGGAAAATTAGGGAAGACAAAAACTTCAGGAGGAAACAAAATTTATTTCAGGGAAGGACAAAACTAAGAACGGTAAACAAAAGATAAGCCACGAGGGAAATTTACAGAGTCGCAAGATATAAAAATAAAAATGACCACTCTGTTAAATAAAAATAATAAAATTAAGAAATACTATGTTACATAAATTAAATTAATACATACTATGTTACAATATAATCACAAGCTTTCGGGCATAATCGCCCATCGACAGGTGTAAAAACGAGACAAAATTATTTTGGCAATCAGCTATATATATACAAAAGTAAGAAAATGAGACAAATATGTAAAAATTGTGCCAGAGAATTAACATAATATTGAAGGATCATTCATAGAAGTTAAGCAAAGCATGCAAATAAACATATAATACATATAATACAAGGCTATTACAGAGACTAAGTATGAACAACGACTATAAAATAAAATAAAATAAAATAAAACTGCTATTGATGTGTAAAGGTATAAGTAGGTTATGAAAACTAAATCTTTTAGGTGGGAGGTTCCAGTATTAAATTATCATATATCTCAGGAAGGTCTATTGCTCTATTGATGCTTTTAAATTTTTTGGTGAGTATAACCTCTAGGACCAATCGCTGGTGCTTGTTTTTAATCTCATGAGAGTGGGCCGAGGGGTTATAGATGTTGAATGTGTGGCCCGTGTCCCGTATGTGTTGGTAAACTAGAGAGCGGGGATCTTTCCTTTTTATGATTCCTCAGGAATAAGAAATACTGCTCATTACCTGTCCACCTGTTTCATTCCATACTCTCACAAATCGGCGGCCATAGCACGAGTTCTGAATGGATATGGTGTAAACTCATATTTCTCCAACACACTCAGTCTGGCAACCAAACTAAAACAGACAATAGTTAAAAATAGTGAAACCGTTGATTCCCTCAGTACCCACAATGCCATTTACTCCATATCATGTGAGCAGTGTGATGTCAAGTATGTCGGAGAGACTGGGAGAATGGTGAAGACCAGAATGGTGGAGCATGATAGATCGGTAAAAAGGAAAGATCCCCGCTCTCTAGTTTACCAACACATACGGGACACGGGCCACACATTCAACATCTATAACCCCTCGGCCCACTATCATGAGATTAAAAACAAGCACCAGCGATTGGTCCTAGAGGCTAATACTCACCAAAAAATTTAAAAGCATCAATAGAGCAATAGACCTTCCTGAGATATATGATAATTTAATACTGGAACCTCCCACCTAAAAGATTTAGTTTTCATAACCTACTTATACATTTACACATCAATAGCAGTTTTATTTTATTTTATTTTATAGTCGTTGTTCATACTTAGTCTCTGTAATAGCCTTGTATTATATGTATTATATGTTTATTTGCATGCTTTGCTTAACTTCTATGAATGATCCTTCAATATTATGTTAATTCTCTGGAACAATTTTTACATATTTGTCTCATTTTCTTACTTTTGTATATATATATATATAGCTGATTGCCAAAATAATTTTGTCTCGTTTTTACACCTGTCGATGGGCGATTATGCCCGAAAGCTTGTGATTATATATCAAAAGATACTCTTCCCTCATCAAGTAGTCTGTTATTAAAAATACATATATGTTTTGAAAATAGAGCAATCCATAGATAAATCTTTAATTAAAAAGGCATATATTTTTGATCCAATATATGCCTTTTTAATTAAACATATAAATGTATATAGTTGTTAGAACACCAAAGAAAATTTGTCAATATTGCATATTTACTATATATTACTACATATTATACTGCTAAGTGTGAAAAATTAGGAAAGACAATCTTCAGGATGACACAGCATTTTATAAAAACAGCAATATTTTTAAGGGAAGAAAACATTATAACTTATTAAATACATTATAAGCAATGAGGGAAGTTTACAGAGTAGCAAATTATAAAAAATTATAACGTGTTCACAAAATAATTAATACTTCGCTACAATATATTTTTTTATTCATTTATTTATTTTAAATTTATATTATATATTGTCCAATTACGTCTGTTTTTATTATCACATTCGAACTGTAGATTATTGATATGTTAAGATGCATTTTTATAAATATCCCTGAATATTCGCTTTTGCTTTGTTAAATTCTAATAAACTTTAAACTCGCAGATGTGGTGAGTATATGTTTATTTAAAGGATTTTTATTCGGCGTATTAATATATCAAATATATTTTAAAGGCAAATTATAGTTAATGTTTGAATAATTTGTGTAATTATGTTAATATTGAATTGATGGTATTATATTTCAATTTTCAAATATATTTGGTATTAGCTTGGTAGTTAAGGCTCTTCCTACGGTTTTCTAAGAATATACAAATCCCAAGTCTATGATTTGATTGAAAAACAAAGTTATAAAACAGTTATTAATTGAGATTAACACAAATTATTAATATTTTATTGGTATATATCATTCATACTTTGAAAATAAATCCTTATTTATATAAATATTAAAAAAAAAATCACCCTATATTTTATAAATTATCAGAGAATATAAATTAAAAAATTATAATACAATCGATTCAAGAACTTGTGAGAGAAGTATTTTCTTTAATAATACATTATAGAGTTTCTTTCAATCAAAATATAATTATATGAGTAAACACAATCCATATTTCAAAATGCATAAGAAAGCTTGATAGAGTTAATAAAAAAAATTATATTCATTAAACTTTTATATCGTAATATATGTATTGCTGAATAACTTGTGTGATATTAGAATTGTCACGATAAAATAATCCCCATGACAACAATAGGAATTACTCATTGATAGACAAGACTTCCGTGTATCTGCACAATGTTTAGGGTGCGGCTACAAAGTGAGACTGTGAGTGAAACAAGTATATTTCCTCTATATCTTCAATTGGTGAATAAGATAACTGGAATTCTTCAATTCGGAACACCTTCCATTTGGTATCATACAGCTTTCTGGATAAATGCTCTGATATCTCTTCTAGGTTCATTAGCATGTTGGTTAAATCTTTGTTATAATAACGTTGATAATATGTTGTTTGAAAGAATCTCAATACTCTCACTTCGCCAAGTTGTATTAACATTTCTCTATCTTGCTGGTAACAAATTGGAATTTATCGTTAGGAGACCTATTTTGAATATATCTTCATTGAATGTCTGTTTTTTAGAGAAATACTACATAATAATATTTCTGATATACAATTCAACTCCAATTGTTATTTTTGTTTTTGATATCTTTGCATTTTCTTTATATAATAAGACAAAGTTATTTTTAGATTTTGCTTATTTTTATAACTGTGTGATGGCATTTAATCATATTTTGATTTATATTTTTATCATTGCAAGATTAACAACTGTTGTTGCTGATATGAATTCAAGTTTGAAAGTTTTGCAGAATCCTAATGAGATTCAAGAAATACTCAGCAAATACTCAGAAATTAGAGATATAATTGATTGTGTAAATAGTGCATATTCTATTCCAATGTTTCTGAATATAGGGATGTATTTTTCAATGTTGATAATTATATTCAATAGAATATATAATAACGCATTCAGCCTGAATATGCTTGTATATAGTTTCATCATTATGTATGCTCTATTTTTACTATTAATCATTTTCCTATCAGGAGAATTGTTCAAAAATGAGGCTCATAACACTCTAAACATTTGCCTCCAAAAAGAAATTTTCAGGCCATTCAACGAAGTTCATGAACTACGAAAAATATGCAAAGTAGTAAAGCATAATTATTCAATCAAAGCAATGATTTATCTAGACCTTAATCTACAGACATTTTTCACGACTATTTGTTTCCTAGTATCTTATTCTATGCTTTTCAAATGAATATCTAAGAATACTAAATTTTGATATCAGATAGTATGGCTTTGAAATTTATAAAATATTCAAATAATTTATTAACATCTATTATATATATTTTTTGAAAAAAAGAACAATCCATAAATAAATATTTAAATAAAAGGCATATTTCGGATCAAAATATTATTTATTTTAAAATATTTCAGTTCGCTGAACGCTAACATTTATCAAGGTATTATAACAATTTTGACACAGTTTAAAATGTAATACTACCTTGATAAAGGTTGGCGTTCAGCCAGCTGGAATATTGGTAAAATAAATGATATTTTTATCCAATATATGCCTTTTTATTTAAATATATTATTATCACACATCATTATTATTATTATAAGATAGTAAATGTAAATATTTTTTTTACTTTTACTGTTATTATTTAGAAGTTTTAAATAAAAATCTTGTATATAGACTAACCATTAGTTACACCTTTTAGAGAAAAACTTGTACCCTTTTTGAAAAATAAAGTTATTATTATTATTATAAAAATAATTATGTTTTTCGAAATATATATATAATGATATTTATAGAGAAATAGAGAAAGAGAGAATTGAGAGGTTTGCCTTTTTCCTGTCAGAATTGAGTCTAAAACTAGGCGCTATCTACTTATTAACCTTTGTAAACCAGCTGACTCGGGTTAATAACAAAGCCACAACAACAGCTTTGGCAAACTGAGAAACGCCCACAGGAAATCATGATGTCGGGAAAAACCCTCATAAGTTCATGGCAAGCTTTGATCGCATTAGATTCAAAATATATTGAATAAAACTTTACAATTCGCCAAAAAGTGTTTAGATGATAATTCTCCCAACAAATAAAATAAATTGTTATATTACATAAATAATAAACTAGAATAAAGTAGAGTTCTTCAACTTAAATAAAACGATCTTGGCTTAAATAACCTCTTGAAACAAATAGTAGAATAAATATGTAGCTTACCTTTTCCTTATATTCTTCGTAATCATTGTAAATTTATAAACATAGCTGATTAGTTCATATTGCGTACTTTAACCTTGTATTGACTGTATTTATGCAAATAAAATAATATGTTATTAGTTAATTATCTTTCTCCTTACACTCTTAAATATGTAAATAATATTTTTGTTGTTGTCGTGTCCAATGAAGAGCCTCAGACGTTCCCATGCATCCCTACCAAAGCAGCAGCAATGTCCACTATCTTGGGTGTGTAAAGCTGCTGTTGTGGGTACATGTCAATTTTCTACAAGGCTGCGGCCATTGCTGGGCATGAGAATATGTAAGTAGGTGTTAGTTCCACCACACCAGGACAGTTGTTGCACGTCCTATAGGTTCTTATGCCATCTGGATGTATTGTTATTCCTTTATAGTGTTTTGTTCTAAGTCTTGTTAAAGTGTTTGCCAGTATTATCTTTGTTTCTTCTTTAATAAGTAATTATATACTGCGAATCCTCACAAGGCGTAAGACCTCAATAAATATATTGTTGTTGTGTGTTTGTTCTATAAAGGTATTCGATTATTAAAAATTATTTTATCCTAACGCTTTATTCTATAGTATTTATAATCCAAGGAGAAAGTTTCCATGTTTAAAAAAGTAGTCGATTATTAAAAATTATTTTCTCCTAACGCTTTATTCTATAGTATTTATAATCCAAGAAGAAAGTTTCCATGTTTAAAAAACAAGTTAATTTATAAAAAATATAAATTTTAAATAACAAGTTTGAATATTTTTCATTTTATTTTAAAATGTCATCTGTTAGATATGTGATTCCATTATTTTGTAAAGAGGCAAAATATTGAAGATTTTATCGCATTTATTTTTTTCTTGATTTTTTTATACGTCTTGCTAAAAAATTAGTTAATATAGCTATTATAATATCTTATTAATTAAACTGATTTTTAGATTTATATAATCCATATATAAGCAAATTTTTCATGGTCTCATACAGAAAATTTGATTAATATATTTGACTTCTCTCCATCTGCTGATGACTATCTAGCACTGCTTCTTCTTCGGGGACACACACAAACATGGAAATGAGGCTGGCTATGCTTGCCTGGCCTCATTCAGTCACCTGTCCTCGTGTCCTGCCGATGCGACAGGCCTCCTTTATTCCGGAAGGCAAAAACCATCAGTCAGTAGCTACTGGATCTTTTGGCGAGGCCTAGATGGTAACGCTCTAATCTTCCTATGATCCTGGCGTATGGCAAATCGTGCTTCTGTAGGTATTTCCTCAATGTAGAACTGTAGGAGTTCGAATATATTAATTCTGTCTGGAGAAAGACCTTTTCCAAGTGGTAAAGCCTCCCTCGCTGAAGAAAATCGTAAATAAGCATCATCACTATATTGCATATATATTATCAGTTATCATTTTTTCATCTTTATATTTTACCATTTTTTTAACTATTGAGTTAGTGTCGATAAAGTTTTTAAATTATAAATTGTTTTATAATGTTATTTTTCAGATGAATCCAGATATTGAATTTAAATGCCAGTTAAAGTTTTTTTTTAGATTCAAGTGCTTCGAAATATAATGAACAAAGGGAATAGGTCTGATATAAATATTTAATGGAATTTATTGTTATATTCTTCTGTTAAATAATCAGGGCTATAGCTCTTTCCAAAAGAAAAAAAAAAGGAACTCTATAACAAAATGAAAAAAATAGTACAAATGTTAATTTTTACTGGGATAAGTTGAATAAATTAAGAAAAAGGCAACTCCTTATCGTGAAACTGAAAGTTCCTGATGGCTAGCGCCATCTATCGGAATAATCATCAATTATTCGTTGATTTTTGATCATTCCAGAATCAGTCAAATATGGAACAATTTAAAATCAACGAATAGCTGATATTTATTCCGATTGATGGCGCCAGCCATCATAAACTTTCAGTTGCACGATAAGGAGATGCCTTTTCTTAATCTATAAAAATAGTAAGAACTATTCAATACAATATAGAAATTTTTAAGGCACATATTTGGAAAAAAGTTTTAAAATAGAAATTGACTAGTTGAAGAAATAAAATTCACCTATTCAGAGGAATAAATCTATAAGACCCTAATATTAATGACCTGAAATATAGACTCGGCAAATATTAAGAGATATAAAATCTTGCATAATGCATGTGGAACAAAAATTCACATGCAAACAAAAATGAAATATATATATGTGATAATTTGTATATAACAATATGTAATCCCAACACAATCTATGCAATGTATCGTCAAAAGTTTTAAATAAAAGTTAGGCTTCGCGAAAAGAGAGAAAAGCAATTACCAGGATTGCATCATCCAGGAAGTAAAGGTCACTCCCCAAGATCCATAAAACTAAAGTTCAAAGACCTTCTTTTTCCTGGAAGATGGCAATCATGACGACAATGGAGATACCAACAACCAATCACAGTTAAGCATGAATAACTAATAGACAACTAGAGGTAACCACGTAGGACGTTCCCAACCAATGAGAAGACGAGAGAGTTAACGAGGAAGATCTCGGACTCAAAGTTAAGTAGTAGGCAGGCGACCAGGCTAGAAGCAAGGCGTGCTCAACTCCGACTCCAACCATGGTAAAATTCTCTTCGATCATGTGAAAGGCAAGGTACCTCCTCCAGTCCCAACTTTCTCTCTCTCTCTCTTATCGCGAAGTCTTGATTCTATCCCATCCAGGTTTTGTCTCGTTATTTCCCCTGTGGAACCCTACCATTCAACTAACGACAGCGCCATCCATCACCAACCTCCACCATCCATCACAAGTCTCCAATCCACAGTAAGTCAACAGGATCTAACATAGGATCAAAATCGAAATAATATTATAGTGAGTCGACAGGATCTATTCGATACATCACAGAGAGTCGACAGGATATATAATGGAAAACGAGCCAACTCAAGAAGCGACAAGGGAGAAGAGAGAGGGCACTCCCATGCCCGAAATAGCCCAAACACGCACCCTGGCGGAGATCCTCCTTCAGTTTACCGCCGCCCTGTCGCAAGTAGGTTCGACCCAGCGCGCGGAGATGGAACCTACGCCGCCCGACAATTCTTCCAGGCCTACGACCGGAAGATGGACGAAGCCCTCATAACCACCCCCGATAAGTTGCTCAGGTTGCCTAGCTACCTGACGCGCAAACTCCTGGAGCTCTTCAGGAAACTCCGGTTGGCCACTCAGAGCTACTTCCAGGTGAGGCAAACCCTCATGGATCTCTCCCCGGAATCCAACGAGGCGTCCTTCGCCAAGTACTTCGCCATGAAGCTTGCTGGGCAGGCAGGCCTGAAGAAGTACTACCGGGAGAAGATAGCGCTGGGAATGCAACTGGGACTCCCACAGGAGGTAATCCTCGAGACGCTGACGGAGGGATTGCCGCTCTCCGACCAGCGCCTGGTCCGCGTGGTACCTCCTGAGAGCCTGGGAGAGTGGTTCCAACTGGTGCAACGGATCCACGGATCCAACGCACCGACTTCGCGTCACCACGAGGACCAACCACCCAACATGTCGGACCCATACCCCAGCACACCAAGAAGAACAGGTATGTGGACTGAACCATACAAACCATCTCAACACGCGATCGCGCGGACAGTGCAACCAGCCCAACATTCACCACAAGACCAAGGTCAAGCCGCCCGAGACGCTCCAGCCTTTCGCCAACCAGGTAGGAAGGCACCCACTTTTCGTCAGCCAGCTGACGATTAAACTGTCCATCACCCATTAACTCTCACCCCCTTTCCTAATTGACACAGGCGCAAGCTTGAACATAGTGCCCCATAACCTATATAAAAAGTTAAAAAATAACCTTCCTCAATTAAAACTTAAAAAACAGCCCATAGACCTACAGGCCATAAACGATCTTGTACCGACCTTAGGTCAAATAACCCTCCCCCTGACAATAGGTAAAATAACCAAAAACGAGAATTTCCATGTGGTGGAAGCACCTCTCCCATTTGGAATTCTCGGATTAAATATCCTCCGAAAATTTAAAATAACAATAGGTTTTAACCAAGGCACTATGTCCCAACTCGCCGCCCAATTGCCCCCTACCACCTACCATTTTGCTCATATAACCAATGAATGCACCCAATGCGCACATCCATTGGTCCAAAACCATTTGCCAACATGCCAATCTAGATGTCACGCGCACGCACAACACAATTTTCTCACAAGGGCCAATTGCTCTTATTATACGCCCTCAATACACATGGTCACAATGGCCCAAACTTACAACAAAAATGCCCAATTAGTGTCCATTTAACAGGACAACCCTCACACTAAGTACACACGTGACCACACATCATCACACAACCGTCACACACGTGTACCTCACGACAAGCGCGACACTCGCACAAAAAGGCGACAGAAACACCACTCAGACACATGCACAATCACTGCTGGTACCACCACACCACTAACACAAAACATAGAAATCATCCACGCCATGCACCCACCACACATTCGCAAAACATTGCGATCCTTCTTAAGCGCAGTGAACGCTTATAAAAAGTTCATCCCGGACTATGCCCGCTTGCGGACGCCACTTAACAACCTTCTCAAAAAGAATGTCAAAGGTGTAACCAAAATAATCATCCCAAAAACACTCACCAACAAACTACTTCAATCAGTACACACACAATACAATCACCCAGGCATCTCAAAGATGACGAGACTCATCTCCGCTCAATATTATTCGCAGGACATGTCACAAGACATCGCACAAAAGGTCAAAACCTGTCCAACCTGCCAATTGACAAAACGTATCAATAGATCCAACCAACATCTCCAAAGAGATATCGATACAATCCACGTAAACAAACTAAACACGTACACAAAAAATACCCAATACATAACACCACCCATAATAAAAATGCACCATCTACGACATAGGAACAATTACACGTTTTTATTTAAGCAACTTACACCCGACATTTTTCCAACAGAACCACTGACAAACAAACTGACGAACAGCGAACCTTTCATTCATTTAGATCCCACCATTTTCACCAAAACCCGATTTATACCCTTCACCAATAACAAAAAACGCGACATCGCCCATCCACAGATAGATCCAATCATAACTAATCCTCCACTAAGTCCGCCACAACCAATCGAAATACAACACGATCCACAAAGCCATCCAATCATGGAGAAAACATTGGAAAACATGTGCAGATTCCCCATATTTCACTTAATACTTTTTACCTGTCTTCTGACTATGCCATACTCCCTAGCCCCATTTACCATAGTAATCTACCTTGGACTATATGCCCAACAACCCAAAAGGCTTTACCAATTACAGGAAGCCATCTTCCATATAGGCAGTGCATTTCATACATTTCTAATTCTCGTTTTGGAAACAATGGGAGAAAATCTCCAGCGGGCATTTAGATCCCTAGATAAATCCCGGGAGGGGAAGTCAGAACTAATTTAGAAAGTTCCCCCACATTGGGCCTCTCACCCCCCCCCCCCGGCACTTCCAGTCATAAAAACGACCCTGGCTCGATTGAGGTCATCTCTGGCCCCGATTTACAAGACGTTCGCCATCTTGGCTGTCACCGAATGTCGTCCATGACATTCACTCAGCTGGGAATCCTAATGAATTACAAAAATATCGATTTTTTTCCCAACACTCCCAAACAATTTATTACCTGTTACTCACATAAGACAAGCAAACAACCCTCACGATCAATACGCAAAATTCAGATCTAAAGTCCAAATACGAACAAAAAAACACGCACATTACCACCTAAAAGATAGGATAAGATTAAAATGGTAAGTAGTAAAGCCTTCGAGCTTACGTTTCTTCCGAAAGGAGAAACGACCACTTTAAAAGGGTCGAGGAATCTCCTCGAACCCTGTATTCAAAGATTCGATTCCGGTCACGACCTCCCGATAACGAAGTGGATATCCGGCGAGCACAACTTAAGTGCCCTAGGGGACCGCATAAAAACCCCTAGAACGCATTAACGCTCGGGACAAATTAATACAAAACACTCGGCCTTGAGATCTTGAAAGATAATACAACCCCAAAAACATTACAACAAATACAAATACAACCTTAAGATTAACTAGATTCCCGTGTCTTCTGTACACATAATATAAATGCGATTCTGGGAAGGATCATGTTTCCACCCACAAGTCGCACAAGAGACAAAAAATCTACAAGGGCAATTAAAACTCGGAAATCGCCGCGTGACCTAGATACATTGGCATGTAACTTTTTATCACTAAGAGATTTTGCGTATCTCTCTACCTATATTTTTTTCTTACCCCAATCATTTACATTTTTTTATTTTTGAAATCCAAATGCTTAATCAAATATTTACCATTTATAAAACAACTTCTTTTTTATTTTTGTTATAAACCAATTTTACTTTTTCAACCACTCAACAATTTTTTTTTAACGAAAACTCACTTTGTTTTCTAATAAATATTATTTTTCGACGAAAACTCACTTTGTTTTCTTTTAATTTTTTACATATTTTTATTTATTTTTATTTCCCAAAGCCCTAACAGAATATTCCTTCGATTTAGTTTTCCACACCTCGAGTTGAATGGATAGGCATTTTTATTTTATTATTTTTTTACTCAACAATGCACCAACGCGCATTCACTTTGATTTCTATTGAATATTATTTTATTTTGATTTCCAAAAGCCCTAACAGAAAAATTCTCTCGATTCAGCTTTCCATAACTCGAGTTGAATTGATAGGCATTTTTTCTTTTTCCTTTTACTCAACAATGCACCAACGCGCATTCACTTTGATTTCTTTTAATTATTATGCTTATTTTGATTTCCAAAAGCCCTAACAGAAAAATTCTCTCGATTCAGCTTTCCATAACTCGAGTTGAATTGATAGGCATTTTTTCTTTTTCCTTTTACTCAACAATGCACCAACGCGCATTCACTTTGATTTCTTTTAATTATTATGCTTATTTTGATTTCCAAAAGCCCTAACAGAAAAATTCCCTCGATTTAGCTTTCCATAACTCGAGTTGAATTGTATAGGCATCATCATTTTATTTTGTTTTTATTCCTCCTACTCAACAATTATTTCACCAACACCATTCGCTTTTATCCTTTTTATTTCACCTACGATACTTGTATACTTGTATTTCTGAATTCTTCACATGTAGAGGACGCATCTTTGATAATTTGTATATAACAATATGTAATCCCACCACAATCTATGCAATGTATCGTCAAAAGTTTTAAATAAAAGTTAGGCTTCGCGAAAAGAGAGAACAGCAATTACCAGGATTGCATTATCCAGGAAGTAAAGGTCACTCCCCAGGATCCATAAAACTAAAGTTCAAAGACCTTCTTTTTCCTGGAAGATGGCAATCATGACGAGAATGGAGGTACCACCAACAAATCACAGTTAAGTATGAATAATAATAGCCAACCAGAGGTAACCACGTAGGACGTTCCCAACCAATGAGAAGACGAGAGAGTTAACGAGGAAGATCTCGGACTCAAAGTTAAGTAGTAGGCAGGCGACCAGGCTAGAAGCAAGGCGTGCTCAACTCCGACTCCAACCATGGTAAAATTCTCTCCGATCATGTGAAAGGCAAGGTACCTCCTCCAGTCCCAAGTTTCTCTCTCTCCCTTATCGCGAAGTCTAGATTCTATCGCATCCAGGTTTTGCCTCGTTATTTCCCCTGTGGAACCCTACCATTCAACTAACGACTGCGCCATCCATCACAAGTCACCAATCCCACAGTAAGTCAACAGAATCTTACATAGGATAAACATCGTAATAATATTATAGTGAGTCGACAGGATCTATTCAATACATTACACACATATATATGTAGTATATTTTGAGTTAGATAGTTCACAACCTTCTTCTGATATTTATTATATAACCCCATATCTATACATAAAAATATGTATCGAACAATGGAAGTGACAAATAAAACAAAGAGGGAGGTAGACCAGACGACAAAGACCAGACGAAAACAACCCGGCGCCAGAAAGTGACGTGATTACAGTAGGCAATCAGGAATCGCCACATATGCGGGCGTCCCAGAGTATATAAAGTTAGTTGTTTCAGAGCGACGCCGTTATACGGTCAGTCAGATTTCTCACCCCTATCTGCGATGTAGGGCATCCGTGACGGCCGTGGTTCGACTGCCTTCGTCCGTGGTCTACCTCTACCTTCTTGGAGTTACTATCTAGACCTGCCTCTGTCTCTTGCTGTCCCAGTGCGGGAATCCCATCACGTACCCAATACCACGACTGCCCAGCACATTCCACATCGGGATTACTACATATATATATATATATATTAGAGAAGGAAATATTATATTTGTAATACCCTATGTTTCCAAGAATGTAATTTCTTAACTTCAAATACACTACTGGCCACCCAAATTGCAACACCAAGAAAGGAAAGGCAAGAAATATCACAACAAAATTTATTTTGTAGATAACATGTTCATCAAGTACCAAATGATTAAATTCATAGATTCTGCGAAGTGTGGTTTCTGCCCGAATCGGTAACCAGAGTAGATGTCATTGTTGGAGATCACCGCTGCCACAGGCCTCGGCCTTGATTCAAGGAGACTTTGGATGTGTTCTTGGGGTACAGCTGACCAAGCAGCTTCGACACGTTGCAAAGGTGATCTGGTGTGGCAGCTGTGGATGTAATCTGGGCCAATCGTTGAACAACCATGGACCACATGTTTTCTATCGGCGAAAGATCCGGAGAGCGAGCAGGACAGGGAAGCAATTCAATCTGGCGTTTGACGAAGAAACTTTGGACAATGCGTGCCACGTGTGGTCGTGCATTATCCTGTTGAAATATGGCTGTGGGCAAGCCCTAAAGGTAAGGAAGGAAAACTGGCTCCAACACCTCAGAGTGATATCCGATACCGCCCCATACCATAATACCCGGTGCAGGACCAGTATGACGGTGCATAACCTAGCTGTTCAGCATCTTCTCTCCACGGTGTCTCCAGACACGAATCCGACTATCGTGGTGTTGCAGACAGAAGCGTGACTCGTCAGTAAAGACAATTTAATTCCATTTTGCCGTATAAAATATTATTTCATCGCACCATTGGCGGCGGAGACGTCTGTGGTTCTGCGTCAAGGGTAGACGAAGCAATGGACGTCTTGAGGAACAGACCACTCTGCTGTCAACGACGTCGAATGGTACGCGCAGACACTGGATGATACGTTACAAACTGAATGTGCTGTTCTACGGTTCGTGATGTGACTGAGCGATCCGTTACTGAGATGCGTACAATTTGCCTGTCAGCACATGAAGTGGTGCACTGAGGTGGATGCGATCGAACACGTCGGTCCGTCGTACCTTCCTGATTCCAACGATCACATATCCGCATTATAGTTGTTTGTTTAGGTCCAACACGGCCTCCGATTTCCCTGAAAGATAATCCACAATCTCGGTAGGCCAATATCCTTCCTCTGTCGAATTCGGATACTTGATCAAAAGATGATGGCTGTTTTCTACGAGACATAATTGGTCGTTTAAAAACACAAGAAAAAAACAATTGTCGAACTTGAAATCGTTGAAATCCCCTAGCCTTAAATAGGGCTTTGAAGTGGAGCCACAGACGCGCGTGATGTTCGTCTGCGCTGAAATTCTAATCATTTGCATATCTCACCTCCGCTAATGCATGTTATAATCCTCATGTAATTTGCCTGTTTCTTTCAGGGTGTTGCATTTACGGTGGCCAGTTTATTATCAGCAATAAATATGACAATAAGGACATTAAGTAGGTAGTAGGCGTATTATGGTAGAATGTCTGATGTGAATTGAATCTCCTATTGGGAGTTCTGTTTGTTAGCGCTGTACTATGGTGGTTCCATGGATATGAATCAGATTTCTCTGGTGATGAATGTAGATAAAGGTCTAGAGGTGAGGGTGAAAGATATGAGGGTGAGATATTTGAAAGTTGTGTTTGCTTTATAGGTTTAAAATAAGTTATATTCACAGTACAAAAGTGTTCGTTGGAGTATAGTCAAGGTCGCACTGGTTGATGTGCCAAGATCACGCCCTTGGTGATAGTTGGCAAAGTGACAGTCGTGCAAGTGGAATATGTTCATGTCATCGCTAGAAATATCCACATTCATCTGATGACATCAACATATTCCACTTGCACGACTGTCCCTTTGCCAATTATCACCAAGGGCGTGATCTTGGCACATCAAGCAGGGTGACCGCTAGAAATATCCACATTCATCTGAAAACATTGTACTTGTAATGGTATGTGAGATTAAAGGTTTGTGGCACTGGGAGCTAAGCCATCTTTCTGAGGCTGGAACGGTTATTTCTTGGATTGGTTCCGCGAGTTGTGCTACGATGTCCGTGGTTGTTGGTGACATAGTGGCGACGATCTCCGGAGTCGCTATGCACTCCAGGTTAAATCTGTTATGCGTTGTCCTCGGTATAAATCTATACAACTGATTTATTTGGTAGGCAGGTTATCTTGTCGGCTCATTGATGTGGTATTGCAAGCACTATCAGTCATGGGCAATGGATAAAACGGAGGACAAGACAGGTTGAATGTCACTTCAGAGAGCCAAAGACGCAGACAAAGTCCAGGATGATCTACATGAGAGTAATAGATGATCTGTCGTTGTCCGCCCGTTTGTCGCTGTCCAGTGGCGGTCGTAAAACTTATTGGAAATTCCTCAGGGAGGAAATGACTAATCTTGACCAAATTGGACCTCGGA
Source organism: Cordylochernes scorpioides (assembly GCA_030710605.1). Taxonomy (NCBI): domain Eukaryota; kingdom Metazoa; phylum Arthropoda; class Arachnida; order Pseudoscorpiones; family Chernetidae; genus Cordylochernes; species Cordylochernes scorpioides. The sequence continues at coordinate 30,917,054 of CP092876.1, forward strand.
TCCTGCACTGTCTTGTGTGCGGCTGTATCAATAAAACTTTATTGTCTAATTTGGTATTACATGATGGCCAAACTGGTGCGTTGAATTGTATTTACATTTATCGGCTTTTACACCTTTTATAATTATGGTATATATGAAAATATAGTGTATATTGAAATATACGTGTATATATTACTACTTTCTTTTTATATTTTCAAATTTAATTTGTTCTTATACGTTTTTAGGTATTTATGAATGTGAAAATATGTTTAATTTAACTATTAAAATGAAAATATAAAAATATGCATGTTTAGAGGCAATATCAATATATTCATAAAATACATATAGAGTGATAAATAAAAAATTCCAGTCTTAAAAAATATCAATGATTGTTTCTGATGAAATTTATATTGTGAATGTTTATTCTGTTTTTATATCTCTTGATAATTCTAAAGAGACAAAGGTCGCCTCTCCCGTCAAAATAGACGTCAAAACTAGACGCCATCTATTGACCGTCGCCGCACCTAGCGGCCTCGGGTCGGTGACAAAGCCACACCACCAGCTTTGGCAAATTGAAAAGCGTCCACCTAGAGACCATGGTTTCGGGCTAATGGCCCTCGTGAGCCTAGAGCGGACTTTATTCCATGAGATCCACTCGGGATCTAATGGAATCTTGCCAATCTGCCAAAGAGGTGTTTAGCTGGCAAATTGGCTGGGCCAAATCTATGGATAAAATATAGATGGAAATTTCACCGGGAGGATATTTATCTAAAGAGACAAAGGTCGCCTCCAACGCTGGTGTTGTGGCTTTGTCACCGAACCGAAGCCGCTAGTTGCGGCGACGGTCAACAGATGGTGTCTAGGTTTGAAATATATTTTGACGGGAGAGGTGACCTTTGTCTCTTTAGATAAATATCCTCCTGGCAAAATTTCCATCTTGATAATTGTTTTTGGTTTGCGTTTTTCTGAAGATATATTTTAAATAAAAACGTCTGTGTTTAAGTAATAATTTCTCCTGGATAGAGATAATCAGTTATTTATATCTATAAGAGGAATTTCTGGATTTAGTGAGAATTGACAATTAAAAATAGTTTAAAGACATCTAGTCAACAGTTGCTATTCTAGAATTAGTGTATTAAAAAGAAGAAATATATATGAAAATTATTTAAATCTTTTGTTTACCAATTGTTGAACATCGACTCCGGTACCTATTGGTTATCATCTGAAATATATCAAAGGGAATATAAAACAACATAAATTGTTGAGTAATTTGGAATATTTAAATGAAATCGATCTCAAAAATCAGTATTTCTTTTATGAAAAAGACATTGAAATTATTAAATCTAATTATATTACAATCGATTCAAAAAGGAGATTTGCAAGCTGTATTTTCATAAATAATAAATTAGATTTTTCCTGTCAATCAATGCATAATTATATAGGTAAACACAATTATGACGTTTTTATTTTATTTCAAAGCGTATGACAAAGTTTGATTGATTTAATGATAATAAATGATATGCCATTTTACTGCACGCATCTCAAAATATTTACTGCTAAATGAAACCTTTCTGTTATTCAATTGACGCGACAAAATAATCACCATGACAACAACTAGGATTGAAATTGTTTTGAAAATAATAAACAAGGATAGAATCTGTTCATCTCTACAATCATCAAAATGGGTATACGACGAATAATTGTGAGTGAAACGAATAATTTTCCTCGATATCTTCAATTGATGGCAAAGATAACTAGATATCTTCAATTTGGAAAACCTACCATCTGGTATCATATAATATTCTGTATGAATATTTTGTGTTCAATTTTATGACCATTATTATGTTAGTAAATCTTTGTTATACTAATGTTGATGAAATGTTCCGACGAAGAATCTCAATACTATCACTCCGCCTTATCGTATTAACATTTCTCTATCTTGCTGGTAACAAAATTAATTTTATCCTTAGAAGACCTATTTTGAATATTCAAATATTTGTTTTTTAGAAATATACTTCTTAATATTATTTTTTATATTCATCATACCAACATGTTTTATTTTTGCTTTTGATGCAATTACTTTTTCTGTTAATAATAAAACGAAATTGTTTTTCGATTTTTTTTGTTTATTTTATTAATAGTGTAATTGCTTATATTCATATCTTAATTTATATGCTTATTATGTTGCCAATATGAATTTAAGATTGAGAGGTTTGCAAAATTCTAATAAAATACAAGATATTCTTTGTAAATACTCAAAAATAAGAGATATCGTTGTTTAAATGAATAGAGCATACTCTATTCCTATGTTTCTAAATATCGGTATGTATTTTTCAATTTTGATTATATTGTCACGGTAGTGATAACGAGTATAACAAAAGTTTAAGTAAAAATAATTTATTTATAAAATGCAAACTATTTCTAAAAAATTATTTACAAGTAATAATATACAAGAATGTTAAGGGGTGATGACTATGCAAATATTAATGATGATATACCACAGAATATTTAAAATAATTATTCAGTGACATTGCCCCCTTCCTAGATGAACAGCGTCCCGCTGTAATTATCACTTGAACAGATCAGCTTGGTCCTCAGGGTCATGGTAGGGTTTCATTCTCAGTACATGGACCAGGTCTCTTGTTTTGCGTCTCCTGGTTGGTTGGTCCACAGGTTCAACTTCGAAGGTCACGTCAGAGAGTTTCCGAGTAACCCTGTATGGCCCGAAGTACCTTTTCATCAGTTTTTCTGAGAGTCCCACCTTTCTTATCGGGATGAAAATCCATACCAGGTCACCGACGTTGTAATCCATTGCCTCGTGCTTTGAGTCATATCTGGCCTTGTCCTTTTCTTGGGCTTTCAAGGTTTCTAATCTTGCTAGCTGCCTAGTTTCTTCGACTTGCGAGGCAATCTTCTGACTGTAATCCTCTTGGAGATCTTCATGCGGATTTGGGAAAAGAGTGTCTACAGTTGTTTCGGCTTCGCGTCCATGAATCAGTTTAAAAGGGGTAAAACCTGTCGTATTTTGTTTTGCCGTGTTGTAGGCGAACGTGACGTAGGGCAGGATTACGTCCCAGTCCTTCTGTTCAACACTTACATACATAGCGATCATGTTGGCTAAGGGTTTGTTTAACCTCTCCGTCAGTCCATTCGTCTGGGGATGATACGCTGTCGTGAACCGATGTATCGACGAGCATTGATTGGTGAGTTCCGCAATCAACTTGGATTGAAATACTCGTCCTCGGTCCATGATGATTTCTCTGGGGGCTCCGTGCTTGAGAATAACATCTTCCATTAAGAACTTGGCTGCTTCTTTTGCTTCCCCTGTGGGTAAGGCTTTAGTAACGGCAAATCGAGTAAGATAGTCGGTACAGACTATGATCCATTTATTACCAGTATCAGACTTGGGAAATCTTCCAAGGAGGTCCATTCCAACTCTCTGAAAAGGGGAGGTTGCAGGAGGTATGGCCTTAAGTAGTCTGGGTGGCTTTTGAGTTGATTGTTTCTTTCTTTGGCACTCTTTACAATGAGCGACATACTTCCGTATGTCCCAGAGAAGTCCTGGCCAGAAATATTTGTTTTTAACTCTCTCATATGTCTTCGAAAATCCAAGATGACCTGCTGTGGGAGCGTCGTGTAAACTTTTCAGTAGTTCTAAGCGTAAGTGCTTAGGAATAACTAAAAGGTGTTGGTTTCCCAGGGGGTCGAAATTATTTTTGTATAAGGTTCCTTTTAACATTTCATATCCTTTCGATTCGGCACCAAATATTTCTGTTTCCTCTATCAATTTACAAATTTTAGGGTCTTTTCTTTGTTCAGCCTCGAAGCACGTCAGAGCAGTTATTGAGGGTATATCATCATCCTCATCATTGTATGCTTCTTCCGATTCAAGTTGGAGAGGATTTCGAGAAAGACAGTCGGCATCTTGGTGTTTGCGTCCACTTTTATAAACAACCGTTACATTGTATTCTTGGAGTTTTAAAGCCCATCTTGCTAGTCTTCCTGTCGGGTCCTTCAGATTAGATAACCAGCAAAGAGCGTGGTGGTCAGTGACGATGACAAACTCACGACCAAAAAGGTACGGTCGAAATTTGTTGATGGCCCATATTGCGGCCAAGCATTCTCTTTCCGTTGTTGAGTAATTCTTCTCCGCCTTAGATAAAGTTCTTGAAGCATAACCAACTGGCCGCTCTTTCCCATCGTTGATCTGTACGAGGACAGCTCCAATTCCATAACCGCTGGCGTCAGTATGAAGCTCGGTTAGCAGTTGTTCTTCGAAATAGGCAAGAACAGGTTCAGACATCAATGATTTTTTTAAGGAATCAAAAGCATCCTGTTGGTCAGAGTTCCACGTGAATTTATTATATTTTTGAGGACTTCGTGTAAAGGAGCAGCTTTCTCGGCAAAATTTTCGATAAATCTACGATAATAGGAACATAGGCCAATGAAGCTTCTCACATCTGTTATAGATTTTGGGGTCGGAAACTTGGCGATAGCTTCAATCTTTTCTGGATCGGGATAAATACCTTTACTATCGACGAGGTGTCCAAACACTTTGATTCATTTGGTTCCGAAAAGGCACTTTTTTGGGTTGAGGCGTAGCTCGGCTTTGTCGAGACATTGTAGTATGATTTAAAGCCGGTGTAAATGTTCATTGAACGATTTGGAATACACCACGATGTCGTCTAAATAACAGAGGGCCATCGTCCATTTCAAGCCTTTCAATATCTTGTCCATCATGCGCTCGAATGTTGCAGGGGCATTGCAGAGGCCAAAGGGCATGACTAGGAATTCGTAGAGTCCGTCAGGGGTAATAAAGGCAGTTTTTTCTCTATCTGCTTCGTCGACTTCTATTTGCCAATACCCTGAACGAAGGTCCATTGATGAATAAAATTTAGCTCCTTTCAGGGAGTCAAGTGTATCATCGATTCGGGGTAGTGGGTAAACGTCTTTTTTAGTAACTTTGTTTAGTCGTCTGTAATCCACATAGAAACGCCAGTTACCATCCTTCTTCTTCACTAAAATAACCGGCGATGACCATGGGCTTTCTGAATGACGTATAATCCCGGCGTCTAGCATTTTGTCCACTTCCGTTTGGATTGCTTGGCGTTCTGTAGGGGAGACTCGATATGGTCTATGCTTAATAGGCTGATGATTTCCAGTTTCAATTTTATGTTTGGTTACTGAAGTTTGCTTTACTGGTTCATTATTTTTATCAAATATTTTATCATGTCGTTTTAAAATTGATAAGATTTGAGACTGCTGCTCTTCTGATAAATCATCACTAATTAAATTTAGTAAAAATTTAAAGTCACTTTTATCAGCATGACTGGCACGATTCGCATTTTTCACCTCCTTATTAAATTCAGAACATTCTGAAATAGCCGTCAAGTTATTTTCTTCAACCCTTTGGATTTTTCCCAGGCACATTCCCTTAGGGACTATTTGAGCTGTGGTGCTAGAATTTACAATCCAAAGTTTTCCTTTATTATGGGAAACCCTGAATAATGCACAGGGAAGTGTTAATTCTTTTCCTATTAATACCTTTTTCGAAGGTTCAAAAAGTACCTGATTTTGCCCATTATGCTCTTCACTCATAACATTTATTAGTTTGGTATATTCGGCTGGGATTACGACGCTTCTGCTAGCCACAACCTTTCCCATGGAAGCTGGTGAATTTAGTACATCTTTGGCCTCTTCCAATCTGATTTCGGCGCGACCACAATCAATCACGGCATTTGATGCCTCTAGGAAATCCCATCCGAGGATAATACTTGGGTTACTATTAGGGAGGACGATAAACTCAAGCGGCAGTTCCAATCCATTGATGCTCAAGCTGATTGTGCATCGGCCGATCGATGTAACATTCTTGCCATCAGCAACTTTCAGAGTCATTCCGCTATCCTTGAACATGGTCTTTTTTAATTGTCGTCTTAATCCATCAGAGATAACTGAAAAAGAGGAACCTGAATCGACCAGAGCAGAAAATGCAACGTCATCAATGATGATTTCGACATAATTTTGTTGTAATTTAACGGCTGTCGACGATGGAGGGTTTTTCACACCCGCGGCTCCCCCCTCGAAAGAAGACGCGACGCTTAGTTTTTTTCTAGATTGTAGCGGCGTGGGGATTGGCTTGTATGGCGGCCTGGGGAAATGGACTGGCGTCTTGGGGATCTTCCTGTTTGGATACGGCGATTGTCTGCGTTAGATTTGGCTTCTTATGGCTTGGTGGTTACTCATTTGAGGTTCTTGGGTGCTTGGTGCATGTCCTTCGGGTCTCTGCGTCCATTGTCGTCGTTCTCTACAATATCGCTTAACATGGCCTGGGCGGCCGCAATTAAAACATATTGGGATGTTGTCATGCGTCCTCCATTCATCCGTTCTTCGTTGTGGTGGCGTCTGGTTATATATGAGTGTTTGGGTAGGGTACTGACGTCGTGGAACCTGGCTGAATGTACGTGTTTGGTTGGGGTACGACTGTCGTGGCGGAGGCCTTTGAATAGGCTTCGAAATTGAAGCTACGTTTTTTTCAATCTCTTCTCGGATAATTTCTTTCAGAGAAGATGGTTCAGGGGTAGTTGACTCGGGATTTAGTGCGCGATGAACTTCTTCACGCACGATGCGTCGGATTAAGTCTTCCATTGATTCAGAGTCTGCTGAATCGATGGCGGCAACATTCGGTAGTCTGTCGAATACTACACGTTTATTTACACGTTTTTTTTATTCGAAGCCTCGATTTTTCGGCACCATTTGATGAACTCATCAATAGTTGCGATGTCTAAAATGATTATTGACTGATATATCTCCTCCGATATTCCTTTCGTCAAGTGTGCGACTATTTCATTTTCCATCATAGCCGGATTCACTTCTCTGCACAGATAGAGAACATCTTGAATGTAGGAATCACTGGTCTCCTCCTTCCTCTGAGCTCGAGTTTTGAGGTTCTCTGCGAGCTGATCTTTTTGGGTGACATGATGTCCGAAATTCTGAGAAAACATTTTCACAAAAATATCCCATGAATTAATTTTCTCTTCAACATTTTCGTACCATCTGTGCGCTGTTCCTTGGAGAAAAAAATAAACATTTGCGAGGCACATTGAATCATCCCAGCAGTTGTAGCGAGCGACGCGGATTCTGGATTCTGGTTGCGTTCTCCAGTAAAAATAGAAGGGTTTCTAAAAGGTTGAAAGTGGTACTCACCCATTTTTGTCTGTGTCTCTTGCTTGATCATAGCAATGTTTTCTTCAGGTTCTAGTCCTTGCAGTATTCGGCTTCTTCTAACGGCTTGAGGTTCGAGGGATTATTCCAGGTTCTCCACCAGTTGTCACGGTAGTGATAACGAGTATAACAAAAGTTTAAGTAAAAATAGTTTATTTATAAAATGCAAACTATTTCTAAAAAAATATTTACAAGTAATAATATACAAGAATGGTAAGGGGTGATGACTATGCAAATATTAATGATGATATACCACAGAATATTTAAAATAATTATTCAGTGACAATATTATTTAATAAAATATACCAAAATGCATTCAGCTTGAATATGCCTTCAAATAATCTTATGATTATGTATGTTTTATTTCTTCTGTTTCTCATTTTCCTATCTGGAGAATTGTTCAAAAATGAGGCAAACAGCACTTTGAAAATTTGCCTCCAAAAAGAAATTAGCAGGACCTTTCACGAGGTTCAGGAACTAAGAAAAATATACAAAGTAGTGAAACATAATTATTCAATCAAATCAATGATTTATTTAGATCTTTTAATCTACAGACATTTTTCACGACTATTTGTTTCCTAGTATCTTATTCTTTGCTTTTCATATGAAGTATCTGATGGTAATATATATTGATTTCAGATATAAAATGGCTTTGGAAGGTAGATAATATACATAAATAATGTATAGACTTGAATTATTATAAAAATAACGTTGTCTTCTAAAAGTGTTATATATATAAAGAAAGAGAGCGGACCCTTCTTTTTTACCTTACAAAAAGGAGATAATACCACTATAATGTTGTATATACTATCATTCTTGTCTGATATATATTTTATATAAATACCATATAATGTTATACATGTATAATATTAAAATATATGTAATGAAATGATATGCATAATTAGAGAGACTAATAAATATAATATTCATTTAACATTTAAAAAAATATTTTACCCTGTAAATATAATTTTTAAATAATTTAAAAATTATTCCCTTCATTTCTTACTCACATATAGAAATGTTTATTACATATAAAACATCCACACAATCGATTTTTTAATATTAAAACATTTATAATAGGATTTATGAAAGAAATAATAAAAATAGCTTGTGGATTACTAAATTATATTATACTTGATTCTGTTCTGTTTTTATAATACACTGTATAACAAAAACATCGACGCACCAAGAAGGAGTTGTCAGATTAGGACATAAATTGGCGTATGTAAAGAGCATGTATAGGGGAAAAAAACGATTAAAATTTCAGAACAATCAATTGTTTTATTTCAGAGTTTGATCGTCACAAATTGAGAATGTCAATATGTCGTTGGACCCCCACTGGCCTGGATGCAAGCTGCCACCCGGCGTGTCATGGACTGATAAAGATTCCGGATGGTGTGCTGCGGGAATTTTTGCCAAATTGTCTCCAACTGTCGGGCTAAATAGTCAACATTCCGGGATGGTTGCAATCGCCTTCCCATCACGTCCCAGATGTGCTCTATGGGCGAGAGATCAGGCGACCTTGCTGGCCACGAAAGAGTTCGGCAAGATTGAAGACAATCCATAGTAACACGTGCCGGTGTGGCCGGGCATTATCTTGTTGCAAAGTAAGCCCGGGGTGATGTGAGAGGAACGGCAACAAAACAGGCCGTAGAATGTCATCTACGTACCGTTGTGCTGTCAGGGTGACAGGAATGACTACCAATGGGGTCCTTCTATCAAATGAAATGGCACCCCAGACCATAACGCCCTGTTGTGGACCTGTGTGGTGTTCGACAGTAAGGCCAGGATCCACACGCTGCCCAGGACGTCTCCAGACACGTTTGCGAAGGTCGTCAGGACACAGTAAGAAACGGGACTCGTCACAAAAGACTATACGTCCCCAGTCAGCGCAGTTCCAAGTTGATCGCTCCCGACACCACTGTAGTCGGACTTGTCGGTGCACGGGTGTGAGGAGTAGGCATCGTAACAGTCGGCGATCTCTTAGATTCCGCGCTCTCAGTCGCCTGTTGACGGTCATTTTGGACACTTGTGTGCCGGTCACACGTTGGATGGTAGATAACGTGGATTCCGGTGCTGCGACAGCCATTCTGACAATTGCTCTGTCCTCCAGTTCTGTTGTTGCCCTTGGTCGACCGCTGCCGTCCTGACGTTGCATACTTCCGTTGTTGACCCACTTTTGCCAACATCGCCTAATAGCCGCATCACTTCGACACAGATGTCGCGCGATTAGTCGATTAGACCAACCAGCCTCTTTCAATCCAATGGCACGACCAGTGTCAAACTCTGACATATGTTCGTAATGAGCACGAATCTTTCGGCGAGGCATTGATACAGTAGAAATAGGCGTACTGCTAAAATATTAAACGGAAATTCTGAAAATCAGCTCGTGCCGCGCCGAATATTGAGTCTAGAATGATCTTGCTGGAGGCGCAGCTCAGATGCGCTGGAGCTCTTGCTTTGCATAAATCGGCTACCAAATTTCGATCATTTGCATGTTTGGTCGAAACCTCTTTGTGTACGTATTTTCATATAAATCGGACAACTGCTTTTTGGTGCGTCGATTTTTTTTTGTTATAGAGTATATATTGTATATAGATGATTTGATTAATCTATATATATATATATATAATTGAATGTCTGTCTGTGTGTACTCTATAGATTAAAAAACCATACATCCAATCGCCGTGAAATTTTGATATATTATTAGGTATATCCCCTGGAAGGTTTTTGAAAAATAATTTCTTGAATATCTTGAATATCATTAGAGTTATTTGCAGATTTGTAGATTTAACGCGCAAGCAGCGCCACCATTGCGATGATGATAACAAGTTTTTTTATCTTTATGTTGTATTATCACTAAGTTTATTATCTTAAAGATTATTTATCAAAAGTAAGATTATCTCAGAATGACACGGCAATTTATTTTAGACAAGAATAATGATACAATTCCAAGGCGAAGATGCTATTCCTTTAACTCCCAATTACCGAGGGAACCAATTAATATTGATTTTATTCAACTTATCGAGTATTTTTCAAGGGACCGGGAAAAAATGTTCACTAGATAAAACGATGATTTTGTAATGTAGAAAATTAGGAAAGACAAAATTCAGGATGACACGGCACACAGGGACCGGGAAAAAATGTTCACTTTATCGAGAGATTCAAATTTACGAGTTTCAAATTATCAAAATATATCTATTATTTTTTTATATAAATTTATAGATAATTGCTTTAACAAATGTTCGTTAGACACACCTTTACTTGGGTAAAACCCCGGGCGAAGCCGGGTACATCCACTAGTTATAATTATAAACAAACTGAGAATTAAATATGTATCTATATCGTATATATAATTGTTTATTATGAATTCAAAATCACTTTTAATTTTGCATTATATTGGTGAATGGTATTATACTCTCTCATCAATATGTGTTCATAATTAGAGCGGTTGAAAGTAAATTATTCTACAAAATTCCAATGTAAAAATATTGTCGCGGAGATATATAAAGCAAAGGCAAATTTGGGAATAAATAATTTATTTTAAGGGGTATTTATAGGGAGAGAGAGGGAGTACAACTTACCCCAAGTTAAAAGATAATCCTAATGAGGGACGTCAGCTCCCCCCACCGACCAGATTCCGCGAATCCCTCACACCCGGTGTCCAGGGATGATTGACAGGCGTCCCATTAGGCCTCTCGTGGTTGGAACCGCTGAGCTGCTTGACATTACTCTCTCCTTAGAGAAAACAGCGATCCGCTGATTAGCTTGTCTCAGCCCTTGTTCTGGAAGGAAATCTATCACGGCTGGTGTTCCCTAGTAGAATAGAATGTTGTTCTTCAGGGTCCAGGTAGGGCTTCATCCGAATGACATGGACGATATCCTTAGCTTTCCGTGATCGGGGAGAGGGGTCCACAGGCTCTACTTCATACGTAACTACTGAAAGCTTCTTGTAGGGACCGAAGTATCTCTTCAGTAGCTTTTCTGATAGTCCTACTTTTCGGATGGGAAAAAACCCACACAAGATCATCCTTCTGATAATAGACTGGAGTATGTTTCTGGTCGTATAGCCTACGGTCTTTCGCCTGTGAATGTAGAAGGCGTGATCGGGAGAGTTGACGCGCTTCCTCAGCTTTGGTCACAAGTTCTCCAACATAGTCGTCAGAGATCTCATCTGGTAGGTAGGGCAGTACGGCATTGATGTAGGTCTCGACCTCGCGGGCGTGGAAAAGAAAGAATGGGGTGTAGCCGGTCACCTTCTGTTTAGCAGTGTTGTAAGCAAAAGTTACATAGGGCAAAACTTGGTCCCAGTCCTTCTGCTCAACTCCTGTGTACATGGACAACATGTCTCCCAGAGTTTTGTTGAACCTTTCAGTCAGGCCGTTGGTCTGGGGATGATAGGCCGTTGTAAATCTGTGCACAATTCCGCACAGAGCATTGATCTCTTTTATTACTTGAGAAATGAAATTTCGGCCGCAATCTGTTATAATTTCTCTAGGAGCTCCATGCTTCAAGATGACGTCTTCAACCAGGAACTTAGCTGTTTCGATTGCTCCTCCGTCTGGGATCGCTTTCGTTATGGCATACCTTGTAATATAATCGGTGCACACAGTGATCCAACGGTTTCCATCTTTAGAAACTGGAAATCTTCCAAGGAGATCAACCCCGACCTTATAGAATGGCTTTTCTACGGGCGGTATGGATACAAGTTGTCCAGTCGTACGTCGAGGTAATTTCTTCCTTCGATGACAATCCCGACAATGGCTTACATATTGGCGAACAGTTCTATAAAGGCCAGGCCAATAGAATCGTTTCTTTACTTTGTCATACGTTCGGGCGAAACCCAAATGCCCAGCTGTAGGAGCGTCATGAAAATCTGCCATAACTGGATCATCATAAGCCAGGGTCTTCCAGTTGTGCTATAGTTTTTCTTATATAAGATGCCGTCGATGATGCTGAATTCCTTTCTAGTGTAGCCCGAGTTTAAATTATCGATTATTTTAGTTAAATCCAGGTCTTTAGTCTGCTCTATATCGACGTTGGTTAGTGACATCACAGCACTTGGTTGATCGTTGTCAAGCGGGTTCCTTGACAGACAATCGGCATCCTTATGTTTGCGCCCGCTCTTGTAGATAACGGTCACGTCAAATTCTTGCAACTTCAGCGCCCATCTTGCCAAGAGGCCAGAAGGATCTTTCTGCCCTACCAACCAACATAGAGAATGATGTTCAGTAACAACCATGAATGGTCGACTAAACAAATATGGGCGGAATTTGCTAATAGACCCGACTACAGCAAGAAATTCTTTTTCCGTTGTAGAATAGTTATTTTCAGCCTTTGTCAAGCTTTTAGATGCATAAGCTATAGGCCGCTCCTTTCCACCTTGTATTTGTAGAAGAACAGCTCCAATACCATGTTCGCTTGCATCCGTGTGTAGATGGGTATCAGCGGATTCATCAAAGTGTCCCAAGACAGGCTCTGAAATTAGAGCTATTTTAAGAACTTCAAACGCTTTCTCTTGAGCTGCATCCCAATAGAATTGCTTTTCAGTTTTCAGTAGGTCATGCAAAGAAATAGCTTTGTCGGCAAAGTTCTCAATATATCTTCGGTAATAGGAACATAATCAAAGAAAGCTTCTCAGTTCAGAGATATTCCTTGGCCTCGGAAATTTAGAGACTGCTTCAACTTTATCTGGATCTGGGTGAATTCCATTGGCGTCAACAAGGTGTCCCAAAATCTTTATCCTCCTTGATTCAAAAATACACTTTTTGTGGTTCAAGCTTAGTCCAGATTTCTGGATGCAGCTTAATACAAGTTGTAGACGACGTAGATTTTCCTCAAAGGTAGGTGCGTAAACTACGATGTCGTCCAGGTAGCAAAGGTACATGTTCCATTTAAGACTGCCCAGAACACTATCTATCATCCTTTCAAACGTTGCTGGAGCGTTGCATAGACCGAAAGGCATTACTTGGAATTCACATAGCCCATCTGGAGTGATGAAGACAGTTTTCTTCCTGTCTTTTTCGTCCATTTCAATCTGCCAATACCCGGACCGAAGATCCATCGTGGAGGAGTAACTAGAGCCAGCTAAACTGTCCAAGGCATCGTCAATGCGTGTCAGCGGGTAAACATCTTTTTTTTTGTTATCTTATTTAATCGACGGTAATCAACGCAGAATCTCCAAGTCCCATCTTTCTTTCGAACTAGAATAACTGGAGATGACCAAGGACTTTCAGAGGGCTTCACGATGTGATTTTCAATCATCTTGTTCACTTCATCTTGAATTAATCGTCGTTCACTTGGTGTTACTCTATAGGGCCGCTGTTTGATAGGAGAGTGGTCTCCTGTGTTTATCTTGTGCTTCACAGTACTGTTGGGCTTAATAGGAGTACTCCTAAAGTCAAATATGTCAATAAACTCGTCAAGGCATGAAACAAGCTGTAACCTTTGAATTTCAGACAGCCCTGGATCTAGAGTAAGGATTATCTTCTGTGACCATTCACGTGACTTTAGCTGCGTTTCTTGTAACTTATCGCTGGATTCAATAAGACTGCAGATTTTCCCATTCTCATAACTTTCCATGGTGCACATATTCATTCCTGATGGAATCAGTTGCGGCCAAGACGCTCCATTCGCCACCCAAATGCTACCTCGGCCGTGTCGGAATGTAACCAATGAGTTTGGTATAAGAACTTCCTTTCTTAATAATAAGTCCTTAGAAGTTGAGACTAAAACATCTCTAACACCACATATTTTTTCGTTTATCACACTGATCTTTATTGATTTAGGCGAGATGACGAAGTCGTCGGAAGCAAACAATCTCTGGTTTTCCTCCTCTCGAGATTCCAGGACGGAGGTTTCCCCGAGATGGAGTTCATTTCTGCCACAATCAATGACGGCCTCGGTGGCCTTGAAGAAGTCCCATCCAAATATGATGTCATGGCTGCATTCCACCATAAAATGGAATTCAAATGAGATATTCAGACCATTAACCTCTATGTTCAGGACACATTTTCCTGTGGTCTCTATTAAATTTTTGTTTGCGGCTTTAAGATGGGACCTGGTTCTTTGAAGAGAGGTGTCTTTAGTTCGCGTCGAAATTTGTCTGAAATAACAGAAAAGTCGGCTCCTGAATCCACCAATGCTTCAATTTTGCGTCCATTTATTTCGAAAATAACAAAATTTTCTTTTAATTTAGCGGCGATACACCCTGGAGGATTTTCCTCAATGGCGACCTCACCCCCGTTAGAAGCCGCTCCACTTAGGTTTTCACATTCTGAGGCTTGGGAGAACGGCTGAAACGACGGGCTGGCGACTGGGATTGTCTTCGGGCTGGCGACCTTGCGCGGCTTGGATGTGGGGAAGAGCTCCGGTAGAAGTACGTCGAGGTTTGGGGCGTTACATAGTCGTTGTCGGCGTCATATCTCGGGGGTCGACTCGAAAATCCAACATTTCTTCCTTCTCCGCCATTCCTTGTCCTGGCTTCAGCGAAGACCTGCCGTCGTTCCCTACAATAACGGACGACATGTCCGGGTCGTCCACAGTGGAAGCAGATAAGTTTGTCGTCGTAGGTTCTCCAATGTTCCGTCTTCCTGGGTTTGGTTGGTCGGTCGATATTATAATAGGGCGTTCGTGGTTGTTGTTGTACCACGTTGACTTGTGGTCTGGTAGGTTGTAGAGCACGGCTGACCTCTTCCCTCACAGTCTGTTCCAGGGCGTTCACCTCTCGGAACGGATTGATCACTTCAGGTGCTGAGAAAACCTTTTGTATCTCTTCTCTAACGATGCGGCGAATTAAGCCGGACAAGTCGTCTGAGTCGTCAACACACGAAATGGGCATTACGTTGACAACCTGGCGAATTTCGTACGGCCGATCCTGCGCTGCTTGACGGTTGTCAGATGACGGCATTACTTCAGGATCTCATCTACCGTCTGTATGTCTTTCGCCACCAATACCTGGTATGTGTCCTCCGAAATTCCCTTTATAATGTGAGCAACAATCTCACCTTCTTTCTTGCGAGGGTTCACCTGGTGGCAGAGACTAAGAATCTCCTGGATGTATGACTCGCTGGATTCCTCGGCCTTCTGTGCTCTTGACTTCAGAACTTCCTCGGCGCGTCGAGCAGAATCCTCCTGCAGTCCGAACACACCGCGGGATGCGTCTTCAAAGCTTCTCCAAGAGTTGAGTTCCGTTCAAGTAAAATACTACTTTGGCAAGCTTCATGGTCTCGTCCCATCTTTTGTACTTCGACACTCTCTCGTACTCTTTCAACCACTGTCCATGTTTATATTTCCATCACCAGAAAAGGTAGAAGGATCTCGTTGGCGCTGACAAGGGAGGTAGGATCCGTTAACAGTAGGTCTGTCGTCGTCTTCCATTCCTATTCGTTGTGGCAAAGGTTGAATAATTGGTTCACGTCCATGTAGACGTCGACTTCTTCGAAGTTCCGTCACGCTACCCAGCGTCTCCGCCAAAATATGTTGCGGAGATAAATAAAGCAAGGGCAAATTTGGGAATAAATAATTTGTTATAAGGGGTATTTATAGGGAGAGAGAGGGAGTACAACACACCCCAAGTTAAAAGATAATCCTAATGAGGGACGTCAGCTCCCCCCACCGACCAGATTCCGCGAATCCCTCACACCCGGTGTCCAGGGATGATTGACAGGCGTCCCATGGGACCTCTCGTGGTTGGAACCGCTGAGCCGCTTGACAATATATTGCGTGTTATTTTATTATCCATTATATATTACTTTTTCATTCGTGTATAAAGTAACCTTTCGTTTCAGAATCAGTTCTGTATGGTAAAACCTTCTAGCTTAAAATAATGTATCAATATTGAGGGCCTTTCAAGATGTGATAAACTTGTTATTTCAACACATAAGGTTTAAATTTGATTTCTATAAAATATTTTTAATATGCCCTCAATGCTTTCCTTCAACCTTTCTAGGTAAAATAATCTAGCTCTCATTGTGGTAAAGAAACCCAGGACTCGAGACACCTACTATTGGAATGCCATCACTTCTTTAGCGCTAGACAAAAGACAGTTAATAATGTTGTGGATCAATATTGTAGCGTAGAAATCAAGTCTTGAAATATCCTAAGATGTAAAAGTATTTATTGATGACGTCACAGCGACGAGTCGACAATTATTAACAAGTCAGCCCAACTATATATATCCAGAGAATCTTAAGCAAGTAAGCAAAGAAATATTTTAAGATGATTTCACAAAAACAGATTAATATATATTTTTATAATCTGTTGAATATATTTTCATTGAATAATATTAAATTAAATAATAAAATATTTCTTCGCCACATAGCCTCCTCCTATAAAGAGCATCGACCCGATGCTCAGAAGGAGACTTACATCCTCAGTCTCAAGGCTCGAGAACGGGTGATAGGGCCTGAGATCTCTTCGCGGGTCTGTGGTTGTTGTGTTCGTTCAGTGGGGATGTCTTCTTCCTGGAAGTCTGTCGAGTCATCTTCTGGGTCCTCTTCTAGCTGGTCCTCCTGGTCCTCTGGGTTTAAATAAGGTTTCATCCTACCAATGTGAACTAAATCTTTTGTTTTACGACGACCTTGCTGGTTTCCGAATGTTTCAACTTCATAGGTCACATCAGATATTTTTCGGGTTACTTTGTATGGGCCGAAGTAACGTCTCATTAGTTTTTCCGAATATCCCACTTTACGCACAGGAATAAAGATCCATACAAGATCTCCAGGCTGATAAATTATATTTCTGTGATGGGCGTCATAGCGATGTTTATTGCTACCTTGAGATCTCATGGAGTGGATACGTGCCAGTTTTCGTGCTTCTTCGGCTCTTGCCCCTAGAGTTTGGATGAAATCGTCGTCTTCTGGCAATAACTTGGGGAATAACACGTCAAGTGGAGTCTCGGCTTCACGCCCGTGTACAAGGAAAAATGGGGTGAACCCAGTAGACTCTTGTTTTGCTGTGTTGTATGCAAATGTAACGAATGGAAGAATCCTGTCCCAATCTTTATGGTTGACATCTACATACATGGACAGCATGTCTGCTATGGTCTTATTCAACCTCTCCGTGAGTCCGTTTGTCTGGGGGTGATAGGCGGTCGTCTTCCGATGGGTTATTCTGCACTGGTTGTTCAGATCACTTATCATTGAAGATGTGAAGTTCCTTCCTCTATCCGTGATTAATTCCCTCGGCGCGCCGTGCTTTAAGATGACATCTTCAATGAAGAATTTGGCGACTTCCATGGATTCACTTGTGGGTAGAGCTTTAGTTATCGCATATTTTGTTAGGTAGTCCGTACATACAATAATCCAACGGTTGCCACCTTCTGATGTTGGAAATCTCCCCAGGAGATCCATTCCTACCTTTTCAAAGGCAACTTCAGGAACAGGTATTGGCTGTAAGTGCCCTGAGGGGAGTTGGGGCTGATGTTTACGCCTCTGACAATCTGAACAATGTGCCACATACCTTCTAACTGTTCTATACATTCCGGGCCAGTAATACTTTTTTCTTATTCGGTCATAGGTTTTAGTAAATCCGAGGTGACCAGCCGTGGGTGAATCATGGAAATTTTTCAGTAATTCCTGCCTTAAATGGCGTGGAACCACCAAAAGCCATGGTTTCCCCATTGGATCATAATTTTTTCTGTAGAGCGTGTTATCGATTTTTACAAAGGAATTATTAGGAGAACTTTGTAATTTGTCAGCGATTTTTCTAATAGCTTGATCATTCATCTGCTCTTCGCTAAAGTTCTGCAAAGTCACTATGCTTGGAATATCTTCCTCCATATCTTCACTGTATTCTAATGGACTTCTTGATAAGCAGTCTGCGTCCTGATGTTTCCTTCCGCTCTTATACACGACAGTGACGTCAAACTCTTGCAGCCGAAGTGCCCATCTTGCTAACCTCCCACATGGGTCTTTGAGGTTGGTCAGCCAGCACAAAGAGTGGTGGTCTGTAACAATAGTGAACGGCTGTCCAAAGACATATGGTCGGAATTTATTGATAGCCCAAATGATGGCAAGGCATTCCCTTTCTGTGGTTGAATAATTTTTTTCTGCCTTATTTAAGGTTCTGGATGCATAAGCAATGGCTCTTTCCTTTCCCTTTTGTATCTGCACTAATACTGCTCCTATTCCGTAGTTGCTTGCGTCAGTGTGTATTTCGGTTGGGGATGAGTAATCAAAATGTCCAAGAGCGGGTTCGGAAATTAACGCTGACTTGAGAGCTTCAAATGCATTTTGCTCTTCCTGGTTCCAATTAAATGCTGAGTCTTTCTTCAAAAGGTTATTCAAGGGTTGGGCTACGTGGGCATAATTGGGTATGAAGCGGCGGTAGTAGGATGAAAGGCCAAGAAAACTTCTAACTTCCTTCAATGACCTTGGCGTAGCGAAGTCGCGGACTGCTCGAATCTTTTCTTGGTCGGGACGAATTCCATTTTCACTCACCTCATGTCCAAGAACTGTGATGGTTTTTGCACCAAACTTGCATTTCTTGGAATTGAGACATAATCCGGCTTTCTTAAGGCAATTTAATACAAGTTGAAGGCGTCTTAGGTGTTCTTCAAAGCCATCTGAAAAAACGATGATGTCATCGAGGTAACACAAGCAAATGGTCCACTTAAGACCCTTCAGAAGATTATCTATCATTCGTTCGAAGGTAGCTGGAGCATTACATAACCCAAATGGCATTACTTTGAACTCGTACAGTCCATCTGGAGTTATGAATGCTGTCTTCTCACGGTCCGATTCTTCTACGTCGATTTGCCAGTACCCTGATTGGAGGTCCATGGAAGAATAAAATCTAGCTCCCCGTAAGCAGTCTAAAGTGTCGTCGATCCTTGGGAGAGGGTAGACATACTTTTTTGTTATTTTGTTAAGGCGGCGGTAATCGACGCAGAATCTCCAGCTTCCATCCTTTTTTCTTATCAATACTACAGGCGAGGCCCACGGACTTTCAGAGGGCTGAATGATGTCAAGTTTTTCCATCTTGTTTACCTCATCCTGAATAATTTGGCGTTCTCTTGGTGCAACTCGGTATGGTCTTTGTTTGGTCGGTAGGTGGTCTCCAGTGTTAATTCGGTGTTTAACATTGACGTCCTTGAATTGTTTTCTTTTACTAAATTCGAAAATATCCGTATAGTTTTTTAACAAATTTTTTAATTTTTCTTTTTGAGATTCATCAAGTGAATCATCTATAAAAAATTCCGAGATTTTTGGGTCTTCAGAATGTTCCGCCTCTGTTTCAACTTGGTTACAATCAGCTAGAGTACATAATTGACTATCTTCGATGACAGCACTATCGGCTACATGCATCCCTTGTGGGATTAGTTTCGGATATGGACTCCAATTCACCACCCAAAGTTTACCTCGGTTATTGGTAAGTGAAATGACAGAGGAGGGAGCCGTTAGTTCTCTTTCCAGCAATAGCTCTTTTCGACATTCTGCCACCACAATTGCGTCATTAAGAATGTCACGACTTGCTACTTCTATTAACTGAATAGAGGCGGGTTCGATTCTATATTCCAATTCCGAGTAGAGAGGTGAGCTGTTCTTAGGGGTATCCTCAAAAAGACATTTTTCTAAGAAGAGTGTGTCGTCAGCTGAATCAATTATCGCCCTAGATAACTTCAAAAAGTTCCAACCAAGAATAACTTCGTGACTACAGTCTTCCATAACGACAAATTCAAAGCTTTCCTGTAGTCCATTCAAGTCCAGTTTCAGTGTGCAGCGTCCTTTTGGTCTTACAATTTTACCGTTGGCTACTCGTAATGTGACGTCAGTTTCGGCAAACATTATTTTTCTTAGTTTGAGTCTGAACCTCTCAGAAATGACAGAATATGAGGCTCCTGAGTCGACGAGGGCACGCGTCATTTTTCCTTCTATTTTAATGTCTATGTAATTTTCTTTTAATTCTAATGTGGTCGACAAGGGAGGATTTATAAATTTTGCGGCCTTACCTCCAAAATAGGACGCATCTTCTAGTTTTCCTGACGGGAACGGCGAGGCGACTGGCTGGGTCTTCTATCAGGAGACGAATATTGTCCTTTTCGGCCAGTGTAAGGAGAGGGGCTTCGGTAACGGCGTCTATTTTCTCTTGGCAGGTCGTCGTTGGGCTCTTGGCTGCTCCGAGAATTATAGAATGTTCTAGGCTCTAGCCTATCTCTCTGCTTGTAATTCCAAGTTTGTTCTCCTTCATATTCTCTCCTCTTGTCACGGCAGTAGCGCACGACGTGGCCAGGGCGTCCGCAGTGGAAACAGATTGGCTTACCTTCCGTGGTTCGCCATTCGTTGGTATCGCGTCTTCCGTTTACTTGTTTTGGCTGCTGCGGTCTTATCGTTTGGGCCACATATCTATTATTATAAAACTCTCGGGGTTTTTCCTTCTGTGGGGAACTTCTCCTATGCTTTGAGATTGGCGCCAGGGTTCTTCCAATCTCCTCCTTTACCATATCTTCGATGGTAGAAATTTTTGGTTCCTCTCGAGTAGAGCCTAATGCCCGCTGTACCTCCTCACGAACAATTTGCCTGATCATAGATGACAGATCTGCCCTGTCATCATGATCACTGAGAGATGCCACATTTGGTAGTCGCTCGTATTTGGTAGGGGTCACTCGCTTACAGTGTATGCTTTCAATGCGGCGACATTCGGTGACGAATTGCTCAGTGTTATGCACATCCCTTGGGATAAGTGCCTGGTAGAGCTCCTCAGCTATCCCTTTCATCAGATGGGATATTTTATCTTCCTCATTCATTTGTGGATCTACCTCTTTGCAAAGGCGCAGGACGTCTTGGATGTAATATTCGGTGCTTTCTCCTTTTAATTGTGCGCGAGTTTTGAGTATTTTCTCAGCTCGCAGTCTTGAGCTTTCATTTTTTCCAAATACATTTTCTAATTGTGACATGAACTCCGTCCATGTCTGGATGCTTTCCTCGTTGTTTTCATACCATTTGAGAGCAGTGCCAGTAAGATAGAAATAAACGTTAGCGAGACAAAGGGTTTCATCCCATTGGTTGTGCTTCGCCACACGTTCATACCCTTTTAACCAGCTACGGGGATCTTCAACACCCTCACCAGAGAACATTGAGGGGTTTCTAGGTAGATGTTGGACAAAAAATGAACCCACCTGAGTAGTTGCTTCTTTCTTGATGTTCATGGTTTTTTCTTCTTGCTCAACCGAGTCAATTTTCCGTTTTTTTCTGAATGGGTATCGATCCAGCTTCTTCACCAGTTGTAGCGTAGAAATCAAGTCTTGAAATATCCTAAGATGTAAAAGTATTTATTGATGACGTCACAGCGACGAGTCGACAATTATTAACAAGTCAGCCCAACTATATATATCCAGAGAATCTTAAGCAAGTAAGCAAAGAAATATTTTAAGATGATTTCACAAAAACAGATTAATATATATTTTTATAATCTGTTGAATATATTTTCATTGAATAATATTAAATTAAATAATAAAATATTTCTTCGCCACAATATGAATATTTAAATACCAGATAGAATTGTCACAAATTTAACTATTTTTGTAAATATATTTATGATTACCTTTATAATCTAAACGGTTATTGTTTCTATTTTTTATTTAATTATTTTTCTTGTATAATATATTTATAACTCTTTTATAAAAAATGTAAATCATCGCAATTATCCCTAGCCGGGATATCGCGCTTTTTGTGTTGAAATAAATAAATAAATAAATAGGTAAAATGTTCTCTAAATATAATTCTAAATTACACACGAGGTAATCTGCAAGGAGTCTAATTTCTTTTATCCTTTTTTTCAAATTAAATTATATACATTTTTAAAAGTAGCTTATTTTTAAAGGTGTGACAGAACTTTTGAAACTTTATGAATTCAAAATTTGAAGAATATATCATTTATATAAATATCTTTATAAATATATTTGATGTCAAAGTGCACATATAATAATTTATTGTAATTTTGATTGTATGCATAAAGGCAATCCAATTTATTGTAAGTACACTACAAGTATTTGAATAAAAAAGAAAACTTGTGATCTCATGTTTAATATTTTATACACCTATGTGAATAAATATACAAGTATATACTTGTTTAATAGTATTAGTAACGCATAATATTGGTGGTGGTGTCTTGTCCAGAAAGTGAATATGCTTGTATATTGCTGCATCTCGACTCATTTTGCCCAGATAATATTTTATGATTTAATAAACATTATAAATTCAATTGATAATAATTATTTTTTTTTAAAATATGTTCTTATGAAATATATTTATTGTGTGTCTGTCTGTGGTACACATACTTTTGAATTTTTTAATAAAACAATATTAGAGTATATTTTTGATGTTCATATATGCAAATATTAACACCGTCTGAACTAGTTTCATATTTTCTTTGAAGACAATAAAATTCCGTTTATCATTACTTTTCACAATTCATCCTTTCATACTTCATCCCTAAGGTTAGAAAAAATCGTTATTTCTTCTTAAAAATAAATTTCGATTTTTCATTTAAAAGAAACACATGCGGGATAATTTTCAAATGTCGTTTTACAAACATAAGCCGCATTATATTGTATTATAAAGTTGAAATGGGATAATATAAAGTATCAATATTGGATTATTATATTAATGAATATATATAGATTAAAATTATCGACGGGAGGATAATGATGAATAAAATAAGAGGTCGATACTCTCCTGACAAAACCGATGTCAAAACTAGATGCCATTTATTGACTGTTGTCATAAACTAGTGTCCTTGTGTCGTTGACACTACAACACCAGCTTTGGCAAATTGGAGATCATAGTTTCGGACTATGTCCCTCTTCTGTCTATATCGGGGTTTATTATATGAGAACTACAAGAAAAGATAAATAAAATGATATCTTCTTCAAACAAATGCCACATTTCTGGAGATGAGTTTCTTTATCTTTATTAAATGTATTCTTGAGCTTTGTGTATCTCTGTCCTTCTAGAGGAATACATAAAAATATATAAACGCCGTTGAGATGCTAACTGATTCATGCTAACATATTCATGAATATATATATAAATCAATTAGAGAATTTTTTATAACGGTGTTTATATATTTCATGTACTCTTGTAGAAGGGCAGATATGCCCAGATTCACGAGAATACGTTCAATAAAGATAAATAAACACATCTCCAGAAACCTGTTGAATTTGTTTGATTAATATCCAGGAGATTTATATCAATTGAAAATGAAATCTTTACAATCCGCCAAAGCGGTAATTTTCTGGAAAATTGGCTAAGAAAAATCGAAGGCCAAAATATAGATTAAATATTAACGGCAGGTTTATTATTAATAAAAACAGAGATCGCTTCTCTCGACATATTAGACGTCAAAACTACAAGCTATGGACACTTCTCAATTTTCCAAAACTGGTAATGTAAACTTAGTCACCCGAGGCCGCTAGTGTTTAGGGCGAATGTCAATAGATGGCGTCTAGATTTGACGCCTATATTTTCGTAAATGGCGACCTTTATTTATTAATTTTTAATATGTAATACCTATGATTTCGTACATAAAAATACACGCCTATTAAAAAAATTCTATATACAATATGTTTTAAATAAAATATCACCTATTCCATCAGAATCGAGTAAAGGCTATGTATCCATTATATTCCGTCTATGAGAGAGAGAAAGAAAATAAGTGGGTTTAGGAAATATTTGGGATTGACACCAGTTATTTCAAATTCTGAGCGCTCGCATAGAAGCCATATGTTCAGTCTAATGAACCTCGTCATTTCAGGACCAGTTCATTATATCAACACTATATTCATTAATTCTTCAGAATTTTTCAATGATGAGGTCAGCTGGCAAAGTTGTCTGGTCAATTCTTCGGCCGATATATATTCTTCAAGGAGAATAATGATGCATAAGATAAAAAGCACACATTTCTTCAATATAATCGAGAAAATAATTATCTATGCCGAAATATATTGTCAAAAATATTGATTATCCATGAAGGAATAAAACGATAAGACAAAATCTATATTTATAAGAAAGAGGTGCATAGTATACGAGTAAGAGAGAAAATATTTTTAAAAATGCAAAAATGTTGGAATTGACACCACAAGAATGTGTAAAAGCTTATATCGTGAAGCGACTTTCTCTTAATTAAAAATCAATTATATCATTAGTTGTTTATAAAAAAAAAAAATATGCAATTGCAAAAAAGATGAATTCATGCCAAATCTGTTTATATGTAAAATATATCACGGCAGAAACGTAATCTCCAGGTATAATTATTCATCCTATAGAGTTCTTGAGGCCGAAATCTCATGTAACTAAAATGTGCAATCGATGGACTCAGGAGGGCCATACAGAATACAGACATTTTGTTTGAATACATTTTCAGGATCGAACTGTCATATCAGAATGACTCAGGAAGTTAGGTTGTGTTCCGTTCAGAAGTGTCAATAAGGTCAGTGCGAGGCGACCAATGCAATACAATGAGTTGTCAGCACGGCGAACATTGCTAAGGTTTACCTTGACAGAATCTCCAACAGTCGTGCTTTGGACAACTAACAAGGGCACATGATGCATAACCTCTCAACCTATCCATTTGTTCACTGCTTCAAAAAAAAAAAAAAAGAAAAGGTCGTGATTCTATTTTTGAACATATAATTACTCAATGGAAGGGAATCTTCTTTGTCGTCAATTATTTGTAATTTTAGTTATTAAAAAGAAGAGATCATTTAGAAAATTCAAGTAAGTATAGGGTTGGCCCAAATGTTTTGGAAGACGTCTTATATTGTTGAGTCATGTTTCAATCTTAAGCTTGAATCCAGACATGTGATGATATGGAGAGCATATTGTACAAAATATAAACAATCCTTACACTCTCTCTATCTCTATAATAATGTATCATCATTATGAAAAGGCGTTTGCCCTAAACGTGGTAGTACAAGTAACCCTAACTGTATCAGATATTGGGCCTGTATGCCAAGCTATTCTGTAATATATTTGGTTCATAATTTAATATAATATATATATATTATAGGCCACACAGGGTTAAGAATTTTAACCACTTCTTTGAAGGCGAGGAAATTCGTTTATATCCAGTTCTGAATCTCATTAAGACTGTTTGGATCTTTAGGGATCCTAATTGAAAGACACCCTCTCTACCTCCTAGAACTCTGAAGTGACTAAAACTGCCCTTTACCTCAAACATAATTTATCTACCTCTAGCCACCTCATCAAGAGTTTTGCTGATAAAATTAAATAAATAATTAATATAATATATATATATATATAAATATTTATATATTAGGTAAATGTTGTTTATATATTTTAATTGATTAATTATTTCCACAGAGTGTGTGAGATCACAAGTAAATAGGCGCTAACCAAAAGAGAAAAAATCCTTTGTTTAATATCAGTTTATCTTTTTATTTGTTTTCTCTCTTGTAAATCACAATAAATATAATGTTTAATTTATATTCTTGGAATTAGTTCCATTAAAATAGCCTAAGCAAAGGCAACAGTAAAACTTTATAAAAGCTTATTGCTGGCTTTTGTTCTAGATACGTTCGTTGAACAAGATAATGCTCAAATTTCTAATATACTTCCTATCATGCAAAGGTTTTGTATTTTATATACCATTTCAATCCTTTAAATTTTGTACAAATAAATAAATAAATATATATATGAAATAATTAGAGATGATGATCCTGTCGACTCATGTAATGAGATGAGAATTCCAGTAGCTTTTTTAGAGATCCTGTCGACTACTGAAATAATGTTGAAGTTTGGTTGTTGTCGACTTGTAGTATCCTGTCGACTACTGAAATAAGTTGATCTTGTCGACTAGCTGTAATACGTTGTTGAGTTTGATGTCGACTACTGAAATAATGTTGAAGTCCTGGTAGCTCTTGTTGTACTGTGTTGACCGAGAGGAACAGTCAGGATGTAGAGTTTTCCAGTACCTCTCTGCACCTTGGAAGACCTTTAAAAGTTCTCACAAAATACAGGCAGTCGTGGTCGAGGCAGAGTGGAAAGCTGGGGATATCCACACAAAAAACGAAGACACAGTTGCACTAAGAAAGTTCCGTAACAGATAAAAGTTGAGCTAGTAGCGCAAGATGGAGATAGACGAGTTCTTCCTAACTACATGTTGGATGAGATCGACATAACATACGACCGACGCGGCTTGCACTAAGGGTTAACTAAACTCAACTGAACTGAACTGTCAAGTCACTGTAAGGTGATGTATTTATAGGTTAAAGACGGCGCGACCTTATGTGACAGGGGCGTTTCTGAGAAAAGGGGGGCCTTGGCATGTCCAGGTGTGAGAGGGGTCTCTGCATTCCACCACATGTGACAGTGTGGGTGGCCTTGTTTGTGGGAATTGTAAATCGACCTGATTTATGACTTCCATCTTTAGACTCTGTTGTTTTGGCAATACTATATGTTCGATCTCTGCCCCAGCTCAACTCTTAAATCTATTACAGATTTTATTTATTTATCCACTTTGTACAAATTACATTACATAGGGTGATGTAAATACACAGATTAATCATGCGCATAATTATTTATAGATGTGTTTCTATATACAACATGACAATCTTGTTATAAGTTATCTACACAATATGAGGTTGTTGTTTTAAATGACCATATATATGTATGTAAGATATGTCAATATATACTATATATATTCATATGTATCATAAATATAAAGGTTTAACAGCCACAACGCGCAAGTTTGGCCATTATATAATACAAAACAAAGCAAAGATATTCATTGAGAGTTCGCCACACCTAAGACCGGACAAGGATCTCTGTTTATAGAAGTCATTAGTCTCTTTTTTTTTGTTTTACCTCGGTACATTGGGACAACTTCCACTCGTTTCACACCCCTTCGACGCATTGTCTATTGTTACCATAGCCGGATTTTCAAAATATGGCAGTTCGAAAAATTACCTCCATGTGACGACCACCTAAGCCGTTAGAACTTTCCCTCTAAGTTAACCAGCACACTTACATATTTACCGTGTTTGAAATTGTTAATGTAGAGCATTACACCCAAATTCCTCTTTTTGGACAAAGCACCTGTGTTTACCTCAACCAAGTTAAGAAGCTATTTAATAAATCAACCCGCAGGTAAATGGTCTCTGTGAGCATCTAAATACGACACACTTACAGGCAAACTTAAAATCCTCTATCTTGAAAATCTTAAATTATCTTGGAATAAATTAATAAAACCCATAACAGATCAATATTATTAAACACCCCATACAATCACTGGATTCCCCCCCCTTCGTTTCTTATTGATAATATAATTCCAACAGAGTTAGGTTTTCACTTCAATCCCTATCCCCCTGTCGAAGAAGCTAGGACAATAACCATTAAACGCACACCCGATAGGCACGCTGAAGAAAAAATAAAATACGACAGCAAAGCTAGAACGCCTCAATTTGAAATCAGAGATTTAGTTTTAGTAAAGGCCTACAAACATCCGAACAGCGATAAATTAGTTACCTACTTCACAGGTCCATATACTATATTAGAAATAATTTCTCCCAACGATGTTCGTATATATAGAGCCAACCAGCCCTTAAACAGAGACAACGACACAATACATGTGAACAAATTAAAATATTACACTGAAGAGGTCCTTTATATCTCACCACCCCAAAAACCTCCTTCCAAATCAGAATATTAGAAAACCCACCAACATATCTCCGTTAAACCACTTCCCTCCAGACCTTTTCAAGGACTCAACTAAGCTCCATATTCCTCCCAGATCTAGTGAACCGTTCCTACATTTACACTGGATATTTTTAATGATTTGTAGTCGGTCATCTGATACCACAAAGCCCCTACTAGCAGAATCGGACACACCCTCCCCCGCCCCGCGTGTCTATTTGTTATACTTCCTCTTACATCCCACTTGATTCAGCTTAGGCAGTTAATCCAATGAATTATACAATTTAAATTTCTTTAGATAACTTATTAACTATTTTTCTTGAAAATAACCACACGGTGATGGTCAATCACTAAACATAATTACTTGCCCTACTTTCACCAAGGTCGCCAATGCTATTATAGTATCCTGCCCAACTTACACCAACATTACATAACAACACACACCATGTCAATCACCAACATTGATACCTCTACGTCAAAGTTAGGCTATATTCACTCAGGAAAGTTTTGGCTTAAACATTAACTGTTATATTTTCCCCTGATTTATATACTTTTATATTTTCAATATTATTCCGTTTTTAATATTATATTATTTTTCTATTTTCAATATATCTCTCATTCTAACTACTCACACATATTTTTTAATATTTTACATGTATATTAATCACTTCATAGAAATTTATCGCGAGTTTTATGCTTGAACTATTGTGTTTTATTTTTATATGAAAACAATCATGCCAATACTTTTATTTTAATATTTGATGTTTATAATCATTTTAACAAATTATTAATTATCAATATTAAACTTTATTCATCAAATATTTGATTTGAATATATTCAAATTTTAATTTAGGAAATTACATCGACACCTTATCTCATTTCATCATATCATATCTTCCCAGAGAGATCGTTACTATACACTAAAATTATTTGATTTCACTTTGTGGAATCTCACCTATGCAGGCTATTTCGCAGTACCTTCCCAACAGTTCGAGAATCAACGCTGATTTTCCATTTTCTCAAATTCTCGAATTCGGTTGATTCATCTTTTTTTCACCTCACCTTAACCACTGTTCATCGCGGCCAAATCTTTTGATTTTTTTAGGCGACAGAACGACTCTTTCACTTCATCTTTTCCTTACTCTCTTTCTCGACCAAAGCTTTAACCTCCCATTTCCAAATCCGTTTGATAGGATAACCGATATGGAATACCTTCAGCATACTGCATATGAATCAATGCCTAAGATCATATAACGTCGCATTTCATGGCAGTACCAGAACAAGTCTATCATGTGTCCACACATCCAGTTTCCAATTAGTTCACTCCACAAGTCAATGTACTTTCTTATATTTATCGCAATATTCAATGCTCTATATAACCAGCCAAATTATTTTTATCTCTACCTTTTCATTTTGAATCTTTTTAAATTCATTTTTACATTTTTTGTTGTTGTAGTGTCCAATGAAGAGCCTCAGATTTCCCGTGCATCTCTATCACAGCAGTCGCAATGTCCACTATCTTGCTCTTCATTGGAAAATGGGTTCCGTTGCCAAGATAGTCACCTTGGAAACGGACCAAATTTGGTCAAATATTCCAAGTGTCCAGGGAATTTTACATTTGGCTTAACATTAATATTATTTTTATTTTTCAGTATATCTTCTATTCATTATTATAAGTTAAAACAAAGCATACTCGACATTATTATTCTACAACGCTATATATTACTTGTAACCATCCAAACAAACCATATTTTTACAAATTATTCTCCTTATTACATACAATAATCTAATTTTCACCACCTGGAACATAAATCCTAGTAATATAGGCCAATATACACTATATTTTCATATATATGATAATTATAAAATTTAACAGCACCAAAATATAGACACAATTCAACGCGCCAGTTTGACCAATATAAAACAATAATATTTTATTGTAAGACCGCCGAACCCAACACCGGAAAAGGGTCTCCGATTATAGAAGTCGTTAGGTTTTTGGTTTACCTCCGCCTCCCGACCGACAAATGGTAAGTTCAACTTTCCCTCTCATGTATATCAGACCCACTACCGGATCTTGTCCAAGTCTTCGGCGCTGGCCTCTCTTCTAGGTGAAGTCCAACCTGCCTCGTCCTTTTGTGTTACCCATCGACGCCTGAAACCACTTTGAGCACGGAACCCATGACTGCATATTCTTGTGATACCACATCTATTAGCCGAAAGGATTATCTGCATACCACAACATATACATAACATAAAGTTGCAGGAGGATAAATTTATCTACCAAACGAAGAACCTCTCCCTTTAATTGCGCATTAGAACGATGTATTATACCACAACACCAGTTTAAGCAAATTCAGACAAAAAGCCGACCTCTGATATTTGCCATTAATTAAAGATATCGAGGAAAGATATTATCTTCATTTAAATTCAGCTTTCGTAAACGCATTTTGAAC
Source organism: Cordylochernes scorpioides (assembly GCA_030710605.1). NCBI lineage: Eukaryota > Metazoa > Arthropoda > Arachnida > Pseudoscorpiones > Chernetidae > Cordylochernes > Cordylochernes scorpioides. The sequence continues at coordinate 30,947,364 of CP092876.1, forward strand.
ATTGTGGAATGCACAGATTCTCTCGTTGGTTAATTCTAAATAAAATTGTGGAAAGCGTTTAAAAATTACAAATATTCCATCACAATGAGTTTCTTTTTATTTAAACTTGCAATCTTTCAAGAGATAATCGCTCTTCAACGGGCTCAATTGAAACAATTAACTATTTTACAATAAATATATACTCTAGGCACGTGTATTTTTTAAATATATATTGTAAGCAATAGTAAATAGTTTTAATTAACCCTGTTGAAGAGCGATTATCACTTGAAAGTTCGAAAGTCAAAATAAAAAGAAACTCATTGTGAGAAATATATTAGTAGTGTTTAATGAATGTTTCCTGCCCAGAAGTCCCATTCCTCCTCTGCATGGCGGGCTGAGGAAGCAGCACAAATAAGGGACTGCCCTGTAGGATGAAGTACGGTGTCGTGAGCCCCGAGCCGCTACGGTAACCGTGAACAGGGAACTCTGAAACATGGCTGACTAACGGGCCAATGGCACCTCCCTTTCCATTGATTGTTTAAGAATTAACTCTATTTGTTGTCATGGTGAATATTTTGTCGTGCCCTTTATTATAAAATAAAAAATTCACACCAAGCACTAAATATTTTTTTTACGATATAAATGTTTATATATACTACTAAATATTTTTATTATTAATTCAATAATCTTTGTCGTATGTTTTGAAATAAGGGAGCAACTTGGTAATTGTGTTTACTCATATAATTGTGGGGTGATTGACAGAAACTCTAATTTATTATTTATACCAAAACATCCTGCAAATTTCTAAATTGATTATAATATAATTACGTAAAATTTTGAATATCTTGCTATGTAATAGAAAGATATACCTATATTTATTATATTTTAAGAATTGTTATAATTTAGGATGTGATTAGATATAGATAGAGATATGATTATAGTGTCTTTTGTCATAATATCGATCCGAAAAAATATTGCAATCGCTATGGAAAATTATTAACTTGTATAATAAATACTAATCATGTTAAAAAATCAATAAGCTTGAGGGATGAATATCTTTAGCAAATAAATTTATTTCAAGCTTTCGGGCTCAATTTTCCTCGGGCAGTAATTTTCCTGTCGAAGGGCGGTTGAGCCCGAAAGCTTGAAATAAATTTATTTGCTAAAGATACTCATCCCTCAAGCTTATTGATTTTTTAACATTCTATTGAGGGATTAGCCTATTAAATACTAATCATATCTCTGTATATATATATATAATGTTATGATGCATCAGCGCGCCATCTGTTATAAAAAATCGAAACTATTATACAGATCTGTACATACTGAAAAAGGCATCTCCTTATCGTGCAACTGAAGTTGCTGATGGCTTGCGCCATCTATCGTAATAAATATCAACTATTCTCGTTGTAACTTTCAGTTGCACGATGAGGATTTTCCTTTTTTTCCACAATTTATGCACCTTATCCCAGTACAATATTACATTTGTACTATTTCTTCATATTATTGATACGTATGATTCTTATTAAATATTAAACAATTTCTACTTCCTTTACAGGCTCTCCCATTAATTTTTATTGCAGTAAGGGCAGTAGAAAGAAATTGTTTCATTTTAAAAAAAGAATCATACGCGTCTATAATAGTTTCGAATATATAGAATAATTTGCAGTAACACATGAAAACTCCGAGGATAAGTTTCTTTATTTCATAAATGATATCTCGAGCTTTCGGGTATCGTAGACCCTTCGACAGGAGTGTATAAGACGAAATGAATCATAGTTTTTAGCTATTATTTATATATGGTATGTTATTTACATATTTTAAAATGTGCAAAAACTATGATTCATTTCGTCTTATACACTCCTGTCGAAGGGTCTACGATACCCGAAAGCTGGAGATATCATTTATGAAATAAAGAAACTTATCCTCGGAGTTTTCATGTGTTACAGCAACTTATACATCAGAGGATTCTATCTTACGATATAGAATAATTAAAATAAAAATCTTCGAGAATAAGCGCAAAAAATAATATAGAATTCGAGCCTGGATTTAATATATATGATCTTTGTTTGTGTATTTATATATAGGATTTCCCATATTTTAGAAAATATATTATGATATTTCTCATATTTAAAATTTAATAGACGTATATAATAATATCAATTTCCCGTTCGATTACAAACACTCATTTTAAACTCATACCGAATTAATAGATTAAAGAATTTAAAAATTCATCTGAAATATTTAAAGCACCAATTTCAGAATTTCGTACAAGGAAAAGAGCTCAATAACTCTATATTAGTAAATAAAATTTTATTGCCATCTATCGTTAAAATTTTACACAAATAAATTTACTGGCAATGCGTTTCTTTTAAATATCATCAAATATTATCTCTACAGACCTTACTGCAATGATATGAGTTATTGAATGAGAGGGCTTGGCTCTACCTCGGGATGGAGGCCGACGCCGAAGAGCCAGGCCTGCAGATCCAGACCTGCAGATCCAGGGGCACTTCGCAGGAGGCGAACACCTCCCGAAGCAGGGGTCGCACGGCTCGGCAACTCCAATATCTGTAGGTCAGCGACTTCAATAACTCATATCATTGCAGTAAGGTCTGTAGAGATAATATTTGATGATATTTGAAAGAAACGCATTGCCAGTAAATTTATTTGTGTAAAATTTTATCAATAACTCTATCCTCAAAAAATTGTTATTTTGATATTTTACAATTTAAAATCTCTTTATTCTCTCTCTCTCTCGCGCGGGGCTTCTCGGAGCACGACGCAGATGTCGCCCTACGGCTGGCCCTCCTCGCCCTACCCCATCCTGATCATCCTGCCTCGAGGCGTGCCAACTGTGCCGCCTGTGGGTCCAGCAACGGGTCGCTGACACACAGGTATTGGAGTTGCCGAGCCGTGCGACCCCTGCTCCGGGAGGTGTTCGCCTCCTGCGAAGTGCCCCTGGATCTGCAGGCCTGGCTGTTCGGTGTCGGCCTCCATCCTGAGGTAGTGAAACTAACAATTGTGGCGAAGGGTGACCGTGGGTCACCGTAACGTTAAAAATAAAAAGAGAATAATGTGAATATTTAATCTTATTTATAAATCCAACCTGCGAAATGGCATTTTCTTACATTCTATCGATGGCGGAGTCTTTTCCGCGGTGAGCCCCACCAATGAAGACTGTATATATTATATATATGTATATTTATCAATTATTTTATATATTTATATCTATTTATTCATATATTTATCAATTATATAATATTATTTATTGATATTTATATTAATTCTGTATTTAAACTTATATAATCTTATATGGACATTGTAATAAATCAGTTTCAATCTCAATATCTCTCTCTTATCCCGAGGCAGTGAAACAAACAAGTGTGGCTACCATCTACAAGTTCCGTCTTTGTCTTGAGGTGGGTAACGCCAGCCATCACATCGACCAGTCCACTCTGTGGTAAAGAATTCTCGCAGTCCATCGGTGGCGGAGTTCTACCCTTAGTAGAGGCCACCAATGACGACTTGTATATATCTTTAGATATATATGTATACTAGCGGACGTACCCGGCTTCGCCCGAGGTTTTACCCGAGTAAAGGTTTGTCTAACGAACATTTTTTAAAACAATTCTCTATAAACTTATAAAAAAAAGATATATTTTGATAATTTGAAACTCGTAAATTTGAATATCTCGATAAAGTGAACATTTTTTCCCGGTCCCTGTGTGCCGTGTCATCCTGAATTTTGTCTTTCATAATTTTCTACATTACAAAATCATCGTTTTATCTAGTGAACATATTTTCCCGGTCCCTTGAAAAATACTCGATAAGTTGAATAAAATCATGGTCGTGAATCTCTCGATAAAGTGATTATTTTTTCCCGGTCCCTGTGTGCCGTGTCATCCTGAATTTTGTCTTTCCTAATTTTCTACATTACAAAATCATCGTTTTAGCTAGTGAACATTTTTTCCCGGTCCCTTGAAAAATACTCAAATTATGTTAAACGATTATCGCATTTATATTTATGCGAATTTTATATTTAAACGATACTCATTATTTCTTTTGATTTTTATATATCATATATATCGTTTTGCACAATTATTTAAACTTTTTAAATTTAATTCATTGAATAGAAATTAAATTTTTAGTATCGCATTTATTTTTATTCGAATTTTATATTTAAACGATAATCATTATTTCTTTTGATTTTTATATATCATATATATCGTCTTGCACAATTATTTAAACTTTTTAAAATAAAGTACAATACTTAAAATAAAATATGTTTCTTATTCAATCTAAAATTATAAAATAAACTTTTAAATCGGTATATATATACTGTATATATATATATATATATATACGGTATATAATATAGTATTTAAATATATATAATTAAATATATATATATATTTATAAAAGATGCATATATTGGATTTCTAATTATTTTATTGTTCCAATATTTCGAGGGGCAACTCGCCTCTCTTTTACGAGGTATATAATTATTTAAACTTTTAAATCGGTAACCTCAAGGAGATAGCACTAAAGCACTAATATTTGAATTAGTTTTACTTAATATATTAGCCCTGAAAGACCCAAGGTCATCAGGTGTGGACCAAAACTTAAGCCTATCTCGGTCTCAATGGTGGCGCTGCTTGCGAGTTAAAGCTACAAATTTGTAAATAACTCTAAGGATATTAAAGATATTCAAGAAATTATTTTTCGTAAACCTTTCCGGGGATATACCTAATAATATCCCAAAATTTCACGGCGATTGGATGTATGGTTTTTGAATCCATAGAGGATACACACACAGACACACAGACATTCATTTTTATATATATATAGATTAATCAATTATTTTATATATTTATATTAATTTATTAATTTATGAATCAATTTATATTCTTAATAATTCATATATATATATTTATTTTGTATTTAACCTTATATAACCTTATATGAACGATGTAATGAAGTAGTGTCAATCTCTCTCTTATTAAAAGGCAATTTTCTATAATGATAGAATGAATTTGATAATGATTGTCGAAAAATAAATAAAAGAATAAACTTCAACAGGAATATTTTCAAAAACTATAGAAAATGCCATTTCGCAGGTTGGATTTATAAATAAGATTAAATATTCCAATTATCCTTTCTCTATTTCTAACGTTCCGGTGACCCACGGTCACCCATGTCAAAAAATCAATATATTGCTTATTTCTTGCCATTATTGAAGAAACTGAGAAACATATAGTACTTGCTTTATGTGGATAGTTAAAAGCAATGAAATATAAACCATACGTTATGATTTTGATCATTATATGTATACCTATGTTTGTATGAATTCTAATATATTTTATCCCTTGTTTATGATATTTTATTATTCCCTCAAAATTTTTTCACTTTTCCTATACAATAGTACCTCCCTTTAGCGGACACCTTTCTACAAAGGACAGTTTTCATTTGCAAAATTACCATTTTTACAATTTAGCACCTCTCCGGTAAGAGGACGCCTCTCCCTAGAGGACACTTTGGCTCGGTAATTATGTGTCCTTCACACTTTTGCTGCGATCCTTATAGTCTATTCTATAAAAAATATCTTCCCTTTTTCACATGGGTTCTATAATTATTCGGGTTTGATGTTTCTATGTCTCTAGGATTCTTCAGAGTGTTGTAGATTTTAAAACCCTTTCAATTTGAAATTTGTTTAAACATAGTTTAAGCATCAAAGTCAAATGTTCAAGCATCGATTGTTTCAATGAAGACAATATGACATTCCTTTTCCTAATGTTTTTCTGGCTTCGGGACTATTTCTTTGTTTTATCTAACTTTTTTCGATTTATATTTTGAGTAAAATATATCAGGCCTCCAGGGAAAAGTATATTTTCATTTTTTTTTTAAATAAATACCTTTCCTTGGAATCCTGATATACTTTACCTAATATTCATACAAGGAATTAATTTATTGAATTGATTTATATTTTAATAGATAAATTCGTTACTCTTCTAATATCTTTTAACTCTCCAAATTTCTTCTATATTATAATATTTGTCTATACATATAAACATAGTTCTGTATATTAATGCGCTTGCCGATATATAAGAGTACAAATTTTCATCTTTAGAATAGAAAGATTGAAAAATCGATTAAAATAGAAAAACATTAAGAAAAAATATGGTGATGATTCCCTATACCGAAACAATCGAATCAAAGTTCAAACGGATTTCAAATAGAATGATGTTTTTATCGTTTAAAACACTCTAGGCAAACCTAAAATCAAGAAACACGAAACCAAATAATGAATAGACCAAGATATATTTCTAAGTAAATTGATTATTTTGTATTCAGAATGGAATGTCAAAATAGCAAACAAAATATACATAGGAGAACAAAAGCCATTTTAAATAATAGAATAAAAATAAACAGAAACAGGGATAAAGATATTAAGAGTCTTATAAACATAGGTACATATATATATTAAAAATAGCATATCCTGACCAGGAACACATGCGCTTTACAGATGGCAGAGCGCCATCTGGTGGAACAGAAATCCACTAAACATTGATTTATCCTTCTCCCTGATATTTGGCCAACCCAATTTCTTGATAAATCAAGAAAAGCCATCCATGAACGCGTTTCACGCTTTTGGCGCTCGGCAGCGTTCTTGGTCCCAGAGGCTTCTTGAGAAACAAATAAATGGGTATTTAAGGCCAAACTTGTGTAAATACGCTTAAAATGTGAAAAAATAAAAAAAGAATAATAAAAAGGTCAGGTGTGGATATTAAAAATAAATATAAATATATAAATAAAATATATATATTTCAAAAATATAACGCTAACTGAAAAGGGTCACAAATATTATATAAGGGTTTATAAATAAATTTGAAATGCTATTTCTGGATATCTGGGAGTCTGAAAAAACTAATTTCAAATAAGAAAGGTCACGTGCTAAAAGAATATAAATACTGCGTATAGAAAATATTACGGAATATCAGAACGCAGGAGAGAAGAAAATTATTCACAAATATTCGAACCAGAATATCAAAAACCTCAACTATAATTTCTATTCAACTTTTTTTCGCAAATATTTCTCACAAATTTTGGGAAATTTTATATTTGTTTTATTTTATATATTTTTTCTAAATAAAGAGCGTTCCTTAATAAATATATATATTATATAATCTAAAAAACAAATATTTTATTTTTTTTTAAAACATATATTTTATTTTTTCATTCATTGACTGTTCTGCATTTTTGACCATATATTCAAAACACACCATTTATTATTATTATTTTTTTTTTTGTTGTAAATATGTATATTTAACCCTACCTATCTTTTATTCACGATTATAGAATTCATTATATAAATTCTATATTCCTGTGATATAAATAATTTTATGTATATTTTTACTTCAAGAGATTCAAAATAAAAATCTGCTTGAAAGGTAAATAATTATCTTTACTTTTCCACGACTGCACCTCTTTTCAACAATCAAACACACAAAAAAATTCTAATCTATAATATATATATATTTTAAAAAATAAGGCTTATTTTGGATTTAGTGGATACACTGGGACACATTTGGATAAATTATGTCTTGCTCTTGATTATACGTTCTTTGTTTAGAATGTACATCATAGATGGGTTTTTCGCCCAATAAGCTTGTAAGAAGTCCATGGCTCACCTGAAGCGTGCGACCCGTTTTATACTTTAAAACAAAATCTTCGTAAAAGATGGACGATTGTTCCATCAAAATATTGGAGAAATAAAAACTCTTATCAAATCCAAAATTGGCCTTATTGTTAAATAATTGTTTTCGAATATCGGCACACTGCCTATACTATACGTTTCTCAGTATCCTCCTATAAACAATAAAGGATTGGGTTCCTTGATAAGGGTGACAATGGATTACCGAAACGTTAGAAATAAATAAAAATAAAGGTTGTGTGTTTGTGTTGTGGAACTGGGAAAGAGAGAGAAAAATATTTTGAGGAAATTGATTTTGTATGTTTGTCTTTTTTTCTCAGCGACCAATTTTCTTTAGATAATTGTGTAAAATAATTGAATTGTATAAGCTTGTATAAAACCAATTTGTTATGATGTAAAGAAATGTATTGACGCAAATATCCATGAGTTTGGGATAAAGCGTTATAGGATGTTAATAAAGTTAGATATAGGACGACAAATGTGACAAAGAAATGTTCCTAAATAGTGGACTAGGGTAGCGTATCAATTTACAGATCATCTGGTCTGCTGATAAGAATTTATTGCAGCATCAATATAAAGAGAGCCAAATCTCTAACAGCCTCCATTTATCTAATAAAGGAAGAGAATGGCTATCAAATCTAATAGTAAGATTATATTTTTAAACTCACTCCTGCTGTATGTTCCTTATAAATTCGAAACATTTAGTTAAAATATATGATATTTTTATCTTCGAAAAGACTAAATATTGTTATTTAAAAAATATGTAATTAATGAAATTCATTAATTTTTTTAAATTTAATTTCAAAATTATTTATGTTGAAAAATTCAAATCTTATTTTCAAACAATTAAACTCACTATTTATTGTTATTTAAAAATTGAAAAAGTGTTTTTAGTAATAAAATACACATTAAGATACAAATATTGATACATGGTTGGCCTTAAAAACAAAGCAATTTGGTGATGAAAAAATTTAAAGTAAAATTTGAAGCAAAAAAATTCACGATGGGAAAATAAATAAAAAATAAATATATTCCTACTAATATTTGAAAAATAAAATAAGTATGACACATGAAGTAAAAAAAATAACAATAATGAAAATTTTGATATATAGATCGCTAGGAATAGTTCAGCATCTTTGGAGAAGATTGATTAGAACATTACAACTAAAATCTTTGTTAGTATATTATCTATATGGATAATTTGTGTGTTTTTCACGCCAAACTTTATACAAGAACACCACTTCTTTTAATTCTAGCCTTCGTTTGATATAAAAATTATTTGGAACTTTTCGATCAATATTAAGTATTTCCTATCATCTACACCGGAAATAGAAAAATTAAAAATACTTTTCATCATTCCTGGACGTAACCATCACCAGAATCAGCACTTGAATAGAAACAAATATTTACCGTAAACCAACATATACTGGTGACTATTTGAATTTCAACTTCTTCTGTCTCATCAATAATAAAATAACCGTCATTAGAAACTCTGCGAAAATAATTTAAACACATTGGACTGGCCGACACACACATGAAAAGATGAAGAGGATGGCGGAGGAAGTATGGAGAGACCATGTGGCCCACCTTCAGTAGAGGAAGGCATTGAAGGAGGGAGAAATGGAGAGACCATTTGGCCCACCCTCAATAGAAGAAAGTATTGAAGAAGGAGAAAGAAATCAATAATTATCCCAAATATTAAAAAAATAAAACAATTTCACTAATAAAAATACAATATTACAACCATTAGCCAAATTAAGCATGCACAAAAGCTTAAGAAATAAAGATTGGTTAAAAAATACCTGACCCTGGAATGCTTATTGATTCAGTTAAGTTTCAAGCTTTATCTTGAAAGCTTGATCTCAATATAAGATCACAATAACCTAAATAGAAATGAACCCATTAACAAAGTGCATCTTCATTTCAAAACCTCTTCGTCTACCATATCCTATGTCTATATAACACCGCAAATTAGCTGAACCTGCATCCCTGTATAGACCATTTTGATTAATCATTCTATTTATTAGATTAAAAATAATGTATTCATAATTATATTTTTTCTTAATTTTATATATATTATTTTATTATTAAATTTAGTGTATTTATTTCATAGGTTCAACTAATTTTCTTTTTTATTTGTATGAACACCCAAAGCCAATCTACCAATTTCAAAAAAGTTGTGTGACCTATGAAGTTTCGCTGAGAGCCATTCTAAATAATGAAAATTATGAAAATAATGACAAAAATAAGCATATTATAATTAAATTTGAAACTCATAACAAAGGTGTTCAGATATTATTATTATGGAGAGCACATATCTCAAATATGCTGATTTAGCATATCGCATATAATTCCACAATTACAAAATTTACTTTTTTTTCTATGAATTATAATAGGTTTTGCTTATTTATTGTAGAAATCAAACTTTTATATTTAATAAATACATTTTTGAGTAATTTCACAATTTGGATAATTCTATAAACACTAACATCAGCGTGCATAAATTTTTATTTCGAAATATATCATGACTTGTAAAAAATAATACTAAGATGGCGAAATTGCTTCGCTAGAAATTATTTAAGGAATAGTAGATAAGTTTTATTTTGATTTAAAATAATTCTTCAAAACATCCTTCGAATGTTATGGAAACATGTTCTAGTAATTGAATTATATTTTGAAGACACCATATATTTGAGCAAACGTCCACTCGGGTAGTACATTGGTTAAGCAATATCAATCAAGTAGCAATATTGAATTTAAAAAAGAAATGAAATAATAACATTACAGAAAGACTTAAACATATTAGATAAACACTTTTGTTTAATATAATAAAACAAAACGCATTTTGAATATAATCAACGCTATGTTTCAAGAAAAAAAATTCCATATCAAAATTGCCTTTAGATTTCCGAATGACAGGTTAAAGTCAATTGTGCGAAGGGAAAATAAACATATTACATTTATTAAATTACACAATCACGTTTAATATTCGAAATGTAAATAGATAGCTTTTTCTAGTATTAAAAAATACAGTCACCATGACAACAACAGTAGTTCATGACTAATTTTGTGAGGTGAGGACCAAATTTTGAATCCCCAAATGGTTGAAATGAGTCAAAGAAGAAATTTTGTAAGTGATAAGAGCATCTTTCCAGTATATCTTCAAATGATGACAAGAATAACTGGATGTATTCCTCTTGGAAAACCCTCCAATTGGTTTCATATAACATTCTGGATCAAATTTTTAATTTCACTTTCAGTTACTTCAATCTATTGGTTTTACATTTCTTTGGATAATTATAATCATATCTCGTTTTGTAGAATTTTATTAAATTACAGTCGCCTATTTATAATAATTTGTATTTATATTTCTCGTAATAAATTGGAATCTTTATTGAGAAATCCTATTTTGAAGGTAAATTCCTTAAAGCTTTCTTTTCCAGAGAAATACTTTTACATAAGCTTTCTTGTTTATAATATATCAACATTGGGCTCTATTCCTATCATTATTTTATTTAATAAAAATTCAGAAACTTGTATTCTGAAAATATGTTTTGAATGTAACTTTTACCTTAACTTGATGCTGGTTCTTAATCATTCCTTAATATATATTTATATCATTTCTCGAATTACAACTGTTGTTCAAAATATGAACGATTATTTGAAAGATATAAAATACCCAACTGATTTCGATGACATTTTGTTTAAATATTTGAAAATAAAAGAATTTATTGATTCCTTTAATAAAATATACTCTATACCTTTATTTCTGATTATTTTTAATTTTTTCTCAATTATATTATTTTTAATTCGTAAATATTATACTCAAGCCACAATTTCTATTCTGCCACCAAATGTAATCTTCATAATATATGGCATTATATATTTATTTATCGTTTTCATTTCGGGAGAATTTCTCGAACACGAGTCAAATGAAACTTTAAACATTTGTCTTCACAAAGAAATTTTGAAACCATTTTGTTTCATTCATGATATACATAATTTAAGAAAAATTGTGAAAAATAATTTCTCTGCTAAAGTAATGTTCCATATGGCGCTTAACATTAGAACATATTTCACTACTCTTTGTTTTTTGATAACCTACTCAATGCTTTTTAAATAAATTTGAATAATTATATAGGATACTATTTTTAATTATATTGTCGCAGAATTTCCCTGTTTCAACGAGTACTAGCGCTACCAATAACAATCACGCGAGGTGCAGTTTTCCTTCTAAAATTTATTAACCTTACACGTACAAACAAGTCGCATTTTTTAAATTAAAATCTATCTTCGCCAAAAATTCACATAAAAATAGGATAAATTGAGATAATAAAACTATGCAAAAAAAAAATCGAAATTAACAATATTGATCATATTTTGGATTCTGAAAGTTATCCACATATACAATGGAATTTTTAACCTTTTTAAAAATCTTCGAAAAAGAGAAGAGAATCCCAGCTCTCCATTCTTCAATGTCAATCAATATCCCTCACTTTTTCTCAACATTTTCTCAATAGTTTATACCATTTATTGATAATTTAAAAAATGCGAAGGATTCCAAGAATGGTTGCTATATATTAAACATATATTTAATATCTCATTCACAAAAGGCTATTCGTACATGGAGAGAGAGAGATTGAAACTACTTTATTACAACGTTGATATGAGAATAAATAGGTTTATATGAAAAATGAATAAATATATGAATAAAAATATTATATAATGATAAATATATTAATTGAATGAAATTATATATTCATAATATAAATACAAAAGGTCTTAAATTTTAGCGCCCTTTGGATGATTAGAATTATTTCCCACAGAGTGGGTAGTGCCAATGTGATAACTTGCATTACCCAACTCAAGACCAAGATGGTACTTGTATAGGGTAGTCTTCGCCACACTTTTCAAATTTATTGTCTCGGGATAGAGGCCGACGTCGCAGATGCAGAGGCAAGTAATTACCTCCCGGAGCAGGGGTCACAAGAGAAGAGATATGTTCAAAATATATTAACAATAATTAAAGCTAGGATTGAAAACTTCACTTATTTGCATTGCAAATTAAATTTTTACAAAATATTTGAAATAACAATTTTTAAGTAATAAAGGCAATTCTTATTATTCACAAGCAAACCTAAATTAAGATTCGACAATTTTACTATAAGCGCAGTATCATCAATACTTATTTCGGCTCTGAAACTTTGTAAAATGAAGGTTTATATACCCCTTTAACAATATAAAACTACACCTTATCAATAGTACTTACCTCTACTTGGAATTAGTACACAATAGTCTGAAGTAACAAATAATAGTCCAAATTGGCAGAGTATTCATCAACAAAATGTTTACTGAAATTCATACAACACACACACAACAGAAGCCTTCATATTTATATATATACTCTACCTTCTCACTCCTAACCTCTATATCTACGGTTCAGGTGCAAGAAAGAACATCCAAAATACTAGTTATAAATAACCAGGCCTTTCACATAAACAGCTTATCCACAGTTATCCACCAAAAATGTTAAGAACGTGTAAATATATTAAAGTAGAAGTTTTGATGTACATATTCTGTAATTATATATAGCTTTTTTTCTTTTCAGACATATCAACTATTAATATTGAATCGGGGATTTGTGAATATTAAGTTAAACGGCCCTTTTCCTCTCACAGAGAATTGTATATTAATATTAATTCTTCAATTTATATATCTTAATATTAGATTCAAATTAATTAATCAATTTACATATCTTAAGATTATATTTTTATGAATCCGTTTTATGCTTAAGTATAGACATGTAACATATACTATGTGAATACTCTTAGCAAACTGCACTCTCGAAGCTATGTTCTCTTCAAAATACCGAACCATCACTTTGAAAATTTAATATGAAATATATTTTTAAAATCAATCTCAATATATTATGCAATAAATCGTTTTAAGAATACAATATATATATATATATATAGAATCTTTATTTTATTAGGATTTCAATATTTTGTTGTAATAATATCATATTGTTTGTGAATCAATAAAATACCGTCATGTCAGTGCAAATTGATCGTCATTAAAAAAAAAAAACTATTCCAATTTTAATTTACACACAGCTTCAATATCCCTTCCAAATATGGTGAAGATTTCGAGAGTTTATATTATTACGAGACACTTCATATTGGGTATATATTTACGAATCATACTTCTAAAAATTGAGATTTGTAAGTCCTCTCATAAGAGATTGTATATATGATATAATATGATAGAAAATAAATATGGGATTGATGATTATTTTGCGAGTCGAGGGAACAAGCTTCTTGGAATTGTTTCAAGTATTTACACTCAGTACAACACTCACATGTATATACCTAACTAACAACCACCCTAAGTAATACAATAAACGAAGGCAATAAATAGTTTTCACGACGTCACGAGATTCATATGACACGATAGAGCCCTCTGGTGACAGATAGCTGCATTTCCCACATATCGGCCATTTTTGATCTTTTCTCGGTTCTTCATCAGCGCACTCTCAAACACACATACACAATATAAACAGAGTACTATTTATAAGGACCCACAGTTAACCAGAGGTTCAAGTCCAGGGATTCATATTGTTGGCAGCTGAGGTTTGGCCCATCGTGCCGGCTTCCTTCCTAACTCCGTACATTTTGTTGTCCCTACCACTTTGTAACATCTATGAAAATGATAAGGTAGGGGCACTCCTCTTTACCTGAATATCCTTGTCATTGAAATCCACACAGCTACGAGCACACCATCTATTATTAATAAAGGAACAACTCCACCCAATGTTTATTTGGAGGACACGTGTGCGTCAGGAGTAGCTGACCAGTTCAGGGGATAGATAGTCTGCTACAGGTTTTGTCATCGTGTTCAACGACCGCTTGCTGTTTAACTCTTGGCTGTTTGCCTGTGATGGCTGGTTATAAATGATAAGAATAATAGAAAGAAGGTTTACTACTGAGGTCCCTATCATTACTATTAGGACGATGTGTAAATGAAAGATTCGGTATGGTTTCAACACGGTGGAGTCCTTTGGAGGACAGTGCGCGTCAGGAATAGCTGACCGATTCAAGGGATAATAGTCTGTTACAGGTGTTTTTATAACTTGCTGTTCACATTCTTTTTTTTTTTGCCTGTGAATACTACGGTAAATAACAGATAAATACCACGTGACTCGGCAATTCTGTCCAGAGACACAGTCGAAATAATACTTTTTCTCATTGCACCAAATCAGTAAGTAATATATAGTTTTTTAAATCAATAGAATATTCACGCGATTTTATTCCATTTCATAAATATATTCATTCGTTACAAAAAATTCCATATATATGAATATTTTTATATGAAAATAATATTTCGTTGTTACAATTCAATATCTATTTATTGGTCGCATATAAATTCTTCAAACCATTGAAATAAAATTCTAAAAATCCTCATTTCAAATGTACCATTATTATATATCTATATTCTTATAAGTAAATTTCTCTCAGAATATGGGTCGAATTTTCATACAATTCTACAATCAAACATATATTTTTGAAATATTCAGTGATATTTCAAAGAACGTTTGAATTATATATTTCCTACATTGCATTGAATTTTTATACATATTTGATATATTTTATAATGGAAAAATTCAAAATGTATTAATACATTTTACAATCCTGTTTATTTATTTTTTAATATTAAAATATAAACAGAATTTTTGAAAACATTTATTGTGTGCTCCTTTTATTATCTAAAGATGTATATACAAGATACTTGTATATATACATTAATATTTTACTTATAAAATATTTTAATCTTGTTTAACAAGAATAATTTGCGAAATGCTATATAATAACTAAAAAAGGATGCTGAATATATATTTATAGTTGATATGATTGGAATTATGTTATAAATAGATTTGGGCAGCTATATTTTGTTTAATATCGTGACAGGAAGTTATACCTCATCAACATTGACTAAACGCTATCACTTATAGCTAAATCTGAGAATATACCGTGTGGACAGTTATTGAACTCAACCATTTCATTGATTTTTGGTTGAGAGGTCTGAGCACTAATTAAAAATATCATTGCATTGTTTCAAATTTTAGATAAATGTTCAATTGATCATTTGATCTCATATCTATTTTTCAATTTAATAATTTATTTTTAAGATATATATTAATATTCTGAAAATAGAGCAATCCATATTTAAATATTTAGTAATAAAAGGCATATATTGGGTTGAATAAAATATATTATTGGCAATATTATTGCCGTATGTATGCAAATAGGCATAAATGTATGACAACGCCAGTGTCTCTAGGGGGACATTAAATATAATCAAAATATATATTATTGCAAATAAATATTTTATTCAATTCAATATATGCCTTTTTATTATAAAATATATTATCATATGTGATTACTTTATATTATTCTTCAGCCAAAGACAGAAA
The DNA here is from genome assembly GCA_030710605.1 of Cordylochernes scorpioides. Lineage (NCBI taxonomy): Eukaryota > Metazoa > Arthropoda > Arachnida > Pseudoscorpiones > Chernetidae > Cordylochernes > Cordylochernes scorpioides. The sequence continues at coordinate 30,963,527 of CP092876.1, forward strand.
GATTGAGATAGAAAACTACTTCGTTTATATTGTCCATATAAGATTATATATGGTTAAACACAAAATAAATATAAATAAAATCAATTAAGAATATATATGTTATATAAAGAGATAGAATTTCTTTTAATTTTTCATTATCTAAAGGATTAAGCTATGGTTAGCAGTCGTGAATAAAATCTTTAAACTATAATAATAAAAATAAATTAGAAATAGCTTTAAATGAGCTTATGGGGTATATAAAAAACATAATTTGATAAAAGTACTGCCTGGCTTAAGGCGTAAGAATAAAAAAAAAATGGGAAACTTATTTACATAATGTACAAAAGGTTGAGCCGGCCATCGGGAAACAACAACAATGGGTTTTTATAGGGGAAGAGTGAACTCTGGCGGTCGATTTAGCAGAGTATTTGAATCTGTGAAATATGATTTTGAATAAAATGATATTTTAATAACATATATATATTATCTAATCTAAAACGTCAAATATTTCTATATTTTAAAAAATATATACTTTATTTTATTCATTGATAATTTTAATTTTTGTTATCATCGTTTTAGAAAGACTTTCAGTTTAGTTATAAAGTTTTGTTGTAAATATGCGTAGTTAACATATCTATCCTTTTAAATCACTAATATAGGATTAACTTTATAAATACTATATAATGTGAAAATAACTAATATGTAATATTTCCTCAAATAATTCAAATAAAAGCTACTTGACAGTAATTAACTATCTTTTTTTTTATCACGACTGCACCTCAACCCTTTATCTTATCGATCTTTTGTCTTATCAAGCCTTATCTAACAACAACACAAAATATTCATAACAATAAGCCATCTATCGTTAAAACTTTACACAAATGCAGGGTATATAACAAAACTAGTCCAATACAATAATAGAGCGGTCTAGAGATTAATTTGGCGAAACCGCTGAGAGGGTTCACTACTGATGAGCCAAGCCCTCTCATTCAATAACTCATATCATTGCAGTAAGTTCTGTAGAGATTATATTTGATGATATTTAAAAGAAACGCATTGCCAGAAAATTTATTTGTGTAAAGTTATAACAATAAGCCAACAGGATTACCTGAATTCTCAACCTAATTGCTCTATAAATTATTCAAATTTTATAAAACTATTTTTACAAAATGTCTCGCAAGCAAAGGAATGTAGAACATGCCATGACGCCTAATCCAAGTACTATAGAAATACCGAAATTGAATGGTCAAAATTTGAACATAATATCTTGGCTCAAATTCTTTAACAAAAAATGTTTACAGAAACATCTTGATGAAGATTTTAAACAAAATAATATTTCAAATTATCTCGAGGGAGAAGCATTCAGTTATTACATAGAAGAACTACAAGATATATATAATGGGGGGAAATTGAACAAAATTAACATCATACTTCACAATAAAAGATTCAAATTCATTCAGTAGGTGTCTAAATTTAAAATATAATGATAAAGATGATCTGGAACAATATTTTAAGGAAAAATCTGCTTTAGCTAAAAAACTAAACCTAGAAAAAACACTTTTATTAGAGGTACTTACAGATGGAATGCCAGATCACCAAAAAAATATCTAATAGCTGCAAGAGTACAAGAACCTTCAGAATGGTATAAAATCACACAACCCAATTTAAATTATCAACAAATAAAGAAGAAGAACCTCAACAACCCTCTACCAGTACAAGCACTCCAGAAAAAAGTTTCAACTCCAACTCCTCCCAAGCTCATCAATACCAGCCTTTTCCCAGGACAGCAGCAGCAACTCACCACCAGAAAGAACCCTACAAAACCACAAACCAGCCTCCATACCCCTGCAGGATATGTGCATCTCACCAGCTACCCAACCAGATCCATTTCCATAGAGACTGTCCACTTAAGGACAATAATCATCCTAAGCGCATCAACCCAGGTAGAAAATTATTACTATTCTCTGTACTTATAGACCATATATCTTTACCTTGTATACTTGACACTGCATCATCTATCTCCATTATCCCTTTAAAATATTTAAACTCTATTTATTATAAAATATTAGATAATTCCCCAAAAGAAAGAATAGGTCAGGTAGAAGGATTTAGTTACCCATTATACAAAATATTAGTTAGGCTTACCTTAGGAAAACTTACAAGATATCAATAATTTTTTGTTTGTGATAGTCCAATAGAATATATTATTTTAGGCAGGCCAACATTTTATATATTCAAGTTACAAATAGATTTTTCAAAAAAACCTTCTTTTCAAAAATTATAAATTTTTGTATTCTTTTAATATAAAAACTGATAATCAGAAGTCATATGCCACTACCCTATGTATTCCAGACCCATACTATGTTAAAAATGCATCTCTTTTAAATATTAACCCATTGTGTAATTTCAATTCTTTTGATATACCAACTACAAATGTTAAGCTTATAAATCCTACTTCAAATCCCATTATTGATTCTAACTCATTTCGCAGTATGCGACAACCATACTCTATAACAAATTATAATTCATATTTAGACTTTAGTAAAGTAGATATTAATCCAAATTTCTCAAATCAAACAATTTCAGATATATTGCATAATTATAAGAATGTTTTCTCTAAACACAATTTTGATATAGGATACATAAAGACTAACTCAATTTGCATATCTCTTTTAGATAATATTCCCATATAGCACAAAAGCCATATAGGACATATTTTTACAATAATGCTGAAATACAAAAACAAATAACTGAATTATTAAAATATGATATTATTAGACCCTCATCTAGCCCCTATAGTTCTCCTGCATTATTAGTGAATAAAAAAATCTGATGCCCCAAATCACCCCACAAGACTGTATAGATTCTAGGAATCTTAATCAAAAAACAGTTCCAGAACACACACCAATTCCACTTATAGAACAAATTATAGATAGGTTATCACAGTCAAAAATATAAACTATTCTAGATGTTAAAAATGCATACTGGCATATACCCATAGATGAAAAAGATAGACATAAAACTTCCTTTGTAACACAATTAGGATGCTATGAATGGAACAGACTTCCATATGGTCTAAAAAATGCACCTTCACAATTTGAAAGGATTATGAAGTCAGTTTTCACTAAGCATAATATACACTATGCCTTAAATTATTTTGATGATATTATTATACACTCTAAAACTTATGAAGAACACATTAAACATTTAGATGACATATTAGGTATATTCGAACAAGAGGATATAAAGCTGAATCTCAATAAATGCAATTTTTTACAAAAAGAAATACAATTCTTAGGATACACTATTAACTCAGGAAAATATACACCAAATAACACAAATGTTGAAGCAATTTTAAAATTAAATAGACCATATAATATTAAAACTTTACAGAGATTTTTAGGCACCATAAATATTTATAATAAATTTATTCCCCATTATGCGCAAATTAGGGCACCTTTGAATGAACTTTTTTTTTAAAAATGCTCCTTGGCTATGGAGTGCGAAACATGAACAAGCCTTCCAAACACTTAAAAATGCACTCATATCACAACCTGTACTATATATTTATGACCCATCAAAACCATGTCATTTATTCACAGACGCGTCAAGTCTAGGAGTAGCAGGAGCTCTTAAACAACCAGATGAACAAGGCATTTTACACCCTATAGGTTATTTTTCAAGAAAACTTCATCCTTATGAACAGAATTATACTGCCTCAGAAATTGAAACACTAGCTATCATTAATTCAGTACAAAGATTTCACACATATCTACACAACATACATTTTACATTGCACACAGATCACTTACCTTTAAAATGGATCAAAAATGTAAAAAACTCACAAGGTAGATTATTTAGATGGTCCTTAATTCTATCTCAATATAGTTTTGACATCTATATATATATAAATGAATGTATGTGTGTCTGTTTGTTTGTTTGTTTGTTTGTCCTTTATGCCTGACCAAACCACTCATTGGATCGCCATGAAACTTTGGGAAGTTATTTAGTATAGTACTGGGAAGGTTTCTAGCAAATAAAATTTTTGAAATAACTTTTCGCCTAGAAATAATCAAGATAAATATTCTAATTTATCTGTTATAATTCAACAATCTGCTCTAAATATTATCATGATGATACGATGATTTTGTAATGTAGAAAATTAGGAAAGACAAAATTCAGGATGACACGGCAATTTATTTGAGACAAGAATAATGATACAATTCAAAGGCAAGATACTATTCCTTTAACTTCCAATTACCGAGGGAACCAATTAATATTGATTTTATTCAACTTATCGAGTATTTTTTCAAGGGACCGGGAAAAAATGTTCACTTTATCGAGAGATTCGTTAAACAAACCTTTACTCGGGTAAAACCCGGGCGAAGCCGGGTACATCCATACAAGAATAATGATACAATTCCAAGGCAAGATACTATTCCTTTAACTTCCAATTACCGAGGGAACCAATTAATATTGATTTTATTAAACTTATCGAGTATTTTTCAAGGGACCGGGAAAAAATGTTCACTTTTGTTAGAAAGGTTTTAGGGTTTTATATTATTTTATAAATTAATACATACGATTTTAGTAATTGAAAATAGTTTATTTATGCAAAACTATATCTTGCCATTTATTTACAAGTAATAATTGTTATTTTGCTGCTTAAATAATTTTCTAGAAATTTATATTAAACAAAAGATGTCTGCACTTATAAAAGAAAAAAAAAGTTTATTTTTCTTCCTTAAGAATATTTACATGCAAACCAAGCAAAACTAAAATTAAAATTAAAAATTGAAATAACACTATTTACATATCTCTTGACAGAATGAATTTACCTTTTCTTGGTCAAAAAACAATAGAAAAATAAATTAATTAATATTCAATCACTCATATTTAATTATTTTTATACGTTCATTCACATCAACTCCCCCTTTTTTAAGATAGCAATACTCATCAAGGTACATATCTATCCGGTGGTCTCCTCTCTCGTAGTGGATATCTCCGGGAAGGTGTAAATTCAGTCGGTGGTCCAGGTGTAGATTCTGCTACTATTGTAGCAGGAGTCAGGGGACTTGACGTCTGAGGCCTTGGGTAGCTTATTCCTTCTTCTGATGATGAAACATCCTTTCTCTCCATACTTCTCCTCATATAGTTAGTGTGTACTTTCTTTTCAATTCCATCAGTTTCTATCATACAGCTGTTGCTTCCCACTATTCTCTTTACAATCCCAAACATCCATTTCGGTTTTCCTCTTTCCATCCATCTGTATCTTACTCTATCATTTATTTTGTAGCTATTGTTCTGTTTTTTATTTTTCAATCTCCCCACTCTTACTGATTTCTTGCTCAACATGGAAATCTTTGTTCTAATCTCGCGATTTAAAAATATTCCAGCAGGGGATTTTTCCGTTCTAGTCAAAGGACTCAATCTATATGCATATAATGCCTTTATCAAAGCAAACTCAAGGGGTAATTCTCTTTCCTCCGAAATAATTCTTTTCATAGCTTTTTTTATCTCTCTTACAGACACTTCCGCTAGTCCGTTGCTCTCCGGATGGTAAGCGGGGCTAAACATCGCATGTATGCCATTTCTTTCGAAAAATGTCTTTATTTCATAACTTCTAAACGGGGGCCCATTATCCATTACCGCCACCTCCGGGATACCATATCTCGCTAAACATTCTCTCAAAAAGTCTATGCAGAATCCCGCCGATGTATTTGGAACTATTTGACATTCTATCCAATTAGAATGCGCATCCACTAATATCAAAAAAGTTTTTCCCGCAAAATAGAAATAGTCGAGATGAATTCTCTTCCAAACTTTGTTTGGTGGAGTCCACTCAGTGAATTCCTGGTTTGGCAGCTTTGATGTGTTTTCCATACAAGTGCTACAGCTTTTAGACAGTTTCTCAATTTGCTCATCCATTCCCGGCCAATAGACAGAACTTCTGGCCAGAGTTTTCATTTTATTTACTCCAATATGATTTTCATGGATGATTTTCAAAACATATTCTCTTAAGGAATCGGGGATGATCATTCTATTTCCGAAAAAATAGGCAATTTCTTACTATTGTTATCTCGTTTTTAATTCTATTATAAGGTTTTATATCTACCTCTGAGTCAACATCATACTTATCGTACTTGACTAACTTATATAGTTTTCTAAGAGTTGGATCTTCTTGGGTTTTGTACGATACCAAGACGTAATCTAATATCGAATTTTCTATTAATAATATTTCTCCCATTTCCTCTTCCTTCTCCCCTTTTTCAGGATTTGGAAATCTTGAAAGAAAATCTGAAAGAGGTATTTCAGTTCCCTTAGTATATTTAATTTCAAAATTAAAATTTGATATTGAGAGTGACCATCTATGTAATCTATTTGCCACTAAGGCTGGTAAATTATTTTTATCGCCAAAAATGGCTAGTAATGGTTTGTGATCTGTATTAATAATAAATTTTCTTCCGTAAAGGAATTGTTTTAGCCTGTTTAAGGTAAAGAATATTGATAACCCTTCTTTTTCTATTTGGGAATATTTCTTTTCTGTGTCATTTAGTGTTCTTGAAACAAAAGTAATTGGTTTCTCAGTGCCGTTTACAATATGGGAAATATATCCTCCAATACCATAATTTGATGCATCACAAGTAACATAAAGAGGTAAATCTTGCGAATAATGCGTCAAACAAGTTTTTGTACTAATCAAATTTTTACATTTTTCGAAAGCCTGATCATGTTCATTTTTCCAATTCCAATTATAACTTCTTTTCAATAGAGAGAATAAAGGATTTGCATGTATGGATAAATTTCTAACGAATTTACTGTAGAATGACAACATGCCCAAGAAAGATTTCAATTCTGAAATGTTACTCGGTTTAGGACATTTTTTTATACTGTCCAATTTATCCTCAAGGGGATAGATTCCATTTTTATTTATTCTATGTCCCAAATAATTGATTTCATCAACAAAAAACAAAGATTTTTCTTTATTAATTGAAAAATTAAAATCCGATAATTTATTCATGACTGTTTCAATATCTGAAATATGCTCATTTACATCAGACGATGCTATAAGAATATCGTCTAAATATATTATTACATTTTTAAGACCGGAAAAAATATTGTCCATAGTTCTTTGGAAAATAGTCGCTCCGGACTTGATACCGAAGGGCAGCCTTTTATATTTAAAAAGGCCTTTATGGGTAGAAATAACTGTTATTTTTGAGATTCCTCGTCTAGAAGTATCTGATGATATGCGCTTGAAAGATCAATTTTACTAAATATACTTTTACCAAAAAATGAATGTAAAACATTATCGATGTTCGGTATCGGATACTTAACATCCTCGATAAATGGATTTAAGGTTCTTTTAAAGTCCGCACAAATTCTAATTTTGCCGTTTTTCTTAGGGACGCATACTAGCGGTGAAGCTATTGGGCTATCCACTATATTTTCAATAATATAATTATTCAATAAAAATAATAGTTCTTCTTCAATTAAATTTCTAATAGCAAAGGGAGCAGGTCTAAATTTATAAAATTTTGGTGCAAAATTATTTTTTACATTAATGTGTACGGAAATATCTTTTATTGGCAAGACTATATCTTCGAAAAGTTTATAATATTTATTAAAAATAAAATTAGTATCAAAATTATTATTTTGTTGGACATTAATTTGTACCATATCAAAATATACTATCCAGTCTTTTCCTATGAGAAATTTATTATTTTCAATATTTGTTACTATTAAGTTTAAATGGCCTATTTTATTTTTATATCTTACTTTTACTTTACATTCTCCAATAGAGGAAATGCCCTTTCCTTGATAATCGGTTAAATAACATTTAGACGGAAATAATTTAACATGTTCAAAATATTTTTAAAATAGATCTTTTGACATAGTTGTTAAAGCTGCACCAGTGTCAATTTCTGCTAAGAATTTTATGTCGAAGACATACAAAATACTCTCAAATTTATTAGTCAGATATTCTATATTATTGATGGACTCACCATTCTTTCCCGAAAATGATTCTCCGTGGGCAGACGCTTCACTCTTTCTTGGTTGAAAATATCCATTCTTAGATTTTGAATGACAAACAGTCGATATATGTCCCAATTGTTTACAAGAATAGCAGAAAGAATTTCTAAAAAAACATTTGTCCGAATGATGATTCATCTTTCCACAATGTTTGCATTTAGAATGTAATTTGTTTATTTCTTTAGTTTCAGCATAAGACTTCATTTTCAACACATTACAATCTACCGATTCTATTGTGGTAGCCATATTCACTGCCATATTAAAAGTGAGCTCAGGCTCTTGGAGTAATCTTTTCAAAATAACTTGATTAGAAACTCCCGCAATGAACTTATCCCTTAAGTGTTCTTCAATATTTAAGCCAAAGTTACACCTATTAGCTTGTTTTTTTAATTTAAGGACATAGTCTCCTATTTTCTCGCCATGTTCTTGAACCAATTGGCTGAATTCATATCTTTCAAAAATGATATTTAGCTTAGGTGTAAAATGAGTGAGTAAAACACTAACAATTTCTTCGAATTCTAATGCACAAACATCTCTAGGGGAGATTAATTCTTTTAGAACACTATAAGTATTTGCTCCAATAGACATAATAAAAAAAGGAACAATCTTCTTACCTTCGATTTCATTCACAAAAATGTACTGTTTGAATCGTTGAAGATAATTTTCAAAAGATTCTTCTTTCATTACATATGGTTCGAAAGAAAGTCTCGTCGCCATTGTTATTTTGCTGCTTAAATAATTTTCTAGAAATTTATATTAAACAAAAGATGTCTGCACTTATAAAAGAAAAAAAAAGTTTATTTTTCTTCCTTAAGAATATTTACATGCAAACCAAGCAAAACTAAAATTAAAATTAAAAATTGAAATAACACTATTTACATATCTCTTGACAGAATGAATTTACCTTTTCTTGGTCAAAAAACAATAGAAAAATAAATTAATTAATATTCAATCACTCATATTTAATTATTTTTATACGTTCATTCACATCAATAATATATAAGAATAGTGAGGAGTGATAACTATGGAAATATTAATGATGATATACCACAGAATATTTAAAATAATTATTCAGTGACAATATTATATAAAATATTAAAGTCTAAAATTGAATTCATTTATTCAACACTCCTTCTTGAATTCATGTTTTAGAGTTTTAATTACTCTATCAAAACATCTGTAGTAGTGAAGATCTGTGTTTTTCAAAAGTTTCCTTTGGCAGAGGCTTGGTTAGGATATCAGCAACTTGGTCTTGGGTTGGGCAAAACTGAACATCAACATTTTATCTTATCTGATCTTTCAAAAAATGATATCGAACATCTATATGTTTTGTCTTTCTCTTCATTTGTCCTGTCTTCATTAAAGTCATTGCACTTTGGTTGTCAATATTTAGTTTAGCAAGTATGGTTTCATTTGTAAGTTCTTCAATTTGTGCTTTCATATAAATGAGTTCTTTCACACATTCAGCTTTTACGAAATCCCAAGTTTCATTTTTCTTCAATGAATCTTTTTCTTCCTGTATTGCTTTTACCCAGTTTTCTTTGTCTACTCCGGTTACAGCTTCATTGTATGTTAACAATCCTATTTCTTCAGGAACAGAATTCAACACTTCATAATCTTTTAGTCTTTCAGGTCTATTGATATTTTCTCTATTCCTTAACATATATTTTGAATTGGTCGAGTTCTGTGGTTTATCATGGGTATCCAATTCCAATTTAGTGTCTTAACTTTCCTCTATTTCAGAATCCAAATCTTCTCTGTATCTTGGCTGAATGACACTGGTCATTTCATTTGTTAGTTTTCCTGTAAACACCACATCTCTTGCAATTATAATCCTTCTTTTCTGCATGTCCCACAATCTGTATCCATTTCCACTGTATCCGATAAGTGAATATTTTTCACTTTTACTATCCAATTTTTTTAGGTTTCCCAATTTTTTGACATACACTTCACTCCCGAATAATTTTACATTAGAAAGATTAGGCTTTCTTCCAAACCACATCTTTGCTGGTGTTGTTTGTACTGTATTTGAAGGGCTTCTGTTGATTAAATAGGCAGCGACTCTTGTGGCCTCTCCCCACATTTCCTTATTTAATTTGGAATCCAGCAAAAGTGCTCTGGTTTTTTCAATCAGAGTTCGATTCAACCTTTGTGACACTTGCCAGTTTAACAAATCTAGGGATAACAGAATTGTTTATAAACGAATACAATAAAGCATCAAGGGCTGCGTATCTTTATTAAAACGACAATTTACGAGCTTTCGAGCACATACGCCCTTCTACAGGAATTAATAACACAATAATAATCCAAACTAGTTTGAAATATAATTTATATACATATAGCTATTGTTTTGCATATCTGCTTACCTAGAATAATATTAAAATGATTGAATTTACATGTAGGTATAATAATTTGGAAAACTAATTCTAAAATATATGAGGTAATATGATACATTAAAGTAAACTTATTTTGTATTTTACAAATTTTACAACTTACAAGGACCACTACAACAGATGCCAATAGCCACACACCCAAATCACATTTTTTCTCTAGATACATTGGGCGGGTTACATAATTATGGGACAACAAGACGCAGTATCCATATGATAGTAGATCACCATAGTAGATTCCTTTGGGCTTTTCCAACAAAATATGTATAACTATATAACTTGTTTGAGAAATTTATTCCAAATCAATAAACCTAAAATATTAAAAACTGACAGAAATGCAGCTTTTCTTAGCAATAAATTTAAACACTTTTTAGATAGAAATAATGTTAAGCATCTACTCACCAGTGCTCATCACCCAGAAACAAATGCAAAAGTAGAAAGACTAAATTCCACTATCATTAATAGGTTAAGATGTGAATATAATGCTAATTCAAAGAAAGTTATAATGAAACAGTACATACCACAACAGGCTTTACACCTAAATTCTTATACTATGGAATACAACCACAGTATATAGAACATGACACAGAAACACATACACCAATAGAAAAGGCAAGAAAATTAGCCATTGAAAGAACCATAAAATCCCATGAACACAGCAAACAACTTTATGATATTAAACACCCAGAACCCATTTTTAAAGAAGGAGATCAGGTACTAGTAAAAACCTTTATTTATCCAAACACTGGTAAATTAACTCAAAGATATATAGGCCCATTCACTATTTTAAAACAACTTTCTCCAGTCACATATGAAATTAATAAACCCAATTTAGCCCAAAGAGAGAAAACAAACAGAAATATACACTCTAATAAACTTAAATTATTTTACCCAGAAACAGATTTTTTACTTCACTATAGCACTAACATAGAAAATGACTTAATAGTAAACCAAAATTTTAACACAAAGTTAATAGATATTGATGATAAACCATGTTTTTTACAGGAAGGCCATATTTTGGACATGGACAATGAAGAACAAATATCAGCACCAATTCTTAAGCCTTCACAAATACCTTAATGTCACTCCATACATCTATTAGCGTTTCATTACACAACCATGTAAAAATAACATTTTCTGCTGCTTTTGATACTTTGAAGTGTAACTAACATAATGTCATAATTACTCAATTTTTAAATACCTTTCTTGCTTCATATCCATAGTTCCTATAAATCGCCCAATAATACTTCTTAAATATACTTTTATTATAATTTCATAATTATATAAATTATTTGAAAACAAACTTTCTTTTGTTTATTTTGAAAAAAAATGTGCGTATTGATTTTTATTGTTTCATTTTTAATTATTTCTATAGATTTATTGATTTCGTTTAATTAATTATTTTTAATTACCAATTTTATTTTAAAATTTTAATTTTTTAAAATATTTTTCACAGGGGGGAAATATTATATAATCTAAAACCTCAAATATTTCTATATTTTAAAAAGTATATACTCTATTTTATTCATTGATAATTTTAATTTTTGTTATCATCGTTTTAGAAAGACTTTCAGTTTAGTTATATAGTTTTGTTGTAAATATGCGTAGTTAACATATCTATCCTTTTAAATCACTAATATAGGATTAACTTTATAAATACTATATAATGTGAAAATAACTAATATGTAATCTTTCCTCAAGTAATTCAAATAAAAGCTACTTGACGGTAATTAATTATATTTTTTTATGACGACTGCACCTCAACCCTTTATCTTATCGATCCTTTGTTTTATCAAGCCTTATCTAACAACAACACAAAATATTCATAACATATATATATATATATTTTGAAGATTTGGCAATCCATAATTAAAATTATATTTTAAAAAGATGCATATATTGGATTTCTGATTATTTTTATTGTTCTAATATTTCGAGGGGCAACTCGCCTTTCTTTATCGAGGATGTTTGTGTTTTTCACTAGAACATGCGCGCACGCGTACACCACTCTCGTTCTACAAGGCCAATGAAAGAACTGTATCTTTGACTCAACTATTGCCTTCAGTTTATATACAGAAAAAATAATTATATTTATATTTAATATTATAGATTATATACATAGTTATTTATAAATAATTAAGATATGAATTCTTTATAAATTTCTGGAAAATCAATTTTTCTGTTTATACTCTGTTTATCTTCGGCAGAAGCCCAATTTTCTAAAAACAGTACTATGCTTTTCTGTTATGTTTTTGTATATAATTGTGGTCTGTATGAATTCTGGTATATGGCTATTGTTTAGGGAGTGGTCTACTAGTAGGGATAATGGTTTGTAGTTTTTTAAAGCTGCTTTATGTTGATTGATACGATCTTTAAGTGATTTACCTGTTTCTCCAATGTATGTAGCTTGACATGTCTGGCAGGGAATTTTGTAAATTACATTGGTTGTATTTTCTTGGTTTGAAATATTTTTTGTATCTGAGTGGCGTAATATTTGTCTTAGATTTTGTGCAGATTGATATGTTGTAATTATAATATATCTCTTTAAAATTCGGGCAATTCTCTCCGAACCGTAGCTATTTGGAATAGAGCAATATCTTTTTCGAGACTGATCACGACTATTATTTGAAGGTATATCTCTCTGTTTATAAAATGTTTTTCAATAATTTTTTTCGGATAATTATTATTTATTAATTCTTTGAGAATTCTATTCCTTTCTTCTGTTGCACTATTTCTATTTGAGTGGTGTGTTTCTATTATTTTAGAAAGAGATTTCACTACGGCTATTTTGTTATGTATGGGACCAAAGGAGCTAAAATTCAAATAGTTTCCGGTGTGAGTGGGTTTCCTGTAAATGCAAGTTTCGATGTTATATTGATTCCTTTTAAGCTGGATGTCTAAAAAGGCTAGGGAATTATTGCTTTCTTTTTCATATGTGAACTTAAAAAAAGGTTTGAGACTATTGAGAAAACGTATGAAGCTGTCAATGTCTATTTTTGTTAGACAAAAAATGTCATCAATATATCGTAGCCATAATATTATTTTAAATTGGTTTGAATTAATTATTTGTTTATCTATTTCGTTCATAAATATGTTGGCTAATGCAGATGAAATCGGGTTGCCTATTGGTAGGCCTTTAATTTGCCGGAAGAATCTGTTTTTGAAACTGAAATAACTATTGTCTAAACAAAGTTTGATTAAATCGATTAATGCTTCTTTAGAGAGGGGCAGAACTATTTCTGGGTGGATTTCAAGAAATGATTGGAGAGCCAGGAGTGCTTCATCGTGCGGGATTGAGGTGTAGAGAGATTCTATATCGAAGAAAACCATCCTGCTGTCATTTGATATTTGAACGGTTTTGATATAGCTTCAACAGCTACTATAGGATTGGGTACTGTGTGAGTTAGTTGCTTTTGGAATGGAGAGATGACTGAAGATAGAAATTTCGTGAGAGGATAAAGAGGAGAACCAGCATAGGTCACTATTGGACGTAATGGAATGTTTGGTTTATGAATTTTAGGTAGGCCGTAAAAGTTAGGTAGAGTTTTTTCTTCTGCTTTGAAATTTTCGAACGATTTTTTATTAAGCTTATGTGTGCGTATAATTTTATTTAGTTTTTTTAATTAAATTCTTTAGTGATATTAGGCAATGGACCTTTTGATAATTCTTCGTAAATTTCTTTATCTTGCAGTAATTGTTCGATTTTAGAGTTATATTCAGTGGTATCCATGATTACAGTATTCCTTCCTTTATTTAATATTCAATTATTAATTTATTAATATGTAAACACAATATTTTACAATCACACTGTGTTGTATATAAATCTCTATATCTTCCATAGGTAAAATAATATAATCTATAATATTAAATATAAATATAATTATTTTTGCTGTATATAAACTGAAGGCAATAGTTGAGTCAAAGATACAGTTCTTTCATTGGCCTTGTAGAACGAGAGTGGTGTACGCGTGCGCGCATGTTCTAGTGAAAAACACAAACATCCTCGAGAAAGAGAGGCGAGTTGCCCCTCGAAATATTGGAACAATAAAAATAATTAGAAATCCAATATATGCATCTTTTTTAAATATATATATATATATATAGTGTAAAACCTATATAATAAAAATATAATAGTGATTCTATATTTAAAATTTAAAGAGTAAACTGATAAGAATGATAATTTATATCAAGTAGATTTGAATATATATAAATATAAAATTTATGAAAATATACACAAACACAGAGAGATTCCATATTATATAAATCAAACATATACTTTCATTATTTTATTTATACGCAAAAGAGAGTTTATTCTATATAAAAATCATATTATATATTACAAAATACTACAAAACTACAACTAAATACTAAAATACTACAAAATGAATCAATGAGACTATGCTATGTATGTTACTATTCAGGTCTAGCTCTTCCAATCTTGGAAGGAAGCCTAATGCTCCAAGCAATTTCCTATTCTAGCTTCATACTCCTTTCAATTGGAAAAGCTCACAGGTTTTCACAAAATGCCCCATTTTCCTTCCAAGTTTTGTCTTAATGTGATCTGGTATCTTTGTTACTTCAATTTCATCTCTCTGAAATACCCCACTCTCGAATTTATTATTTTATTTATATTTGTAAACTATTTATTTTTGTTTATATATAAATTTTGAAGTCCTCCCTTAACCATATGTAAATTATTGTACATATAAATTTTCGTTTTCCATTTTCATTCAATATATTATACAAGGTATGTCCCATAAGTTCCCGGACTGGGTCCATAAAAAAAAAGGTAAGATTTTTTTGAATTTTTTTTTTTAAACTTTTCGAAGTAATCCCCCCTAGCTTCAACGCACCAGCGCCATCGTTTCTCCCAATTGTCGAAACAGTTTTTATAAGCCTCTTTTGGAATGCTCTTCAATGCTAACGGCGATTTTTCTATTATGTCATCCCTTCTATGCAAATCCTCTGCTTCAATTTTTGTTCCATCGTAAAATCGCCGCAGTGCTAGGTGTGACCTTTAAATAAATTAGAATAACCTTGGCGCAAGTACCGCCTCGATTTTGGTACCACCGTGTAGCCAGATATTTTTTCTATAATAAACAGTCAAATTCATTTACATTTTTCATTTATTTATTTTTTTTATGGACCTAGTCCGGGAACTTATGGGACATACCTTGTATTTCACAACATAGAAATAAGAATGTTTATGAATTTTAATAGGTATTATTTTATTATATAATTGAAAATATATATTATTTTATATATATGGTTAAAATATAAAAAAAAATAATATATATTTGACCATTTTGTGATTTTCATGCTTGAAAATCAAATTCGAATTATTGGATGAAAAACAATTTTATTTAACTTGAATCAATTACTGATAATTATATTTCAATTAAAATGTCTTAAACAACGATTCCATCGAATCTCTGATAGCAAAATCAATCGTCATTATCAACACAAACGTAAATTAGTTTTTCTATTTCACATGAAATAAATATTTTCATAAATATATAATCAAAGATTATGAATATATTGTAAGTGATTGATTCATCGATGTTAAACTCCACAGCGATTTCGATAATCTGATTTAAAAGTCTAATATAATTATTATATTGTTTAAATTTTTGATTCGTAATTTAAAAAAAATATTCAGAAAATAAATTTTAAAGATATAATGTTGTGGTGGTATAAAGAAAAAACATTTTTGTTTCGAGCACAGATATACAATATTTCTGCAAATTCTCTAAATTCTAGATGAAAAAAAAAATTATCAGTTAATCCAAGCACAATATTTTTATTCTTAAATTAAAATGCGATTTTAGAATTAGAACCAATTATACAATAGATTTAGCAGACTGGTAGATCAAATTGGCGAAACATTTGGGAGATTTCCTCACAATGATGAGCCCAATTTAGTCACCCTTTAGAATGTTTGTAGAATATATCTGTTAAAGATGAACCTATATATGTATAGAGCTATATTAATCGGTAATTATTGTGAATATGAAGGCTGCCTGGCCGGCATTCAGAGTTCTTAATATTAAAGACACTTCGGCCTAAGTAAATCACTAATTTTAAGAAACTGTAATTAGTATTTTAATATATATTTTCAATTATGAAGTAGAATTAAAAATAAAAAAAATTCCTATGAGAGCTGTGCTCTTATATTCTATTTTCAAGACTAGTTTAATATTCTTTATTTAAAGCAAAATAAATTCACACTAATACGCTTGTGATTCTAATACTGTATTTGAAATGCCTTCGTTTTATTATATTAGTTAAAAGTGTTTATCTAATATATTTGGTATTTTATATTTATGATATATATTATATTATTGATGCTATTATCGTTTCTTTTTTTAATTCAATATTACTTAAACAATGTTCTACCCGAGTTGACGTTTGCTCAAATATATGGTGTCACCCTGTATTTATTCCAGTGTTTAGAGCATCTTTGACTATACCGTCGGAACTAGCGACGTCAAGCAAGGACGTTTTAGCTCATCAACTCTGACAAAACACTTTTCTTCTAATTTAAATTTCTTCCAAAATGACAGAAAGGTGGTACGAAGGTAAAATCTGGGAATATGCAATGAAGATCAAGCTATTGAGGTTTGAAATTTAAATATCATTGATTATCATTGAGAGGTCTATACATAAAATTTCTGCAACGCCAAACTTCTTCAGGGAAAATATTGTTATGCAATGCTTGCTTATCATTTCACATATATAAAAATATATTATGATAATATATTTATATGAAAATTTATTGTACAGCATAAACATTTGAGGGTCGAAAAAAGTGTAGTATTACATTAACTTTATTAACATCATGAAACGCGATATCCCAAACTCAGGTATATTTGCGTCAATACCTTTCACTGCATTACAGCAATTCGGCTATATACAATCCTGTTCAATTCATTATTTTACATAAATTAACTAAAGAAAATTGTCCAAAGAGAAAAACAAACAACAAAGCAAAACACACAGAGCAAACATCGCAGTTCTTTTTTTTTTTCTAAGATTCCTTCTCTTTTTTCCAATTCAAGAGAAAGTTGTATATGTATTTACAAAACTGATCATATTTTTTATACCTTTCTTTTAGTTTCTACAAATTCATCAAGCTGTCCAATACGATCAAATCTATTTTCCCTAAAATCCCGGAAAATTGGGCACTCCAGAAGTAGATGTCTCGCGTCTTGAATTTCACCTCCGCAGAAGCATCCTGGTTCCTACACGGCGAGAATAGTCGCCAAAAATTTCCCAAAATTGCCATGATCTGTAATGAATTGGATATTATAAAAATATGGACGAAAAAATCTTGGAATTCCAAATACGAAAAAAGCTTCTGATAATTTCATTAGTGTTCTCAAAAATTTCATTCATTTTTGCGCGTAAGAATGATTTAACTATACTTGGAGCATGGGGTTCGTAAGTAATTAGATCTTCAATGGAGAGTTGAGCTAGATCAAATTTGATTATTCTGGATTCTATATAGTCTGTTAGGAGTGGAACTTTTGCCAAGCTATGCACACAGTTTGATGAAGTGGTTTTGTATCCTCTAACTGCACATAAAATAATTCTGGTACTGCATGGAGTTCAGTTTTTGTTTACAACGATTGTTTAAATATTTGAACCAAATTTCAGAACCGTATGTAAGTACAGGCCTAATGATTGTTTTGAATAAAGTTAACCTCTTTTGTGTGTCTAAACCCCACATATTGCCACTTAGTGAACATAATAAATTCTTCATACGTCCTGCCTTACACAGAATATCATTAACATGCGGTGTAAAGTTAACTTTGTTTTTCCATTTATGATTAGAAAATTTCATTCCCAGAATTTTTACTTGCTTGGCCGGCATTATTATATTGTTATTAACCTTAATAGGTATTTTTTGTCTGTTATGTAGGTATAGCATATTAGTCTTCTCTGGACTGATCGTTAATTTATTTCTATTACACCATTGGATCACATAATTTAAGGTGTATTCGCTTGCGGTTTTTAGTCCTTCAATAGTCTTATTCCAGCAAATTATTGTAACGTCGTCTGAATAACATATACTATCTGCATTCATTGAATCAAATTTTATCAACAAATCATTTAGCAAAATATTCCATAGAAGTGGTGATAAAGGTCCACCCTGTGGACATCCTTTAGTTAGTTTCTTATAAAAAGTTTCTGATTCGTATGTAAATTTCACCTCCCTTTCATTATTCAAAAAATAGTTTATGATCCGTATTTAATCTGAGGGAACATCATCATTATCTATTCTTTTTATAATAGCAGGCCACCATGCATTGTCGAATGCACCCTCAATATCTATAGCTATCAAGGAAGTCAATTCTTTTTGTTTATGTTTCAATATAGTTTCTATAATTTTATCCATTCCAGTAATTGTTGAACTAGATTTCATATATATATATATATATAAAACCATGCTGCCTTGAGCTCATTAAATTATTCTCTAAATAATAGTTACTTAATTTATTTTTATTATATTCTCAAATGTTTTAGAGAGATTAGATGTCAATGATATAGGTCTATAACTTTTATTTATTTCATAATTCGTTTTGCCTGGTTTTGGAATTAATTTTAAGAATGCGTTTTTCCATTCATCCGGATAATATTCCATTTCTATACATTTATTGAATAATTTATGCAGAATTGGGATTATTTTTATTTTAGCTTCTCTAATCATATTGTTACTAATGTAATCAGGGCCCGGTGCTTTTTTAATATTTGTTTTTAAAATTGTTTCCTCTATTTCCTTAGATTCGATATAAACACTACTTTTATTTTTATATTTAGGCATATAATTTCTAATCAAAATATGATCATCTTCATCTAAACCTCCAATATCATCCTGAAATAGATCGTTCATTAAACTTTTTATTTTGTCGATCTTTAAATGATCTGGTAAATTATCTATTAGTGGTAATCCTAAATTTCTATTTTTCGATCTCAATGACTTAAAAATCCTGTAAGCATTACCAAATGAGTTACTTGAATGACTTTCTTCTATAAAAATTCTCCAACTCGCTCTTTTTGCCTTTTTGCTTTTATTTAAATATTTATTTCTCATTGATTTATAGGTCTTTTCAAGGACCTTTCCATGTCGGTAATACTAATTTCTAGTATAGTGAAAATCGTTTTTCATTTTCTCCAGCTTCCCATCCCACCAGTATGTATTTGTTTTATGATTTCCGCTTCTTGTCTTGACATTTAGTGACAGATAAGCTGCCTCTTTAATTATTTGTGTGAGAGTCTTTACAATGTTGTCAATATCTTTGATGTTTGACGCGTGGTTTATCTTGGTGATAATATTATCTACATCTTGTATTGAAATATTTTCGGTAAATGTTTTCCAATCAGCATCTTTCTCTATAAATTTCCATGTTGAGTTTTGAACTGTCCTTTGCCTGTTAAAATTATGATAAATGTCAAATGTTATTGCAACGTGATCTGAAATGCTCGTCAAAATAGTCGTCTTCCAGTTTTGTACCAAACTTATTGATTTTTGTTTGAAATCGTAAGATCTATAAAGCTAGAATTTCGGCAGGTGGGTATCTTAAGATTATGAATAAATAGGTTATGTTTATCTATGATGGAGTGGAATTTGAAACCATTGGCCAAGTCAAGAATAATGGTTTTCCGTAATGGAGGAAAGGTGGCGCGTTCAGAGAGATGGTATTGGGGTCAAAGTCCTTTAAGTGTTACATCAAAATATACGTACCTGGGCTACCCGCTCACCCCTTCGATTTCTTTCACTCAAGTTGCCTTAAATTATAAAGGCAGGACCATGGCCGCGATGGGTGCTGTGGGGGATATTATTCTGAAGTTCAAGTTCAAATCCTTCCATGCAAGCATGAGATTGTTGGATTCTATGATCTTGACAGTCCTACTCTATGCGGCCCCAATCTGGGCACATGATCAAGCCTTAATCTTAGATAGAATCCAGGATACCTTTCTCAGACGTTTTCTGTGCCTTCCAAGCTATACTCCGGGATATATTTTGAGGGCCGAAACAGGAAGAAACTCTCTTGATATCACAGTGAAAAAACTAACTTTAAAATTCTGGACTAGAATTCTGAAAATGGACGGCAGCAAGCTACCTTCAATTTGTTTGGCACATTTGTGGGACATTTCAATTTCTTCAAAACAGAATATCGGACTGGTAAAAAGTATAACAGAGCTAGTTAATAACACCGGCTTCTCATGGCTTGTTGGAAGTACAGACTTCAATATTCTACAAAGATACATCCCCCTAATTATTAGAACGGCAACCGATCAGTCCTTGCAGCTGATTTATGTAAGAATAATACAATCAGTGCTCTACTCGCACTATAAATACTTTCATTCATCACCTACAATGGAATGCTATCTTAATGTCAATATCCCCCTAACCTTGAAGGGAATCATTGCACAAGTAAGAAGCCTTTTTGCAGTACAGAGAATTAATCATGTTTCACTTTTGAAAACTAAGACCATAAAATGCACCTTATGCAACGGTGAATTTAGTCTCGATTTTCCACACTACATGTTCTACTGTACGGCAATGGAAGAAGAGAGAGAAATTCTTCGTCAAGAGACCGGCTACAATAGCAATTCGCCTTATGTTTTAATGGCAAAAGTCGTAAAATCCAGACCCTTTGCATTCGCTTTTATAAATACTGGAAATCAGCTCAATCAAAATATTTAGCACAGACACCGGATCCAACTTGATAATTGGTCGAGGTCAATACCCAATATTTGTATATAACTATGATGCTAATTTGTTATTTATTTATTTTGTCCAACCGGGAGAATCCTGTATGGCACGTGTGCCTAATAAAGGCTTTTGTTGTGTTGTTGAAACCATTGGAGTTTGTTGTCGGATCAAACCAGACTGGGTGTCTAGAATTGAAGTCACCACATAGTATAATAGGTTGTTGATTGTAGGTCTCCAGAAGCTCTTGGATAAATTTTCGATGAGTGTCATTAAATCTATGTGGATGAATATAAAATTTGCGATAATAGTATTTGATTTTGCTGAATTTAAAGAAGTGGTTGTACAAAAGGAGTTTATGAATTTATTGATTTTATTAAATTTTAAACTCTTATTCATAAAGATTTTTGCAGTGTAAATAAGTTCATCTGTCGTTGAATGCACTATTTCAGATTCCAAATCGAAAATTACATCTCTATCAATCAGATAAGGTTCCTGTATTAGGATGATATCTGGTGGGTTGTCTTTTATAGAAGCTTGAAGCTCATTCAGTGCCAAGATACTTTTTCTTACATTTTGTTGTAAAGATTTAATTCCTTTTCCCTGCATGATATTCAAACTAAATAAACAATAAACTTAGCTGCGAAATTTGCCTAATTGTCGGTTGGATGATATCTCGTTCTTTGGATAATTCTGTCTATCTGTATTTTGTATAGAGGACAGTCCGAGGAATTAGCTCTATGATTCGGCGAGTTTCTAAATTTAGGATGTTTTAGACAGTTATAACAATTGCAAATTTTTGAACAATCATGAATTCCTTGCGCGCCGCATAATTTGCATATCTCGACGTTAGTACAATCGGCCAATTTATGGTTGGAATTAAATTGATGGCATTTCTGACATTGTTTTACCAGAATCTTATCTTCCACAAAACAGCGTTCAAAGTCAGTATATAATTTATTATTCATATTTTTAAGGATCTGGTAAACCTTTGGAGAAACCCTTAGAACTATGTTGTGGTGGGGCGTGTTCGATTTCATGCTAAACAGAACATGAATATCATTTTCCATTTCGTTCAATCAGGGTTCATACTACAGATTGTTTTAGTAAAATTAGCGGTTTCTGTAAGTTTATTAACATTTTTGACTACTACTGTAGGATCTCTTGGTTTGGGGATAAATATTTTGCTGATATTTGCGAGTTCCTCTGCCCTCCCTAACTGATCATTTAGAGATTCCATGTCTGATTCTGTAGGGGTCTCTATTATTACAGATTTCCTAGCATTTATAATTTTGTTAATCTTTTTTTTTTCCTTCGTCCCTAAGCTTTTTAACTTTGCTTGATATAGTTTGATACATTTTTGTATTATCTTCCACATTTATAGGTGTTGCCACTATTGTGAACTCCTTATGTAAATTTTGTTTTTTTTATGTAATCTTGTGGTGTTTCTGTACGAGCTACTTGAGCATATGTTGGAGTTGTTTTAACTAATTCATTTTGGATCCCTTTCAGTTTTTGGTCCATAACATTTGTAATTGTTGTTTTCATTAGTTCCAATATATCTTGGTTATTTATTTCTTTTAAAGTTGAAATACCATCCTTGGTTTGCCTAACCATAGTTGACAAAAATGTAATATCATTTTTAGTTAGATTTTTTTGATTTTGTTGAACCTTTTTGTCAAAATAGTTATATATTTCATCCAACTTATCATATAAGGTTTGAATAATTATTTCCACACACACATATTCTATTTTTGCATATTTGTGCGAAAACAACAATTGAAAAGGCTTTCAAAAATGACAATAAAACAAAAACAAAAAAGGAAATCTCCTAAACTCTTAAAAAATGATTGCCAATAAAAAAAGGTTATTATATTTTTAATTAAACAATTAATAAAACTTTTATAAATTATATACAATAAGTAAAATGAATATTTAAAACAATATTTACCGGAACTAGCGGAGCCTAGCGACGCACGTCCGGTCAGTTTCGCCTCCTGGCGGCAAAAAAAGTATCATAAGTAGTATCATATCACAATTCAGGCAAAAAAGGAATGAATAAACTCTAGGTGAAAAGAAGGGTTCCACATTTCCCTAGAGATAAATGACGTAGTTGATTGATAAGCAACTAAAATAAACATTTCCATTGTGTAGTAGATACAATATTTTTTCATCCACCTTGCAACAAATTTTCTATATGTATTTTTCTCGATGCAGTTTCATTGCAATCTTGAAATAATATTGTTTTTTATTTTTCACAAACGTCATTTGAATAAATAAATGAAAAAAATATATATATATATTGTTTGCACCTAGTTATGTAAATAACTTGCTAGGCTACATTGATTTATAATCATACAGAATTTTCTTTCTTTCTTTTAATTATGTAAATATATATGTATATAAAATGAGTGAAAGATTCAATAAAGTCAGTCAGCTAAGATCAGTGAGGCTGTATGGTGATTCTCTTGTTGCTGCATTGCAATTAGATAAGGATAATCTCTCAGTAGTCAATCCGCAGGTCGAGGTGAAAACATACAGTCCGAATTAAACTCTGCCAAAAGATCGTCAACATCTAAAACAAAATGTTAGAGAGCTACACGGAATTCCAAGCTAATACTGTGAGGATCCAAGCTCCAACATATGGTCCTTATCGAGCCGAATTTCAAGAGAAATAGCGTGATTCTACTGAGAAAGAACCTTCAAAACTGAAAATATGTCTAAGGCAATCAAAGGCCTAAAGGTCAAGATCCGTTCACAGATAAGACGAATGGATAGATACCTGGCATCCATAGATGAAGACATATCGGGAGGCGATCTCCATAAATTGAAACTGATAGTAGGAGGTATTACAGAAATAAAAACTGAAACAAAAATCCTATTCGTTGATTTATTTGATCAGGAGGAAGTAGATGAAGAGAAGGAACTTGAAGGGTATGAAAAAATTGCCCAAGTTCGAGTTGCCTCACTTCTATGGAGATGCGAACTTTTGGTTCAATTTTAAGGAGGTATTCGGAATGGCCATAGATCAAAATCCAGGGTTAAATGATCTACAAAAGCTGCAATATTTGGGCTCCGCAGTTAAGGGAGAGGCAAGTAGACTGATACGTGGATTCCCAATGGTACCAGAGAGCTATGGGCAAGCATGGGATACTCTAGTATCCAGATACGACAACCAAAGAGAGTTGGCTTAAGCGCAACTGAATGAGATCTTCAAGATCAAGCAAATGAGGAATCCATCAGCAAAGGCCCTGAAGGAACTCTTAGACACATGTAACGAATCTGTACGCAATCTGGGATCCCTCGGATTGCAAAGAAATGAGTTGGTGGACATAATATTGGTACAGTTCTTGAGGAACAGAATCGATGAGGATATGAAACGACAGTGGGAGTTGACCCAGGATGAGAGATCATTTCCTTCCTATGAAAACTTTATTCTGTTTCTTGAAAGACAAGCTAGAAGTCTGCCACAGGGATCAAGGGAATATCAAAGAAAGGAAAATGAAATTCAAAAGGACTATGCAAATGTACACATTGCGATTAATACCAATGCTCAAATATGCATAGCATGCAAAACAGGTCATAGAATCTAAAACTGTACTACATTTAGTACAATGCCTATCGAACAAAAATGGGAATTTGTCAAGCAAAATAAAATGTGCTACAATTGTCTAGAAAAAGGTCATACAAAAAAATTGTTACCAAGGACCTTGAAAGAAGTGCAACAAAAGGCACCATACTTTACTCCATAAGCTTGACACAGAGGTGACTAATACTCAGAAGGGTGCGAAGCCACAGATCTTTAAACCTGTAAGTGAAATCAACAACACGAGTATTGAACAAGGAAGTGAGACCATTAATCAAGTACTCCTTGCGACTGCTCAAATAATTGTGGAAGGTGAAAACGGTGCACAGCAGATCTGCCGCGCACTTTTAGATAGTGGATCACAGGTTAGTTTGATCACAAAAGAAATTTGTGAGAAACTTGGGCTCAAAGGAAAAACATCAGGACGCTCACTTAGGGGTATTGGAAATAATCCAGTTCAGGGGTCATCTACATCTGTTGGCTTGAAATTCAAATCGATTTATAGATCCGAAAAATATGAAACAAATGCTCTAGTAATGGAAGTCTTAACAACTGAAATTCCAAACTTCAAATTGGCAGAACCGACCTGGATCATGCAGAGAGGGCTTGAGTTGGCAGACCCTCTGTTTCATATTTCGGCACCTATCGACATGATTCTAGGTGCATATATGTATGCATATTTGATGCATGGAGAGAAAAAATGCTGGGAAAGAACCAGCCTATAGCGATGAAATCAAAGCTCGGTTGGATTCTAATGGGCAAAGTAGACAGCTCTCTCTCGTCGAACTATAAAGATGGACCTTGTGGCTTAGCGGTTCAAACTACATCAGAATTAGATGGTCTGGTGGGAAATTTCAGGGAATCGGAGTCAGTGCCGTCATTACAAGACCGGAAAACAAGGAAGGAAGATTGTGAGACTTATTACCAGAAAACCTATTCCAGAGGCTGCCAAGGAAGATACAGTGTGAAACTGCTATTCAGGAAGGCTCATCAAAACAGCTACATTCCTACCTCTAAATCTCCAATAATTCCACTGGGAGGAAGGTCTAATGAAAGTGCCTTGCACAAAACTAACTTGGACAGCCGGAGGAGTTTTCAGGAGACCAATCGCCAAGCTGGCCCCTCTTCCCTTTGCGCCTCGAGATCTGAACTGAAGTTCAGCGGTGGGGGGGAGTATGTTTGCGCCTAGTTATGTAAATAACTTGCTAGGCTTTATTGATTTATAAAGTCAGTCAGCTAAGATCAGTGAGGCTGTGTGGTGATTCTCTTGTTGCTGCATCGCAATTAGATAAGGATAATCTCTTTAGTAGTCAATCCGCAGGTCGAGGTGAAAACATACAGTCCGAATTAAACTCTGCCAAAAGATCGTCAACATCTAAAACAAAAGGTTAGAGAGCTACACGGAATTCCTAGCTAATACTGTGAGGATCCAAGCTCCAACATATATATATATAAATGTTAAATAAGGAATACTTCAGTATTATTGATCATTTAAAATTTAATTCGTTCATTTCACAACTTTTATAAATAAACTGTAAATAAACTTACGCAGTATGTGTCTGTGTTTGTGTTTCAACATTTTTAAATTTGAATATTAATTATAGACTAAATACTCGAATTTCAAAATATAGAATTATATATATGTAAAATAAAATACCTAAAAAATGTAAACCAATGTTTTAGTCAATCTCAACATAAATACTCAAATAATGAAAGAAATGGACACAATGAAATAATTATAGATTCATCAAAACTTGTGCTTATGCAGAGTTTCACATTTTGAGTAGGTAAAGAGGTTAGTATGTGTGTAGGTCCATTACCAAGTATGTAAATCCCTAGATGGTGAATATGCAATGTTGTAATTATTCATGAAACACTAGATAATATCAAGGTTGACTTCATTTCCCAAATATTATTTGATTTAAACCTATCCTTTGATATTTATGTCGAATGTTAGGCGGAATATGGTACTATCTATCTCTCTATTAAGAGTTAAACACTATTAATTTATATAAATTCGTATTAATATATTTGAGAAAACATCCACACTCGGACAAAACTCGTTTAAAAATATATTATTAAACTAGTAGAAATATATTAAAATAATGGTAATCCCACCTCTTCTATATATTTAAAACAAAACGCATTTTAAAAGTAATTAACGTTTTATAAGAATAAACTAACATAAAAATTAACTTTTGATTTCTAAATGTTTTCTAGAAGAAAATAGTGTAAGTGTGTTGATTATAAACAATTTAAATTCACGATATATCTATGTTTCCACACATATATCGAACTAAAAATATATTGTTTTACCTTTTTTATACAATATCATCACAATGAAAACAACAGTAGTTCTTGTATAATTTTGTGAGGTGAAAGAGAAATTTCTAATCTCATAACTGATCGAAGTGTTTCAATGAAAAATCACTGAAAGTGAGAAAAAGTTGGGACCTTTTTTAAATAATCAAATAACACATTATTTCGAAGAATATCCTTACTTGCAATCGCCTTTTATATTTTCATTTAGCAGTATTTCGCTTCTTTCAAATTGGAATTTTCATTGTGAGAAATTATTTTTTAAATTTAACTTCTCTGAAGCTCTAATTTTCAGAAAAATAATTTTACAGACATCTTTGATCTTAATGCCGCAACATTTTTGCGTGGTAATTATCCATGTTTTAATAATAACTAATATATATAATTTTAATAATTACTGTTCTAATAATAACTGTAATTGGAAACTTGAATTTGCGTTTGATAGGTCAAAAGTTCCTTATTGGAAATTGATTGGAATTCTGTTCAAATATTTTATAATTAAGGTTTTCATTGATTCCTTGATTAAAATGATATCTCTAACCTCCACATATATTTTCCCCCAGTTTCAAGTAAAAATTTTTAAAAATATATTTGTCTTTAATCAACAAATATTTAATTAATATCGCTTAACTTAAAAACAACAAATGTTAAAGTTTGTAAAAATAATTCCTCGTCTAAAGTAATATTTTATTTGGCTCTTAACATGAGAACATATTTCACAACTCTTTGTTTTCTGATAACTTTTTTAATGTCTTTTAGATGAATGGTATGGTATACTATTTTGAATATAACCAGAGTGTTATCAGTTATTCGAAAATACAATAAAATAATTTACCTCAAATATTTCCATATCAATACGGATCTCATAACTTCTTATTATTCAAAATAATATCACTAGACAGCACTTCTTAACTTTTTTTTTCAAGTTATTTACACGTTTGGGTTTCAAATATTAACAATATGCTTATAATCTGCTAGAAATATAATTTTTATATGATATATTTTACAGAAAGTATTTTACTGTACAGCAAATGAATAATATAATAATATTTGGAACAAGTATTGGATGGTTCGCTTCTTTGTATCTTAATATATTTTACCAAATGTAAACAGACTCCGATCCCTGCTTTTCACATGTGTAGACATGTGGTACACTTACAGCAAAAGCAGTCGCCTATCTCACTCTTTTGCGTGACTAATAGGCCATTATAGAATGGTCGTCTAGTCCTACCAACGGGCTGTACCAAGCAGAACGATCAAAATGGAATAAGGGAAAATTGCAAAATGTAGGCAGTCGCCTAACTCTATCCAACACGATTATCTTGGCCTATAACGCATGTACTAGGTATAAGCAAAAAAAACAGACTCCGATCCACACACAAAAATGAATTAATAAAATAAATGTATATATAAAAATAGACACAAAATCCTACAACAATCGATAATGGAGTTCCTGTTTTAGTCTGTTAAGTTTCAGCCACTGTAATTCATTCGAAGCTAAAGTAATGTAAAAAGAAATGAAGTTATGAAAAGAGACGAACAATACAGAGTTAATATTCGGTGCTTCCAGGCAGTTATTTTGATATTATTGATAAAGAAAAGCCGGGTAAAAAACAACCCTTGTAGTGATAGACCAAAATTTATCTAAAGGGGAAAATGATCAAAAATAACTGAAAAATGGCGACTTATGTGTTGACAGAAGTGTCCTTAAAATTATTATCATTCTTAGATATCGAAATGGGAGGCCAAAACTGAGGCTCTTTTAAAAATTGTAATAAACCTTACATGATGTGAAAATATAAAGGAAAATTTTCGAAATTACAATAAATAAAACATTTTACAACAACAATTAATAAAATATTTGTTGATTCATAACTTGAGATTATGATAATGTTTTCAATAGGAAGTTTCCTGAAAAAGGCATGAATGAAATTTTATTTGAAACAATATTTACCCTAATTTTGCCCATAAGTAAGACGTTGTTCAATACGCAGATAGAACTTTTTTTATATATTTTGCGCTCATTATTATAGATTCTATATAAAATTTTAGAAAATACATATCAGAGACAGAGGGATATAAAGAATAGTTAGTTAATATAATAAATGCCAAAAATTTGAAGCGATACAAACCAACGTTCTTTCTCAAATTTTATATCAAAAGATAAAATCCTAAGCTTTTTACAGTTTGCTTAACTTAATTTTATTAACATCCTATAACACGATATCCCAAACTCAGGGATATTTGCGCCAATACACTACTAACATATTAAGAAATTGGTTATATACAAGGGGAAAAAAGATTAACATACAAAAGTAATTCTCTCAAAAGTTCCTTCCTTCTCTTTTTCAGTTCAAAAGAAAGTTGTATATATTTCTACAAAATTGATTTAAATTTGTATATATATTTTCTCATCTACGAATTCATGTAGCTGTCTGATCCCACCAAATTTTCATTCCTTATAATCCCGAAAAATTTGGCATTCTAGAAGTAGATGTTTTGAGTCTTGAATTTTACTTCCGCAGAAGCATCCCTTCACCGCGCCGATAGTTGCCAAATTTTTCCCAAAATATCTATGATCACTGATATATTGGACATTATAAAAATATGGAAATAAAAAAACTTGGAATATCAAACAAAAATTATTATCTGAATATTTTATTTGTATTGACAGAAACTTCATTCATTTTTGACTTTAAAAATGACTTGACTATACTTTGAGCATGGGGTTCATGAGTCATTAAATGTTCTGCTGATAGTTGAGCTAGATCATGATTGATTTTTATATTTCTATATAATTTCTTTAAATATTTAACTAGATAATGGCGATTTTCAACATAAAATAAATAATATTTAATTAATAAGAAAATAATAAATTCAAAATTAATTCTGTATTTCGAAGAGGAGTATTTATTCGTTCATATTATATATTCTCAAATATGAAAAAATAACATTTTTCTGATGAAAAATAGCAATCAGAAAGAGAGGTAATCAAATATACTCATTGATATCAATATATTTGAAAGGTTTTAAGGTCATAACAAACACAATCAACTTGGAAAATCGTCATGGCAACAACAAGGATTCTGACAACAAAGAAAGACGACAACAACATTAGCTATTTCAACGTTGATCAAAATGTATCTGAAAAGAACTCGAGTGAAAAAGAAGAATGACTTTCCTGGATATCTCCAAATAATGACAAGACTAACTGGATGTTTTTATATTGGCAAACCTTCCATCTGGTATCATATAACTTTCTGGTTGAAGGTTGGAATTTTCATCTCAAATATCCCATTTTATTGGATTCTGCAAAAATATGCAAATAAGGACATTAGTGTGCTTCGTAACATTCTTTTAAACCTTAGTAATTTAGTTTTAATAATTTACTTGTATTTTTCTCAAAGGTCATTAGATTACTTTCTAAATTTCCCTAATTTCAGTATTTCTCGATTCCAGCGTTCATTCTTAGATAAATACTATATTATAGGATTTGTAATAATGAATATATCTACTTTGCTTATTATAGTAAATGGTATATATAACAATTTATCGAGTATTGAAATTATATTCATAAAATGTATCCAATATTTTAATATGATAATGAATTTTAATCATATCTTTATATATATTTTTATTATTGCTCGAATTACAACTATCCTTAAAATAACAAATTCGAAGCTTAAATTTATTATAAACCCTAATGATATAAAGATGTTTCTACCTAAATATTTAAAATTGAGAAATTACATCAATATTTTGAATACAATATACTCCATTCCGTTATTTATATTTATTGCTAATGCTTTTTCAATATTGATAGCTCTGATTCATAAAATAAGTTATAATTACGTTAATATGAATATATTTAGTTATAGTTTTCCTGTTGTGATTATTTTATTCTATATATTTTTAATTTATTTATCAGGAGAAATTTTGAGAAACGAGGCAAACACAACTTTACATATTTGCCTTCACAAAGAAATATTTGGACCATCCTACCTAAGTCAAAATTTAGATAAATTATATAAAATTGTACAAAATCATTTCTCTATTAAAGCAATGTTTCATTTAGATCTCAATTTGAAAACCTTATTCACTACCCTTTGTTTTTTGGTGTCCTACTCGATGCTTTTCAAATAAACATCAAAGTGAATTGTGTGTTTGATTGTTTTCTGAGAGAAATTTGAAAGTTTGTAATAAAATTAAAAATTAATTCCAGCTTAAGAAATTTCAATAAAAATATTGATATTTTATCTCTTCTATAGAGACTTTACTTCCCAAATAATATTTCAATCATGATATTCATAAAATATTCGAACATGTTCTAACGATTTAAATAAGCTGTTTTAAATCTGCATTACATATTAATTTCACTATACAATTACTTTAGAATACTCTGCTATATTTTATAATATTCAATATAAAATTCCAAATAATCAATTTCAATTTATTATTCAATTTAATAGAGAAATTATAATAATTAAGTAGATAGAGAACAAACATCTGCACTTACAAATAAATTTGCCTTTCTTACTAATATTTTGAATATATGAACATATTTAAAAAATAAAATATACGAGGTGTGTTCAAAAAGTATCGCTACTTTTTTTTTTTTTTTAATTTATTTATTTATTCATGAATACCTATTTTGTCCCCTTCAAAGTTATCCCCATGAGATATTATACTCTTGTGCCAACGGTTTTTCCAATCTTCGAAGCACTTCAAAAAATCATTTTTTTTAAATCTTTTTCAGCTCCTCCTTCGATGCCATCTTTATCTCGTCATGCGTAGCGTAACGTCGTCCTTTCATGGGCCTCTTGAGTTTAGGGAACAAGAAAAAGTCACAGGGGGCCAGATCTGGGGAATACGGTGGAAGCGGCATCATTAGTGTGTTGTTTTTGACCAAAAGGTCGCGCACAAGCAACGATGTGTGAGCAGGGGCGTTATCGTGGTGCAAAAGCCAATTTTTGTTATTCCACAAATCCGGGCGTTTCAGGCGGATTGCTTCGCGCAAATTGCGCATAACTTGCAGGTAATATTCCTTATTGACCATTCTACCCTGTGGCAAGAACTCATGATGCAGCACGCCCCTGCAATCGAAGAAAACTGTCAGCAAAACCCTCACATTCGACCGAACTTGGCGCGCTTTTTTCGGTCTTGGTTCGTTTGACAGCTTCCATTGAGATGATTGAGCTTTGGTTTCCACGTCATAACCATAAACCCACGCTTCGTCACCAGTTATGACCCTCTGGAGCAAATTTGGGTCATCGCGGACAGAGTCCAACATCTCATTAGCAATGTTTATGCGATGCTGTTGTTAGTCGCAATTGAGCAATTTTGGTACGAATTTCGCGGCGACCCGTCTCATGCCCAAATCATTGATAAAATTCGAATGGCACGAGCCAATCGATATGTTTAGGTCCTCAGCAACTTCTCTAATGGTGATTCGACGATTGGCCGATATCATTTTCTCCACTTCATTAATTTTTCGTCTGTTGTTGAAGTGCTTGGGCGTCCGGCACGCTCTTCGTCGTTCACATCTTCTCGGCCTTCAGAGAACATTCTGTACCACCGATAAACGTTGCTTCGGTCCAAGGTAGCTTCTCCGTATGCCACAGTCAACATTCGGAATGCATCCGCGCACTTAATTTCGTTTTTCACACAAAATTTTATACAGGTTCTTTGATCCATTTTTTTAAATAGGTAAAAATCGAAGACGATCCAAAACACCTGCAAGCAAAGCAGCTGTCAACAATTAAGTGAACATTCAAAATGGCCGAGGTTGTCGGCATAAGTGAGAGATATGAGTACCAACATAAAGCCACAAAAAAATCGAAATTCGAATATACATAACCCGCGAATACTCAAAACACCTCATATATATGAAGAAATGAAATAAAAAATAAAAGGTAAAAAGTCAGGTGTTGAAATTAGAAATATATATATATATATATATTAATTGAATAGCATATTTTGGATCAAAAATAAAATAAACATTTTATTTAATATAAATGCCAATATTTCAATAGGCTATACGCCTAACTTCGTCAGGGCTTTTCTTGTTTTTGAACTGCTTTGGTTTATCACGTGATGCCTTCACGCGACGATATATAAATATTTGCAACTCTGTGGGGATAAAATTTAAAACATATACACACAAACAAATATCAATAAGAATATATATATGGTGTGAGATCCTGAGGGTCTCTCGCTTTACTGTGGTAGCCGAGAGGGTCAAACCTGTAGTAAACGAGAGGGATATTAAGGTTGTGTCAGTTTTCTAGTATCTCTCTGTACTTTGGAATACCTTTATCAGTTCTCACAGAGTACAGGCAATGGTGGTCGAGGCAGAGTGGTAAACTTAAGAATTTAACACAAACATTAAAAAACCAGAGAGACAGAGTTCTACTAGGAAAGATCTGTGAACAAATAGAAGTCTATCTAAGGAGCAAGATGGAGATTTAGGAAGAGTTCTCACTGGTGTATATGGTCGATGGGTGGACCTTGGACACAACCGACAAGGGCTCCCGCTGATGATGAAGTGGCAGTTTTTTCCCCGAATTGACATCTTTATATATCTTTCTCGAGAGAAAATATTGAGTTTCAGCGGTTGCAACAACGGCGTGCGTCGGAAGAGGTGTAATTGTACACTCTGGCAACGCCTTATCTTCTAGTTTTCGTTCATAGTGTTGTGGGTCTTCTACATCTCTATCTTTGCTTTAGCTCAACTGTTAATCTATTACAGAGTTTTATTCATTTATCCTCAGTTATAACAAAGTACCTTACATATGATGATGAAATGACACATGTCAATCATGCGTATAATTATTTACAAAAGGGTTCTTAATACAATATGAAAATCTTGATATATTATACACAAATTGAGGTTGTTGGTTTATATGACCATATATATGTATCAAACTGCTGGCCACATAAATGCAACACCCTGAAAAAGCATGCAAATAACATGAAATTTACAACATGAATTATCGGAGGTGAGATATGCAAATGAGTAGAATTTCCGCGCAAACACACATCACACGCGCCTGTGGCTCCACTTCAAAGCACTATTTAAGCCTAGAGATTTCGATGACTTATAGTTTGGAAATTGTGTTTTTATTGTGTTAAAAAAAAACAATTATGTCTCTTAGCAATCACAGCAAAATCATCTTTTGATCAAGTATCTGAGTTCGATAGAGGAAGGATAAGTAGCCTACCGAGATTGTGGATTATCTCTCAGGGAAATCGTTAGTCATGTTGGACGAAACCAAACAACTATAATGCGAATATGTGATCGTTGGTTGCAGGAAGGTACGACAGACCAATGTGTTCGATCGCATCCACCTCAGTGCACAATTTCAGGTGCTGACAGGCAAATTGTGCGCATGGCAGTGGCAGATCGCTCAGTCCCATCACGAACTGTAGCAAAACACATTCAGTCTGTAATATCTCATCCAGAGTCTGCGCGTACCATTCGACGCGGTATACAGCAGATTGGTCTGTCTGCAAGACGTCCATTGCTTCACATGCCCTTGACGCAGAACCACACACGTCTCCACCGCCAGAGGTGCGATGAAAGAAGGATGTGGACGGCAGAATTTAATGAACGTGTCTCTACTGACGATTCACGCAATGGTCGGATTCCAATCTGGAGACCCCGTGGAGTATGGATGCTGAACACCTGCATTATTCAACGCTGCACTGATCCTGCACCGGGTATTATGGTATATGGCGGATTTGGATTACACTCTCGCAGTCCTCTAGTAGGCATTGCCGGTACTTTAAACAGCCAACACCACATCTCCTAGGTGTTTGAGACAGTTGTCTTTCCTTACCTTTGGGGCCTACCCACAACCATATTTCAAAAAAGATAATGCGTGATCACACGTGGCACGCATTGTCCAAAGGCACTTCGTCAATCGCTAAATTGAATTGCTTCTCTGCCTGGCTCCCTCTCCGTATCTTTCGCCAACAGAAAACACGTGGTCCATGGTGCTCAACGATTGACCCAGAGATATCCCCAGCTGCCACACCAGATTAACTTTGGCAACATGTGGAAGATTCTTTGTCTGCTGTACCCAAAGAACACATCCAAAGTATCTTTGAATCAATGCCGTGGCGTGTGGCAGCGGTGATATTCAATAATGGCGGCTACTCTGGCTACTACTGAGTTTTGCTACACTTGGCAGAAGTCTATAAATTTGATCATTTGATACCTAGTAAACATGTTATATAAAAAAATAAATTTTGTTGTGATATATTTTGTCTTTCTTGTTGTTGTAATTTTGATGGCCAGCAGTGTGTATATTATTTACAACTCAATTTGAAGATATTCTGAAAACTTCTTCTGTCGTATTTAACGTTCTATTATTAGCTTTTCAAATTTAAGTGGATTAGTATCTGTGAAGATATGAAACAGATACTTTAATTAGTAAATTCTATGATGAATATATGTGATAATCTGTATTCAGGATTATGTAACCCCACGACAATCTATGTATAATGTATCGTCTAAAGGTTTAATAAAAGTTAGACCTCGCGAGATGGGAAAGAAACAAAGTACAGGATTGCATCATCCAGGAAGTAAACCTGGACCCATAAAACTTAAATTCAAAGGCTTTCTTCTTCCTGGAGGATTGCAATCATGGCGACAATGGAGGTGCTGAGCTAATTAAACTGGTCAACAAGATTTTTGCACAAGAGAACCAGATTATGTTTCTAGTGTAACTTTTCATGCTGAACTCAAAAATCTAATCAGATATTTCCCATCATCTATGGTTTTTGCGTGACGGTATTTTTTTAGTATTGGGATAAATACAGTAAAAATGCAAACAATGTTACGTAAGCAGTTTTGCAACCCTTATTACATTACACTGGTTTATCAAAAAATATTTTTCTTTGTCCACAAAAAAATAGCATCTTATCTACATGTCCTGAATCCCAATATACCATTAGTTTTTTTTCTATTACGCAATATTTCTGAGATACACCTACCTGAAATTTGGAAATATTGTTAATATATAGGCATATATGAACGAAACATATTTATTTATTGAAAAGCAGTGACAGTGGATTTTCTTCTATACGTTGCTTGTGGTAGATCCTTCTTGAGTGTCCAGCAGTAGTCGGCAAGCATAGCGGGACTCCATTTACCTTGGTACCGCTTCTCCATGCTTGATATATCTTGATGAAACCTCTCACCATGCTCATCGCTAACTGCGCCAAGATTGTCTGGAGAGAAATCTAGATGTGAATACAGGAAATGGATCTTGAGGGACATGTTACCTCCCAGTGCCTTGTAGGAAAGCAACATATCATTAACTATGTATCGGTAATTTTCAACCTTGACACTTCCTAAGAAGTTTTGCAAACGTTTCTAAAGGAATTCCATGCTGCTGCTTCAACTTCATTCAAACTATTTTTAAAATTTCCATCCTGCTGCAATTCTCGAATCTGAGGTCCAACGAAAATGCCTTCTTTAATCTTCGCTTCACTTATACTAGAAAAATTTTGTTTTAGGTAGGCAAATCCACTGGCATTTCGATCCATTGCCTTGACAAAGTTCTTCATTAATCCCAGTTTAATATGTAATGGTGTTAGTAAATATTTTATGTATCGATCAGGGGTAGATTTGCAATAATTTTATATCCTGGAGTAAAGATTTTACGGTTTGGCCAGATTTTTTTAATGTAATGCCTTTCCCTATCTCTGCTATCCCACTCACACAAAAAACAACAAAATTTTGTATATCCAAGCTGTAATCCACGCAAGAGAGCAACGACTTTCAAATCGCTGCATATTTTCCAACTGTATCTTTCATATTCTATCTTTTTCAAAAGCAGTTTCATGTTTTCGTAAGTCTCTTTCATTTTGGATGCATGTGCTATTATACTGATGGGAACTTATTTCCATTGTGAAGGAGAACAGCTTTCATTCTAATAATTGGATAATCAATGAATAAACGCCACTCTTCTGTATCATAGTCATGACCAAGCGCTTCCATTAGACTAACAACATCATTGCAATATACTAAATCATTCTCTTGTGAAAAGAAGTCTTGAAATTCATCTTGACGCTTGCGAAAAAAGCATACTTTTGTGCCTTTATGCAGCAGATTCCAGCCTTTTAACCTAGAGCCTAAAAGTTCACTCTGTTTTTTGGATAAATCTAAATCACGTACGAGGTCGTTCAAATCTCCTTGGGTTAATAAATTAGGTTCAGATAAAGCATCTGCTTCAAAATTTGTGTCATCCCACTGTTGCTCTCGTCTATCTGAATCATCGTCACTAAATATTACATTTTCAGGAGGCTGTGGAACAGGTAAAATATCACTATGAGGAACCGGTCTCATAGCAGAAGGCAAATCTGGATATTCAACTGTATGTCTTGATTTGGATGTAATACCTGTAGTCTTTGTCAAACAAAAATAACAGTCTGAAGAATGGTCTTTAGGTTCCCTCCATATCATCGGAACCGCAAAAGGCATATGACGTTCACCTTCAATCCACCCTGTAAGATGTCGAACACAAATTACACATCAATGGTGAGGAGCCCAAGTCTTAGCTTGGTCACCGACTTTAAAGCCAAAATAAAGTTCATAGCACTTTTTGATGAGCGGTGTAAAGTTTCGCCTTTGAACTTTGAAAGTTAATTCCCCACAAATATAACATAAAATATCAGGAATATTAATGCAACGCCTCGGCATATTGACACAGTCTAGTGCACACGATTTATAAAATTACACAAATCGTTAGGTTCAATTTAAATATATATATTAAAACTGTTAATTAGCAAATAGCATTACAGAGCTTGTCGTTTATTTGTTATTTAAATTAATATTTATGATTCTTAAAGAGCAAAATTTAATTAATAACAAATAAAATAAAGCTTTTGGCTCCACATACCAACTCTTCTTGTCAAAAATAAAGGGCTAGCTTAGTTAATGATGTAACTTTAAAAATGCTTACGTAACATTGGTTGCATTTATTACTATATTTATCCCAATACTAAAAAAAAAAGACCATCAGGCAAAAACCATTGGTGATGGGAAATTTCTGATTAGATTTTTGAGTTCAGCATGAAAAGTTACACTAGAAACACCATCAGGTTCTCTTGTGCAAAAAAAAAAAAAAGTGTTTTTTGTAGACCTGTGTTACCTTTAAGCATGACAAATTAGCGAATCACCTGAGAGCACGTGGAAGGAACTCAACCAATGAGAAGTCGGGAGAGTCGATGACGATTATCTTGGACAAGAAACAAAAATAAGGTAGGTGACCGTCCTACGAGCTAGGTGTCCTCAACATAGGCTCCAACCAAGGTAGGGTACGCTCTACCATATTAAAGGCCAGTTACCTCCGCCGAACTTTCTCCCAATCGCAGGTCCTATTCTACCCCATCCAGGTGTGTTCGTTCTTCCCCTGTGGAACCCTTGTCACCCGACCAAG
Organism: Cordylochernes scorpioides; assembly: GCA_030710605.1. Taxonomy (NCBI): domain Eukaryota; kingdom Metazoa; phylum Arthropoda; class Arachnida; order Pseudoscorpiones; family Chernetidae; genus Cordylochernes; species Cordylochernes scorpioides. The sequence goes on from CP092876.1 coordinate 31,001,999, forward strand.
ACTGCGCTACCACAACCATCAATCCATCAACCATCCACACAATTCGACAGAGAGTCGACAGCTTTCCCACAGTGAGTCGACACCCAATTCGACAGTGAGTCGACAGGATTCCCACAACCAGCCATCCACCAAATTCGACATATATGCATTCCCTGTTCTGTTAGCTAAACCAAATTAATATATCTTTCTCTGCAATGAAACTTTACTCGATAAAATATTATATCTCTAAAATGATACAGGATAGTCACCAAAATTGATTCCATCAACATCATGCTACGTTAATATAACTTGATATGTTCGTGTGGAAGAAATTAGCTTTCATAAATTCACACTATATCTTAATGCTTGCACGATCCTATTTATTTTCAAATATACACTAAAAGAACATTAATAACCAAAATTTTATATTATTATAAATTAAATAAAATGAAATCAAAAATAATAAAAATTGTGAAAAGCCTTTTGGAACAAATTGGGCAGCAACACCCTGACCATTAAGAACAACTTTTACTACCTCAATTAGGCCACTAATGGAATATGCAACACCTGTCTGGGTTCCCCCATGTTCATCACTAAAATATACTGAGCATTGTTAGAGCAAAAACGGTCAATATAATCACTGGTGCTATTTCATTCAACAACAATAAAAACTATTTAGAGAAATTGTGGCTTTGTCATACTTGAAATGAAGATATTCAAAAACAATAAAATTCCCAGATTGCGCATAAAATGTAAGGAAACAGAAAACATATATAGAATGAGACCCTATCAATACAGATTCTAAATACTTTCAAGTTAAAAGAACATAGAAAAATTGCCTCATAATCCTTCGATATCCAGGGTGAACCAAAAGTCTTGCACAACTTTAAAAATTAATAACTCCGCGAATATTTGCACTAGATCAAAGCAATAAACACCTTTGTGTTCAGAATGCAATGGAATTCTTTAGAGCAAATAATGAAAATTCGAAATTGATTTCATTCATAAATTTATCCGCTAGATGGTGCTCTACCAGAATCAGCGGCAAAATTGTTTGATAGATTGAAAATTATAACTGATCGACACGTTTTTTTTTTATTTTAAATACCAGGAAAGACCCCTAATAATATCAAATGAAAAATTGATAAACACATTTTTGCCAAAAGTAGAATAATTGGATGAGGATTTTTATATGCAATCTGAGATATGTTAAATAGGTAAATGCATATTAAAACATGTAGCAAAACAAAATTATATTTTAGATGCGGTTTTGTGAAATAAGATTGAATGTTTAAAAACATTGCTCAAATCAATAAACGATTCTTTGATATGTTAATATAGTACCAAAAATTATGATGGTACACTACTAATGCAACTTCTTGATATGAGAAATGTATAGTTTCTTGACAAAAATTGGCGACACTTGGCTATTTAAATGGATATTTGTCATGATCTAACAAATGAAATAAAGAGGGGGTGACAAATCTATTTGTCTTACTTTATTCCATATATCCTATGGGCTTGTCAAATGTTGTCATTTTTATTATACTGTACAAATTTTTAAAAATGTGTCCCCTCAAATAAAATTAATTTTTAGATCGACATTTTGCGTTAAATAACGTAGTAGTAAATTCATTTTGTTTCATCTTTTGCGCAAAAATCTAAAGTTAGGGGTGTACAGAGAATATATTCCTTATGCTATTTCTTCTAATGAGTGAAAAGCGATAATCTAAACATAAGGGGTAAAATTGTGTGTACCAGTGTTATTCGAGAAGTTATAACACTTTGGTCTGCACGAAATAATATATGAGCAAATGACACAAAATATTATCGTTCAGAAAATAAAAGTGTCAAGATGTGAGGACAGCATTTATTGTCCCCATAACAAAGAGCTGCAAAATATTAGTAGATTATATAATTCATGGCAACTTATATAACACATGAGGTAACTGCCTTCTCACGATATATGAAAGATTGAACAGCATTAAATGAAATATCTGTTGAAATTGATGAAACGTGCCGTCTGAAAGAAGCCTTCAACATGGCCAATGTGGTTGGCCAGTATCGATAAACACGCAACTTGATGTGCCCCTATAGCCAAAAATTGCAAGTCGCCAAGCATATTTATCTTGGAGGCCACTGGTATATAAAGTGGCGACTTATCACACGATCTTCACCGAACGTAACCTTCAGCAATTGTTTGGCACCGCGGGAGATATGAGGAAGTCCTCCATCTTGCATGAATATTTAGCTTAGTGCTTGTCTGTCCTGCAATATGGAAATAACCTTTACTTTCAAAAGTTGAACATAACGTTCACCAGTTTAAGAAACGGTTTTAAAAGTTCTTCCTTTGATTTATTCAAAGAAAAATGGTCCAATAATGAAAGAAGAAGTGAACTCACACCAGACTGTAACTATGGGCTGATGAAGTAACATTTCTGTAAAATCCTAGGGTTTTCTGTTGCCGGAATGCGGCTGTTTTGAGTCTTAACTTCTCCGTTTAGAGAAAAGTGAGCTTCATCTGACCACAGAACTTTTGACAGCCAGTTTTCATCAATATCAATTTGCCAGAAAACCCATGCAGCGAATTCTTGTCGCTTCTCAAAATCGCCGACTCTCAGTTCGTCAAATCTTTGAATTTTGAACAGGTATTCTTTAAGAAAAATTCTTAGTGATCTCCAAACTGTTCTATACGAAAACCCGTTTATCGAGAAACTTGTTCGAAACCGTAACAGCCACTGACTTGCATGTCGATGGTCTTCCACTACGAGGATTTGCTTCCAGAGATCCAGTATTCTCAATTTTTTTATCATTCGCCATAGAGAGTAGCAACTCATGGGTCCTTTACCGCTTCGAATACCTTTAAAGGTAAGAAACATTCGTAAAGCTTCAGTGGCAGATTCTAAATTGCAATAAAAAATTCATCAAGAGTGCTTTATCCTGTAGTGATGGCATTCCAGAGTAAAATAAATTATTGGAGATAGATATATATTTTTCAAATGATTTAAAATAAATATAATCGATACTGAGAAAGAGTTGAATTAAAAATATATATATTTATTATCTTCGATATTTGAATCGCTGAGAGGATTCCATCAAACGGCATCAAATATATCAATTATATTTTGCTACATGTTTCAATTTGCATTTACCTATTTTACATATCTCGGATTGAATTTAATAATTTTCATCCAATTCTCTAATTTTGGCGAGTTATTAATTTTTAAAGTTGTGCAAGACTTTTGGAACACCCTGTATAATGTATATAATTTTATATCTTTCACAATAATATATCACAATATTCTGATAAAGAGAGTATTACTTGATAGAAAATATTTCCTGGAAAAAATTCTATTTTTACAAAATAGACACGAAATCCTAAACCATTTTCTTGGCTGGCTTTAACATATTTCATAATTACATCTCTGAAATAAATTCGTTTTTAAAACGTTACAGAATGATAAAATTATTCTTCAAATGTTTAAAGAAAAAAATAATATTTAATGTTAGACAAGATCTTATATTCAATCTAGAAATATGTTGCTCATAACAACCTCTACGCTAAAATAATTAAACGGTAATTGGCTAATGACTCATCGTTGATAGGCTAATTCATATCACGTGAAATCAGAGAATCGTTCAGCGCGCAAATAAACTGGAAATTTACGACTGTAAACAAAGAACATGAATTTATTAAATGCTAAATTACCTAGATATATTTTGATATGAGAATTAAGATAAGCATTATTTTGATGGGAGCTCTGTACTTTGATTCATAGATTTAGGAATCATCATGTTTTATTTTTGTATACGGAGTTTAATTTTCTGGATTTAGGTATGGTGTTATAAAAAGACATTTCGGTGTTACTGAAATCTAAGTTTAGGTCATTGTTTGTATGTGACTCTATCCTCTTAATTCTTCATAAAATGTCACTATTTGTATAATTTTGTTTAAATTAATTGCTAATATTATTTTCCCTTTTCATATATAATCCACTATATATTTTGTGAAGTTGTCCCTTTCTTTACTTCTTGAGGAATTTATACAAATTATTTTATATTTACAGGTCAGTGGCTAAAGATTTATCCTATCTTATATCTATCAAAATATTCAGTTTATATTTAATTTTAATCTTTCAATTCTCAAACTGCTTCTTTTCTTAAACAAAACATTTTTAATCTTCACGAATAATTTTCAAAAATACAGATGCATTTGTATGTATAGATATAATATAAGAAACACTTAAATACAAAGAAATAGGCGATAGAGCAGAGGTTTGTCTGTATTATACATATGTCATAATTTATTAACTTCATCTTATGTAAAGCCTAGCTCTTGCCTGCAAAACATACCATTCCAATCAATTTTCTATTTATAAATAATTTAAATGTGTTCTTATTTAAAAAAACGTTCATACATTCCTATAATAAATTAAATTAGTTAAGTTGGTTGAATGACTTGGGTAGGAAGTAGGGGGTGCACACCAAAAATTGAATGTTTTTTCCCATCCAAACGCGTTGTTTCAGCCATTGTGCTATGAGGTACAGGGTTTTCCCAAAGGTTTGTAAACACTGGAAATGAATTGAAATACTAATATTATTCGCCGTTATGTATAATGTCTTTGTATCTATATAAAGTAATTATATTATGTATTCTCCGTAATACTATTATTCTCCAAGTAATAAGAAAACACAAACTATTGGGACGAACTTTTATCACCATCTGATTGGTCGAGGTACGCATGAAGTCATCATTTGACCTCCCTCCTATAATAAGGTCTGAGTCTAGGCCAGACGGTGCACAATAACAATGTTCAGTCAGAGTTCACAGTTTCAGCGGACATTGGTATATCAACAAGACACAATCTGTTCCCGATCTCACGTCGGGTATCTCATCTTCTTTAGGACTTTAACGCCAACTCCCTGTCGAACCTGGTACAAGCCCCAATTCACCCATCGTTTAATAACAATATTAATTTCATCGTTATTGTTCGAGAGCTTCCTGTTTCCAAAATACATCGTGTGTTTTGTTTTCTTTAACATTAGAGAAGCCGCATGGCCATCTACTGCAAGACTGCAGGTGATAAATTTCGATAGGGCGCCTTGCTAGGAGGGATATATTTCTCCCTTATAAAATAACTAACGTGATTACGTGAAACATACAGATAGAAAAAATACATATATATAAATAAAAATGGGCATTTCATTAAATGGATGATGCCCCCTATATTTTCAACGTTCTATTCGCTTTAAATATCTTAGGAATCTGCGGGAATATCGAACAACGATTTGTAGTTTTCAATGAAAATGTTTTCCGAAAGAAGACATTCAAAATGCCAATTTTTTCAAAAATAAAGAATACCTGAAGGTATAAAATAAAGTTAGGTGGATAGATAACACTGGAAATTATAGCATGGAAAAGGTAATGACCCCGTTTGGTACTGTAATTGAGAGAAGAAAACTGATCGCTCCGACAGCGGCGCGAGTAGTGTGAGGTAAGTCGAGAGTACTATTCAGTTGATGTACGGTTGGAGACAGCGGAGCTTTTGGCGCTCCAAGAAGGTACAACGACACTGTCTATGACCAGGGCGTCTTGTAATATGCCAGAGCTCCTGTTCAGATTCCATCCTAAGGTCAGTCACGGATTTTTGCCGCCATCCTAAGACCTTCATTCTAAAGATGCACGACAAACAGCCATCGCTTCGAAATAGTTATAATGTAATTAAAGCCACAACAATACCCGACCTATCCAGAAGTTCATTTTCTGTTTATGAAGCAGCATGAATGCGATATATGTAGGATATCGCTGGTTCTAGTGTGTGATCGCCTTTTTTATTAAACCAAAGAGAACAAATTGACCATGTTACACTATAATCCATATGTGAAAATATTATCAAATTATAAAAATGAATGTTATCATGATTTGTACTCCTAAACTTCTAAGACGCTAGATTTCAGGCTTTTATCCACCTCCTGTTATAATACACAACTAACCACTCAAATTGCAACACCAAGAAAGACAAGAGATATCACAACACATTTTATTTTGTCGATTACATGTTGACCAAGTATCAAAAAATAATATTTATAAACATATGCGAAGTGTAGTTCCTGCCAGAATCAGTAGCCAGAGTAGCCGCCATTGTTGGAGATCACCACTGCCACACGCCTCGGCATTGATTCAAAGAGACTTTGGGGTACAGCAGACCAAGCAGCTTCCACACGTTGCCAAAGTTGATCTCGTCTGCAGCTGGGGTGGTAATCTGGGCCAATCGCTGAGCAACCTATGAAAATATGTTTTCTTTCGGCGAAAGATCCAGAGAGAGAGAGAGAGCCTGTCAGGAGAGCAATTCAATCTGGCGATTGACGAAGAACCTTTGGACGATGCGCACCAGGTGTGGTCGCGCATTATCCTGTTGAAATATGGCTGTTAGCAAGCCATGAAGGTAAGGAAAGACAACTGCCTCAAACACCTCAGAGATGTAGCATTGGCTGTTCAAAGTACCGGCATTGCGTATTAGAGGAGTGCGTGAGTGATCTAACACTCTTGTATCCAATACCACCCCATACCATAATACCCTGTGCAGGACCAGTGTGGCGGTGCATAACGCAGCTGTTCAGCATCCTCACTCCACAGTGTCTCCAGATTCGTGACTCGTCACTAAAGATAATTTCATTCCATTCTGCCATCCATATCCTTCTTTCGCCGCACAATTGGTGGCGGAGACGTCGTTGGTTCTGCCTCCAGGGTAAACGAAGCAATAAACGTCTTGCATTAAACGGCGTCGAATGGTACGTACAGACACTGGATGAGGCGTTACAGACTAAATGTGCTACGGTTTGAGATTTGACTGGGCGATCTGTCACTACCATGAGCACAGTTTGATAGTCAGCACGTGAAGTGGTGCACTGAGGTGGATGCGATTGAACACGTCGGTCCGTTATACCTTCTTGCAAACAACGATCATATATACCCATTACAGTTGTTTGGTTTCGTCTAACACGGCTACAGATTTCCCTGAAAGATAATCCAAAATCTAGGTAGACCACTCTCTTTCTTCTGTCGAACTCGGATACTTGATCAAAAGATGATCGCTGTTTTATACGAGGCATAATAGATCGTTTTTTTTAAACAAAGAAAACACAATTACCTAATTTGAAAACGTCGAAATCTCCAAGCCTCAAATAGTGCTTTGAAGTGGAGCCACTGGAGCGCGTGATGTACGTCTGCGCTGAAACTCTAATTATTTGCATATCTAACCTCTGTTAATTCCTATTTAATTATATTATATTTGCATGCTTCTTTAGGGTGTTGCATTTATGATGGCCAGCAGTTTATTATTGGAATTTTTGGAGCTCTAAGAGTAGAATCCTTTAACCATTTTTTGGTATGAGGAAAATATCTTCTTTTATTATTATTTTGTTGTTTCTTGACAAACTTGTGTGAATCTCAACGAATTCAATTTTCCTCTACTTTCCATTCTCTTCATAATATTTTAAATAATGTTTATTATATGAAAGATGAGCTGGTTCAATAAGTAATGTCCGAACAGGTACCTAAAATTATGATTCAAATGAATATTTCTTATAAAAAATGTCAAATTATAATTATATGAACATTCATATTCTCATACCTACAAACAAACTTGATATATCCTTTGTATTTTAAGCTATTCAACCTGAGAAGTAAACATAAGAATTCTAAAACGGCCGGTGATAGAGTTTCTTTTTAGTTCTGGATATTTTCAGCCGCTCTATTTCATTCAAATCTGGAGTCATGTGTATGGAAAAAAGTCATGAAAAGAAATGCACGATAAAAATATGGACTCCAGAGCATCTAGACTCGAGCTATTGATATTAGTTATGAAGAAAAGCCAGGTAGAAACCAACCTCTGTATTGAATGATCATAAACACAATCTCTCAAATTGAAATATGGCGACTTGTCAAATTATGAAAATATTTCCTTTTAAAGAAGTGTTCTTTAACATTATAATAAATATAGGTTATCGTAATTAATATCAAATTCGTGCCAAACCTGAATTTTTTTTTATTAATTATAATATACCTCTCATAATGTGGAATTACGAAGGTACATCTTCAGAAAATACAATAAATAAAATATATACATTTAAAAAGCAACGATTTATAATTATTTGTATATCTATAACTTGAGATTATAATAATATTCAAAAGATAGATCCCTGAAGAGGTCATGATTGAAGATAAACCCTCTGGGTATAAATATATTTTTAATATAGTGAGAAGATTTTTTAAAAAATCATGAAAACATATTTTTTTTTAAATGAGATTTTAAATATTTTTTCCATAGATTAAGGTGTTGTTTATAGAACAGATAGTATATATATGTAATATTTAGGATAAAATGACAAAGCCTCTGAGGCTTTGTCATTTTATCCTAAAGAATTCGCAGAGGTTATAATATTGGAATATATGTAATATATACGTTGCCTTTTTGGGTGGTTGATTGAGTTGTTTGATTGATTGATTGATGATTGTTGAGGTCGCAGTCGTGCTTGCTGAAATAGTAAGGTATTCACACAGGGGAAAATAACGAGGACACAGGATTGGATTCAAATAGGCCAGCGATCAAGGGAGAAAGGGGTTTAGGCTATTGGCGTTTCTTGACTAATGTGGTTAGGCGATTCACATACTGAACATTGGACTTATCTGTGTGCTGAGAAGATGGTGGCGAGCTCCTGACTCTGGCAGGTCCAGATGCTAACTGCTCTCGATGCTGTCCAGGTCCAAACTAACTAAACTGAGTCCGAGATTTAGCTCGTTAACTCTTCAGGGCTCTCATTGGATGATAGTCGTGTCGAGGCCGGCTCTCATTGGCCCTTAGCTAGTCCTGCTGGACTCTGATTGAATCTTTGCTAATCCTTTGTCTTTGTCTTGTTTTAACATGCTCCAGGAAAGAAAGGTTCTTGAACTCAGTTTTATGAGTTCCTGGATAATAACTTTTGCTTCCTGGATAATGAAAACCTGCTAATGATCGTTTCTTCTCTGATGGCCTTTCTCCCAGATTCGCTAAGCCCAGCGTTTATTAAAATCTTTAGACCATACATTGCATACATATTGTGGTGGGATTACATCCAGTTATATACAAATTATGACATATATAATTTTGCTTATTTTTTTTTATAATATACATTCTAAATCTATTTCGAAAAATATTTATATGAAAGAAAAAGAAAGAAAACTCAGTAAATAATAGAATAAAATTTAAATTTATAAAACAGCCTAAACAAATGTTAATCACTCTATTTTTATATTACACCATAAAAATTGGGAATTTCAATTTTTTTGTAAGATATCTTGAACCAGATAATTCTTATATTCAATATGACATGAAACATATTTTATTTTGATGAGAAAATATGAAATTTTAAATTAATTCTATATTTGAAATTGATTATTATTTTTTTAATATAATACATTTGCAATAATATAAAGTAAAATTTCTTTGATATTAAATAGGTATTAGAAAAAGTGAGAGAGAAAGAATTTCAAATTAATCAAATTGATATAAATATATTGGATAAGTTTTTAATATTTTACCGAACAGAAACAACATATAAAATCGTCGTGGCAACAACAAAGACTCTGGACAAACAAATGAAGTCGCACACGACATTAGTACATTTCAAAATTGATCAAATTGTATCTTAAAAGAACTCGAGTGAATTAGAAGAATGACTTTCCCAGATATCTACAAATTATGACAAGACTAACTGGGTGTTTTTATATTGGAAAACCTTCCATCTGGTATCACATATTTCTCTTTCTGGTAGAAGGTTAGAATCTTCATAAAAAATATCCCCTTTTTATTGGATTCTGCAAAATTATACTAATCAGGACATCAGTGTGCTTCGTAACATTCTTCTAAACCTTAGTATATCAATTTTACTGATTTACTTGTTTTTTGCTCAAAAGTCATTATAATCCTTTTTACATGTTCCTTATTTCAGTATTCCTCGATTTCAGCGTTCATTCTTAGATAAATACTATATTATAGTGTTTGTAATAAGGTATATATCTACTTTGCTTATTACAGTAAATGGTATATATACCAATATTCCAAGTATTGAAATGTTATTTATAAAATGTATCCAATATTATAATATGCTGATGAATTATAATCATAACTTAATATATATTTTAATTATTGCTTGAATGACAAATATGCCAAAAATAACTAATTTCAAACTTAAATTTATCAAAGACCCTAATGAAGTGAAGATTTTCTCGCTAAATATTTAGAAATGAGAAATAATATCAATATTTTGAATAAAATATACTCCTTTCCGTAATTTTACTTATTTATAATGTTTTTTTTCAATATAGATAGCTCTAATTCATAATATTGGTTAGAGTTATATTAATATAACTATGATATTATTTTCCTGTTGTGTTTACTTTATTCTATATATTTCTGATTTATTTACCAGGAGAATTTTGAAAAACGACTTTGAAAAACACAACCTTAAACATTTGCCTTCACAAAGAAATATTTGGGCCATCCTACCTTTGTCAAAACTTAGAGAAATTATATAAAATTGTAGTAAAACAATTTCATGTTAAAGCAAATTTAATTTTGATGAGAAAAGATTAAATTTGAATTTAAATATGTATTCATTTATGAAATACATTTTCAAATATGGAAAATAAAATTTATTTGATATTAAATAGTTGTAAGAAATAGTGAGAAATAAAGAATATCGAATATATTAAAATGATATCAATATATTTGAAAGGGTTTTAATACCATATCAAACAGAAACAACATTGGAAATCTCCATGGCAACAACGAAGATTCTGACAACAAAGAAAGAATAACACAACATTAGTATATTTTAACGTTGATCAAAATGTATCTGAAAAGAACTGGAGTGAATATGAAGAATGACTTTCCCGGATATCTCCGAATGATGACAAGACTAACTGGATGTTTTTATATTGGAAAACCTTCCATCTGGTATCATATAACTTTCTTGTTTAAGGTTGGAATTTTCGTATCAAATATCTCATTTTATTGGATTCTGCAAAAATATGCGAATCGGGACACTAATGTGATTCGCAACATTTCTCTTTACCTTAGTAATTTAATTTTAATAATTTACTTGCATTTTGCCCAAAGGTCATTAGCATCCTTTTTACATGTTCCTAAATTCAGTATTGCTCGATTTCAGTGTTCATTCTTGGATAAATACTATATTATAGTGTTTGTAATAATGAATATATCTACTTTGTTTATTATAGTAAATGGTATCTATAACAATTTATCGAGTATTGAAATTATATTTATAAAATGTATCCAATATTATAATATGTTGATGAATTATAATCATATCTTAATATATATTTTTATTATTGCTCGAATGACAACTATCCTCAAAATAACAAATTTAAAGCTTGAATTTCTCAAACACCCTAATGAAGTGAAAATGTTTCTCGCTAAATATTTAGAAATGAGAAATAATATCATTATTTTGAATAAAATATACTCCATTCCGTTATTTTTACTTATTGCTAATGCTTTTTCAATATTGATATCTCTAATTCATGAAATAAGTTTCAATTATATTAATATAACTATGATTAAATATTTTTTTCCTGTTGTGTTTACTTTATTCTATATATTTTTAATTTATTTATCAGGAGAAATTTTGAAAAACGAAGCAAACACGACTTTAAACATTTGCCTTCACAAAGAAATATTTGGACCGTCCTACCTAAGACAAGACTTTGAGAAATTATATAAAATTGTACAAAATAATTTCTCTATTAAAGCAATGTTTCATTTGGATCTCAATTTGGAAACCTTTTTCACTACGCTTTGTTTTTTGGTGTCTTATTCAATGCTGTTCAAATAGATAGCAAATAACACTATGGGTTCGATTGTTTTCTGATAGGTATTGAAAGTTTTTGATAGAATTGGAAGTTTTTCTATATATTTAACAAACAGAATAAAATATATATTTCAGCCACACAGATTTTACTTTCCAAAGATAATTTTGATCATGTTATTTATATACATATTAGAATATATTGTAGCAATGAAAATCTGCTCTTTACAACTTAAATTCCATATAAGAAATTTACTATACAATTTACTTTTGAATAATCTGTTAAATATAATTGTGTATACCGATTTTCGAAATAACAATAAATGATTAATAATGTTATAATACTTATTTATATAAATATAACTATATAATATTTTTTATAGAATATATTATAATATATACAAAATTTATATATGAATTCATTTTTTTTAAATACAAATTATAAATTTATATTATTATTCAAATAGAATGAAATTTAAAAATGAAGCAGAGACGGGAAAAACTATATTCGAACTTGCAAAAATAATGTTGCATCTACCGTCAATCAAATATTTTATTGCTAAAGATAAGTGTCTCATTTAGATCTCGAATAAAATACTTTTTAAAAACTTTAATTTTTGTCTGGTGTCCAATTATATGTTTCAAATTTCGGTAGATTATTTTTTTGAAAGATATTTAAATATAATGATTTATATATAATTTATATAAAGAATGTGTATTCTCCCTAATAGGTTAGGCGATAAATCGCGAAATACTATTTTTCTGCTATGAAACCTTACTCCCTAAATTCTCTATTTTCAAAATGGCACATGAGCGTCACCAAAATTGAATCCAACGATGTTAGATAACCTTCATAATCTTTGATATGTTGGTATGAAGTATATTTCTCCTTCTTCATTTTATCCTCTATCTATAAATGGATTCATTATAATGTTTCTTACAAAATATACTATAGAAAGTCATCATAAACGCAATATATTGCTATTGAAAATTCAATAAAAATTAAATGCGAGGATGAGTGAAAGACAGAAGTATCTCAATTTAAATAACATAGATTCTAGTAATAAAATCAGTTCATAATGTTTGATGCAAAATGTTTCATTTATTGCAGTAAGTCATTATATCTGGGCCCAGAAATTATTGTCCAGTCCTTCTTAAAAAGAGAAGTAGGTAATTTTCTGAATTTTATTATTAGAGAGCATTTTTACCGACGACGTTCCCATGTATAACTAGTATTTTTTTACCTCTTTTCCTCACAGGTTCTTTCCCTTGATTCGTGCCTTTTGTGTGCACCCTAATCACTCCCACCCCTGATTGCACTATAAATTACTATATATATATATTAAAAGTAAAAAGCATATGCTTTACAGAAGGTAGAGCGCCCATTCGGTGACCTTTATATATTTTTTTCTATTATGTTTTCATAAATATATATATCAAACATGTTTAAATAAATAATCTTATTTTATTTTCGTATTTTAATATCAATGCCTAATCATAGACATACTTCTTGATAATCATGATCTCTGTCTTTTGGAACAAAGAAAGGTAGATATTCATGAACAAATTCTTGTAAGAAAAATTTCGATCAGCTAAAGATATATTGTAAAAGCATTAGAAAAGCTGAAATGCTCAATTTAAACAAAAAGAAAGGAAATAAACGCCTAATTAAAAAATCAATTAGAAAGTTGGATAAAGCGTTTAACAATTTTTTTTCAAGTTATGACATATTTACAGAAAAATGGGGGATATATTGAAATATTTAATGATAGAGAGAACTATATTAATTCATGATGCATTAGAGCGCCACTTGTTATGGAAATTTGAAAAAATTATAGACGCGTATGATTCATTTTAAAATTAAACAATTTCTACTTCCCTTACTGCAATGGAAAAATGAAATTCCATTGTAGTAAGGACTGTAGAATTGTTTAATTTCAAAAAGAATCATACGCGTCCATAATAGTTTGAAATTTTGATTATATTAATTATTCATATATAAACTTCTGGTCACCTTGAAATAAACTTACAAACGACCTGAAATTTACAACATGCATTAGCGGGTGTAAAATATGCGAATGAGTAAAATTTCAGCGGAGACGCACATCACGAGCGCCTGTGGCTACACTTCAAAGTACTATTAAAGGCTTGGAGATTTCGACGATTTCAAGTTCGGCATTTTTTTTTTTCTTGTTTTTTTTTCAAAAAAAAACTAAAAATTATGCCTCGTAGAAAACAGCGATCATCTTTTGATCAAATATCCTAGTTCTACAGAGGAAAGATAGTCGCCTACCGAGAATGTGGATTATCTTTCCGGGAAATCGGTAGTCATGTTGGACGAAACCAAACAATTGTAATGCGGATATATAATCGTTGGATGCATAAAGGTACGACGAACCGACGTGTTCGATCACATCCACCTCACTGCACCACTTCAAGTGCTGACAGGCAAATTGTGCGCAAGGAATAATAATTGATTATTATTATTTTTTTGTTTATATAATACATTTGCAATAATATAAAGTAAAATTTCTTTGATATTAAATAGGTATTAGAAAAAGTGAGTGAGAAAGAATATTAAATTAATCAAATTGATATAAATATATTGGATAAGTTTTTAATATTTTACCGAACAGAAACAACATATAAAATCGTCGTAGGCAACAACAAAGACTCTGAAAACAAATGAAGTCGCACACGACATTAGTACATTTCAAAATTGATCAAATTGTATCTGAAAATAACTCAAGTGAATAAGAAGAATGACTTTCCCAGATATCTACAAATTTGGACAAGACTGACTGGATGTTTTTATATTGGAAAACCTTCAATCTGGTATCTTATAACTTTCTGGTTGAAGGTTAGAATTTTCATCAAAAATATCCCATTTTATTGGATTCTGCAAAATTATGCTAATCAGGACATCAGTGTGCTTCGTAACATTCTTCTAAACCTTTGTAAATCAATTTTACTAATTTACTTGTTTTTTGCTCAAAAGTCATTAGAATCCTTTTTACCTGTTCCTAATTTCAGTATTCCTCGATTTCAGCGTTCATTATTGGATAAATACTATATTATAGTGTTTGTAATAATGAATATATCTACTTTGTTTATCATAATAAATTGTATATATAACAATTTATCAAGTATTGCAATGTTATTTATAAAATGTATCCAATATTATAATATGCTGATGAATTTTAATCATATCTTAATATATATTTTAATTATTGCTTGAATGACAAATATGCCTAAAATAACTAATTTCAAACTTAAATTTATTAAAAACCCTAATGAAGTGAAGATCTTTCTCGCTAAATATTTAGATATGAGAAATAATATCAATATTTTGAATAAAATATACTCCTTTTCGTTATTTTTACTTATTTCTAATGCCTTTTCAATATAGATAGCTCCAATTCATAAAATAGGTTATAGTTTTATTAATATAACTATGATGTTATTTTCCTGTTGTGTTTACTTTATTCTATATATTTCTGATTTATTTCCCAGGGGAATTTTGAAAAACGACTTTGAAAAACCCAACCTTAAACATTTGCCTTCACAAAGAAATATTTAGGCCATCCTACATTTGTCAAAATTAAGAGAAATTATAAAAAATTGTAGTAAAACAATTTCTCTGATAAAGCAAATTTAATTTTGATTAGAAAATATTAAATTTGAATTTAAATATGTATTCATTTATAAAATACATCTTCAAATATGGAAAGTAAAATATTTTTAATATTAAATAGTTATAAGAAATAAAGAATATCGAATTTATTAAATTGATATCAATATATTTGAAAGGGTTTTAATACCATATGAAACAGAAACAACATTGGAAATCGCCATGGCAACAACGAAGATTCTGACAACAAAGAAAGAATAACACAACATTGGTATATTTCAACGTTGATCAAAATGTATCTGAAAAGAACTGGAGTGAATAAGAAGAATGACTTTCCCGGATATCTCCGAATGATGACAAGACTAACTGGATGTTTTTATATTGGAAAACCTTCCATCTGGTATCATATAACTTTCTTGTTGAAGGTTGGAATTTTCGTCTCAAATATCTCATTTTATTGGATTTTGCAAAAATATGCTAATCAGGACAGTAATGTGATTCGCAACATTTCTCTATACCTTATTAATTTAATTTTAATAATTCACTTGCATTTTGCTCAAAGCTCATTAGAATCCTTTTTACATGTTCCTAATTTCAGTATTCCTCGATTTCAGCGTTCATTATTGGATAAATACTATATTATGGTGTTTGTAATAATGAATATATCTACTTTGTTTATCATGATAAATGGTATATATAACAATTTATTAAGTATTGAAATCTTATTTATAAAATGTATCCAATATTATAATATGCTGATGAATTACAATCATATCTTAATATATATTTTTATTATTGCTCGAATGACAACTATTCTCAAAATAACAAATATAAAGCTTGAATTTCTCAAACACCCTAATGAAGTGAAGATTTTTCTCGCTAAATATTTAGAAATGAGAAATAATATCAATATTTTGAATAAAATATACTCCATTCCGTTATTTTTACTTATTGCTAATGCTTTTTCAATATTGATATCTCTAATTCATGAAATAAGTTTTAAATATATTAATATAACTATGAATAAACATTTTTTTCCTGTTGTGTTTACTTTATTCTATATATTTTTAATTTATTTATCAGGAGAAAATTTGAAAAACGAAGCAAACACGACTTTAAACATTTGCCTTCACAAAGAAATATTTGGACCGTCCTACCTAAGACAAGACTTTGAGAAATTATATAAAATTGTACAAAATAATTTCTCTATTAAAGCAATGTTTCATTTGGATCTCAATTTGGAAACCTTTTTCACTACCCTTTGTTTTTTGGTGTCTTATTCAATGCTGTTCAAATAGATAGCAAATAATATTGCGGGTTCGATTGTTTTCTGATAGGTATTGAAAGTTTGTGATAGAATTGGAAGTGTTTTCTAAATATTTAACAAACAGAATAAAATATATATTTCAGCCACACAGATTTTACTTTCCAAAGAGAATGTTCATCATGTTATTTATATACATATTAGAATATATTGTAGCAATGAAAATCTGCTGTTTACAACTTAAATTCCATATAAGAAATTTACTATACAATTTACTTTTGAATAATCTGTTATATTTTAATTGTGTATAACGATTTTCGAAATAACAATAAATGATTAATAATATTATAATACTTATATATAAATATAACTATATAATAATTTATAGAATATATTATAATATATACAAAATTTATATATGAATTCATTTTTTTTTAAATACAAATTATAAATTTATATTATTATTCAAATAGAATGAAATTTAAAAATGAAGCAGAGACGGGAAAAACTATATTCGAACTTGCAAAAATAATGTTGCATCTACCGTCAATCAAATATTTTATTGCTAAAGATAAGTGTCTCATTTAGATCTCGAATAAAATACTTTTTAAAAACTTTAATTTTTGTCTGGTGTCCAATTATATGTTTCAAATTTCGGTAGATTATTTTTTTGAAAGATATTTAAATATAATGATTTATATATAATTTATATAATGAATGTGTATTCTCCCTAATAGGTTAGGCGATAAATCGCGAAATTTTATTTTTCTGCTATAAAACCTTACTCCCTAAATTCTCTATCTTCAAAATGGCACATGAGCGTCACCAAAATTGAATCCAACGATGTTAGATAACCTTCATAATCTTTGATATGTTGGTATGAAGTATATTTCTCCTTCTTCATTTTATCCTCTATCTATAAATGGATTCATTATAATGTTTCTTACAAAAAATACTATAGAAAGTCATCATAAACGCAATATATTGCTATTGAAAATTCAATAAAAATTAAATGCGAGGATGAGTGAAAGACAGAAGTATTTCAATTTAAATAACATAGATTCTAGTAATAAAATCAGTTCATAATGTTTGATGCAAAATGTTTCATTTATTGCAGTAAGTCATTATATCTGGGCCCAGAAATTATTGTCCAGTCCTTCTTAAAAAGAGAAGTAGGTAATTTTCTAAATTTTATTATTAGAGAGCATTTTTACCGATGACGTTCCCATGTATAACTAGTATTTTTTTACCTTTTTTCCTCACAGGTTCTTTCCCTTGATTCGTGCCTTTTGTGTGCACCCTAATCACTCCCACCCCTGATTGCACTATAAATTACTATATATATATATTAAAAGTAAAAAGCATATGCTTTACAGAAGGTAGAGCGCCCATTCGGTGACCTTTATATATATTTTTTCTATTATGTTTTCATGAATATATATATCAAACATGTTTAAATAAATAATCTTATTTTATTTTCGTATTTTAATATCAATGCCTAATCATAGACATACTTCTTGATAATCATTATCTCTGTCTTTTGGAACAAAGAAAGGTAGATATTCATGAACAAATTCTTGTAAGAAAAATTTCGATCAGCTAAAGATATATTGTAAAAGCATTAGAAAAGCTGAAATGCTCAATTTAAACAAAAAGAAAGGAAATAAACGCCTAATTAAAAAATCAATTAGAAAGTTGGATAAAGCGTTTAACAATTTTTTTTCAAGTTATGACATATTTACAGAAAAATGGGGGATATATTGAAATATTTAATGATAGAGAGAACTATATTAATTCATGATGCATTAGAGCGCCACTTGTTATGGAAATTTGAAAAAATTATAGACGCGTATGATTCATTTTAAAATTAAACAATTTCTACTTCCCTTACTGCAATGGAAAAATGAAATTCCATTGTAGTAAGGGCAGTAGAATTGTTTAATTTCAAAAAGAATCATACGCGTCCATAATAGTTTGAAATTTTGATTATATTAATTATTCATATATAAACTTCTGGTCACCTTGAAAGAAACTTACAAACGACCTGAAATTTACAACATGCATTAGCGGGTGTAAAATATGCGAATGAGTAAAATTTCAGCGGAGACGCACATCACACGCGCCTGTGGCTACACTTCAAAGTACTATTAAAGGCTTGGAGATTTCGACCATATCAAGTTCGGCATTTTTTTTCTTGTTTTTTTTTTTCAAAAAAACTAAAAATTATGCCTCGTAGAAAACAGCGATCATCTTTTGATCAAATATCCTAGTTCTACAGAGGAAAGATAGTGGCCTACCGAGAATGTGGATTATCTTTCCGGGAAATCGGTAGTCATGTTGGACGAAACCAAACAACTGTAATGCGGATATGTAATCGTTGGATGCATAAAGGTACGACGAACCGACGTGTTCGATCACATCCATCTCACTGCACCACTTCAAGTGCTGACAGGCAAATTGTGCGCAAGGAAGCGACAGATCGCTCAATCACATCACGAACCGTAACACAGCACATTCAGTCTGTAACACATCATCCAGTGACTGCACGTATCATTCGACGCAGTTTACAGCAGAGTGGTCTGTCCGCAAAACATCCATTACTTCATCTACCCTTGACGCAGAACCACAGACGTCTCTGCCGCCAATGGTGCGATGAAAGAAGGAAAATGTGGATGGCAGAATGGAATGAATTTTCTTTACTGATGAGTTACGCTTCTGTGTGCAACACCACGATGGTTGGATTCGAGTTAGGAGACACCATGGAGAGAGGATACTGAACAGCTACGTTATGCACCGCCAAACTGGTCCTGCAACAGGTATTATGGTATGGGGCGGTATTGGATATCACTCTCGCACTCCTCTAGTACGCATTGTCGGTACTTCAAAAAGCTAACACTACATCTCCAAGGTGTTAGAGCCAGTTCTCCTTCGTTAGCATCAGGGCTTGCCCACAGCCATATATCAACAGGATAATGCGCGAACACACGTGGTACGCATTGTCCAAATGTTCTGCCTCAATTGCCAAATTTAATTGCTTCCCTGGCAGACTCGCTCTCCGGATCTTTCGCCGATGGAAAACATGTGGTCCATGGTTGCTCAATGATGGATCCAGATTACATCTTCAGCTGCCACACCAGATCAACACCGGCAACGTTTGGAAGCTGCTTGGTCTGCTGTACCCCATGAAAATAACCGAATTCTCTTTTAATAAATGCCGAAGCATATGGCAGTGATATCCAACAATAGTGGCTACTCTAACTACTGATTCTGGCAGAAACCACACTTCGCAGAAATCTATAAATCCAATCATTTAAAACTTGGTCAACATGTAATCTACAAAAAATATTCTGTTGTAATATCTCTTATTTTTATTGATATTTCAATTTGAAAGGCCAGCAATGTAGATTCTTCAATTATTATTTAATATTTCTAATCAAAAAGAGCAATTAAAAGTAATTAATGTATTATAACTAAAAAATAAAAAGGAATATCATGACCAAGAGTACATGCTTTTTAGAAGGCATAACGCCATCTGGTGGAACAGAAATCAACTGAACATTGAATCAACCTGTTCTCTAATATTTGGTAAACCTAATTTATTGATAGATAAAGAAAAGCCATCTACGAACGCGTTTCGCGCTGTTTGCGCTGGTCAGCGTGGACCAGGTTCTACCACTGCGTCCAAAAATATTTTTGGTATTAATTAATATATTTATACTTTGGGTGTCAAATATTTATATTTTATGAACTCAAGCGATCATATCGCCAAATTTCAAATTCCATTATTATTCTATTCTATAATTTCAGGAGCGACAAACTACCAAACATCATTTTCCACTTCTTTAACATTTGCAAAATGTTTCCCACAAAATAAATATGTCTTAAAATACAAAGGTAGTAGTATTCCAATTGAGTAAGGTCTTGGAAGTAGGCTAAGTTGAAACAAAAATTAAATTCTCTCAAAATTAAAAAAATATATAAGGTTGAACACACCTTAATAGGTGGGTAATTTTATAGTGAAAAAATCTACATCTGTTTTAGTTATTTAAATTTGAGTATAAATAATGTTGTAAATACACCAAAAATAAAACCAAATTTAAATATTGTAAATATATATTTTTATTAATTAAAAAATACATGATTTCTGGGTATTATTTTGAAGAAATATACTCAAACATTTTGCTCTGTCCTCCTGTTCTGTTGTGTTACTTGATCGACCGGCGTCGTTCTAACATTGCATTTTTCAATTGTTGAACCACTCTTGTCAACATCGTCTAATAGCCGCATCACTTCGACACAGATGTGGGGCAATTAGTCAATTTGACCAAAGAGTATCTTTCAATCCAATGGAACGGCCTCTTTCAAACTTTGACATAAGTTGGGGATGAGCATGATTCATTTGCTGAGGCATTGATACAGCAAAAGAGAATTTGGACTGACATTTTGAAAATGAGCTCGTGCTACACCAAATATTGAGTCTAGAATACTCTCTATGGATTCGCCGTTTAGAATCGCTGAAATTCTTGTTTTGGATAAATTCACCACAAATATTCCAACCAATTTAATTTATATATGTTTGTGTGGTCGAAATGTATTTGTATATGTATATTCATTTAAAATGGATAACAATCTCTTGGTGCGTCATTTTTAGTATATATATAAACATATTTACATGTGCTTATTTATGTGCCAAAAGAAATAATTAATTCAGATTCGAATTTAAATTCATTCCAAAATTTTAAAAAGAGTTACACCTGTATAATGCATGTACTAGAAGAGGCACCTTTCCTTTAATAGCGTATCAGAACTATGCACTGTGCATTACCATAGTAAAAAAACTTTACTAGTAATAAAGAAGGAACCACGATATCATTTTTGGAAAAATCAGACAAAACGCCAGTCTGTATACCAGAGTTTCGGGTTTGGCCCCCATCAGTACATGGGTGATTCCGATTTCATAGCATCCTCTGAGAGAGGTTATAATATCGAACGAGTTTACAAAACAGGTGTTTAAGATGGCGAAGATGCAAGCGCCTATTTTCAGGCAAGAATATAACATTAAGTTATAGAAGGATGATATTTCCGTATTTAATGATGCACCTCTCAATTTGAGAGCGCATTAGAACTTTGCATCATATTGAATCTAATATTCGATTAAATTCAATTCATAAATTCTCAATGTATTCTATATTGATCCAAAATAATTTTTTTTAAAATATATTCATATCTTTAAATACTGAGATGAATAAAATTATTAACGATAATAAAAATATAAATAATGTTATCTTGTGTGTGGAAATTCAAATAATTTAGAGATATATTGAAATTCATAAGAAAATAGCAAATTTCCTAATTTGGTGGATATAATTTTTATAAATTGCTTGTGAGAACGAAACAGGAATATATAAACTAGAATACATTCACTTTCATTCTAAATATTTGAAAATATAGATAATATATTCGCAAATATATCTGAAAATATTAAAGATGCAATGATAATAAAATAGGATGAAATATGAAATATATAAATACTTAAACAGTATTTTCTAATTTCGAGATTTTTATTGTAATACTGCTTATATTGCTATTGATAAAGATTGACCGGGACACTGCCATGGAAATACGGATTGAAATTTGCTATATTATCCCCAATGTTGTATTTAGAGACAATATGCTCTAATCTAGATCCTGAACAAAATGATTTCAAACAAGATTATTTATTTTTATTTCCTGAATACAGATAAAATATGCATTCGACTTCTTCCGATTAGTCCTATTCATATTAAAGCTCTAAGGTCAATGAAGTCATTCTTGGTGACAATGATAGATCAAATTATACATACCAAATTAGTTATCTTGTAGATAGCATTAGAGTTAATATTATTTTGAAAAAATAATCAATATCAATGTCATTCTTATATTATTGATATGAACATTTACAAATCTAAAGACCTACCAAAAATCATATTAACACTGAAGACAGAGGCGTACTCACAAAGACCAGACATTAATTGATTAGAGTTTTATTCAAATTTTATTTTCTCAACCTCAAACTGATACATTAAACTTATACAAACCTATATACCTCTGAATTAATACATTATTTCCATATATTACAAAGTTTGAAACTTTACATGGCATAATAAAGAGCACATTATTTCTAAATGCATTGCTAAATTCTAGTTAAAATTCTTTATACGTTTTATAATTTTATCTATATTCGACAAACATTTTTTATCACTCAACACGAAAAAAGACTATCACAATTTTTTATTCACAATCATGCTGTTTATAATAATATGCAATGAATTCAAGTTGATATATAGCGAATTTCCCAATAAAATGGTTAATCAAATAATGTGTGCTTTGTCCGTTTGCAACTAAATATGTATTCCAGAATGAAAGAAGATGAATAAATCAATAGAAAAATATCGAGTATGCTTTATTTCACCAAAATGGAATCGTTTTCAACCATAACCCAAATTAAAAGAATTAAACGCAACATATATGGAAAGCCTTTAACTTTACATCTTTTGAACAAAATCTACAATGCTTCAATATCATTTTTTTCCATCTATGGATCACGCATAATTAGAGTTATCCTGTACATCTGTTATTTCTATTGACTGGAGTTACTTTTTTAATATTAAATTAACTGTTCATCTTTTTTACTCCTGGCAGAGCGCCACCTAGTAAAGCATAAATCAACTAAGCGTAGATATAGGCTTGTTTGATAATATTTTGCCAACACAATTTTTATAAATCAAATGAGTCACACATGAATGCGTTTTGAGCTGTTGACCTTCATAAATGTGGTTCGTAAATTAAGAAAAAAACACCTTCTGATAGTGAAATAAAAGTTGCTGATGGCTTGCGCCATCTGTCAGAAAAATGTCAACTAGACGTTGCAAAACTTATATTGACCCCTTATGGATTTCTTGAAATGAAGCTGCCAAGGATTGGCAAAGGCCATTAGCCCGATAAAATGATCACCAGATGGCTTCTTCCTAGTTCAAAAACTGGTATTGTGTCTTTGTCACCGACCCGAGGCCGCTATTCTGAGAATAAAAGCGTCTAGTTTTAATTATATTTCAACGTGAGAGGTGATATAATTTTTTATATATAATTATATTTCCAGATAAATTTTCCTTCAAATATATATCATATTTTTATGTTGATATATATTCTTGCGCATAGAATCATCTCAATACCAAACTAAAAATTGATGTCGAAATTGATACCTGAAAAAAAAAAAAGAAGTAAAGTTCCCAGAAAAGTCATCTAACAGGTAATCGACATTTTCCAAAAAAATCAAGGAGGATGTAAAAATATAGTCATGCCCCTGTCTTTTATTAGACAATAAAGTCCGGTCTGGCATCATCACCATATAATATGCGTTTTTGCCCGAGACTACAGAATCGGCTGTACAGGAGACAGAACAGACAGTATCAGAAAGTAAGCAGAAGACAGCAGAATAGGGGGAAAGTAGTCAGAAGTCAGATCATCCAGTGGTCCTGGGACTCCCCATCAACCCTTCTCACCTTTCTAGGTGCCACCCGTAAACCAAGTAATCAATCTCCTATTCATTTGGATTTTCTTTTATCTTAATGCTAGTGCGCTTTCAATTCAGGCCCATGACTGCAATCTGAATGAGGGGGCTTAAGACGGTGTAGGCTACACATTTTTACATCAGTTATTTATTTATATTACATATTTTTTTCAAAATAAATAAAAAAAAACAAGATTTAGTTCAATATGCCATATATTGATTGAATATAAATAAAATTATTCTGTATATATAAGCTACATAATTTTCAACTGCAGTTGCCAAAAAGGTTGAAAACTGCAATTTGAAAGAGATGCTCCATCTCACTGTATTTTCTATAAAATAGTTTTTTTCTGGAAATATTAATGATATTTTATGTATTTCAAAACATAATTTGGAATTTCAAGTTGAAAATGGTTAAAACATTTGTATCAGGAATATTCCGTACGAATTTAATTAGTTTGATTATTTAATTAAAAAGGCATATATTGAATCGAAATAGCATTCATTTTACCAATATTTCAGTTGGCTGAACGCCAAGGTGTTATAACATATAATAATTTGTGTCATCAAAAAACTCAGCGCCACATAACGTCAATAAAATTGAGTTTAAATAAATATATTTTGATTATATTCAATTAGTTTTAAAAAATATTTAATAATAATTATAATATATATATAAATATAATATATTAAAAATACACAACAATATAATAAAGTTAAATTCAAAAATTACAATATTTCAGCAGAATAATTTTGCTTCTGGTCATATTCCATATAGAAGTGATCCTGGGATTAATTTCAAAAGAAGAAAAATACACAGAAATATATAATGAGATTTTGGTCTCGTGTTTTTTTATCTATCTTCTCGAAGATTTAATTTCAAATAAATTATTATTATCCGAGTATTAATTTCCTGCGTAGATCAAAAAGAACCAGTTGATTTCCTATCATTTTAAACCGCCGTAGACTGGAGACACAAATGGACCTATATGCTTATTTTTTTATTTTTTGTCTCTATAGATTTTCTGCCTATTAAAATCAATAAAAAATAGACCGCAATATATTTTATAATTCAAAGTCGTTTATAATTATTTATTAATTAAATTATAGAAAAAATGAATGGGGTAATATATATATGCACATTTTATTTATTTCCTATAGATTTTTATATATATGTCACAAACATCAATTTTCTGCTATTTTTCCTTTATTAACCATATATAAATAAATGCAAAGTCTTCATTTGAAGAGAATGGAATAACTAATCAAAAAACAGACAGTTGTAAAAAAGGTTGCCAAATTTAGGTCTAAATAGAATGCAGCTTTAACAGATAAACTTTCTTTCATGACATATCTTATACTTTTCAATTCTCCTGTTTGAGACTTTGGCAAATATATATGCTTGATCATGCAGATTTTCAAAGTTTCACTACCTTCATTTTTGAGGAATTCCCCAGAGAGGAATATAAATAAGACCAATATCAAACTAATCACAAGATATATGAGTTCTAAATATATTCTATATTGATTCAAAGTGTGGGGAGAAAATATTCTTCTGAACACTAAAATAAAAACATAAAATTTATTTAAAATAATAAGAAATATAGGTAATGCATATATTTTATTGATAATATTAATATTATTTCTCAAGCTCAAATACTTTAGAGACATATATTTAAATTCATGAGTAAATTGCATGGTGCTTAATTCGGAATTATAATTCTGACAAATTGTTGTAAAACGAGCTAAAAGGTAGATATAAATGAGACTATGATTGACTATCATTCCAAAATCAACACACCGAGATGTATATAAAATTATAGCAAATTTATTAGGAAATTTATCTGATAATATTAAAAGTATAATAAGTATAAAATAAGATAAAATATAAAATATGAAAATGCCACAATAATATCTTTCTAACATAGATATATTTAATGCGATAGGTTGGCTTATATTACTATTAATGAAGCATTTCAATTTTTTCCAATAAAAATAAAAATATAATAAAATAAGCAGACGAAATGCTGCCGTGAAATCTTTTGATAAAATTACCGTCCATTCTATGTTGTAATATCCCCATAGTGGTACACATAAACCACATGTTCCAATCTTGATCCAGAACAAAATGTGATGCCAGAGGGAAGGTTTCTCCAGATATAAACTTCCAGTTATTTTTGTCAGAAGATATAGATATTTTGGAAAGATATCAGTATGTCTGTTTAAAATTCTTCCTCGTCCCATATTTTCCATTATAACTTGAGAAAGAGTCATACTTTATCCCGCTTTGAACACCTACCTTGTGTTATAGTTGCCATGGAGATCGTTCACTAATTATTGAGAGCAAATACCAGAATGTTGGGCAAACATACAGTTTTCAATATTAATTTCTGATATTAAAATGTCTGATAATTTATTTCATTAATATACAGTTCTTTGATCATTTCTTAGAGTAGGAATTAAAATAAACAGCAGTTTATACACTATAACTAGAATATAATAAGTCCAAATCCAATATAATTATAAGTTTGGGACGAATTTCAGTGTCAAAGATTTCACCATCATCAGATAAAAACTGAGAATGCTGTGATATATTTTCTCATTTAGTCTTTTGACTGTTAATGGTAACAACACTGTTGCTCGAATGTAACACACTATTAAATAAATAATTATTTTATTTATTATTCAACCAGGCGCGATATTAAAATATCTGAACCTATTACAGACGTAACAAACAAAACAAAAAACAAATTAGAACTTAGATTTAAATATTTACAATTATACATGTATTATTCGAAAGAGTTCAGAAATTTATACAATGAAAGTGGCTGATGTGAGAGAGTTATATCATTCATATTTGTGAACAATCGATGTCTCACTTCTTCAAAGTCGGACAGCCGTAGATAAGGTGATGTGCAGTTTTTTCAGTTTCCCTTTTAATTTATTTTGAATTGGTCTCAATACTTTGTATTATTATATATAAATTGGTGTTTTTTCAATTGATAATAAATATTTGAAAAGCGATTTGCGAACAGGTAAATGAGATATCCTGCAGATATGAAGATGAGATTTCTCTTCTATTCTACATATTGTCGAATATTGATAGTCTGTTCACTAAAAAAACATATTTCAATATTATAGATAAATTATTAATTACTTTTTATTATTGAACACTATGCGTTGAAGAAATATTATTCTATCATTAATTTTTCTATTGAAAATATTTGAATTTTTATAGCAGTGTAAATGATATATTAAAATTAGTCCTATGTTTGATATTGATATGGATTCGCGGAAACGTTTCTTTATTAAAATACTCTGAATGTAATATATTGGTGCAGCAAAGAAGAGGAAGAAAGATGTGAGCAAAACCAGTTAAGAAGGTATGCAGCCCCCCTCCAAAAGGAAGTGTTTATTGACAGAGGAAGGGGCGGAAGAAAGAGAGTCGAGGAGATAACGGGGGTGACGACAGACGCGACAAGTTGGCTAGGGTAAATGTCCCGAAGAGTGGGACCATGAGGATCAACAACCTGAGGACGGTGCAAAGAAGGACGACTTGGTCTGCTGTACCCCAAGAAACCATCCAAAGTCTCTTTGAATCAATGCCGAAGCGTGTGGCAGCGGTGATCTCCAACAATTGGGCTATTCTGGCGACTGATTCTGACAGGAACCACACTTTTAAGAAGTCTATAAATTCAATTATTCGATACTTTATCAACATGTTATCTGCAAAATAAATTTTATGTTGATATCTCTTGTCTTTCCTGGTGTTGCAATTTAGGTGGCCAACAGTGTAGATTGTTAAAGTCTTCTTTAATATTTCAATTCACAAAGAGCAATCAAAAGTAATCAATTTATTATAACAAATATAACATTAAAATATTCATACATTGAATTTTAAATTAGTTATATCATGAACTCAAGCGATCATTTCGCCAAATTTCGAATTCCATAATTATTCTTGTGACAAAGAGAAGCGACAAACTACTGAACATCATTTTCCACTTCTTGAATATTCTGAAAAGGTTTCTCACAAAAGAAATATGTTCTAGAATACATTGGTAGTTATATTCCAATGTAGCAATGCCTTGGAAGTAGCATAAGCTTAGGCAAAAGGTCAATTCCTTCAAAATTAGACAAAAACATATTGAAAGTTCAACACATCTTAATAGGTAAATAATTTTATAGTGAAGAAATTCTACATCCGTTTTAGTCAGTTAAATTTAACTATGAAATATTTTGTAAATACACCAAAAATAAAATTAAAATTGAAGAGTGTAAATATATTTTTTTATTAAAAATAAAATACATATTTTTTGGATAATATTTTGAAGAAATATACCCAAACATGTCGTTCTGTTTTCCCAGTCTGATGCGTCACTTGGTCGACCGGCGTCGTTCTGACGTTGCATTTTTCCATTGTTGACCCACTCTTGCCAACATCGTCCAATGGCCGCATCACTTCGACACTGATGTCGCGCAATTAGTCAATTCGACCAACCAGCCTCTTTCAATCCAATGGCACGGCCTCTTTCAAGCTCTGACATAAGTTGGTGATGAGCACGAATCAATTTGGTGAGGCATTGATACACAAAAAAATTGAACAGACATTTTGAAAATGAGATTGTGCCACACCAAATATTGAATCTAGTATACTCGTTATAGATTCGCCGTTTATATTCGCCGAACTCTTGTTTTGTATAAATTGGCTACCGAATTTCAATCAATCTCAAGTTAAGTGTGTTTGTGTGGGGGAAATGTCTTTGTATACGTATATACATTTAAAACAGATAACTCTCCCTTGGTGCGTCGTTTTTTTTTTAGTATATATATGAACATATTTGCATGTTTTTATGTACGTGCCAAAAGATATAATTAATTCAGATCTCGATTAAATTCTTTACAAAATTTCAAATAAAGAGTTACACCTTTATTATTCATGTACCAGAAGAAGCACCTTTGCCTTTAATTGTACATCGGAACTATGCACTGTGCATCACCTTAGTAAAAAATCTTTACTGGTAATAAAGAACGAGCCACGAGTCCAGTTCTGGAAAATTCAGACGAAAAGCCAGTCTGTATTCCATAGTTTCGGGCTTTGGCCCTCATCAGTACATGGGCGGTTCCGATTTCATAGCATCCTCTAAGAGGGGTTATGAAATCGGAACCGCCCATCAACTAAGCATTGATTTAGGCTTGTTTCATAATATTTGGCCAACCTATTTCTTTATGAATCAAGAAAGGTCAAACACGATTGCCTTTTGGGCTGTTGGCCTCTGTCAACGTGGTTCGAAAATTGATAAAAATAGCGTATTTTGATCGTGTAAATAAAGGTTGCTGATGGCTTGCGCCATCTGTCGGATTAAGTTTAAATTGAAGTTGATTCTTAATTATATCAAAAAGGGCCAAAGCCCATTTTGACCCATTATGGATCTCTTGAAATAAATTCCGCTTTAGATTGGCAAAGGCCATTAGCCCGATAAAATTATATCTTGGTGGCCGCTTCCTAGTTCAAAAGATGGTATTGTGTCTTTGTCACCAACCCTAGGCCGCTGTTCTGAGTCAATTGTTGGCGTCTATTTTGGACGTACATTCCAACGTGAGAGGCGACTTTCCGTTCAATAAGACATCTTATTTTTATGTTGACACTAGCAGAATGAGCCGGGCAACGCCCGGGTTTTACCCGATTAAATGATTTTATTTAAATACTATTCGTTACAATTGTAAATTTGCGCTGTGGATGTCATTCTTGTATAATATATGAATGAGTTTTAAAAATTGTAAAAAAAAAAAAAAAATGCATCAGCCGGGAATCGAACCCGGGCCGCCCGCGTCGCAAGCGAGCATTCTACCGCTGAACCACCGATGGTTATGAGAAATTGCCATATTTGGGTATTTATTCCATTCACAAAGCAAACGGTGACAGAATTGATTAAGAAATAATATATTATGACGCTGATAACTGTATGTATTAATACAATATTGTGAAATGAATCACCACATGACACAACTAAAATTTGAGGACGAAATTGATACCTTAAAAAAAAGGGTAGTTGCCTGAAAAGTCGTCTAAAAAGTAATTTCATTGTCCAAGAATTTCAGGAAGGATGTAAAAATATCGTCATGCCAGTTGTTAATTGGACAAAAAAAGTCCTCTCTGACGTCATCACCATCATATAATATGTTTTTTTTTTTCTGAGAAGTGGCTGTACAGGAGACGGAACAGATAGTATCAGAAAGACAGCAAAGGTCAGCACAATAGGAACAGAGTAGTAGGAATTTGATCATCCGATGATCCAGGGTCTCCCTTTAGACCGTCTTAAGTTTCTGGGTGCCACCCATAAACCGAGGTAATCATTCTCCTATGCGTGTGGATTTTTTTTTGTCTTTATGCTAGTGCGTTTCCAATTTGGGCCATGACTGCAAGTTGGATAAGGAGCTTAAGACGGTGTAGGCTCTACATTTTGACAACAGCTTTTTATATATATTACATATTTTCTAAATAATTAAACAAGAATGTTTTCAATATGCCATATATTGATTGAATATAAATAAATTTTTCGAAAATAATTTTCAACTGAAGTTGCCAAAAAGGTTGAAAAATGCAATTTGAAAGAGATGCTCCTACGTAACTGTATTCTTTAAATAATAGGTTTTTATCTGGAAAATATTAATTATTTTTTATGTATTTCAAAACACAATTTGGCATTTCAAGTTTAAAATGGTTGAAACATTTGTAACAGAAATATTCCATGCGAATTTTATAATGACAGGAAATTAAAATTCACGTAGTTTTTTTAATTAAAAAGGCATATATTGGATCAAAATATAATTCATTCTACCAATATATCAGTTGGCTGAACGCCAAGGTGTTTTATCATATAATAATTTGTGTCATCAACAAACTCAGCGCCCCAAAACGTAAAAAAAATGAGTTTTAAAAAAATATTTTGATTATATTCAATTGGTTTTCAAAAATATAATAATTGTTATTGTTGGAATAGCGATCAAAATTGGCGTGGAGCATTGGGGGATCGACCAATCAACGGCCGCGGCGGCGCTGCGGTCGACGTCAATATATATAGTCTTTGTCTCTCGCCTTCCTATATATACTTGCCTTTAAAGTTTTGCTACTTTAACATCTTGTTTTAAGTTACTTTGTTTAATAAATAATCTTTTTATTCCTTGATTCAATCTCAAACTTCAACAGGGTATGGGCCCAGCACGCTTCCACTGCGCTAAAAGGATTAACCGCCAGCAGTGAGTAAGCCTTTGTTTTGCTCGAAGTTTAGGCGTCAACCGCCAACCATAACCCTAGTTTCTTTTTGTCGTTGGCCGATTCCAAGACAAAGAAGATGAGCGAAGATTGTCTTTCAAGGATTAAAGTTTTTAATGGTGAAAACTTTTCACTATGGAAATTCCAATTCAGGCTTCTTTTGGAACAACAAAAATTACTAGAATTATTGGAAGGCTTAGAAATAAAGCCGAATGTTGTTTCCTCCGACAGTAACTCTGAAAGTTCACTACAGAATTGGAAATCAAAGGACGTTAAGGCAAGGATGTTATTATCACAGGCAATCGAATTAAGGTTTCTTCAGCCCCTGATGAACTGTACTTCCGCTTCACAAATGTGGCAGAAATTACTTGCTATTCATGAACAAAAATCCGAATTTACTATTGGCCTACTTTGGCAACAATTCTTCGATGCACGATTGACATCGGAAACAATAAGTGATTACATAGCAAAAATTGAAAATATTTCTGCACAAATTTCACAAATGGGCGGAACCATAACGGAAGATCAAAAGGTAGCAAAAATTTTAAATACTTTGCCTTCGAGTATGCGCTACTTTGTTGCAGCGTGGGAATCGTTAGATCCGAAAGCTCAAACTCTTAACAATTTAACTGCAAGACTTTTGATTGAAGAAACAAGGAATCAACAAAGCGGATCTTCTAAACAAGATTAGGCCTTATTACACAGGCAAGCACGAACGAAGCCTAAAGATACACAACGTTCTTTTCAAGATGCCAAGAAGAACACTAAATGCCACTATTGTCACAAAATTGGACATTGGAGCCGCGAATGTAGAAAAAGATTAGCTAATGAGAAAAATAAATCCAAAAATCTTCATGATTCAAAAGGAAGTTCAAGTGATTATGGACTTATTTTGTGCGATAATCAAGTAGAGCCCAATGATATTTGGTATGCTGACAGCGGTGCAAGCTGCAGCATGACATTTCGACGAGAGTGGTTCAAGACCTACACGCCGTTCACCAGTGATCATCCAATCTACTTGGGAGACAACTCGACACTACTTGCAGAAGGCATGGGAGACATCGAGATTCAAGCCTACGTCGATGGTGGATGGTACAATACGTACATAAGAAATGTGCTCTACTCGCCGCACCTAAAGAAAAATTTGTATAGCCTTTCTACGTCCACAAGAAGAGAATTCAACGTCATTATCAAACATGACAAGCTACAGATCTTCATGGATAATGACCTAAAAGCCGTAGGAGTGCGTCATGACGGCCTCTACTGGATGCTCTTCAAGGTTACGTCATCATCACAAGGATACATCACCAGCGAGAACAAGCTTCAGTTGTGGCACGAGAGACTTGCGCATCTTCCAGTTGCTACACTTCGAGAGATGGCGACCAAAGGATTGGTGGATGGTCTGCAGCCTCAAGATTTAGAGGGAGATTTTTTCTTCTGTGAAGGATGCCAACTTGGAAAAGCCCATAGAAAGTCATGCTATCCCTCAGATGGCAAAAACTACCAGCTAGGTGAGTTTATTTATGCTGATATTTGTGGCCCAATGCAGACTCAATCATTAAGTAAATATCTGTATTTCTGCTTATTTAAAGATTACTTTAGTTTTTATCGCCATATTTTTTTTTATTAAAAACAAATCAGATGTGCTAGATATATTCAAAGAATATGCTACTCTAATCTATACTCAAACTGGAAATAAGATAAAAGTTCTTAGGACTGATAATGCGCTAGAATTCAAAAGCGATAATTTTGCAGATTTATGTAAAAGATTTGGGATAATTCACGAGTTCACTGCACCTTATGTGCACGAACAGATAAGACGTATAGAAAGAGACAATCGTACGATTGTGGAAGCAGCCAGGTCCATGCTAAATTCACGAAATCTTCCAGGATTTTTTTGGGCTGAGGCATGTAACACAGCAACTTATATTCTAAATAGAAGTGCGACTAAGCAAACCCCTGGAACGACACCTTATGAACTTTTCTTTGGCACAAAGCCTAATGTAGCTAACTATAAAATATTTGGCTGTAATGCTTATATGCATATTCCCAAAGAAAACCTTAAAAAGTGGGATAATAAATCGATAAAACTTATGTTTTTAGGTTATGAGAATACAAGCAAAAATTTTAGATTATGGGATTGGAAAACTAGAAAAATAAGAATTTCTAAAGATGTCACATTCGATGAGATAGCTACTCCACATTCAGATAGAGAATCTACCAAACCGAAAGAAATAATATTTCAGATTAACAGCGCTCCGGATGAATCACCAGTTGCAACAACAAACATCCCAGTGCAGGAAATGCCGCCAGTATCCGATATCAGTTCGCATCCAATGATAACACGCTCTAAAGTTTCGAATAGCCAATGTAACTTTGCGCTCGCTGATGAACCCAGTAACTATATAGATGCAATAACAAGTTCAGATTCAGAAAGATGGAAATTAGCCATGGATGAAGAGATTGATGCATTAAATAAAAATAAAACATGGACTTTAGAACGTTTGGCAGATGGTCATAAACCTATCGGTTGTAAATGGGTTTATAAAATTAAAACAGAGTCCGATGGTACAATTCAACGGTTCAAAGCCAGATTAGTTGCAAAAGGCTATTCTCAAATCAAAAATGTTGACTCTTTCGATACGTTTAGCCCAGTAGTCAGGTATGATTCGTTACGCATTCTTTTATCACACGCTGCTTCTGAAAGGATGTTTCTTAAGCAATTCGATGTAAAGACAGCTTTTCTCAATGGCGAATTAGAGAAACTTGTTTATCTTGAACAACCAGAAGGCTACAAGAGAGATGATAATAGCTGCTATAGATTACATAAAAGTCTGTATGGTCTGAGACAATTTTCTAGAAATTGGAATAAGAAATTTACCAATTTTTTGTATAGCCATAATTTCAAAACATCAGACGCCGACCCGTGCATTTTCATTGGAACACACAATGATTCAAATGTTATCTTAGCTCTCTATGTTGATGATGGAATTATTCTATCTAAAGATAAAGAGGCAATAGATATTATAATGGATGAGTTAGAACACGCATTTGATATTACATCTGGAAGTGTTAACTTTTTTGTTGGGCTACAAATAGAGCAGTCAGAAGATAGGGCAAGTATTTTCATTCACCAGTCATCATATATTGACAAAATTTTGAGTAAATTTAATATGGCTGACTGTATTCCTGCTTCGGTGCCTATGGATCCTTCTGTCATCTTAACAAAGCAGGACTGTGCTACTCCAGAACAAAAGGAAAAGATGCCTAAATTCCCTTTTCGAGAAGCTGTTGGATCCCTTATGTTTGCATCATGTGTTTCACGTCCAGATATCACTTATGCAGTTTCACAAGTGAGTAAATTCCTAGAATATCCAGGAGCTGCACATTGTACAACAGTGAAGAATAATTTCCGTTATCTGAAAGGCACTCCACACATGGGAATTCTCTTCACTGGACAAGACCAACTTGTTAGCTACTCTGATAGTGATTTTGCTCGTGATGTTGACTCCAGAAAAAGTACGACTGGTTATGCCTTCATGATGAACGGAGGAACTGTTTCTTGGGCAAGCCAACGACAACCAATTATCGCACTTTCAACCACCGAAAGTGAATACATCGCTGCCTGCAGTGCTGCTAAGGAATTGATTTGGATCAGAAGACTTCTACAGGGCATCGGCTATGATATTACTAAAAAACTGAACTTTATATCGACAACCAAGCAGCAATAAAACTTGTTGAAAATCCAGTATTCCACAAACGAACGAAACATATTGATGTTCGCTACCACTTCATTAGATCCAAACATGAAGAAGGTGAACTTAAAGTGCATCATGTTTGCAGCTCAGAACAGATAGCTGATATAATGACTAAACCTCTTCCACGAAACAAATTCCACTACTAAAGAGGTCTACTGAACATTTTGGATCGAGAGGGAGTGTTGGAATAGCGATCAAAATTGGCGTGGAGCATTGGGGGATCGACCAATCAACGGCCGCGGCGGCGCTGCAGTCGACGTCAATATATATAGTCTTTGTCTCTCGCCTTCCTATATATACTTGCCTTTAAAGTTTTGCTACTTTAACATCTTGTTTTAAGTTACTTTGTTTAATAAATAATCTTTTTATTCCTTGATTCAATCTCAAACTTCAACAGTTATTATAAATAATATATTCAAAATACAACAATATAATAAAGTCAAATTCATAAAATACAATATTTTAGCAGAATGATTTTGCTTCTGGTCATATTCCATATATAAATGATCCTGGGATTAATTTCAAAAGAAGAAAAATACACAAAAAAATATAATGAGATTCTGGTCTCGTTTTTTTATTAATCTATCTTCTCAATGATTTACTTTCAAATGAATTATCATTATCCGGGTACTGATTTCCCGCTTAGATCAAAAAGAACCAGTTGATTTCCTATCATTTTATACTTCCATAGACAGGATTCACATAGGGAGCTATATGCATATATGTTTCTTTTTGTCTCTATAGATTCTCTGCCTATTAAAATCAATAAAAAATAGACAGCATAATATTTTATAATTCAAAGTCGTTTATAATTATTTATTAATTGAATTATAGAGAATATAGTAGATTCGCCTAAATTATAACGTTTACCTATTGCTGTTGATCTTTCTCCTTTCGCCAAGCAATCGAGAATTATAATTTTGGTTTCTAGCGAAATTGCACTTCTTTTTTGTTTTATTATTGTCACACATTTTCTTTAAGAGGACTAAAAATTATAGAAAAAACTTAATGTACAATTACTCACTAAAATTATTCAAAAAAACTTACAATTCACTTTAGTAAATTTATCTTCCGGTTTTCGGTAGTAACCTTCTTTCACAAAGTTTTATTTTCTAATGCTTTCCAATATGCAGGCTTTTTTAATTAGTTTCATACAAAAACAAAATGCAGCATAAAAACACGCAATTTTAACGAGGTATTTTTGTTTTTGTCTCTTTTGTTTTTAAGAACAAATCAAGAGAAAACATGTCAATAAAAGAAAAAATAAATTCGTAACGGCAGCTGGCACGCCGGCGGGTTTTCAGTTTTGATTTCGGTTTTGCACGAGTTGTGTAAGACACCGGCAGGCGCGGAATAAAAGACATTGGAACTTCCCCTCTACTGTTTGTTGGATAACTTAACATACAACCAGGACGTTACAAAATTCTTTCTTTGTATTGATTGCGTAATAGTAGAGTTGTAGTTGTTATTCTTATTCGTTTTCAGAAAAAGTGAAAAAATCACCAAAAAAAAAAAAATTCGAAATTCGAATAATTTTTTTTTCTTGCACCGCATAACTCCAAAACCGCATAAAAAGAGAACGAAGTGTATATCCAAATTTATATAACATAAAATTCAAATTAGCAGACCAACAAGGGAATTAGCTTCATATTTTAAATTTTAATATTTCTTATAGATTTAGATATATATGTAACAAACATCAATTTCTGCTATTTTACCTGTATTAACTATATAAATATATATATAAATTCAAAGTCTTCATTTGACGAGTATCGATTAACTGATCAAAAAACAGACAGTTGTGAAAAATGTTCCCAAATTCAGGTCTAAATAGAATGCAGCTTTAACAGATAAACCTTCTTTCATGACATATCTTATACTTTTCAATTCGCCTGTTTGAGACTTTGGCAAATATATATGCTTAATCATGCAGATATTTAAAGTTTCACTACCTTCATTCTTGAGGAATTCTCCAGAAAGGAAAATAAATAAGACCAATATCAAACTAATTACAAGATATATATGGTCTAAATATATTCTATATTGTTCCAAAGTAAATGAAGAAAATATTCTTCTGAACACTAAAATAAAAACATAAAATTTATTTAAAATAATAAGAAATATAGGTAATGCATATATTTGATTGATGATATCAATGTTATTTCTCAAGCTCAAATACTTTAAAGAAATATACTTAAATTCATGAGTAAAATGCATGGTGCTTAGTTCGGAATTATAATTCTGACAAATGGTTGTAAAACGAGCTGAAAGGTAGATATAAATGAGACTATGATTGACTATCATTCCAAAATCAAAGCACCGAGATGTATATAAAATTATAGAAAATTTATTATGAAATGTATCTGAAAATATTAAAAGTGTAATAAGTATAAAATAAGATAAAATATAAAATATGAAAATACCGAAATAATATCTTTCTAACATAGAGATATTTAATGCAATAGGTTGGCTTATATTACTATTAATGAAGCATTTCAATTTGTTCCAAGAGAAATAAAAATATAATAAAATAATCATACGAGATTCTGCTGTAAAATATTTTGATAAAATTACCGTCCATTCTATGTTGTAATATCCCCATAGTGGTACACATAAACCACATGTTCCAATCTTGATCCAGAACAAGATGTGATGCCAAATGGATGGCTTTTCCAGATAAAAACTTCCAGTTATTTTTGTCAGAAGATATAGATATTTTGGAAAGATACCAGTATGCCCGTTTAAATTTATTCCTTGTCCCATAGATTCCATTATAACTTGAGAACGACCATACCTTATCTCGCTTTGATCACCTACATTGTGTTATAGTTGCCATGGAGTTCGTTTTCTAATATTTGAGGGCAAATAACAATATTTTGTGCAAACATACAGTTTTCAATATTAATTTCTGGTATTAAAATGCCTGATTCATTATAATTTATAAATATACAGTTATTAAATTCTTTCTTAGAGTATGAATTATAATAACCAGCAGGGTTTATACTATAAAAACGTTACAAAAAACTTGATAATTATTTTAAAAAAAAATCAATAATCTATTTATATCTCTTAACAATAAGGCACAATTTTTATTTTATATTATAACTACAATGTAATAAGTCCAAATCCAATAAATTTCCCCATTTAGTTCTTTGACTGATAATGGTAACAACACTATTACCCAATCGTAACGTACTATTAAATATATATTTTTTTAATCATTATTCAACCAGGCGCGATATTGATATATTTTAACCTATTACAGAGGAAACAAAAAAAACAACAACAAATAAATTAGAACTTACAATTTAAATATTTACAAATATATATCGTATATTTTAAACGGTATAATAATGAAAGTATTAGTATATGTCACATATCTTCCAATTACTTAGAGCCGATACCTTTTAAGATCCTACTCTTCTATTAAAATGTACACATTACGACCACCCCATATTTTGTATATAAACTATTTTTATTTAAACCCCCTATTTGTATTTAAACTAAAAATAGTGACGTCAAAAGAAGGATCCAAAGAGTGGTCGGCCAGGTGGTGGCAGCTGGGGACAGAAGAGGAAAAAACTAACGCCCCGTCCAGATGAGGGCCCCCCTCCCTCCAGGGATTTTAGATAGACGACCCCGGTAAACAGGAGAGGTTTTGGCAGGGGGTCAGCAGCAGTATGTTCGAGAGTGTGTCGATCGGCAGACCGCTCTGTCTCGCTCTCTCTCCATGTCTCGTTGATAGGAATCAAAGTTTGTGTCATGGCCTCTTCCTCTGCCCCGTGGGCTGTCCCCGATCACTCTCGGTGCTAACATCTATCCCTGCCTCTGCTTCTTGTTGTCCGCGTGTGGGAAGAACATCAACACTCGCCTCATGTACACGACTGCCAGTTTATCCATACGTTGGCAGGATCACATTTGCAACAATATTACATATACATGTAATGATAGTTGAGTTCGGTGTTGTCGACTTGTAGTATCCTGTCGACTCATGTAATGTAGTAGAGAGATCTTGTCGACTCACTGTAATGATTTGTTGAGTTTGATGTCGACTACTGAAATAAAAGTTGAAGTCCTGATAGCTCTTGTTGTACTGTGTTGACCGAGAGGAACAGTCAGGATGTAGAGTTTTCCAGTACCTCTCAGCACCTTGGAAGACCTTTAAAAGTTCTCACAAAATACAGGCAGTCGTGGTCGAGGCAGAGTGGAAAGTTTGGGGATGTCCACACAAAAAAGAAGACACAATTGCACTAAGAAAGTTCCGTTAACAGATAAAAGTTGAGCCAGGAGCGAAAGATGGAGATAGAAGAGTCCTTACTAGTCTACATGGTGAATGAGGAGGACCTTGGTGACAACCGACGTGAGCTTGCGCTGAGGGTGAACTAAAAAACTGAACTGAACTGAGCTGTCAAGTCCCTGTAAAAGTGATGTATTTATAGTTTAAAAGCCTTATGTGACAGGGGCGTTTGAGAAAGGGCGCCTTTACCTGTCCAGGTGTGAGAGGGGTCTCTGCATTCCACCACATGTGACAGTGTGGGTGGCCTGTCGTGGGAACTGTGAATCTACCTGATTTATGACTTACATCTTTAGACTTTGTTGTTTTGGTAATACTATGCTCGATCTCTGCTTTAGCTCAACTCTTAAATCTATTACAGATTTTATTTATTTATCCACTTTGTACAAATTACATTACATAGGGTG
This sequence comes from Cordylochernes scorpioides, assembly GCA_030710605.1. Lineage (NCBI taxonomy): Eukaryota > Metazoa > Arthropoda > Arachnida > Pseudoscorpiones > Chernetidae > Cordylochernes > Cordylochernes scorpioides. The sequence continues at coordinate 31,042,025 of CP092876.1, forward strand.
ATGTAAAGACACAGATTAATCATGCGCATAATTATTTATAGATGTGTTTCTATATACAACATGACAATCTTGTTATAAGTTATCTACACAATATGAGGTTGTTGTTTTAAATTACCATATACATGTATTTTTCGACAGAGTTCATAAAATTTATATAAACCAAATACCTGATGTGAGAGAGTTAAATCATAAAATCAGGAAACAAACGATGTCTTACTTCTGCAAAGTTCGGACAGTCCTAGATAAGGTGAAGAGCAGTTTATTCAGTTTCTATATTAATTTATTTGGATCTGGTCTTATTACTTTGTATTATTTATATGAACAAATGAAATATTATTGATTTTGGGTGTTTTTTGAATCAATAATAAATATAAGGAATGCGACTTGTTCACAGGTTAATGAATTATCCTTCAGTTCTTATGATAAAATGTATCTTGTATTTTTCCAAGCATTGATAGTCTGTAAATATATTGTTATTTTAAAACTATTTTTCAATATTAGTAATAGGGTCACGGACAGTTTATATTTTAAAATACTCTGATTATAATTTATGACTGTTATGAAAATATGTGGAGCCAAAACCACCGTCGTATATATATATATATATATATATATATATATATATATATAGGTTCCTTGTAGTAATTTAACAGAAGTTGAAACTTACTGTCATGAAATAAAAAATCCACACGCATAGAAACATGTTTATCTCTGTTTAGTGGTGGCACCCGGAAAGGGAAGAGGGACAACGGGAAAACACGGAACCGCTGGATGATGTGACAGCCTAGATACCTAACTGCACCCATTTATTCTGTCTCTATTTTGATATCTCTATGTTGCTGCCAGTTCAGTCTCCTGTGAAGCCGCTGTTGTTGCCCAGCTTATATAATGATGGCGATATCAGAAAAGACTTTGTTGTTCAACCAAAGACTGGCATGTCCGATATGTTTACATCTTTCCTTTTTTTCGTTAATAATATCTATCACCTTTTATACAACTTCTTTGTATTTTTTATGTATCATTATATGACTCTATAATCGAGAAATACTGAAACTAGGAAGATTTAAAAAATAATCTAATGACTTTTGAGCAAAATACAAGTGAATTATTTAAACAAAATTACTAAGGTTTAGGAGAATGTTACGAATCACACTAATGTCCTGATTAGCACATTTTTTGCAGAATCCAATAAAATGGGATTTTTGAGATGAAAATTCCAACCTTCAACCAGAAAGTTATATGATACCAGATGAAAAGTTTGCAAATATAAAAACATCCAGTTAGTCTTGTCATCATTCGGAGATATCCGGGAAAGTCATTCTTCTTATTCACTCGAGTTCATTTCAGATACATTTTGATCAACGTTGAAATGTACTAATGTTGTGTGCATCTTTCTTTGTTTCCAGAGTCTTTGTTTTTGCCATGACGATTTTCTATGTTGTTTCTGTTTGGTTCGATATTAAAACCTTTCAAATATATTGATATCAATTCGATATATTTGATATTCTTTTTCTCTCACTCTTTCTGATAACTATTTATTAACAAAGAAATTTCAAAATTTATATATTTTCAAATGTATTATATAAACAAATACATATTTAATATCTAAATATATATTTAAATATATATAAATTTAATCTTTTATCATCAAAATAAAATTTGTTTGATGTCATATTAAATAAAATAATTATTTGGTTCAAAAATATGTTTAAAAAGAGTTGGAATTCTGAAAGTTTATGGTCTAATATAAAAGTAGAGTGATTATAATTGGTTTGCGCTACTTTATATATATTTTTAATTGTATTATTCACTAATATTTCTCATTTTTTCTCATATGTATATTCTTCGAAATTAATTCAGAATCTATATTTTAAAAAATAAAAATTATGAAACATTAATATAAATATTATTTCTGCATTGAACAACGTCTTACTCTATGAAGAAAATAGTTTAAATATTTTTATGTTTCATAATTTCAGAAAATCTCACCATATTCAAAATATATTTTCTACCCGGAGGGTTCAACTTCAATCATGACCTCTTCAGGAATCTATCATTTGAATATTAATATTATCTCAACTTATGGATATGCAAATACTTATAAATCGTTGTTGGAAAATTTATATATTTCATTTATTGTATTTTCTTAAGATGGGCCTTTGTAATTTCACATTATGAGAGGTATATTATAATTTATTCATAATTTGGCGAGTCGACATAGTCCAATTTGAGAGATTGTGATTATGATCAATCAATACAGAGGTTGGTTTCTACCCGGCCTTTCTTTATGGCTAATATCAATATCTACAGTTTGGATACTCTAGAGTCCATCGTTTTATCGTGCATTTCTTTCATGATTTTTTTTCCATACACATGACTCCAGCATTGAATGTAATAGAGCGGCTGTAAATGTTCAGACCTAAATTGAAACTCCATCACCGGCCATTGTAGAATTCGTTTGTTTACTTCTGAGGTTTATTAGCTGAAATATACAAAGGATATCTCAAGTTTGTTTGTAGGTATGAGAGAATATGAATTTTATTCAATTATAATTCCACATGTTTACTAAGAATTATTCATTCGAACCATTTTTATAGGTACCTGTTTAGGCATTACTTATTGAACCAGCCATTATTTTTATATAATAAACATTTGAAAAAACAATAGAAAAAATAAAAGATGCCTTTTTTATTTTTAATAATAAACATTATTTGAAATTTTATACAAATAAACGAAAGTAAAGATTCCATGCATCCATTGAGATTCACACAAGTTTTTAAAGAAACAAAATAAGAAAAGAGTTTTTTTTTCTCCTGATACCAAAGAATTGTTAAAGGATTCTACTCTTCGAGCTCCTAAAATGTCAATGTTAAACTGCTAACCACCGTAAATGCAACACACTAAAGAGGCATACAAATAACATGGAATTTACAACATATATTAGCGGAATTGACATATGTAAATGATTAGAATTTCAGCTCAGAGACGCATCACGCGCGACTTTGTTTTCACCTCAAAGTACTATTCAAGGCATGGATATTTCGTCGATTTCAAGTTTAGCAATAGTGTTTTTATTGTTATTATTTAAAAAATAAAAATAATAATTTTGCCTCGTTGAAAATAGCAATATTCTTTTATTAAATATCCGAGTTCAACAGAGGAAGGATAGTGCCTACCTGGATTGTGAATTAACTTTCAGTGAAATCGGCAGTCGTGTTGGACGAAACCAAACAAATATAATACAGATTTGTCATCTTTGGATGCAGGAAGGTACGATGAACCGACGTATTCAATCGAATCACTCAGTACACTACTCCACGTGCTGACAGGAAAATTGTGCGCATTGCATTGACAGATCGCTCAGTCACATCGCGAACCGTAACACAGCACATTCAGTCTGTAACGCATCACCCAGTGTCTGCACGTGCCATTTGGCGTTGTTTACAGTAGAGTCGTCTGTCCGCAAGACGTCCATTGCTTCGTCATTTTATCGAGAAAACATTTAGACCCACACAAATAAAAAATGTTAAATATCGAAGTTGATATTTTCAGTCGTAAATTAAATAAAAATTTCAAAAAGGTTTGAGCTCTCAAAAGGTTCAAATATGATAAAATATATTTTAACTAAACTGAAATGAAAATCAGTCTTAGGTATTTTGATGCATACAGTTTCATAAATGATTTTATAAATTATATTAATATAAGATCCTACACCTAAAATTTCACTCCAGTAATAAATTAGTGTATCAATACAAACATTATAATCATAAAAATTATGATATATTGATACATTATCCAATATATCACCTAGATTGACATCACTATGATTATTATGAATTATTAAAACTAAAGATAGTCAGGTTTTTTTTATTCTAAATCGCCCTCATCAGTATTTTATCTTAGAATTATTCGATTTTCATAAGTAATATAATTCTTCTATAAGATACATAAAGATTTCTCAGATATCATTATAGATTAAAATTTGAAATTTCAACAATTTTACTTTGCTTAGAATTATTATTTGAAACTGATTCCAATTATTATTAATTAAACATTATATTTATTGATTTACAAGAGAGAAACCAAAATATAATAGGGAAACTAATATTAAACAAAGGAACTTTTTTCTGCTTCGGTTAGCGTCTATTTACCTGTGAGCTTACACACACTCTGTGGTAACAATTAATTAATATATGTACAACACACGCTCCCCTGTGTGTAAGCCCTAATCAGCAAGTCCAAAGCTATCTGCACATTTCCGTAGTTTGTTCTTAGGGAGACTCTTCTTTAATACATCCGCCTTCATGTCTTCACTTTAAGTGTATTCCAGCTTGATTCCATTTTGAATTTCCTCTTTCACAAAATAATATTTTCGGTTTATGTGCTTTGTTCGTGAAGTAATTTTGTCAGATTGTATCCAGTTTATTGCAGCCTGGCTGTCACTTTTCAAGGTAATTGGGAAAGTTAAATTATCACAAAGTTCTTCTAGTAATCCCTTTAACCATAATAATTCTGAAATGCCTTCACATATTGATATAAGTTCTGCTTCACATGAGACAAGGCTACTAAATTTTGCTTCCTACTTCTCCAGTTTATCAAGTTGTTGCAAAATTTGAGTGTATAGCCTGAATTGTTTTTTGCGTCTCGGGTTGTACACCAGCTCACATCAGTACTTATTGTGATATTGTTGTCTTTTGACTTGTATGCCAACATTTAATTTCTTGTTCACTTTAGATATCTATAAATCCTTTTAACTCCAGTTAAGTGTATTACTCTTGGATCATTACTATACTATGATGAATTGCTGACGTTGAAGGATATGTCCGGTCGAGTACCCGTAGTAGGTACATTAGTGATCCAATCATTTCCTGGTATACAGTTTTATCTACTGGCTTAGAGTCCAAATATTCATCCAATGATGTTTATCTCCAGGTGTTTGCACACTGTTGCATTCTTCCAGTCCAAATCTGTGAAGAATTGTATCAATATAATGAGTCTGAGATAGATAAAATCCATCTTCTACCCTTTTTATTTCAATTCCAATAAATGGTTCGCTATCTTTCTTTTCTGTTAGAGTAACATATTTTTCTATTTCTAAGGCTAGGTTGTAATTAATTTCCTTACTAGTTCCATCAATGATGAGAGCATCTACATATAGACCCAGTATTGCATACTCTTCTCCTCTCTGCAGTTTATAGACACATTGATCACATTTGGTTCTAATCATTCCCAACTGGTATAAAATTTCATTGATCATTTTGTTCCAACATTTTTCTGATTGTGGTACACCATACAGGCTTTTTTCCAATTTACACACTTTGTTTTCTTCTTCTTTTTGCATAAAAACATCTGGTTGTCTCATGTATACTGTCTCTTCTAACTCACCATATAGATAAGCTGCCTTCACATCATAAGTCTTAATGATTAAATTCTGTTGTGTTGCAAGAGCTACTATTGTTCGCAAGCTTTCCTTTCTGAGTACAGGTGAAAAAAATTTCCTATAATCTACACCATATCTTTGATTGCATCCAACAGCAACCAGTCTGGTTTTTCTTTTATATATGCCGTCATTTGGGGTTTTCTTTTTACTGTAGACCCATTTACTATTGATAACTTTCATACCATTTTCCCTTGGTACTAGTGTCCATACTTTATGTTTCTCTATCTCACTGAGCTCTTCTTCCATTGCTTTGTGCCATTCATTTATTTCTCCACTATCCATTGTTTCTTTAAAGTTCTCCGGGATATAATGATCTATTTCCATAATTAAGTTTGCATCATTCCTATCTTTTATTCTTTGTGAGCGTCGAACTCCTTCTTTGATCAATTATTTTTCTTGTTTTACAAGTCTTGCTTTGTGCCGTTCTTCTGAGATGCTCTTTGTTTCTTCTTTCTTTCTTCCTTCTTTTACGCATCTTTCCTGTATCGGTTCAGTTTGTGTTGAGTCATTTTCACAGTCACCACCTAGTTTTACTGAAGTATCGTCCCGAGACTTCAATTCATTCTCTGTGACAGGATTGTCTTCTTTCAAGATAAGAAAGTTTCCAGCAACTATTACTTCACAATTTCCTTTATAGATCAAATTATCACAATTGGTATCTTCCTGAAAATCATTTGCATAATCAATTTCTCTCTTATCTTCACTAAATTTTAATGATCTGACTTCATGAATTCTCTTTGTCTTCATATCATATATTCTGTAGGCTTTTCTTTTAATGGAATAACCAATAAATATTCCTTTTCTACCTTTTGGTGAAAACTTGTTTCTTCTTCTTTTGCCTTCAAGCCAATGTGTCAAACATCCAAATATTCGAATGTGTTTGACCGATGGTTTCCTCCCATTCCATCTCTGTATAGGTGTATGGCGCTTGATAGCCCTGTGGGGGGTACAATTATTAATGTATGTATCTGTAGCAATTGCCTTCGCCCAAAACCTCATGGATAATTTTGAGCCAATTAGTAAGGTTCTTGCTGTATCGATAAGAGTCCTATTCACTTTCTCTGCGACTCCATTACTTTGTGGTGAGTATGTGGTGGTAAGTTGGTGATGTGTCCCACTTCTCTTGAAAAGTCCTTCAAATAAAGAGTTACAAAATTCAGTTCCATTGTCGGTTCTTATACCTTTTATTCTAAGACTTAATACCTTTTCGGCTCTTGCTTTAAATTCTTCAAATCTTTCAAATGTCTCATCTTTTGATCTCAGGAAATATACAAAGATTCTCCTAATGTAATCATCTACTATAACAAGAAAATACTTAGATCCTCCTAAAGATTAAAATAGCTATGGTAAACAAAAATCCATATGAATCAACTGCAGGGGCTTAACTGTATAATTTTCCGTACTATTAAATGTCTTCTGAACCAGTTTTCCCATTATGCATGCTTCGCACTCTGGTAACCTTTCAAATTTTAGATCCAATCCTCTTACAATATGTCCTTGAATCATTATTTCATGTATACTTCATTTATATGAATCAATATCTTATGCCATAAACTTATATTGCTATTTTTATTTGATAAATGTGTATTTATAACCATAACATTTTCATTTTTTGCTATTGGTACATTTCTTAGTTTTGTTTCATCATAAACATTCTAACTTTAATATATGCCTCAGCAATTAAATCATTCCCTTCATTTTAAATTTTTGCTCCATTCTTATTGAAAATACCTGAATTTCCTTTGTTGACTAATTCGTATACTGACAAGAAATTATTCCTTAGATTTGGTACATGTAAGATATCTTTGATGAGAATATTTTCTTGGCCTTCACTTGTGCATGTAGTAAGTCTCATATCTCCTTTGGTTATGGCTTGGGTAGTTTGGCGCTTCTCAGCTAGGTTGATATCACTTTTGTACTCTGTCACATTTTTCATCAAAGTTAGGTTTGGGGTTAAATGTGCGGTGCATCCTGAATCTATACAACATAATTGCTTATCATTTCTCCCATCTGGTGAATCTTCAAATTATTTTACATATGTTTCAAATGCTTGCTCATTAATTCCATTTTTCATAGTATCCATCAGGTTATTTGAATGTTCCCTACTGTATCTGTGATTTTTATAATCAGGAGTCCATTTCTTTTGATATCCTTGTTTCTGTTTATCTCGAAACCAGCAATCATTAGCTAGATGTCCCTTTTTATTACAAACAAAACATCTGTTTGGCTGAAATAGTTTAACTTTTCTATCTTTAATTCTGTATACTTGTTCATGCCCATTCTCAACCGATTGATTTAATTTCATATTTCTTCTCAACTCCTCTTCTCTTAGAGTTTGTTGAATATCTTCTACTGTTGCCTCTCTCTTAGATCGTAAGACAATAGCAATATTTTCATACCTTGGATGTATGCCTCTGACAATATGAAATGAAAGTTCTCTTGAGGTAAATTGATGCCCTAATGATTAACATCTTAGCAGCATTATTTTTTGCCCTTGTTATATATTCATCTTCAGTTTCATTTTATATTTCATTCTAATTTTCTTTAATTCTAAGCCTATATCAATAATATTATCTTTCAAATTGCCTGTTTATGTTTTTTCAGTGAGTCCCATACTTTCTTAGCATTTGTTTCACCAATGAACATTCCAGCTTGGTCATTTGTCAACGTAGTGATGATTATCCCAAAAGCTTCATCATTTTTATCACTCCAAATCTCCCAAGAACCTTTGTCTTCCATATCAGGTTCTGGATTCGAAATTACACATTTGAATAATTTTCTTCCTCTTAAAACAGAGCTGATTTTAAACGCCCATATTTGATAATTTGTTAATGGCTCAATTTTCGTTTGGGATGAAAAAATATATTAAGCCATTTTCGCCTTTTGAGTTAATATAAACAAACCAAAATAGTTTAAAAACAAATATATATTTTATTTTTTTTAAATATTGGTTAGTTTTAAACATGCAATATATAGATATAATTTAACTTTATCTATATAAATACCTTTAATCTTCTTAGATGTGCTTCAGTTCACCGATCAGAATAAACTTCATGCTTAATCTTCAGATTAAATATTATCGCTTTTGAGCTTTATATTGAACAACCACGCTCTGCCACCAATTGTTGACTTTGCTTAGAATTATTAATGAAACTGATTCCAATAATTATTAATTAAAGATTAAATTTATTGATTTACAAGAGAGAAAACAAATTTCAAAAGGGAAACTAATATTAAACAAAGGAACTTTTTTCTCTTTTGGTTAGCGCCTATTTACCTGTGAGCTTACACACACTCTGTGGTAAAAATTAATTAATATATTTACAACATAACAAGAATTGATCAAAGTATAATATTTACATTTATTTTTGACTAAATTCAATCGGATTAATTCAAAATCAAAAACATCATTATTTATAGTATTGGTATAATATAATACGTATTGAGAAATTGTCACAAAGAGGAATTATTTCTAATATAAATTAAAACTTGGTTATTTTTAGAAATACCATTTATTTAACTCAAATATGTATTATTTCAAAATTATTTGAAAATAATAGAATAGCTTATTAGGAAACAAAGTGTAGTAAAAAAAGTTTTCAAATTCAGATCTAAATAGAATCCAGCTTTAGCTGAAAATCCGTGATTTATTATCTGCTTAATATTCTCCAATTCTTGAGTTTGGAATGTTGGTTGTGTTACTTGTCTGGTTAGACATATATTTATTGTCTCATCACCTTCCATTCTTATAAATTCTCCTGGTAGAAATAGCGTTAATAAGAAAATTATACATAAAATAAATAGTATAATGCTGAAAGGCATACTAAAATTATCACTACCTTCACCATTATAAATATTATTGAATATTAACATTATAAAAACATATATTGTGAACATGCAAATAAATATAGGTATAGAATAAACTCTATTCAATAAATTAACAACATTTTTCAATTTCAAATATTTTATAGCTACTTCGTTGATATCTTTCGGATTCAATGTAGTTTTTAATCTGATATTCAAATTTTTGCAGACGCTTGATATACGAATCAGAATAAAATAATATATTAATAGATGATTTATAATAAATAAAAATCCAATAAATGAAAATGAAGGTAAAAACAATTTCCAAATATAATCATAGGTTTGAGTCATATAGAGATATAGAATGATCATAAATGAATTTAAAATGAAACCTACAAAAAGAATAACAAAATATTTTTCTAAAGTAGACTTTGTATTTGGGGAAGGTAATGGCAATATTTTATCGAATATAATTAATCTCACATAGGAGAGTGAAAAATAAAAATAAAGTATCAGAAATAATCCAATAAATAAAAAACATATATTATACATCAGCAGTTTAGAATCATTTTTGAATTCATAGAACCACATCACAATGATGTTCAACGTTAAAAGTCCAACCTTAAGCCAGAAGTTGATCTGATTGAAGATAGAAGAATTTTCAAGCAGAAGACATCCTGTTATTCTGCTAAGAAGATTCAAATATCTTGGAAAGATATTCTTTTGTACAACGATTACCATATTTTCTTCCATGATACGTTGTTGAATATCTAGATAGTGAATTTTATTGATAGTTTATTTTTTAAATGTTTTAATTCTACAAACTGGAAGTCATGGCAACCCGTGGTCACTGATTAAATTGACATTCGAAGATGGGTAAACAATTTATTTGATCAATATTAAGTTTTCTTATTTATGAAAATATATATTTAATTTAGAAAATTATATTAAATCAATTATTCATATTTCGTTTAGCAATATATAAGAAAAATAGATTTGTATATATAAAATTTGATGTGTTTTTATAATTATTCCCCAAGTTATATTATTTTCAGAAAGTAACAAGCAACATTTAAGGATTAAATAATGATTTAAAAAATATATGATTATTTATTCTTCTAAACTATCGACACACACACATTAAATAAAAAAAAACATACCCTTGATTCCAATATAGTCCAGTGTTTTCAGTGGGTCACTATTAATTTGTATAACCTCTTTGAATCAATCGCTTCTACATAAATAGGTGACATATGCAAATATTCTAATAACCCAGTTTATAATATTGTTACAAGGTTTTTCAGCCTTCGATGTTTGCGTACAAGGTTTCTACGAAACAATGTAGGTTCGTAGTGGATACCGCTTAGTGCGATTTATTTCATTGGCAGGAGCTGCTAATGGAATGGGAAACTACTTAGAAGGACTTGTCTCAAATATCCGCCTTCAGTAGGATTCTCCTCGTCTACGGCCGTCCAGGTTGGGCAAGTTTCTCTGGCACCGTCTTGCAGGATCATCCACACGCCTGGAGGCAATTCGCTGTGTCTTCCACACTTCGCAGATATGGCCAGACTCCATCTGTTCTCTTCCACACTGGAATGCTGTTTTAGTGCCTGCTATCCTGACACATGACCATCCCTCGCAGCTATCTTCTCTCAACTTTACTCTGGAATTTTAGATCAAAAATAAAAGGAAATAATATATTTTTTCATCGCAATAAGGACAGTAGAAGTTCGTTTTATGTATAAAAGAAACATTCACGCTTTTAATTCCTTTTATTTTATAAATATTTCTAAAAAAATGAAAAAAAAAACAATATATTTCTGAAACTATAAGTTAATACGTCCTGATCTCCTCAAATCAAATGTATGTGTCAATAATAATACAAATAAGTTAATGTCGACAGACCCGTGATGGAATCGTTTGTTAAATTGAGGTAACTTCAGTAAATTCAAAGCAAAAAGAACCAAAGGATTTTTTAAATAGGATCAAGTCTACCTATACTGTAATTACTATATATAATCTAGCTTGTTTTCATTCACTCTATGTATTAGGAAAGGATTGGGGGATTTTTTTTATTGGAAATACAGGAGGGTGATAATAATTTGTTAGAAAATTAGATAATATGAGTCATTTCAAATAGATCAGCAGTGTGTGATAACTATGATAAAGATAAGTATTATTCAATTGGCATAGGCCTGGATCCTTCCTTTGATAATAGTAAATATAATTTATTCGGTTCCCCAGACTTAATCAGATTGAGACATACTTATCCCTTAGTGTTAAACTTTAAATCAAATTGTGTTTTTTTATTCTTTTTGAGTATAAGTACTGTAAGAAACTGATAGGAATTTAGTAATACAGTTAAATGATTATTACAAATACAGGGAAATATGATCATATCCCTAGCCATTAACAATGTGCATCGACAAGGGAAAAAAAAAATATAACATTAAAGAACATAGAAAAATAAAGTTTGTCTAATGTTGGTAGGTTCAGATCATGGTCCAAATTGTGTTCATACATTCTAAATAATTGGACTGCAGGAAAATAATAAGATATTAGAAGTACGAGAGGATAATAATTAATTGAAAAAACGAGAATATACGATTGAATTCAAACAAGTTAAGGATGTGCGTCATACCATAAATGGAAATATCAGCTTCACCAGACAAAGAAAAAAGTCCCTTGTCTGAAGATGGTAAAAATGCTTTCTTATAATGACTCACATCATCAATTTATTTGAATTGGTCCTAACGGTTCCGTATATTTTATATGTAGTCCTATCTATACTTTTTTATTTAAGTATTATATATGTGGACCAGTACCTGTTATTTCTGCTAAATAAGGAAGTTTAGGAATTTAAGTTTTAGTGCTTCATATCAATTAGATTGAATGTTCATTCTCTATTCCTCCCATTATAAAGATTGAAAAAGCATATATAATTGTTATGTATGCTATAAAGAGATAAAAAAAATATTCTAAAGTTATTGTATCAATTTAAAGGATTAAACAAAGTGAGAATTAGAGAAAATACAGAAATAAAGGTATGGTGTTGGTAAGCACAGGCAATAAGGCCAAATCCAAACACATAAACAATGTTTGACGCTTCGACATCAGCACCATTACAATCTTCGGACAAGTCTGAAGAAGGTTTCAACGCCGCTACCGATACGCCACACACCACTCATTCACTCGGACTCGGTCCCATTACCTTGTGTTTATAATCTATAATACAAATTGTGCCTTATCAGTATGGTATTGGTGTTTCAGAATATTGAATTTAATAGTTTCTATTAGTGTAGTGAGAATATTTTTAATTCATTGATTTAAAATCTTAATTACTATTTGTTCTAAGTCCATTTCAAAGGGAGAAGAAAAAAGAAAAAGAAAACAAAAATAAAAAAGGAAAGGAGAGAAAGATGAAGTGGAAAAATGAAAAATAAAATATCTATATAGATAATACCGTAACAGAGTTTTCCATTGTAAAGTCCTGAGCTATCTCCTCCGAAGATTCTGAACTACACATAACAATCTATATACCAAAATTTTCGTTATTTTTTTCTTCGTATGATAGGCCTGTTTTTATTTTCCTAATGTTAACAGTTATTTTTATTTTTTAATTTAATCTATTTTACAATCGTAGATTTTTTGCATTTATCATCATCAATTCATATGTTTTGAAATGCGTAAAAATGTGTTTTGAAATAATATATATTTCTGATCCATTTGATTATGTAAGTACTTTGTTATAGTTTTTCATTTAAATATATAAAATTTTTGAATTGTAGATTGAATTATTACTTTTATTCTATAATAATTATCTTTTATAAGTGTTTGTTATAGTTTTTCATTTGAATTTAGCACAATTTTTGTATCTGGTTATCTTTTTTGGCATCTTTTCATCTCTCTTTGGCATCTTTTTTTTTCTCATTAATAAGACCTAATCCAAATAATTTAATAGTGTGTGACGTTTCAGCAACAGCATCAGACAGAAGAATAAATGAACTAAAGAATAAAATCTCATTTTTTCTTTTGTCTGATGATGGTGGCATTTGGATTAGGTCTTATTTTTTTTTATTAATTTGTTATAGTTTTTCATTTGAATTTAGCTCCATTTTTGTGTCTTATTTCTTCTTTATATTAAAACTTAGAATTAAGCTTTGCTTTTTGAAATACATGTTTATTACACATTTAGCAATACGTTTTCTTTATATTTGCTCTTATTTTTTCATTTTTTTACTCTTTCACAATCAGATTTTGAAAATGGCTAAATGGCTTCACTTCTCCCTATTTGCTTTTGTAGCTTTTCTTATAAAAAAAATATTAGAACTTAGAATTAAGCTTTGCTTTTTTATATACATGTTTGTTACACATTTAGCAATATATATACCAAAATATTTTTTTGAATACTTACCTCTTTTAGTGAATTTTTGTCAGGGGACTGCAAAAGTGCCGTACTTATGCAGTATTTTGATGCTTTTCCTGTGAAAAGGATAATGAAATTTAAAATTAAGCTTTGCTTTTTTATATACATGTTATTTACACATTTAGCAATATATACACAGAAATATTTTTGGAATATTTAACTTTTTTGGTGAATTTTTGTCAGGGAAGCTATGGACTGCCGTAATCATGCATTATGTTGATGTTCTTCTCATAAAAAAAATATTTAGGTTTGGAATTGGGCTTTGCTTTTTGTATACATGTTTTTTACATATTTAGCAATTTACACACAGAAAAATTTTAGAATATTTAACTTTCTTGGTGAATTTTTGTCAGGGAAGCTATGGACTGCCGTAATCATGCGGCTGCAAAAGTGCCGTACTTATGCAGTATTTTGATGCTTTTCCTGTGAAAAGGATGATGAAATTTAAAATTAAGCTTTGCTTTTTTATATACATGTTATTTACACATTTAGCAATATATACACAGAAATATTTTTGGAATATTTAACTTTTTTGGTGAATTTTTGTCAGGGAAGCTATGGACTGCCGTAATCATGCATTATGTTGATGTTCTTCTCATAAAAAAAATATTTGGGTTTGGAATTGGGCTTTGCTTTTTTGTATACATGTTTTTTACATATTTAGCAATTTACACACAGAAAAATTTTGGAATATTTAACTTTCTTGGTGAATTTTTGTCAGGGAAGCTATGGACTGCCGTAATCATGCGGCTGCAAAAGTGCCGTACTTATGCAGTATTTTGATGCTTTTCCTGTGAAAAGGATAATGAAATTTAAAATTAAGCTTTGCTTTTTTATATACATGTTATTTACACATTTAGCAATATATACACAGAAATATTTTTGGAATATTTAACTTTTTTGGTGAATTTTTGTCAGGGAAGCTATGGACTGCCGTAATCATGCATTATGTTGATGTTCTTCTCATAAAAAAAAATATTTGGGTTTGGAATTGGGCTTTGCTTTTTGTATACATGTTTTTTACATATTTAGCAATTTACACACAGAAAAATTTTTGAATATTTAACTTTCTTGGTGAATTTTTGTCAGGGAAGCTATGGACTGCCGTAATCATGCGGCTGCAAAAGTGCCGTACTTATGCAGTATTTTGATGCTTTTCCTGTGAAAAGGATAATGAAATTTAAAATTAAGCTTTGCTTTTTTATATACATGTTATTTACACATTTAGCAATATATACACAGAAATATTTTTGGAATATTTAACTTTTTTGGTGAATTTTTGTCAGGGAAGCTATGGACTGCCGTAATCATGCATTATGTTGATGTTCTTCTCATAAAAAAAATATTTGGGTTTGAAATTGGGCTTTGCTTTTTGTATACATGTTTTTTACATATTTAGCAATTTACACACAGAAAAATTTTGGAATATTTAACTTTCTTGGTGAATTTTTGTCAGGGAAGCTATGGACTGCCGTAATCATGCGGCTGCAAAAGTGCCGTACTTATGCAGTATTTTGATGCTTTTCCTGTGAAAAGGATAATGAAATTTAAAATTAAGCTTTGCTTTTTTATATACATGTTATTTACACATTTAGCAATATATACACAGAAATATTTTTGGAATATTTAACTTTTTTGGTGAATTTTTGTCAGGGAAGCTATGGACTGGCGTAATCATGCATTATGTTGATGTTCTTCTCATAAAAAAAATATTTGGGTTTGGAATTGGGCTTTGCTTTTTTGTATACATGTTTTTTACATATTTAGCAATTTACACACAGAAAAATTTTAGAATATTTTACTTTCTTGGTGAATTTTTGTCAGGGAAGCTATGGACTGCCGTAATCATGCAATATGTTGATGTTCTTCTCATAAAAAAATATTTGGGTTTAGAATTGGGCTTTGCTTTTTTATATACATACTAGCCGAGTGACCCGGGCAACGCCCCGGGTTTACCCGAAGGACCCGCAGGTGAGAAACTATAGAAGAAAAATTTTAACAAATCAGAAAATGAAATTGCAAACAACAGAACTACACTACTTTAAGGACATGAGAGCACATGCACTGTATCACCATACATGTACCATTTTCAAAGACCCTGCTTAGGATTAAAACTTCTCAGAAGCATAACAATAGTACCAACCTAGAGGTTAACTGGTGTGGATGCATTCCTCTGGGAGTGAGACTATTGAGAAATTCAGTAGGGAGTTATTTTGCTTCTCCGCATTCTAACACTCCAACTGTTAACACTGTGGAAACACTGACTCATGTTTGGTAAGCAATTTCAGGGAAGAAACTATAGACATTGGATTAAATAAATTATTAATTAAATTGCATTAAATAAAAATTATTAGATTTAAATAAATATTATTAGAGTGAAAAAAAAAGAAAGAAATTAGAAAATAAAATTTCGAAAAATACAACTATATTGCAGATAAGATAAGAGGACCTTATTAAAAAATACATAAACAAACTGTAATTCGACACTCGATAATTCGACACTTTCGATAATTCGACACTTTCGATAATTCGACCATTTTAAAAATCAAATTTACAAGGTTGATTATTGTTTAAATACAACTTTGCTTTTGCATGCATAAACACAGGCTCTTGTAGCAAGAACCCAAATATTATTTATAGTCATAGCAAAAGCCAACTTTAGTGGAAACTGATGCCTCTTCAGAATGAATGGAAGACTGAAATCTGAAGGAGCAGAAGATATGGGTCATTTATACTTTCACCAATGCCTTTAGGATCTTTGCGATGGAACGCGTATGGTGTTTCAGCGCATGTGCTCTCATGTCCTTGAAGCACATATACTGACAGTGCCCAAAGTTGAACACACTGTATAGTGTCTGAAATATCTTTGGCCCCTTCGGATACCAACCTTCGCTTCATTCTAGAGAGGCGTTAGTTTTCATGTCATATCTGTAATATAGTTTTGTTGTTTGCAATTTTCTTTTTTTTTTCCTTTCAAATATGTATCCACTCTGAAATATAGTTTGTAAATTTTTATTCCAATTTATTTTCTTATATATATATGTATTTTTTTTTTCATTTCCAAAATATTTATTTATACTTTCACCAATGCCTTTAGGATCTTTGCGATGGAACACGTATGGTGTTTCAGCGCATGTGTTCTCATGTCCTTGAAGCACATATACTGACAGTGCCCAAAGTTGAACACACTGTATAGTGTCTGAAATATCTTTGGCCCCTTCGGATACCAACCTTCGCTTCATTCTAGAGAGGCGTTAGTTTTCACTAAGGTTGGCTTTTGCTATGACTATAAATAAGGCTCAAGGCCAAACCTTGGCTACAAGAGCCTGTGTTTACGCACGGACAACTTTATATGTGGCTTTTTCAAGTGTGCGAACATTGGATAGCATACATGTAAAGATGACCCATATCTTCTGCTCCTTCAGATTTCAGTCTTCCATTCATTCTGAAGAGGCATCAGTTTTCACTAAAGTTGGCTTTTGCTATGACTATAAATAATATTTGGGTTCTTGCTACAAGAGCCTGTGTTTATGCATGCAAAATCAAAGTTGTATTTAAACAACAATCAACCTTGTAAATTTGATTTTTAAAATGGTCGAATTATCGAAAGTGTCGAATTATCGAAAGTGTCGAATTACAGTTTGTTTATTTATTTTTTAATAAGGTCCTCTTATCTTATCTGCAATATAGTTGTATTTTTCGAAATTTTATTTTCTAATTTGTTATTTTTTTCTTTTTTTTTTCACTCTAATAATATTTATCTAAATCTAATAATTTTTATTTAATGCAATTTAATTAATAATTTATTTAATCCAATGTCTATAGTTTCTTCCCTGAAATTGCTTACCAAAGATGAGTCAGTGTTTCCACAGTGTTAACAATTGGAGTGTTAGAATGCGGAGAAGCAAAATAACTCCCTACTGAATTTCTCAATAGTCTTACTCCCAGAGGAATGCATCCACACCAGTTAACCTCTAGGTTGGTACTATTGTTATGCTTCTGAGAAGTTTTAATCCTAAGCAGGGTCTTTGAAAATGGTACACGTATGGTGATACAGTGCATGTGCTCTCATGTCCTTAAAGAAGTGTAGTTCTGTTGTTTGCAATTTCATTTTCTGATTTGTTAAAATTTTTCTTCTATAGTTTCTCACCTGCGGGTCCTTCGGGTAAACCCGGGGCGTTGCCCGGGTCACTTGGCTAGTTAGAATATATTTATTATAGCTGATAAATACACTCAATTGATGTGATAGCATTCCTTTTGAATGTTATGATTTCAAAAATATTTACCTATAATTAAATTATTTATTATTTAGATTAGCGGAAAGTGTAGTTAGTTTTAGTGAATCAAAAGAGATAGATGATGTGACTCATGTTAGTTGCATCATTGTCTTCAAGCGAAAGTAGTATTTATAATGCGCGTTCCAGTTGAAGTCAGTATTGCTGTTAAATTTAATTTAAAATTTTATAAATCTTAAAATTTTCATAACTATACTATTTGATACAGAATTAGCTTGCTGTTCTGACTCATAATTAATTCAAGATCTGTAGTTCTTAATATTTCACTTTCCTCTTTTTTACAAATATAAAAAATTACTATTAATATTTTATTCATAGAAGCTTGCTTCATGTCTAGCTCACTAATTTTCTGTAATTACCAACAATTATCTGATAATATGTATGAGGCGGATAAAATAATTTAGAGTATAGGAACTCGATGTAGTCAAGTTCGAAAGATCATCTAGAATGATCCTTCAAAATGTTTTTTTTTTAAATAATCCTTGACATGTTTCATAATTTCAAATTTCCAATTAAGGAAAGTAAATTCAGCGATCTTGAACTTTGAGCTTGTTTTATTAATAAAAAAGATCATGATCTTGGATGATTGAATTAACCGTGTTGTTGTAATTTAGTTTTTTGGCGGTATATATTTATATCTGTTGTTGAGCAAGACTTGTGTTTCTTCATTTGAGAATGTGAAATCACTGGTTAGGATGTGACCATTAAATTTATGTTGATCACATAAATTATTGCACTTACAATTAATACTATTAAAGTTGTTAAATATATATTTTATGAAGGTATTATAGTTGCATACCATACTTCCTAGATTTTTGTTATATTTGAATGTTGTTTTGAAATTTAAGCTTTGTACTCAGAATAAATATTTGATATCAGTGTTGTTGAATATATCATTAAATTTGATATGTTTCCAAAATTTTTTTTGTAAATTTTATGACGATGTTAACAGAATTACTGTTATCAATTTTCTTAAATTTATAGATATATTTAGCTATATCTGTAATTCTATTAGATAGATTGTTAGTTCTAATATATTGTATACATTTTTAAATTTTTTTGTTGTTATGTTTGAAGAGGAAGCTAATGAATTTTTGTGTAAAATTTGGTTGGAATTCCAGATATAGCTAAATATATCTATAAATTTAAGAAAATTGATAACAGTAATTATGTTAACATCGTCATAAAATTTACAAACAAATTTTTTGAAAACATATCATATTTAATGATATATTCAACAACACTGATATCAAATATTTATTCCGAGTACAAAGCTTAAATTTCAAAACAACATTCAAATATAACAAAAATCTAGGAATTATGGTATGCAACTATAATACCTTCATAAAATATATATTTAACAACTTTAATAGTATCATTATTATTATTATTATTAATAATAATAAAACTCAATATTGGGGTTTGCACCCCCATAAATGTTTTAACCCAAACTCGCTAACAAATGTCAATGTAAAAAATGTCAAACTTACCCTGAAATTATGAACCATGATAAATTCCAAACAACTAGTTGTAAGGTGAAGAACACTATATATAAGTTAACATGTAGTAAATGCAACCTAATATACATTGGTCAAATTTTTAATCCCATAAATATTAGAATTAACCTTCATAAAAATCATGCGAAAAATCTAAAAGGTAACAATTATATGATAGAACATCATAAGATTCACTCTTTTGATAACTATTACATATAAATATTAGATATATGTAAAAACAAAAATCAACGGCTAATATTAGAAAATCAATACATTCTGAAGCAAAATTAACTCTACCCTTATGGTTCAAATTATGAATTAAATCATACGAATACAGTAACCGATCCAAATATCTCTATCTATGAAAGTAGCTGTAAATACAGAAAAAACAACTAAATACTATTCCAAATAACAAGAGAGGAAAAAGCACAAAAAAACTTGGTTATATAGACTTTGAACAGATTTTAATTAATAATCAGGAATTCCAACCAAATTTTACACAAAAATTCATTAGCTTCCTCTTCAAACATAACAACAAAAAAATTGAAAAAATTATACAATATATTAGAACTAACAATCTATCTAATAGAATTACAGATATAGCTAAATATATCTATAAATTTAAGAAAATTGATAACAGTAATTCTGTTAACATCGTCATAAAATTTACAAACAAAATTTTTGAAAACATATCAAATTTAATGATATATTCAACAACACTGATATCAAATATTTATTCCGAGTACAAAGCTTAAATTTCAAAACAACATTCAAATATAACAAAAATCTAGGAAGTATGGTATGCACCTATAATACCTTCATAAAATATATATTTAACAACTTTAATAGTATTAATTGTAAGTGCAATAATTTATGTGACCAACATAAATTTAATGGTCACATCCTAACCAGTGACTTCACATTCTCAAATGAAGAAACACAAGTCTTGCTCAACAACAGATATAAATATATACCGCCAAAAAAACAAAATTACAACAACAGGGTTAATTCAATCATCCAAGATCATGATCTTTTTATTAATAAAACAAACTTAAAGTTCAAGATCCCCGAACTTACATTCCTTAATTGGAAATTTGAAATTATGAAACATGTCAAGGATTATTACCACAATATACTGAAAATCGCAAAAATACCCCACTAAAACATTGGAAAATTAAAAGAAAACATCAAAAACATTCAAGAAGAGTACATTATTACTCCAATTGATAAATGTTTCAACAATTTCGCAATCATTTGCAAAAATCTATACGACAACTTAATTATGCAAGAAATGGACAACACCGATAAATACAGCATATCAAAAAATAACCCCGATTCAAATTAAAATGGAATTAGAGGTTAAAGAAAAAACTTTAAAAATCTATAACAAAAAAAAACACCACCCCTATTATACCTTATATGTATACATTATACCTAAAATTCACAAAAATCCTTTTAAATTCAGAACCATAACATCTGGAATAAATTCTAATTTGAACAATTCAGACCTTCAATTAGCTTCAGTTTTAAAATTCTTAACAAAACAGATCCGCAATAAAGAAAAATATAATTTCATTGACTCCAATAAAAACGTATTAAAATTTATTAACAAAAACCTTCCTAAACTCAAATCAGTTTATACTTTTGATTTTGAAGACTTCTTCTCTAAACTGGAGTTAGAGGATCTTAAACTCAAAATCATTAAACTATTTTATTATTATATATATATATATTGTCATAACCAAAAATGTACATAGCTTGTAACTGTGAATAATACATCGGCAGCTTGGCGAATGTTATGTACCTAAGCCCCGATAGGTGGCGCGCGCTGTCAGCTCGGCAAGTGTTATGTACCTGAGCTCCGATAGATGGCGGGCGCGCTAGGCGGCAAGTTGGTAAACAATAGTCGCCATCTTGAGGGGTGTAGCCGAAAGCCAGCCGTTTGGGTCTCTGACATTACTTCCTTAATTTACCATTATTTTTATCCATTTAACTTAGTTTACCTCTATTTCTTTTTATCCCTCAAACTTATTAACTTTTTAAAGTCATCTAATAAATTATTATTTTATTCTACCCAAACGACTCGTCACCTTCATTACTGTGACATCTGGTGGAGACAAGCTGGATCATCCCTTCGCTGCCCAAGCTATAAGAAGAAGTCGTAGAATCCAAGGATTAAACCCATTGTAATATTCTAAGATGCAACAAGAAGGAAGAGAGGCCCCACAGGGTGAGTACCACTTCAAACCTATAAGAAACCCTTCTATATTTTCGGGGGAACCGGGCCAAAGCTCGGAGAAACTCTTTTCAGGCCAATACTAACCTATGGATCTGAAATATGGTATAAATTTATTAATAAAAGAAGTAAGCAAAGATTAAACTCTCAGCAATATCAGATTCTTCTTTGGGTAGTGAGAGCCTATAAAACGACCTCATCAAATTGTATTCATAGTTTGGCAAAAATACCTATTCTCACAGATCAAATAGAATCGTTGATAATAAAATATGATTTGGCCAATTTATCAAAAGAAGAAATTAATGTATTCAGACCGCATGCCCCGACTATAATTCATAACTACATAGAATCAAGAATGGCTGAAACAATAGCTAACACTAATGAAACATTCAGAAAATTTTTCCCATTTGGAATTCCTTTTTATTTTCGTCCGAATTTTTATAACTCACAGTTCGTCACGGGTCATGGTAATTTTGGAGAATTTCTGTCGAAAATCGGGGCAACGGATGATCCTAGCTGTTTCTGTGGAAAAGAAAACCAAGACTCAATGCATTTATTGATGGAATGTCCGATATTCCACAGCTACAGAAGTAATCATTTTTATCCCATCGAAGAGGTTTGCGAATTTGTATATAACAAAGACACTTATGTAAAATTCAATAATTTTTGTAAGTTCATTTTAGATTTTCTCTTCTGTTTAAGAAAACCATAGTTTCAGTTTTAATTGTGTTTTTAACCGGTTATTGTGTTGTATATACTGAATTGTATATAGGTTGCTAAAATAATTTATTTTGGATTTTCTCTTCTGTTTGAGAAAACCATCGTTTCAGTTTTAATTGTGTTTTTAGTCGGTTATTGAGTTGTATATAGGTTGATAAAATAATCCATTTTGGATTTTCTCTTCTGTTTTAGAGTGCCATCGTTTAAGTTTTAATTATGTTTTTAGTCCGGTTATTAAATTGTATAAAATGAATTGTATATAATCTACTAAAATGTATTTAGGCGCAAGTATCCCGAGCTGGGATATCGCGTCCGATATGTCAAATAAAATAAAATAAAAAAAAAAAAGCTCGGAGAAATGGTTGAAAGAGTACCATCGTGTAGCTCGGTTCAACTGCTGGGACAGTTCCATGTGCCTGGCGAATGTTTACTTCTTCCTCTCAGGAACGGCCAAAGTCTGGTTCGAGAATGTAGAGGAACAAATAACCTCATGGGAACTTTTTGAGACAATGTTGTCTCAGGCCTTTGGACATCACGCCAGCGAAAAAGACCAGGTTTTAGAAAAACTAAAAGCCAGGGCCCAAGGAAAGGGAGAGTCTAGTGAGGCGTATATTCAAGACGTCCTCTATTTATGTCGGCAAATTAACCCCAACATGAATGAAAACGAGAAAGTTGCTCATTTAGTCAAGGGGGTCTCTGAGGAAATTTACAGGGCAATTGTCACCTTTGAAATTGCCACCACCGAGGAGTTTATAAGGTGGTGTCGAAAAATCGAACTATCTCAAAAGAAGCGTGTGAACACGCGGATAGTTTTTGATAGACTGCCGAATGCTGCCGCCATCAACCCAGCAGAATCGGAATCTATGGAGGACCTCATTAGACGTATCGTCCGAGAAGAAATCTACCATGCATTGAATCCCGAGCCAGCCACTCTCAAACCATCTTCCCTGGATCTAATTATCCGAGAGGAAGTTGAAAGGAACCTGTCTGCAATTTCGCAGCCCGTTCAAAGGTCAATGCCACGACAACAGTACTCTAACCGACCCCAAATATTCAAACAGACGCCACGACAGCAGTTCCTGAACCAAAGACCACCGGTACCCAACCAGACATCACCACAGAGAAGAACTGATAAATGGAGGACACACGAAAACGTTCCAATATTTCCATTGCGGTCGCCCGGGACATGTAGCCCGATATTGCCGGGACAGAAGGCGTGTTTTCGAGGAAGCCAGGGTAAGAAGGCCGACCTACTCTAATAATTACAATACCTGGTTCAATCAAAATGCCGAAGAAGTTGAGTTTGTAGATCGCCGCTTTCGAAACCCGTCGCCCTATCCTGGCCGTGGAAGATCCCCCTCAAGACGAAACGCAACGCCGTCGCCCTCTCGCCGATCCAGTCAATCTCCTCGCCGCCTAAGCCAGGGAAACTAAGAAGAGCGACCGAGACTGGAGGTAAGGCCGCTGACGATAGTAGAAATCCTCCCCCTATTATAACTGCGAACATGAAACGGAACTACGTTGTTATCACCATAAATGGACAGAATGTTGAGGCCTTAATCGATTCTGGAGCCGATTATTCCGTAATATCGGAAAGTTTTCGCCGATATTTGAAAATTCCGTTCTTTGCAGAAAAAGGGCCTGTACTGAGAGTCGCCAATAGGAAACACATCGAAACTCTGGGACGATGCAACTTAAAAGTGTCAATTGAAGAACTTGAGATTTATTTTACTTTTGTGGTCTTCTCTGAATGTAGCCATCACATAATACTTGGTCTTGATTCCTTTCGAGCCACAAGTGCAGTGATTGATTGCGGAAGAGGTGAAATACATTTGAAGGAAAGTGTGAACGACGGCCTAGAAGAAGATCTGCCTACACATGCGTTAGAAGACTGTTTTGTTCCAGCTCGCTCAATTAAGAAAATCACGGTTATTAACGAAGATATTCGAGGTGGAAAAGATCTAATGATAGAAGGAAGCAAAGATCTCATCTTAAAAAAATAATTGGTCATACCATCATCCATAATTAACTTCCATCGCGGCAGAGGGGAGATATGGGTAACTAATGGGACTTCTCAGAATCAAATAATCCCAGCTTGTATGCTTGTAGGATACTTGAGGAAAATTGGAAGTAGCGGAATCTACAGTGTTGACACAGCTGAAGACGATAAAATTCAATCAAACATTAAGAATGAAGATAGACGCCAACAAATCTTATCTCTGGTAGACGAGAGATTAAACGAAGAACAAAAGTCAATGATTGCAGAATGTTTAGAAAAGTACTCAGAGGTTTTTGATTTTGATAGAAAATCATTCAGTACAACCTCCAATGTGAAACATAAAATCGACACTTCAGACAGCCGTCCTATTAAACAACGACCATACCGGGTGTCTCCTGTCGAAAGACGAGCTATACAAAGTGAAGTCGATAAAATGATAAAGATGTGAATTGTACAACCGTCCGAAAGTCCTTGGTCGTCCCCAGTAGTTTTGGTTAAAAAGAAAGATGGGTCCTGGAGATTTTGTGTAGACTACTGAAAGCTTAACAAGGTCGCCAAAAAGGATGTGTATCCTTTACCTAGAAATGATGATGTTTTGGATAGCTTAACAGGAGCTAAATTCTTTTCCAGCATGGATCTACGTACAGGATACTGGCAGATTGAAATCGACGAGGAAGATCGGGAGAAGACAGCTTTCATCACCCCTGATGGCTTATATAAGTTCCGGGTGATGCCCTTCAGTTTATGCAACGCACCGGCAACATTCGAAAGAATGATGGACAAGCTACTAGCACGATTGAAATGGACAATTTGTCTTTGTTATTTAGACGATATAATTGTTTATGCTACATCCTTTAAAGAACATATTGAACGCCTAGGGAAAGTTCTCAGATGCATCCAGCAAGCAGGCTTGTGTATTAAACATGAGAAGTGCCGTTTTGGGTCAAGTGAAATCAAAGTGTTAGGACATCTGGTTACAGAAAGCGGCATTCGCCCTGATCCTGACAAAATCGAAGCAATTACAAATTTCCCGACTCCAAAAACAACAACTGAAGTAAGAAGCTTCATGGGGTTATGTTCATATTACAGGCGATTTGTGAAAGATTTTGCAAATGAAGCAAAGCCGTTGCACGACCTCCTGAGGAATAATGTGAAGTTCTTTTGGTCGAACGAACAAGAACAATCTTTCCAAATATTAAAATCAGCCCTAACTACCGATCCAGTGCTTGGCCATTTTAAAGAAGATGCTGAGACACTTGTATATACCGACGCGAGTGGATATGGCGTCGGAGCAGTGTTGACCCAACTGGTAGAAGGAAAAGAAAAGCCTATCGCCTATGCATCAAGAACACTTAACGCCGCAGAAAGAAATTATTCCACGACGGAGAGGGAATGCCTAGCTGTAGTTTGGGCCATTTACAAGTTCAGACCATATTTGTTTGGAAAACACTTCACCGTCGTCTCCGACCATCATTCCCTGTGTTGGCTAGCTAATGTAAAGGATCCATCGGGAAGGCTAGCCAGATGGGCCTTGCGACTTCAAGAGTTCGACATATCTATTGTGTATAAGAATGGTAAAAGACACCAAGATGCGGATTGCCTCTCAAGAAGTCCTCTCCCCCAATCCAACGAAGATAACATACCAGAATTGTCTTCAATTACCGACATAAGAAAAGAGCAAAGAAGCGATGTCCAGACCAAAAAAATAATTCAGGAAATTGATTCCAAAAGTGAAAGTGGATACAAAATAATCGACGGCATCCTCTACCGCAAAAACTACGATCCCATGGGCAAACCTTGGCTCTTAGTAGTGCCCAAACAAATGAGGGTTGACATTTTGAGGGAAGCCCACGATGCACCAATGGCGGGACACCTGGGATTTGTCAAAACATACGACCGCGTTAGAAGAAAATATTTCTGGCCCGGCTTGCATAGATCTGTGCGACAATATTTGGCACATTGTCGAGAATGTCAACGGCGAAAAGGTTCTACCAAACGTCCACCAGGGCAACTTGTGCCAATTCCGCCGGTATCCCGACCTTTTGAGAAAATAGGGATAGATTTGTTAGGAAGATTCCCTACCTCGAACGATGGCAATAAATGGACCGTGGTCGCGACAGACTATCTAACAAGGTATGCTATGACCAAAGCCATACCAAATGGAAGTTCGGAAGAAGTTGGAAAATTTATAGTAGAAGACGTGATCCTCAAACATGGAGCCCCCAGAGAATTGATTTCAGACCGAGGTCGAACGTTTATATCCCACACAATACGGGATATTAACAACCTCTGTGGAACCGCACATCGCTTTACTTCTGCCTACCACCCCCAGACAAATGGCCTGACCGAGAGACTCAACAAGACACTCGGTGACATGCTGTCTATGTATGTTGATGTAGACCAAAGAAACTGGGATTCAGTTCTCCCTTACGTAACTTTTGCCTATAACACCGCCAAACAGGAAACCACCGGGTTTAGCCCTTTCTATCTTGTACACGGACGCGATGTCAAGACCCCATTGGACACCATCCTGACGTATAGAGAGGAAGCCAATCTGGAAGACTACGTGGAGAGTTTGGTCACAAATGCCGAGGACGCACACCAGCTGGCCCGTTTGAACATCTTAAAGGCGCAAGAAAAAGACAAATCTCGATACGACAAAAGCCATAGACCTGTCCAGTACCGCACGGAAGACCTTGTGTGGGTGTACACACCTGTGCGTAAACAAGGACTGTCGGAGAAGCTACTTAAAAGATACTTCGGCCCCAATAAAGTTATGAGACAACTGTCTGAAGTAACTTATGAAGTAGAGGCCTTGGAGAGGAGACCCAGACAACGGAATATCAAAGAAATCGTCCACGTCCTGCGGATGAAACCATACAGAAGCCCAGAAGAACAAACACAGGACTGATCACATAGTGTATTTTTTTTTTTTTAAGCAGCGGGTCGCTGCTTATTTTTGAAAAGGGGAGTAATGTCATAACCAAAAATGTACATAGCTTGTAACTGTAAATAATACATCGGCAGCTTGGCGAATGTTATGTACCTAAGCCCCGATAGGTGGCGCGCGCTGTCAGCTCGGCAAGTGTTATGTACCTAAGCTCCGATAGATGGTGGGCGCGCTAGGCGGCAAGTTGGTAAACAATAGTCGCCATCTTGAGGGGTGTAGCCGAAAGCCAGCCGTTTGGGTCTCTGACATTTCTTCCTTAATTTACCATTATTTTTATCCATTTAACTTAGTTTACCTCTATTTCTTTTTATCCCTCAAACTTATTAACTATTTAAAGTCATCTAATAAATTATTATTTTATTCTACCCAAACGACTCGTCACATTCATTTTGTCCCCCCCCCCCCACAACATCTGTCATCCAGAAATAGATGTTTACAATTGGAGGCGTCGCGGACGAGGTAGGTTCACAGTTGGAATTTGTTAACACTTACATTTGTTATATCTGTTCATATAAATGTTTCACTGAAATAACTTTATATTAACACATAAAATCCGGTTGAAAAGAGATCTATGACATAATAGAGAAGGGATAAAATGTCGCTGAACTTCTATTTGAGAATTCCCGGTCCAGCAGATCTCTTTTTCCAATAATTACTTCAATTTAATTTTTTTTTGTATATGTCTGGTCTACCATTAGGGTTTCAAAACATAATAACCAAACTTATAACAAAAGTTAATTCATATAATAGATATATTACAAAATACAACTATTTATATTCATATTTTAAAATAAAAATATTAAAAAATCATTTAAAAAAAAAAGGATAAAATATAAAATTATAAATATATATATATATATGCTAACAATCTAACTAGATGATGTTTTAGAAGTAAAGGACTTTTTTTTTCTCTCTCTCTATACTAAATAATAACAATTTACAAATTTTATAATTTGAATTTAAATAATCAAAATAATGAAGATAATTTTAATATAAAACTTAACAAAAAACTATACAACTATTTATTGTTATAATTAATTTAGATTTAGCTTGCTAATCTAACCAAATCTACTTGATATGATTTATCATTCTTATCAGTTTGCTCCTTGAGTTTTAAATGTGGAATCACTGTTATATTTTTGTTATATAGTTTTTACACTATATTAATTCATAAGAGCTTGCTCTATGATATATTTTTATATATAATATAATATACAAATTCAATTATATTAGATATTCTAATATAAATAAAACTCCATACAGATTTTAATTATCTTTTATTGTTTGATTATGAAAAAGTAAATTAAAAAAGTAATTTTATAAAAAATAACTTCAGAACTTTTGTTTTTTTCAGTGTTTAGTTAGTTTAAAGATGTTTTTTATTAATTATTCTTAAAAATATAACAGATAACAAACAGTAATATCTATATTTTTATTGATTAATTATTCATTTTATTACAAATTTAATCACCACAAAACAATTAAGAAAAATATATTTAAAAAAAAAAATTCATAAGAATAACAAACTAAAAAACTAAAAAAACTACAAACATATTAGGGTTAGCACCTCTTTTATGTTAATTTAAACTCGCTAAGAATTGCCTAAGAAAGAATTGTCAAACTTGTCCCTCTCTTAAGAACCATGACACATATCAAACAACTAGTTGTAAATTAGTAAATACTATTTATAAATTAACATGCCAAATTTGTCAACTATCATATATAGGACAAACGTGTAATCCATTAAATATACGAATAAACCTACATAGAAACCACGCTAAAAAATCAATTGGTAATATATATATGAAAGAACACAATCAATTACATACGTTTAACAACTTTAAGATAGAAATACTAGACATATGTCAAAACAAAAAACAACGACTATTATTAGAAAACAACTACATTTATAAACACAACACATTATTCCCTTATGGACATAATGACGAATTAAACTACACATACAAACCACAAACAGAAGAAATTTCAACTTATGAAATCAGCTGCAAATACAAAAAAAAAATGAATTTAAAACTAAACCTAATAATACTAGAGGTAAAACTACCAATAAATTAGGTTACATTGAATTTGAAGAATTACTGGACCCAAAACAAATGTATACTAACAACTTCGTTGATAAATTTATTAAAACATTATTTAAACTAAATAATAATAAATTTATCAAACTTATAGAATATATTAAAATTCATAATCTGACTAACAGATTAATAGATATCACACACGACATCTTTAAATACAGAAAAATTAAACAATCTACTAATAACATTAATATTATCATTAAATTTAATAACAATTTATTTAATCATATTAAATTTAATGATATTTTTAATAACCAAAACATCAATAATTTTTTCCCTATAAAAAATTTAAATTTCAAAACAATCTGGAGATACAACAAAAATATAGGTAGTTTAGTTTGCAATTATAACCAATTTATTAATAATTTGGCAAATTTTAAAAAAATTAAATGTAATTGCAACAACTATATTGATAGATATAAGTCCTCAGGTCATATATTAACTAGCAATTTTTCTTTTTTAAATCCAGAATATCAGGATATTTTAAATAAAGGGTATAAATATATACCTCAAATTAAACACAATTATAATAATACAATTAAATCTATATTAAAAGATATAGATATTTTCATAAATAAAACTAGTATAAAATACAGTATTCCAGAATTTACTTTTCTGGAATGGAAACATAATATTAAAAAGGAAATTATAAATTGTTATAATAATACACTTAAATACACAGAACCTAATTCAGATATTCCTTATTTTAAAGAAAATATAATTAATTTACAGAAGGACTTTATTATCACTCCTATAGATAAATGTTTCAATAACTTATCTATAATTTGTAAAAATCTATACCACGATATACTAAAAAAGGAAATTGATAATAATCATAAATACACTTTTGCTAGAACTACAGCCACAAAAATCAAAAAAGACATCAAAAACGTTGAAAATTCACTAAAAATTTATAATCACTACAAAAATCCAAACATACCAAAGTTCTATATAATTCCTAAACTACACAAAAAACCTATTTTTTTCAGAACAATCACATCTGGTATAAATTCAGTTATAAAAAACATTGATATACAATTAGCTTCAACACTACAATTTATTATAAATAAATTAACTAATAAATATAATTATAAATTTATCGACTCAAATAAAAAAATCATTAACTATTTAATGAACAATTGGACAAACATTGAAACAGTACACACATTTGACTTTGAGGACCTATATTCTAAAATAAATTTAAGAGATCTAAATAATAAAATAACCAATTTATTTAACGAAATTATTAATGATAAAACTTTCCACATTAAAATTATTCATAACAGATATAAAACAATTAAATTAGATCTTAAAACAGCAAAAACTCTACTGGAAACATTTTTAAATTTTAACTATATAGAATTTAAAAATAAAATATAAATTCAATCAGAAGGCGTTCCCATGGGAACTTCTTCAAGTCCTTTATTAGCAAATCTAATATTATTCTGGTACGAAAGAGAATACTTTCTACAAAATAATGTTAATTGGCAAATGTTCCATTATGTAGATGACATCATAATATTTAATGATCCACAGTTCAAAAACTTAATACCTAAAATATATCCTAAATACTTGAAACTTAAGAACAATGAAAAAATTTATAGAAACAAAAAGTTAACTTTTTAGACCTAAATATAGACCTTACAAATAATGCTATTAAAATTTATAATAAAAAAAGTAATTATAATTTAAATATTATAAAATACTGTAATATGAATTCTAATATATCATTAAATTGCTGTAAAGGTATATATTTTGGTCAGTTTCTAAGATTTTATAGAATAAATAATATATTAGAAAATTTCATAGAAGATGTTAAAAATTTAAACATGGAATTTATTGAAAACAAATTTAGCATCAGACAAGTAAAATATTTCAACAGTATATCAATTATAAATACTTAAAAAAAAAATAAATGGAAGTATCCATTTATTAAATCAACTTTCTATAATTTCTCTCAATAATAACTAATACAAATTTATAATCTTTAACAATTAGTTTAACTTAAATTAAATAGCTGATTTGAAGATTTTTTCACAAGATTTTTAAAGTAATATTGTATAGAGTTCATTTTGTTTAATCTCCAATTTCTGGGGAGGAAAATGGAAATTAAATAAAAGTGAATTTTCACAATTAATAGCTTTATTAAACTAATAATTTGCCTTTTTAAAGGAATATTGAAAAATGAATAAGTGTTGAATCAGTTATTTTAATATAACTGGCTGTAAAGATTATAAAGTTTGGATTTCTTCCCTTAACTATCTTTTCTTTCTTTTTTGGATGTCGTGTTGTTCTAAAACTTCAGAATAAACGGTCTAGTTTTGTCCCCATCCACAACATGTGTCATCCAGAAATAGATGTTTACAGTTGGAGGCGTCGCGGACGAGGTAGGTTCACAGTTGGAATTTGTTAACACTTACATTTGTTATATCTGTTCATATAAATGTTTCACTGAAATAACTTTATATTAACACATAAATCTGGTTGAAAAGAGATCTATGACATAATAGAGAAGGGATGAAATGTCGCTGAACTTCTATTTGAGAATTCCCGGTCCAGCAGATCTCTTTTTCCAATAATTACTTCAATTTAATTTTTTTTTGTATATGTCTGGTCTACCATTAGGGTTTCAAAACATAATAACCAAACTTATAACAAAAGTTAATTCAAATAATAGATATATTACAAAATACAACTATTTATATTCATATTTTAAAATAAAAATATTAAAAAATCATTAAAAAAAAAAGGATAAAATATAAAATTATAAATATATATATATATATACTAACAATCTTATCTACCTTCTTTACAAAACTTTTTGTTTTCTTATTATTAGTTTGATTAAAAGTGCATGGTTCTGTCTTTCTCTCTTTTCTCTAACTACTAAAATTTATAATATTAAATATATTCTCACTTCTATTATTCTATATATAGGATAGAGTATGTCTAAATGACGTGTAAAAGCCGATGCAAAAGACGTTACGTTGTTAAACTTTATTGTTATTAATTATAAATATATAATTAACTAGATGATGTTTTAGAAGTAAAGGACTTTTTTTTCTCTCTCTCTATACAAAATAATAACAATTTACAAATTTTATAATTGGAATTTAAATAATCAAAATAATGAAGATAATTTTAATATAAAACTTAACTATAAAACAATACAACTATTTATTGTTATAATTAATTTAGATTTAGCTTGCTAATATAACCAAATCTACTTGATATGATTTATCATTCTTATCAGTTTGCTCCTTGAGTTTTAAATGTGGAATCACTGTTATATTTTTGTTATATAGTTTTTACACTATATATATATATATATAATTATTAATTGAAAAGAATTTCAATATTCCCTTAATTCACAATGGTAACAAAACTATCGTGATTAACTACAATAAACAAAATTACATTTAGAAACATTCCTTAAATTCAATTATATCCAAATTAAAATTTAAATTTACAATCAAAAACAGGGAGTACCTTCCATTATTGACCAACCTCCTGTTATTTTGGAATGAGAGGTAATTTTTTCTCTTAACAAAGTTAACTGGCGTTTGTTTCGATATGTAGATGACATTCTCATATTTAATAATAACAATTTTTCAAAATTAATAGAAATAATCTATCCTCCGTATCTAAATCTAAAAAATAAGGAAAAATCTAATTTAATCAAAAAGTCAACTTCCTCCATTTATACATAAATCTAAAAGAAAAAAAAAGTATAGAAGTATATGACAAAAGATCAAATTTCGATTTCCACATTATTAAATATAAAAGACAAGATTCAAATATATCCAAAAATTGCCCCAAAGGTATCTATTTTGCACAATTTTTAAGATTTTACAGAATTAACAACAAATTAAACAACTTTATAAGTAAATTAAGAAAAAGCATCTCCTTATCGTGCAACTGAAAGTTGCTGATGGCTTTCGCCATCTATCGGAATAAATATCAACTATTCTCGTTGATTTTTAATTATTCCAGAATTGGCCAAATATTCTTGATTAATCAGCAACTTTCAGTTGCACGATAAGGAGATGCCTTTTTCTTAATTTATGCACCTTATCCCAGTACAATGTTACATTTGTACTATTTTTTCACTTTATAAGTAAAGTTAAAAACTTGAATGATGAATCTCAAAAAAATGGATTCAGCTAAAATACAATTAAAAAATTAACATTTTAGCAATCAGAAAATATCTTCACAAAAATGAATTTTCTTACAATTTCAACTTCAATGACTTTAAAAATTTCACTATGAGAATTTAATTAAATTTTGACTTGAAATTCAAACTTGTTTTTCTCCGCTAACTTTAAAATCGAAAATTTATTTATAGATATTAACCGTTTCCCCCTGGGTGAGTAGATATTGCTTGTGATGTTAATTGTAACATACATGTATTGAATTTTAAATTGATAACATGAACCGCAATTCAATATATATAAATGAATGATCTACAATAATGTTAACAGCGAAACTGACTTCAACTGGAACCGCATTATAAATACTACTTTCGCTTGAAGACAATGATGCAACTAACATGAGTCACATCATCTATCTCTCTTCATTCACTAACACTAACTACATTCCGCTAATCTAAATAATAAATAATTTAATTATCGGTAAATATTTTTGAAATCATAACATGCATAAGGAATGCTATCACATCAATTGAGTGTATTTATCAGCTATTATAAATATCTTCAAAGAATTTTTCTTTTATTTTTCCACTTCATCGTTCTCTCCTTTACTTTTTTATTTTTGTTTTCCTTTTTCTTTTTTCTTCTCCCTTTTAATTGGACTTAGAACAAAAAACAATTAAGATTTTAAATCAATAAAATAAGAAAATTCTGTCTACACTAATAGAAACTATTAAATTCAATATTCTGAAACACCAATGCCATACTGATAAGGCACAATTTGTATTATAGATTATAAACACAAGGTAATGGGACCGAGTCCGAGTGAATGAGTGGTGTATGGCGTATCGGTAGCGGCGTTGCTACCCTCTTCAGACTTGTCCGAAGATTGTAACGGTGCTGATGCCGAAGCGTCGCACTTTGTTTGTTTGGATTTTGCCTTATTACCTGTGCTTACCAATACTATACCTTTATTTCTGTATTTTCTCTAATTCTTTCTTTGTTTGATCCTTTAAATTTATACAATAACTTTAGAATATTTTTCTCTCCTTATAGCATGCATAACAATTATCTATGCTTGTTCAATCTTTATAAAGAGGGGTATAGAGAATGAACAATCAATCTAATTGATATGAAGCACTAAAATTTAAATTCCTAAACTTCCTTATTTAGCAGAAATAACAGGTACTGGTCCACATATATAATACTTAAATAAAAAAGTATAGATCGGACTACATATAAAATATACGGAACCGTTTGGACCAATTCAAATAAATTGATGATGTGAGTTATAATGAGGAAGCATTTTTACCATCTTCAGACAAGGGACTTATTTCTTTGTCTGATGAAGCTGATATTTCCATTAATGGTATGACGCATATCCTTAACTTGTTTGAATTCAATCGTATATTCTCGTTGTTTCAATTAATTTGTATCCTCTCGTACTTCTAATATCTTATTATTCTCCTGAAGTCCTATTATTTAGAGTGAATGAACACAATTTGGACCATAATCTGAACCTACCAACATCAGACAAACTTTATTTTTCTATAATCTTTAATGTTATATTTTCCTTTTCTCTTGTCGACGCACATTGTTAATGGCTTGGGATATGATCATATTTTCCTGTATTTGTAATAATCATTTAACTGTTTTACTAAATTCTTATCAGTTTCTTACAGTACTTATACTCAAAAAGAATAAACACAATTTGATTTAAAGTTTAACACTAAGGGATAAATATGTCTCAATTTGATTAAGTCTGGGGAACCGAATAAATTATATTTACTATTATCAAAGGAAGGATCCAGACATATGCCTATTGAATAATACTTCTGTTTATCATAGTTATCAAACACTGCTGATCTATTTGAAATGACTCATATTATCTAATATTTCTAACAAATTATTATTACCCTCCTGTATTTCCAATTTAAAAAAAATCCCTCACTTCTTTCCTAATACATAGAGTAAAAAAAAACAAGCTAGATTATAAATAGTAATTACAGTATAGGTAGACTTGATCTTATTATAAAAATCCTTTGCTTCTTTTTGTTTTGAATTTACTGAAGTTACCTCAATTTGACAAACGATTCAATCACTGGTCTGTCGACATTAACTTCTTTGATTCATTATTGACACATACATCTGATTTGAGGGGATCAGGACGTATTAACTTATAGTTCCAGAAATATATTGTTTTTTTTTTTCAATGTTTAAAAAATATTGTAAAGAGGGAATGCATCTTGGATTATGTTTCTGAACTGAGAGTAAATTTGGATATGATTAAGTTGATGATGTCTGCTCTTTCAAAGACAGGGTGATTGAGAATATCAGACAGATGATTTGGTCCTTCAATATAATAAGTTTGGCCTCCCCGATTATATATTGACACACACAATTTTTAATTTGATAGTATTGTGAATAAAAAAGTTTCCTTTTCTTATAGTTCTAATATCTTATTTTCTACCAGTTTTAACTCTAAACTGAAAAAGCACTTTTTGAGTTAGATTTGAAAGTGCAGAAGATGATACCTGCTCAGATCATTAGTTGATTTATGTTGTATCTGAGGCTTGTATCTGCTGCTCAGGTCTTCATATGAAGAGGCCCGCCTGAGTTCCATCCTCTTTCCATCTGGTCTAACATTTATGGTTTTCATCTGGTCTAACCCTGAAGGTTTTCATCCTTCCTAACATGCACACTAATCTGATATACTATCTTATATTGTTTCCTCCACATTTACACTAGATTGTCTTTAAAATAAGCTTATATAATTTTTTTAAAAATTCCCAAAAAAAAAAATCACAAAAATTTATCTTCTTTCACCAAGAGAGAAAATAGAGTAAAAAATACTTCTCTCTCTCTCTCTAATTAGCATTATTTTATATTTGGATAATTATTATCATGGTTCTGTCTTGCTCTTCTCTATAAAACTTTCTCTTCGCTTATTCCATTTTTTACCCAGTTTATGACGAGTAACTGCCTAAACTTTGCTGGTGTTACTTTTTTTCCTTTCTTTTTCCATATTATATTCTAATAGAACTAATTATTTATTACAAAAAAATGAAAAACAAACCTCACACGTTTAAATTAAATTAAAAATATATATATATCTTAATATATAAATCTTAATATTTTTATAACTATACTATATATATATATATATATTGTCGCGTAGAAAATAAATTAAAGAAGAGAAGTCGATGTTGAAATTAAGTAAGTTTTATTCTTGATAAAAGAGTCTCGATCCACTCAGCCGAGACGATCGAATGAAATAGTTCAGTACAAACAACAAGTATGCAAAACAGCCTGCTTTGCATAAAACAAAAATAAAAGAAACGAGATATAGGAGGATATATTTACATATATAATAGTAAATGCCGCAATATATATATATATATATATGTCATAATATATGCTCTTCCAGGATTAATAAAACAAACCAACAGCCAACGAGAGAGAGATGAGCAGCTAAAGCGAGACACTTTAGACAATTAACTTACGACCATTTTTGGCCACATTCCTGAGGAGGGGGGGCCGTCACCACCTGGCGACTATCCTGGTTAGCCCCCCGGTTGTGTACACAGGGAAAACAGTCGTTCAGCGGACAGCGCTCTCGCTACCTCTTTCTCTCTCGTCTGGCTGCCTGGATTATTGCTCTACCAACTCGTCGTGTGATTATTTCTCACCTCACCACATCATTACCACTAAATTGTCACATCGAAAGTCGACAGGATAAGACCTGGCCGGGAAGCGAATCCCTCATATACCGGAGTATGAAGAAACAAGAAGCCAAGCCACGATGATCGACCAAATCCAACTCAACTGTAACCACTCCTCTTCGAGCCCTCAACCCCTTCCTCGCCAAC
Organism: Cordylochernes scorpioides; assembly: GCA_030710605.1. Classification (NCBI taxonomy): domain Eukaryota; kingdom Metazoa; phylum Arthropoda; class Arachnida; order Pseudoscorpiones; family Chernetidae; genus Cordylochernes; species Cordylochernes scorpioides. The sequence goes on from CP092876.1 coordinate 31,079,507, forward strand.
CTTTGAACCGTGATCCCGAAGAAGTATTCACCTAGGACGGAGATGGAGCTGCCACGCACTTCTTCCAGCACTAGATCTACTCAAGAACGATCGCCGTGCCAGAGCAGGACACCTCCCGCCATCATGGACAAGACTCCGCCCTCTCCCCTACCGCTACTGTGATGTACAACACTGGTACGCACAGTGTCACAGACAGAACTCTCCCGAAGCTCAATGAACTTACCTGCGCCCTAAACCAACATAACTCGTGAGTGTAATTGTCTTAACTCCTACCATTCATTCTTTAAATAAGTCATTCCTTGTAGATTGTCCCAATATTTCCATAATTAGCTCAATATGTGTGAATATGTAAAAATATTCAATATTTCAATTTATCTCTCCACCCCTATTAACAGTGATCTTATTATCCATATTATATCTAGCTATGTGAAACCCATTTATTTAGTTACCTTACCAATAGATGTAACAATCGTCATTTTAATTAAATAATTTCCATTTTAACGTAACTCTTTAAAAAAAATCATAAAAAAAGGGAATTCTACCTATTAATGCTTTACGATTTTTACTATTAACAATAGATCTTTCATAATCAAATTATTTATAAAAATATGCCTCCAGCACCTAAACTTTTGTATAGACCTCTCCTACTTGTAAGCACGGCTCACGAAAAATAATTTCTTTCCCTAATCGATTTAAAATTCACCCTGTAATTCAGGCGTCGAAGAATTCCAACCACCACGTGAGCCTTGCTTACAACCAACCCTTGGTGACTCTTATCTATCTTCCCCTTAATGCCCCTCTCATTCTTACAACTTTGTTAACTTTATACCAGCTCAGGACCTTTATAGAGAATTATTGATTATTCAATTATCGAACTTCTATATTGTCATTTCAAAATCCTAACCTTCGCCCTTCATTTATGATAATTTATTTCGTAGTTCATCTCTAGCCTATCCACCGACCCACACCATCTAGCCAATGGTGTGTTCGTCACAGGGTGCAGATTGACTAACTGCTAGATATTTATCAACCCCTTTTTGTTCGCACTTGAACATTCTGCATCGAGCGACACAGTTCGCTTATTCTTCTCGCGCCACACGTTCGCCACACGGACCCTGTCTTCAAATCTATGTTTGTCCATTGTCCAAACCAGCACGATATAGCCTACCTCCGATATTTCCCACGGAGGTACATTAAACATCGTCGCTGATTTTGTCCGGTCCGTCATCATTTCGCGCAGACATGGGTCTTACTTTCAACCCACCGCGAAATCATCGCCTTGCACAAGCTTCCACGACGGTTCAAACACCTCGTGTCCGAGCAGCTTGTCACTTGTAACGGACAACGCAGTCCTCGTCCCAATTTTCGGCACTGTGCGCGCATACTTCCCGCAAATTGAATATAAGTCCATCCGACTTCCTCACCTACACACGGGACTTTTCCCCTCGGACTCGCTACACAAATAACTACATAGATAAGTTAGATTGGCCCAGGGCAAGTCTCCCCTCGCTCTGTTCGCCGAGGTTCTAACATTGTATGTAGTTTTATATTTACTTCAGTCCTGAGCTCACACAATTGTCAACCTCAATCTCATTTCTCGTACTCTACACTTATAGCATAGTAAGCCCATGACAAGTTTCCCCTTGCCATGTCCGCCTGAAAAATATCTTAAAGTGTAGAGTTCCCCAGTCTTAATGATCTTCAGAATTTCACCATATGTATGTGACTCTTCTTCTCGTTGTTCACACTCCTTCATATCACTTCCCTTATAGCACATTAGATTTTGTTGTATATAGCCTTTTATAACCTTGATATTTTCAAAGATTTCCTTAAATGTCCAACTCCCCGGTGTTGTAAAACTGCTTGTAAATAATATTTACTTGTGTACTATACAATATTTTATTTATATAAAACTATGTCACCATTACCTTAACTAATTTTAACTGTAAAATTATTTTCTCTATTCCTGGCTTCTCCAGCTTTAAATATACTTAAACCATGTTCAGCCTTCTTCAACGGGGGCCATATGTCATAATATATGCTCTTCCAGGATTAATAAAACAAACCAACAGCCAACGAGAGAGAGATGAGCAGCTAAAGCGAGACACTTTAGACAACTAACTTACGACCATTTTTGGCCACATTTCTGAGGGGGGGGGGGGGGGCGTCACCACCTGGCGACTATCCTGGTTAGCCCCCCAGTTGTGTACACAGGGAAAACAGTCGTTCAGCGGACAGCGCTCTCGCTACCTCTTTCTCTCTCGTCTGGCTGCCTGGATTATTGCTCTACCAACTCGTCGTGTGATTATTTCTCACCTCACCACATCATTACCACTAGATTGTCACATATATATATAATACTAATAACCCCACCCAATCAAGTTGTGGACATGGATATTTTAAAATTTGATATCAAAAAGCTTGAACTGCTACTGCTATAATAACCCAAAGGCTTATGCAACAACGTGAGGTTAGTCAACATATTTTGATCGATATGCAAATAATGTAATAAATATGCAAATTACTATGAATATTACAAGAGAAGAAATAGCCAGATATCAATTCGAGTATGATTTTTGATATATCAGATGGAATTACTTCGTCTTAAAAAGAACACCTCATGGCTATATGGAATAGAGATAATGGATGGGCATTTCTGGTATTGTAAATGTCTGTATTTATTGCAACAATTTGATCTGAAACTTGGAATTTAAGATCTGTTGAAGACTTATAAATTATAAATAATTCAAAAATAATTATAATACATTTCTATCTCAATATCTAAATGTAAAATTCTTCATTATTGAAAGCAAATATTATTATTTGTCTTCGAATGTTTTCACCAATCTCCATGCCAACCATATCACAATGTAAGGGATCAAAGCTAGACCAGGTATGCAATAGTAACAACACTATCTCAAATTAAGAAGAGCCATATAAATCAAATGCAGATTTTGATAAAGAAGAAACAAATTTTCCCGGATTATCTTTATTTTCTGACATTATTGACCGGGTGTCTTCATCTGAAAGAACCTTCAATCTGTCAACATATATTTTTCTGGATCAAGATTATAACAGGTTGTATATGTTTACCACTATGGGGCATTTCAGCGAAGGATTGGTTGGAGGTCTCAATTAGATTTGGAACATCGATTACTCGTCTGGTGATATTGATTTATTTTTATTTTTGTTGGAATAAATTGAAACATTTTATTGATAATAATATAAATATAAATTCTAAATCAAATATCTCTGTATTAGAGAGACATTATTTCGTGATATTCATTTTTCATATTTTTTCTTTATTACTGATATGTATTCTATATATTTATCAAGGTATATTTTCCAGTAGATTCGGAGTAATTATGTTTGTCACATTATTATTTGATTTGGGAATGTTAAGCAATCATATTCAAATTTATATCTTTATTTTAGCTCGTTGTACAAGCATCTGCAAAATATATAATTCAGAATTAAAGGAAATTCGAATTCCTAAAGATTTTAATGGGATGTCTGTTAGATATTTGAGCTTGAAAAATACTTTAAATATAATTAATAGAATAAATACATTCCCAATAATGTTATTAATCGTTAACCACTTCTGTTTATTATTAATAACACTCAGGAGGCTGTATTGTGATATTAATTTGCAAAATTATAATATATTCTTAGATTGTGTACATCTTGTTTATTTTCTAACATATATATCATTAATATTTGTTCCAGGTGAATTTTTGAAAAATGAAGGGAGTGAAACTTTGAGCATCTGTTTGAATAAGCAAATTTTTATGCCACTTTCTCAAACAGAGGAACTGAAGAAAATAGTCTATGTCATGAATCGTGGTTTATCAGCTAAAGCTGCCTTCTATTTAGATCTAAATATGGCCACATATTTTACTACCGTGTGCTTTTTAATCAGTTACTCTATGTTATTTAATATTTGCTAATCCAACCACCTGCTTAGAGATGTTGAATACCGACTATATACAGGGTCCATTATAAAAGTAATGAGCATAATGTTATTGTAACGCGACGATAGATGGCAGCACGGTGAAACTCTGGGAAATGTGGTGGAGGGATATGCCCTTTCAATCCATCCGGTCGTCAGTTGAGTTCGAGCAGTGTGAGGGTAGATACATGCCTCTGCTTGAAGTGTGTTTTCAACTTTTGTAACATAGCGCGATAGAGCGTTCGCTTGAACAACGATACGCCATAAAGTTTTGCGTGAGGCTTGGAAAAAATGCAACCGAAACATTCCAGATGCTGCAAAAGCCTTCAAGGACGATTGCCTTTCAAGATCACAGTCTGGGAAGTGGCACAAGGCGTTCAAGGAGGGCCGGGAGGAGGTCGCCGACGAACCCCGTTTAGGACGCCCAACAACGGCCAGAACTGATGAGAACGTGGATCGTGTGCTCGAAGTTTTGCGTACCGACCGTCGATTAAGCATTCAGAAAATTGCTGACACATTACACATGTCCACATTTGTGGCACATGGGATAGTGAGCGAGGATCTGCAAATGCGTAAGGTCTGTGCGAATCTTGTGCCGAAAGTGTTGACGCAAGACCAGAAAGGACCTAGAGTTTTGCGCTGTCAAGAATTGTTGGATTTGATTCAAAATGAACCAGACTTTCTGAACTCTGTAGTAACCGGAGACGAATCCTGGATGTTTGAATACGACCCAGAGTCGAAAAGGCAGAGCTGTGCATGGAACACAAAATCATTCTTACCCTCCAAGAAAGCGCGAATGAGCAAGTCGCGCATCAAAACGATGATCATCGTCTTCTTTGACATCCGAGGAATAGTCCATTGTGAGTTTGTCCCGCAGGGACAAACTGTAAAATCAGCCTTTTACCTGGATGTGCTCAAGAGATTGAAACGCCGGATCGCACGCGTGAGGAATGATATCAAAGACACGGTCAAGCTCCACCATGACAATGCCACCAGCCACACAGCCTTCATAATTACCAACTTCCTGGCCCGGAGCAACACCTCGGTGATCCCTCACCCCCCTTACAGTCCCAACTTAGCTCCATGTGACTTATTTTTGTTTCCGCGACTCAAGAGAGAGATGAAAGGAAAACATTGGGAAACCGTGGAAAACATCCAACACCATGTTACAACGTTCCTGAGAAGCATTCCTGTCGAGGAGTTTCAGTGTGCCTTTAAGGCGTGGCAAACGCGTCTCCGCAAGTGTATTAATGCAGGAGGAATGTATTTTGAAGAATATTAAACATTTGCACAAATTACGATCAATAAATGTATTTTGCCAGTAAATGCTCATTTCTTTCATAATGGACCCTGTATTTATATATATTATATTTCATTTAAATGAATACACTTTTTTCAGAAATCATCTATAACCTATTGTCCTTATTTCAATTAAATATAAATGCTGGACAAGTAACCTCCATCTTCAAGATCATTCAATATAATCCCTTTTTATTTTTTGTGAGTTTATGCGTCAACTGAATATTGATTATATTTTTAGATTAAAATTATATCTTAATTGAGAATATATGAAGCTATATTAACTGATTTAAAGTTTCTGTGTGTATATTTTAATGACCTATGTACCTAAATAACTAAAAATAATGTATTTGGCTCTATTAAATTATCCTGATGGTTTTTTTTTTTTTTTGTACTTAAAATATAATTTACTAATTAAAAATCACATTATAATAAACATTTCAATATATCTTGTCTAATTATATATTTTAAGCACAACATGCTCTTCTCATAAGGAAAAACTAAATTTTCTAGGTGAACAATTCTATTTATATATAAACACGTTTCATCTAGCGTTGCTGTGGATAACTTCTCAATTTTTGAAATTACAGAGGATAATGAGTTATTTATGTAAAAACGTCTCATAACCTTCAGATTTTGTACATTTTGTTTTTAACATTCATTTGAGATCACAATACTGATGTATTTAAGCTGTTTATTCTATCTAAATTTCACAATAATCATTCTACACATCCTTATTCTACAGGGTCTATCAGGTATAACATCACGATGGAATATTGAATGAAAAATATTGCAAGTAAAAATGAAAACTTTGTAATGAAATTTGTCACAGTATATAAGTATAATACAGTAGTATATAAAGTATATAGGTTTGAATTACTAAAGGTAGCGTCCATTTTTAGCTGAGATTTAGCAGATATTTGATGACATCTCACCCAACAACGCCTTATACAAGGTGCGTTCATTAATTTCCAGGACTGCTCTGTATCTTTGAAAAAATAAAACAAATAATTCGCCGCTAGGTGGCCGAATTGACTAGACGTGCGTCGCATCGCTCTTGAAAACCGGTAAATATTATTTTTTACTATAATAGATTCTATTTGGTTTTCATTGCTGTACCTTGAATATTTGATAAGCAAACTTATATTCCTTATTTTATTGAGGAGAAAATGAAGTTGTTAATAATTCTGCTTTTGCTTAATTGGATCGTAATTAAAGAAGAAACTCACTTTAGATCAACGTTTGCAAATTTCAACAATGAAATTGTTTTAGGTTATGCAAATAAGCCTGAAATGAAAGTACCCTCCTATACTAGGAAAGCTAATCTGAGACGTATAGTGCTAATGCTCTTACTGCTATCCGGGATAGAGCAAAATCCAGGGCCTAAATCTACAAGACAGACAACGTTGGACGTGGGCAAAGAAAGAGATTTACATGAGTTAATGGCAGCGATGTCGGATAGAATTGACCATTGGGGAGCAAAGCTGGAATCAAGGTTTTTGGGGTTAGAAACAGGTTTGGAAAATATTAACCAGCGCCTACTACAACTGGAGACTTCCCTAGGAACTATGGCGAAGTCTGTATCTGCTAACTCGGGAAAGATCTGTGAAATCGAGAAAAGGATGGATCTCTACGAGATGAAACAGAGGGATAGAAACTTGATTTTTTTTGGAATAGAAGGAAAAGAAAACGAAAGCCCCGACGAATCTCGCTCGCTGATACAAAAACTAATTACAGATAAGATGCAAATATCAGAGGAAATTCAAATACAAAAATGCAGAAGATTGTCCGGGAAAGTCAATTCACCACTTCTCATTGAGGTACCGGAATATAAAGAAAGAATTGTACTTTTGAAGAACTCATTCAAGCTAAGAAATAGCAGAATTTTTCTAAATAAAGACTACCCTCCAAATGTTATAAACCAGAGAAAACTATTAATTAGAAAAAGAAAAGAACTCCTGGATAGAGGAATAAGGGCTAAATTGAGAGACAATACTTTATTAGTGGGAAACACAAGATACTATGTTTCAAATGACCAAGTTATGGACCAGGGAGGTAAACTTTTATAGCAACATACAGTTATTAAACATTCTAATGTTAAGCCACATTTTAATAAGATTGAAAAAATATGTAAAAATAAAGATTCAGGTGCTGGCGTTGTACCATATGTAAATACTTTAAATAGTTTTAAGACTATAAGCATTAAAAATCCAAAAGTTACGGTAGACACAATAATATGCTGGAATATAAATGGACTTTTTAGGTTGCTCTCTGTTTTTCCACTTCTCGAGTACATTAAAAATTACGAGATTTTCGCTATACTTGAAACATGGTGTTCAAACCTCACAAATATAACATTAAAGGATTTCCAAATCTTTGAACAGCCGGCAACTAAGACCACAGGAAGGGGAAGGGGATCAGGGGGAATAATTGTGGGCGTCAAAAAAGGGGGGCATTACAGATTGCACAGTACAGAAAAGGATAACATCTGGATATCGATTTTTTTATCACAAAACATAGGAACCGACAAACCCACTACCTGCTTGATATTTGTATATCTCCCTCCAAACGAACTGTACCAGAACAACTTAGTTAGATTAACTAAATATATGGAAAAACAGATAACTGACGGGAAAGAACTAATTCTGATTGGGGATCTAAATATTAGAACTGGAGGGCTCGGGGGACTGTATAATCCAACAAATCTTCAGCTCTCTTTGGTTTCCGAAAGAAAAGCAAGAGATCTGGTGATTCCACCACTGGCTGAAGGACTCCTTGAGTTTCTCGAGGACAATTCGCTGACAATAATCAACGGACGATCAACAGGAGACAGAGAGGGTGACTTTACATTTGTTTCGGAGAGAGGCTCATCAACTATTGATTACTGCATAGTTTCCCAAGGAATACTGGAAAAAATATCAGACTTCAGGATAGAAACCCAGATGTACTCAGATCACCTTCCTCTTATCCTGAAGTTAACAGTCCAAAACACCTATGAAAACAAATCTAAGGGAGAAGAATATGGTGTTACGAGATACAGATGGACAGCTGGGGGAATCAAGACATTTAAACAGGAATTAAAGGAATTGCAAGTAGTGAAGATATCAAATCTCGATAGCTCCGTAAATACTTTCACTCAAGGAATTACCGAGGCAATGTCAACATCAGGAATAATGTACTCAACTATGAGTGCCACCGGAAAATCTAAGCCATGGTTTGACAAAAACTGTTACGATATGAAAAAGCTAACAAAAGAAAGTCTGAAGGAATTCCGTAGAACCAACAGGAAGGAAGACCTCGAAAGCTATGCTCTCCATAGAAAGAAATATCTCGGTTTATTAGATGATAAAAGAAGGAAATATATTCAGGAAAAACAAGAAATATTGAGAAATATTAAAGATTCAAAGTCCTTTTGGAAGACCATTGCGCTATTTAAGGGAGCAACAAAAATTCAAGGAGAAATTACTGTACAGGAATGGCACGAATTTTATTGCGAATTAATGAGTATTGAGGAAAAAGAGAAGATCTGTAATATAGAAGTGAGGATCTCGCCGAGCGACCCAATACTTGATCCAGAGATAACTTCTGAAGAGATAGGCAGGGCAATCAGAGATTTGAAAAATAACAAGGCAAGTGGACCTGATGACATCCCCAATGAAATAATAAAAGTACTCCCAGACTCATACATGGGTTTATTAGAACAATTTTACAATAGAGCTCTGATAATGGGACACTATCCTACAATATGGACTAAATCGATCATACATCCAATCTTTAAAAGCGGTGACAAAGAAAACCCTTCAAATTACCGTGGTATAGCACTGATAAGTAATTTTTCGAAACTTTTTACAACAATACTAAGATCAAGACTGAATGAATGGGTAGAAAGAAGAAACGTCATTCCAGAAAATCAGGCGGGTTTCCGAAGGGGCCGATCGTGTGTGGACCTGATATTCACATTGACCTCTCTAATACAACTTTCACTGAGGAAAAAGAGAGGAAAATTATATGTATTTTTTGTTGATTTGAGAAAAGCATTTGACACAGTTCCTCACTCATTACTCTGGAAGAAATTAACCAATCTGGGCGTAAGCTATCAATTTATACATGCAATTAGAAATTACTACGAACAGGCGACTGTGGCAGTCTGATGGAGGGGTTCAATTACAGAAAATATCAAGATACATTCGGGCGTTTTACAAGGAGAGCCACTATCGCCATTACTTTTTATATTATTCATGACGGACCTGATTAAAATGTATGACAACTCAGATCTGACGAGTGTATACCTTCCGGAATTTGGTGATGTTCACCTGCTGATGTATGCAGATGATATTGCTATTATAGGGGAGTCGAGGGTAAACCTCCAAAAAAAGATTAATTTATTGAAGGAATATCTTGGTGTGAACGAAATGACACTGAATGAGTCCAAATCGAAGATTATGGTATTTCGCAATGGTGGTAAACCCTCAAGAGAAGATAGATGGTACTGGAATGGTAAACCTCTGATGGTAACAGGAAGATATATCTACTTGGGATACCCTCTGGTCAGTACAACTAAAACCACTCAAGCCGCAAACTTTTTCAAAGGAAAAGCACTTGCGGCAATAAATGCTACAACCCCAATATTGGCGAAATCAAAAATTAATTCACTAAACTCTGCAATGAAACTGTTTGACTCAATTGTGATGGCTGTTTTGATGTATGCTGCTCCAATTTGGGCAACAGAGTATAAAGATTTATTAGACCATAAACAAGATACATTTATACGTAGGTTTTTGAATTTGCCTAGATATACACCAGGATATATAATAAGACCAGAAACAGGCCGCGTCTCATTAATAATAATAGCTCTGAAATTGACCTTGAAATATTGGCTGAGGGTGCTGAGTATGGATACAAATAGACTGCCTCGAATTTGTTTAACTAGAATGAGGCAATTATCCTGTGCTACAGGTGCGCCCATCGGTTTTATAAAACAATTAAGCAATTTACTTAATAATAACGGATCCTCGTGGCTTACTTATTGTAATGATCCTGACTCACTAAGGAATGCTATCCCTGGAATATTAAGAACTGCGATAGAGCAAACAATACAAAACGACCTAACAAGAATAACCCAATCAAAGTTATATTCCCACTATAGAGACATATATACAACCTTTACCACCGAAGAATACTTCTTAACTGAACTCCCTTTTCCTATCATCAGATTAATTGCACAATTCAGAACCCTTTCAATTTTTTTCAGAGAACACCATTTGATTTTATTGAGGCGTGAAGACCTGAAATGCACTTTCTGTGGATCAGGAATAACAACGGAGATGTTGCATTACTTATTTGACTGTGCTGCTCTGTCTGAGGAAAGACGAAAATTAAATGATAAAACGGGGCAACTTTGTCCTTCATTTCCGGCACTGATTGATGAAATATCAAAGAATAGGTATATAGCGTTGGCGATATTTGGATTTCACAAGACTATATCCCGGAAAAAGGCCTCACAGTGTTCTCCCTATCCCTTGTGAACTGGCGAATCCTGTATGGGGCGAGTGGCCCCAATAAAGGCTTTTTGTTGTAAAAAAAAAAAAAAAAAAACAAATAAAAAAACGAATTCAATATTTTTCAAAATATGCCCCTCCTGCCTCAATACACCCGTTCCATCTTTTTTTTCCAATTGTCGAAGCAGGAGATAAAATCACTTTTTGAGAGGTTCCTCAAGGTTGCCTTCGATTCAGCTTGTATCATATCAACGTTGTCAAATTTCCGTCCTTTCAAGTTAATTTTCAATTTAGGATAGAGGAAAAAGTCATTGGGGGCTAAGTCGGGTGAATAGGTTGGATGAGGGATCTGTATGGTTGAATGCTTGGCCAAAAACTGCAAAACAACATGGGCTGTGTGCGGCCGCGCATTACCGACGTGAGGTATCCAGTCATTGTTTTGCCATCTTTCAGGTCTTTTAAGGCGCACTGCCTCCCTTTAGCACCTCATTATCCCCAAATTAACATATAGTCCAGTCACTGAAGATAATTCTTCTGTTAGATTCAATTAACTCCTTTATTTTGAGCTTGTTTTCCTCGCAACGAAATGATCTTGGACGCCCAGTATGCTGATCATCGTTTACCTTTTCCCGACCTTTTTGGAAGTGTGAAAATCATTCAAAAGTTCTTGAACGGGATAAAGCTGCATCGCCAAAAGCTTCTTTAATCAATTCATACGTCTCAGTATCACTTTTTTTTCAATTTAAAACAAAACTTAATGCAGATTCTCTGCTCTTCGAAAATGGCCAATTCAAAATTATAAATGCGAACCTTACAAGGAAGTTGTTTTGTTCTATTTTTAGATCGGCGCGTGCGCCACGAGACTCGTGCTTTCAGTCAGGTGTGGTCGAATGTCCAATATTCAACTCTGTAAAAAATATTTTCTCTAGCTTTTTTATTTATTTTATTTTTAACCAGTCCTGGAAATTAATGAACGCACCTTGTACATACATGTCAAAGGGGCTTGCAGTCTGCAGAGTAAAGAGGCTAAATATTGTGGCGACAAAATAAGTTATTATTTAATTTAATTTAATTATTCAATGAAAATATTTGTAAACAGATTTAATTCATTTATTCAATGAAAATTTTTGGAAACAGATTTAAAATTTGACATTTTCTGAATCATCATTTACTTACCTAGCTTGCTTGCACGATATTCTCAAGTGTAGATAGTTTGGTTGATTTGTTAATAATCGTCGACTAGCCGCAGTGACGTCATCAATAAATACTTTCACACCTTCAGATATACAAAGACCTGATTTATATTGATAAGTATTAAGAAGAAAAAAGGATGGAAGCTTGAGATTCTGTGTCGATAACCGCCGCCTGAATAAAATAACAAAAAAGATGTCTGCCCTTCCCAAGGATCGACGACACTTTAGACTGCTTTCGGGGGCTAGATTTTATTCTTCCATGGACTTCCAATCAGGGTACTGGCAAAACGTTGTATAATAATTGGACCGTGAGAAGACAGCATTCATAACTCCAGATGGGCTGTATGAGTTCAAAGTAATGCCATTCGGGTCATGCAATGTCCCGGCTACGTTCGAGAGGATGATGAACAACCTGCTGAAAGGTCTCAAGTGGACGACCTGCCTAAGTTATTTAGATGACATAATAGTTTTTCCAGATAATTTTGAAGAACAACTACAACGCCTTAAAATTGTCTGAAGCAATTGTCTGAGCAAGCTGGTGTGTGCCTTGATGCAAAAAAATGTAAATTTGGGGCAAAAACTATCACTGTTCTTGGACATGAAGTGGAGATGGAATACGACATGATCTTGAAAAGATCCGAGCAGTCCTTGACTTCCCTGCACCCAAGTCATCAAAATAAGTAAGAAGATTCTTAGGACTCTCTTCCTACTAATTTCGAACCTGGATTGGGACATTTTGATTATTCATCCCCAACAGAGATACACATGGATGCAAGCAGCTATGGAATAGGAGCAGTTTTGGTACGAATTCAGAATAGAAAGGAAAGAGCTATTGCCTTTGCATCGATAACGCTCAATAAAAGCAGAAAAAATTATTCAACTACTGAAAGAGAATGCCTTGCCATAATTTGGGCTATAGACAAATTCCGTCCTTATGTTTTCGAACGCCCATTTACTATTGTTACAGACCATTCTTTGTGTTGATTGACCAACCTCAAGGAAACGCGTAGAAGATTAGCAAGATGGGCCCTTCGTTTGCGAAAATTTGAGATTACAGTTTTGTACAAGAGTAGAATAAAACATCAGGACGCTGACTGTTTATCGAGAAGTATTTTAAGCCGTAGTGAGGACATTGAGGAAGATATTCCTAGTTTAATGGCCTATCAGAATTTTGGACAGGAACAAATGAAAGACCCGGATCTCATGGAGATCGCTGACAAGATACAACAAGTATACAATAAGTCTTTCTGAAAATTGATAATACTCTCTACAAAAAGAATTATGATCCAATGGGGAGAATATTGCTTCTGGTGGTCCCTCGCCACCTCAGACCTGAAATACTGAGAAATTTCCATGTTTCGCCCACTGCTGGACATCTTGGATTCACCAAAACCTATGATCGAATTATGAAATGTTCTATTGGCCTGGAATGTATAGGAACGTTAGAAGGTATGTAGCTCACTATCAAGACTGTCAGCGACGCAAAAGACAGCCACAGCTCCCTACAGGACACTTAAAGCCAATACCAGTGCCAGGAGCTGCCTTTGAAAAGATTCGATTGGACGTCTTAGGCAGGTTCCCAACATCGACATGTGGAAACCAATGTTTTATTTTCTGTACAGACTATCTGACAAAGTATGCAATCACTAAAGCGCTACCAACTAGTGAATCAATGGAAGTTGCCAAATTCTTAGTCGAGGATGTAATTCTAAAACACGGTGCTTCGAGGGAACTAATCACCGACAGAGGAAGGAATTTCACATCATCATTGATTTGTGATCTGAACAATCACTGCAGTATAATTCACAGGACGACGACCGCCTATCACCCTCAGACGAATGGACTCACAGAAAGGCTGAAAAAGACCATGGCAGACATGCTGTCTATGTGTGTTGACGTCAATCAGAAAGACTGGGATATGACCTTCCATTTGTGACATTCGCATACAACACAGCAAGGCAAGAGTCCACCGGATTCACTCCATTCTTCCTTGCGCATGGACGTGAAGCAGAAATGTCATTGGAACTGTTATTTCCCAAGTTATTCCCAGAAGATGACGACTTCATCCAAACACTAGGGTCGAGAGCGGAAGAAGCACAACAACAGAAGAAATTGAATAAAATTGTATAAAATTATTCCTCTGTTAAAACAATGTTTCATTTGGATCTCAATTTAAAAACTCTTTCACTACCTTTTGTTTTTTTGATGTCCTATTCAATGCTTTTCAAATAAAATCAAATAATACTGTGGGATCGACTGTTTTTTAAAAATGGCCGCAGTTGGTACGTCGCCGTCCACGTCTGGGGATTGTGCCTAGAAAGGTTAATGGATGTCTGGGCACTGGTCCTTCTGCTCAGCTGCCTGGTCCGGGGAGGGTGGGCCGTCCAGTGCTACATCTGCAGCTGGTCCCCCGAGGATCCCGCCAACCACACTGACCGCTGCACGGACAGCGGCTTCCGTCCAGACCGTGTCAACGTGTACCCGTGTGCGGAGGGCTGCGAGGAGTTCCTCATGTTGGACTCCAACGGTGACCTGGAGCACTGGCGACGCAGCTGCTCCCAGCCCAGCGACCAACCTGTCAACACGTGTCACACTCGCACGACAGCCGCGTGGCGCATCAAACGCTGCACGTGTGACGGAGACCTGTGCAACTCTGCCGCGGCGCTGCTGCCGTCGCTTGTGCTCCTCTCTGTCCTGGCCGCGCTGTGCTAGCGCGCAGTGAGAATCTGTGGATGTTGATGTACATAGCACACCACAGTTAGCAACAAATATATTTTTGTATATTGGAGCTTTCAAGTTGACAGCTTGCCATGAGGGTCCACATCTCCATGACTGCCAGCTCACATCTGTGCAGCGTCCCTCTTATTGATGTTTGTATGCAAAAGGCTTGCATATATTTCACATCACTTTCACCATTTTCTTTGTATATGCAAATCACATGAATGAATGCTTGGCATTATTAAAATGTTAACAATTTTAACAAATTCATACTGTGGGATCGATTGTTTTCTGAAAGGGATATTGAAAGTCGCATTCCTTATATTTATTATTTATTCGAAAAAAGCATCAAAAATAAATTTACTCTATATCTATTTTATGCTCATTGCACTTTTAATATTTTAGATATATTTCCCAATATACTATGTATATTTTCATATTTTTAGAATGATAGTTGATATTTTTTAGTTCATACTTTGTCTCGTTTTTCAAGCATTTGTAAGAAAATATATTAACTGAATTGGAAGCCTTGCAATTTACTTATGAATTTGAGAATATATCTCTCAAATATTTAAATTTTCACACAAAATATAATATTATTTATATTCTTATTATCGTGAATAAAAACATTTTATTCATCTAAGTGTTTAAAGATATGAATATATTTTATATTTTGGATCAATATGTATATAATATATTTAGAATTTATTTATATATATATAGAACTTGAACTAATATTAGATTCAATGTGATGCAAAGTACTGATGTCCATTCAAATAGAGTGGTGTACATGAATATCATCCTCCCGCAACTTTTGTTGTATTCTTGCTTGAAATCTGTCTTTCAACCTCGGCGCTTGACTCTTCACCATCTTGAACACCTGTTGGTGAATTCGACCCATTTCATAAACCCTTTCAAAGGTTACTATCAAATTTACCGTCCATGTACTGATGAGGGCCAAAGACTGAAACCATGGTATACAGACTGGAATTCTGTCTGAAATTTCTAAAACTGTTATAGTGGCTACCTTTTATTACTAGTAAATAATTTTAATGAAGTGTTGAATAGTGCATAGCACCGATGAACAAATAAAGGGAAAGGTGCTTCTTCTGGTACATGAATAATACAGGTGTAACTCTTCATTTAAAATTTTATAATGATATTAATTGAAAATCTGAATTAATTATATATTTTGGCACGTACATAAGCACATGAAAATATGTTTATATATACTAAAAAACGATGCACCAAGAGAAATTTATCCGTTTTAAATGTATATACGTATACAAGGACATTTATACCGCACAAACACACAAAACTTGAGAATGATTGAAATTTGGTGGCCAATTAATACAAAACAAGACCTACGGCGAATATAAACGGCACTTCCATAGCGAGTATTATAGATTCAATATTTAGTGTGGCACATTCTCATTTTCAAAATGTCTGTTCAATTTTTTTAGTGTGTCAATGCCTCACCAAATTATTCGCGCTAATCACCAACATATGTAAGAGTTTGAAAGAGAGGCCGTGCCATTGGATTGAAAGAGGCTGGTTGATCAAATTGACTAATTGCGCGACATCAGTGTCGAAGTGACGCGGCTATTGGACGAGGTTGGCAAGAGTGGGTCAACAATGGAAAAATGCAACGTCAGAACGGCGCCATCCATCAACTGACACAACAGAACGGGAGGACAGAGCGACATGTTTGGGTAAATTTCTTTAAAATATTATCCAGAAATTGGCATTTTTCAATTAATAAAAATATATTTTCACACTCTTTAATTTTAGTTTCATTTGTGGTGTATTTTCAACATATTTTATAGTTAAATTTAAATAATTAAAACATATTTATAATTTCTCACTAAAAATTATAACCTATTAAGGTGTGTTCAACATTCAATATTATTTTTAATTTTGAAAGAATGACCTTTTGCTGTAGCTTAGCCTACTTCCAAGACATTGCTTCATGGGAATATTACTACTATTGTATTCTAGGACATATTTATTTCGTGAGAAATATTTTGCAAATGTTGAAGAAGTGGAAAATGATGTTTCTTAGTTGGTCGCTTCTGAGATTATAGAATAGACTAAATATGGATTTCGATATTTGGCGATTTGATCGCTTGAGTTCATAAATTATAAATTTTTAAATTCTAAGTATAAATAAGTTAATGTTATTTTTGTTATAATACATTGATTACCTTTGACTGCTCTTTGTGAAAAGAAAAAAAAAGATTACTTCAAGGTAAATATAATTATTCCATTTAATTATATCATATAATTATAGCAGGAATATCTCTCAATCTGTATACCTTAATTAGTACACAAATCCTGGAATATATCTAATATTCTATTACAGTTTTTAAGCTTTGTTAAAATAAAATATATTTATAATAGTCAGAAAATTGCTTAAAGCATTTAAATTGCAATCTAATAGAAACATAAATTGAAATAACATTCGAACATATTTAGTTGTTAAATGTAAGCATTGCTCAGTGAGAGAGAGAGAGATTCTTTTTTCGAGATTGAAACACTTTTTATTGACATTTTTTCGATTAGGTTACAGAAAGAATGAGATAAGAGAAATAGATAAACAATGAATTATGAGTGAAGAGGGTTCCACCATCTTGATAGGGTTCTCGTCCAGACCAGGAGGGGTTCTTCTCGGACCCCATGCAACTCTTGAGACCGAGACTGTAACTACTTTATTACCATATCCATATAAGATTATATAGGGTTGAAAAAACAGAATAAATACGAGAGAGAGGCTACCTTACTGAAATTTGAAACTACAATCTATAAGTATATAAATAAGATTACTTATAAGATTTTTTTCATATCAAAACGTTTTCACTTGAGAATAAAAACAAGCTTTTATGTTTAGTAGAAGACACTATGTTTATTCATGGGTTATTCAATGAGTAATGCACAATGGCCTAAAGAAACATTTTCAATTATTGATTTATTATAAAAAATATTATTTTTTGATTGAGTAAATATATATATTTATAAAAATATTAATCTTATTTTTCTGCTATGCAGTCTGAAGTATACGCAAGAACTCGAGAACGTTCAGTGAAGTAGTTCATGTTTAAGTCTGGAGATATTTCAGCCACTCTGATTCTCTCGAAGATATAACTCTGTAGGGAAATGAAACTATTGTAGAATCACTATACAAAGATTGATTCAGTGCTTCTAGAATGGTGATTTTCCATATTAGTGTTAAAAAAGACCAGGTAGACGAACATCTGTAGTAAGAGATCAAAATTTAGCTCAAACGGAGAAATTGAAAAGAATAACCAGACAATGAAGATTAATCATACATTGGAAAACATTCGCTTTCTAATGTTAGTGTCATTGAACCCATTAATGGATTAGAGAAATGTATAAAAATGAATTGTTCCTATTAATATTTAGCGCACGACGTTTATTCTAACAATATCTCTAAAAGAATACATGAATTTAATTCAAAGGTTATCAGAAATACTAAATATTATTCTAAAGAGTGTAAATATACAATAAATAATTTATCTATCGTTTTAAAAATGAAAGGTAAAAAAATCTGCATTCATTTTCCAATTACCTTTTAGTTAATATTTATATTATTGATTTATAAAATACTATCACTTTCCTTTATTAGTAGTTAAAATCAAATTTTACAGGGAATTTTTTATTTATTATAATCCTGTAATCGCGTTAACTACCTAGATCAAATGCTATGAGCTACGGTATAGCGATGATCCTCTTGAATGTGTTTTGTAAACTTGAATAAGGGAACTCCACGTAATTGAACAAGGAATTTCGAATTTAATGATTCTAGAATAAAAAGCTAGATGAATTATTTCGGTTAGCCTTACTTTACTTGATGGCTCGATTTAACTAGACTAGCAAATAAACTAAACAAAACACAAAATATATAATCAACACACTGTTGCCGAATCAATACAAATTGATCAATAAAAATATATACAGATTAAAATGAAACAATATAGAATTGATTATGTAAAACAATGAATTATATTAATTAACAATAAAGAATAGAATAACATAAATGAATAATATTTAACAACAATTTCTACAATAATTAACAATTAATAACAAATAAGAATAAAACATACATTTTTAACCAAAACATACCCCCCCCCCCGTTGGACAGCCAAGTCCAACAATAATAAAATTCATTCCTTGAATGGCAGAGGAGCTATCTTGGTGATGGGACGCTTGAAGACATTCTTTGAAGTTTTAAGGTCTACGACTCGCACGTGTCCGTCTGGTCCTTTATATGTCTAGATGATTCGTGCCAGAGATCAATGATGAGGAGGTGTGGAGTCTTGTTTCATGAGTACAAGCTGTACAGATTGTAGATCTTGATGAGTCTTATGCCACCTTGGACGTGCTTGTAACAGATTAAGATATTTTGGGACCATTTTTTCCAAAAACAATTCTTCATTGATTGAATGCATTTCCAACGTGATGTGTGACTTAAATTATCCTCAACTTCATTCGGAATAGCTAGAAGAGGGAACCAATCAAAAAATCTGAAGGAGTTAGTGATTCATAAGAATCAAAGTTGGAATCAAGTGGTAGAAGTGGTCTCGAATTCAAAATTGCTTCTATCTGAGTAAGCAACGTGTAAAATTCTTCAAAGTTAAGAATGGCCGACTTTGTACTTTGATTGAATGACTTTTAACAGATTTAATCCCTGCCTCTCAAAGTCCACAAAATGGGGAGCGGAGGGAGGAATAAAATGCCACCTAATCCCTCTTTGAGCACCGAAATTTTGAATATTTAATTTACTGTAAAAATCCAACAAAACTATATTGGTCAATTTGAAATTTGTAGCATTATCACTGAAAATATCTGAAGGAGTAGCTATAAATGCTTCTGCAGTGAGATCAGAAACCACCTCAAGATGTATTGCATTGGTGGTGAAACAAATGAATAAAACAATATAAGTTTTAAACAGTATTTCTGATCTTTTTAACATCGGCTTAGTAATGATAGGGCCCGCCCAATCTACTCCGACTTGTTGGAAAGGCTGGGATGGCATCACCCTTTCAGGTGGCAATTTGCCCATAATTTGAATCACGACCTTGGATCGATGTTTAAAACAGGTAATACACTGATTCAGAACCCTCTTCACTCCAGCTTTAAAAGAAATAATCCAATACTTCTGAGAAACCATAGATAATGTTGTTTGTAGACCCGAATGTAGAAATTGCTTATGATAATTTTCGATAAACAAATCTGTACAATGATGTCTTTTTGATAGGATTATTGGATGTTTTTGATTATAGTCAAGAGAGATTTGAAATTTGAAGTCTTTCCCCAACTCTAAGAATTCCATCAGCATCAAGGAATGGATTTAGAAACCTGAGATTGCTTTTCTCCGACACAGAGCCCTTTTTTCGAAGCCACCCAATAACCTGAGTAAATTCTTGATTTTGAATTAATATGATGATTTTAATCGTTGCATTATGAAATTCTGAGCCTGATAGGAATCGTTTCAACGATTTATTATTTGATTTACAATTTGAAATGAATCTCAAACAAAATGTCATTATATCAACTGTTTTTATCCAAGATGAGTATTTCAGAAGTAATTCAGGCATAGGTCCCACTATAGAGTGATAGACCAAGATTGTCGACCTCTCCTCAATCAATGTTTCCGGAGAGAGTTCATCCGAGGGAGGCAAATCAATGTAAGAATTAACCGATGGGTCCAGCAACCAATGTGGTCCCTGCCACCAAAACTGGTTATCAATCAATTGTGCAGGAGTTAGTCCTCTTGTAGCCAAGTCTGCAAGGTTTTCCGAACCTGGTACATGGAACCATGAATGGGATGGTGTCTTTCTCTGAATAGCTGAAACCCTATTAGCAACAAAAGTTTTCCATCTTTTAGATTCTGATTTTATCCAATTAAGAGCAATGGTGGAGTCGCTCCACAAGAAAATTTGATCAAAATGCAAACTCAATGACTTTCACCATACAAATAAATTTTCTAAAAGCAAAGCTGAACACAGTTCTGAGTGGGGCAAAGATAAGACCTTGATTGGACAACCTTTGTTTTAGATGCAATTAAAGATATATTAACTGATCCATCATGCTTACAAGATTTTACATAAAATAACAGCTTCATAGGCCTTTTCCGAAGAATCACAAAATCCATGTAATTCTAGAGAGAGAATAGAATTTCGGCAAAGGGAATGTACCTCGGGATTGAAATTTTGTTCAATTGATTATTATCTCTCTCAATGCCTGTCCATTGCCATTGAATACACTCAGGTAATCTCTCATCCCAGTTGCATCCCATGGCCGATAGTTTTTGCAGCATGATTTTAAAAATGATAACCAAAGGAGCCATCCAGCCCGAAGGATCGTAGATTTCCGCAATCAATGATAGAAGCAACCGTTTAGAATATACCTGAGTATCAGGGGGCTTCACTCTGATGGTAAATGAGTCTAAGCTCGGATCCCACAAAATGCCCAATAATTTAACTGACAGGAGATCTTTGAAATCAAATGATTGATTAATGCCCTTTTGATCTTTAAGTAGGAAGTCAAGTATTTTTGGACTGTTAGAAACTAATTTCCTAATGGGAAACCTCCTTCACCTAACAAAGCAATGATCTGTCGAATCAAAATTGTGCCTCTTCCACAGTATCTGCTCCTGTGAGAAGGGCTTCGACATAAATATCTCTCTTCACAATTTCCGAAGCAACAGGATAATGCATCGCTTCGTCATCCGCCAACTGATGCAACGTTCAAATGGCCAAATATGGAGAACATGCTGTTCCATAAGTGATTGTTGTTAACTTATATTCTTGAATAACATCTGATGGTGAATCACGCCACAAGACTCTCTGATAGTCACTATCATCAGGATGAATCAATATTTGCCTCTACATCTTCTCAATATCTGCAGATAGTGCAACAAAAAAAGTCTGAAACCTCTATAGAAGGTCAAAGATGTATGTTTGTAATTTAGGACCAATATGTAAGGCTTTATTCAAAGAGGGACTATCATCAGAGCAAGCTGAGGCATCGAAGACTACTCTGATTTTAGTGGTAGTACTCTTCTCTTTTAGCACACAATGATGTGGCATATAATAGACCTGGGACGGGGATTTAGGAATATCTAGAGCTGAGATAATTTGCAAATGATTTAGCGATGAATATTCCTTCATAAAAAGTTTATACTGACTATAAAGTTGCTCACTCTTTAATAACTTATTTTCAAGAGAAAGAAATATCCTAAAAGCAACTCTTTTCGAATTTCCGAAATTCGGAGTAACCCTAAAGGGTTATCTTACTTGATACCTCCCAGTTGTAGTCCTTAAAACATTAGATTTAAAGTGTTGTTCACAATCTATTTTTTTTTTGGTTAGGATAGGTTGGGTACATGGCGGAATAGAGTCCAACTCCCAGAACTTTCTGAGTTGATTATCTATAGAGGTAGCACAGACTGTCAGAACACTATGATGCAATGAACCATCTGATTGTTGAGCCATTATTTTGCCCGAGAGAAGCCTACCCAACTTCGAATTACATGCTGTTGGACCCCTTCTCGTTTTGAAACCTAACTTGTCCTGCATACAAACTTGGGGCAATATCAGCTCCAATGATTATATCAGGGGGAGCGGGCTTGTCAAAGGTTGGATCCGCCAGCCTAAGGCCAACCAGGTGAGGCCACCGACTCCGATACCACACATAGAGGCATCCGAATAATTCACATGAAGATTCAACGTTTTTCTTAGTAAATCAGTTATCAAACTCCTTTGAGATCCAGTATCGACTAAAGCTCTTGCCATACAAGAATTACCGTATAGATCATTCACCCTTATTAAAGCTGTTGATAGCAAGATCTGACTAGAAGAACTAGAATGATCAATTGAATGTGTCTGAATTACCGAATTATGTTTTTCAAACATTCCTACGATATTCTCACAATTACCGGATCTTTCCGCTGTTCCTGGGTTATTCGCTTCGATTGGATTGCGTGAAAGACAATCGGCATCTTGATGTTTTCTACCGTTTTTATATACCACGTTCACATTGTACTCCTGAATTCTTAAGGCCCACCTGGCCAGTCTTCCCGACGGGTCCTTCAGGCCCGAAAGCCAACAGAGCGAGTGATGATCCGTCACAATTGTAAACGAGCGCCCAAATAGGTATGGACGGAACTTGCCGATCGCCCAAATCGCGGCAAGACACTCCGGCTCCGTTGTTGGATATTTTTTTTAGCTGTTGACAGAGTTATTGATGCATATCCAATCGGGTTTCACTTCCTCCCTGGACCTGGACCAAAACCGGACGAGTGCCAGCTTCAAAGATTCATAGGCCTGCCTTTGATCTGGTCCCCAATCGAATCTGGTGTCCTTTCTCAACAACCTGTGTAGTGGTTCAACTTTTTGAGCAAAATCCTTAATGAAACGACGATAATATGAGCACATTCCAATGAAATTTCTTATATCAGTGAGGGATTTGGGAGTAGGGCATTTGGACATAGCATCAACTTTATCCGGGTCGGGGTGCACGCCCTTTCCATCCACCAGATGCCCAGAAATGCTTAGTCGTTTTGTTCCGAACAAGCACTTGTCTGGATTTAACACAAGTCCAGACTTTGAGAGACACCTGAGAACTAATTCAAGGCGTCGAACATGTTCGTCAAATGTGGGTGAAAACACAATGATATCGTCCAGATAGCAAAGACACATTGACCACTTCAACCCCTCAGGAAGTTATCCATAATTCTTTCTAATATCGCTGGGGCGTTACACAACCCGAAAGGCATAACTTTGAACTCGTACAATCCGTCGGTTGTAATGAAGGCGGTCTTCTCGCGATCTGCCTCATCCACCTCAATCTTCCAGTGACCAGAACGGAGGTCCATGGAAGAATAATAACTCGCCCCTCTTAAGCAATCGAGTGTATCGTCAATCCTTGGTAGTGATTATTAATCATTTTTTGTGATTTTATTCAGGTGTCTGTAATCGACACAGAAACGCCAACTACCATTTTTATTTTTCACCAATACCACAGGAGAAGACCAAGGACTTTCGGAAAGCTAAACTATACCTCTTTTCAACATTTTGTCGACCTCATTCTGAATGGTTTGACGTTCGACATGCGACACTCGATATGGACGGCGTTTAATCGGGGGATGGTTCTCTGTATTTATCTTGTGCTTGGCTGTGCTCGTCAGATTAGACGGAAACTTATTAAATTCAAATAAGCCGCTGAAACTCCCAAGTAACGAGCATATCCTGGTCCTTTCAAGCATGGATAGATTAGGGCTTATCATCGAGGCAATGTTTGGAGAGTTTTCTTGTCCAAGAATCCCCTGCCGATTGGTGTCCGAAGCATCACCGATGACTGCCAGGTGACCTTCTTCCAGTACTTGTATCTCTCCAATACACATTCCTTTGGGAACAGTTCGATCACATGTGCCGATGTTGGTTATCCAAATTTTCCATGCTGGACAGCGAAGATTGAGGCGGAAACCATCAGATCATGTTCTAGAAAGAGGATTCTCGAAGGCTCCATTACGACATCACTCACACTGAGTATAGCTTCTCTGATTACGTTTATCTGGTTAGTCGATCCAGCGGGGATTATAAAGCTATCGTCGGCGGCCACAGTTAGGAATAGGCTCTAAGAATTCTCCGGTAGTTCTGGTTTTTCTAACAGAATCTCGGCACTACCACAATCGATTATAGCTCTTGACGCCTCCAGGAAGTCCCACCCGAGAATTATGTCGTGGCTACAACTTGGTAAAACGACGAATTCAAACGGCTGTACCAATCCGTTTATTTCTAAACGTAAAGTACATCGGCCCCTGGAAACGATATATTTCCCGTCGGCAACTCTAAGTGTCATGCCAGCGTCACTGAACATAGTCTTTTTGTGTTGTTGTCTAAAGTGGTACGAAATAACCGAAAACGAAATGCCGCTGTCGACAAGGGCAGGAAAAGTTTTATCGTCAATAGTAACGTCAACTATATTCTGTGATAGTTTAGCGGCTATGAGCGGCGGAGGATTTATAATCTCCTCAGCGACCTCACCTCCAGCGAAGGGCGCTTGCTCTAGTTTTCCTCACGATAAGGTGATCGGCCAGATCGTCGGCTTGGCGATTTCGAGGGGCGACGTTCAGCTGGGGATCGGCCACGACCTGGATAGGGCGACGGGCTTCGATAACTTGCGCGGCTTGGGGTTTTATTGCTATTATAGATCGTTCGCGGGCCGTTCTGGACAGGGTGGTATCTACCCGGTGGCTGTCGATCCACCATCCCTGGCCGCTCTCGGCAGTACCTGGCGACGTGACCCGGGCGTCTGAATTGGAAACAAACGGGAATATTATCCACCATCCTCTATTCGTCAGTCTTTCTTCGGGCAGTTGTAAGCCTTGTAGGATTTTGCTTCTGGTAATATGAATGTGGTTTCGCCGGTCCTTCAAATTGGCAGCGTTGTTCTCGGTAGTATGGACCCTGCTCCGCAATTGGGGTCAGATTTCTCTCAACCTCTTCATAAATAATTTTCTTCAGAGAGTTCACCTCTGGCATTATAGACTCGGAATGTAGGGCACCTTTAATTTCTTTACTCACGATTCGTCGAATCAGATCTTCCAGAGACGAGGAGTTTGGTTGCTCTATACTTGCGGCGTTAGGGAGTCGCTCAAACCTTGGTTTCCCGATGCGTCTCTGCTTGCAAGCCTCTACCTTTCGGCACCAATCGACAAAGGCTTCAACAGTATCAATTTCCTTTACCAAGATGACCTGATAGACATCTTCTACCACACCTTTCATTAGATGTGTCACTTTCTCTTCTTTAGTCATATTGGGATTCACTTGCCTAGACAAGCTCAGAACGTCTTGGATATAGGATTCACAGGATTCTGTACTCTTCCGAGCTCGATTCTGAAGGTTGTCCTTAGCGCGTCTGAGAAGGACCAGATATTGTCAAATGTCCGGCTAAACATCTGCTTAAACATATCTCACGAATCAATTCCTCCTTCATTGTTATCATACCATTGGCCAGAGGTCCCTTCAAAAAAGAATGGTGCATTCGCCAATTTCATCGTGGTATCCCAGCAGTTAGATTTCGCAATACGTTCGTAATCCTTCCGTTCCATTGCCGCTAAACACAGTTGGGTTTCTTGTCAAAAGTTTGCAAGCATTTTTTAACACCCTTGTTAACTCCAGCCGACATTGATATTTTTCTGATTGGACTATTCTTTTCGTCGATATCAAAACATGGCTCTAGGCCTTCTAATGACGGCTTCTTCTGACAGAGGTATCCGTGATGGTATCGGTACCCAGCTTCTCCACCACTTGTCACGGTAAGAATCGCAAGCAACAAGCGAAGATAAATCGAACAATAATCTTTTATTGCTTCCAACGAACAGACTACTCAAATCAAAGAATACATGAATATATATACCAATCATTAATTCAATATATGCAAAACAAACACAAACAAAATCTAAAACTTAATTATGTGAAACAATACAAAAAATAACACTACAACAATAACTAGTAATATATTCGGGATATAGTTGCTCTCTCACTTAAAAAAAATCGATTTTAATTTTTTATGGCAACAATGATATAAAGGTTTCAATAAAATATGTAAAAATGTTGTAATTTTATATAAATTTCACATAAGAGATATTTTAGTTTTGAAAGAAGAAATATAGTAATATATATATTCGATGAATAATTTAGAAAATATTATACTAATTGTCACTGAATAAAAATGGAAGTATGTCTATGAATAATCAGGTAATATTGAAATGCAAAAATAGAGAGTGATTATTGAACTTATCTAATATATATATTTAGTAACTAGCTGAATGACCCGGGCAACGCCCAGGTTTTACCCGATTAAATGTTTTTATTCAATACAATTTGTTACAATTATAAATTGGCGCCGTGGATGTCACTCTTGTGAAACGTCCCGCTCCAAACTTTGTGTCAGAGAAGCGATATTTTTATAAAGAGATGAACTGGCTTTGTGTCTTCTACTCGAAATAATGTTTTTCTGTTAGAATTTTGTTCCTGCACATTAAAAATGAACTGGCTTCATCTGTGGTCTCAGCTTTTTTGGAATTTTTCCCGATATAATTTTGTATCTGATAATCAAACATGATACAGCAATATTGTCATAATCATTTTCTGACTAAAAAAACAACTATTTTTGCCCAGAACCTGTCAATTTTATTTTGAATTGGCTAAAAATTCGATAAATATATTTTCCAGATTTTTCTCTATGTCCTGTCAAAACACGTTTCACATGTACATTAGGTCAGCTGATATTACCTCCCATCTTCACCGCTAGAGGCGCTGCTTGCGAGCGAAAAGGCAAATTTGCAACGCAATTTACAAATAACTCGAAGAATATTCGGGATAGACGCCTGAAATTTCCACTATAAGTTTTTCCAGATTCTACTCTATATACTGTTAAAATTTCAGTCAGATTAGTTACGTATTGTGGACGTGTATAGCCGCCATAGATACCCACATACATACATACATACACTGACTTTTATATATATAGGGATATATGTCAATATTCACTTTATTGTCATATTTATCATTATTTTAAAAGTGTAGACATAATTCAATTTGCCAGCTTGGACATCATGCAATACGAGAAAAGGCATTAAGGTTATATTAAGAAAGAAGCACCCAGGCAAGGGAAGATCCAAAGGAAGAAATTAGAAAGAATTCCAATGATTTTGAGCAAAATACAAGTAAATTATTAAAACTAAATTACTAAGGTTTAAAATAATGTTACGAAGCACACAAATGTTATCATTCGCATAATTTTTTTATAATCCAATAAAATAGGATATTTGCGATGAAACTTCCCACCTTCAACCAGAAAGTTATATGATATACCAGATGGAAGGTTCCCCAATATAAAAACATCCAGTTGGTCTTGTTATCATTTGAAAGTTGTTACTTCTATTGACTGGAGGTACTCATTCAATTATATATTAGTTTAAAAGACCCTATTAAATTAGCTATTTAGCTTGGTATAATAATTAAAATTTAATATGAAATATAATTTAACCTTTTTTAATATACTTGCACAAGCTAATCAACGTAGTATACCTCGATTATACTGATATTTGCAAATATTTTTTTCTGTGCTTTGGCACCTCAATAATTACACCAATGTTCAATAACTAAATAATATGGATATACTTTGCGCCTTCCCTTTATTAATTGAATATTTTTCCTTTTTGAAATAATATGGATTTTTTGTGGTTCCCTGAGACTCAATAAAAATGCAGAACACTAAATTGAAGCATAACATCAATTTTATATATATAGAGAAAATTATAATAAATTTCTTGTGTGTTGAATAAATTTAAACATTTTCGAAACATATAGAGAGATAGCAGTGAAAAGATAATTATGTAATTAATAGAATAGATATTCACAAAAAGTATATGATATTATACACAATGAATAGGTTTAATATGATATTATATAAAAGGAAAATGTGTTGAATGTTATATTTTTTCTCAAACATTTTGCAATAAAACATTGAAAAAATGTTTCTTGATATATAACAACAACAACAAAAGCCTTTATTTATGGCATTCCGCCCCATATAGGATTCGCCGTATTTACACATCAACAAGAGGAGAGGGAAGAGGAAACATTTACAACAAAATAAAGTTTGTCTCACATTCAGTTACCTATTTACAGATAGGTCATCCTCCCGTATCCTTTGCCCTGCATTCTTTCTTATTCTCCCAGTTTCTGTGCAGAACTTAAAGTATTTAACAATCAGTAATTCATCATCCAGAGCTGAAGAGAGAAGTTGACATATGCGTTGGTATCTAAATTGACCAAAGTTAGGGCTTGGGATAATTTCAGTACGTTTTTCTGTTAAGAGAGGGCATTGGAAGAAATAGTGAACCAAATTGTCATCCACGAGAACCTTACAAAGTAAACAGTTCCGGCCATTTTCTTTTTTTTTTCCAGAAGTATTTTCTTTCTTCCCTGAAGAATTGTCATAAAACTCTATGTTGTGCAACTAGTCTTTTGTTGGGAAGCGGGATATTTAATCGTAGGTACTCCTCTGTCATGAATGATTCACTCAAAAATTTGTAGTGAGCATAGTGGGTTGAATCAATGATTTTCATCTGATCGTTTTGAATTAGTTGGTCTGTGGTGGTTCTAATTATGCCTGGCAGTTCTTTCTGTATGGCTAAGTAGTCTTCGCAGCCCTTAAGAGAGGAATATCCCTTAGAGTCTAAAATTTTTATTAAATATTGAGTAAAACTGTTTTCTATTTCCTTTTTCGCGGTGCCTTTCCAGAGATAGTTTAAGCAAACATGTGGTATTCTGCTCGTCTTCATTTTTAAGATCCTGACCCAAAACCTTAACGTGAGTTTTACAGCATTGAGTTCAGTTGATATTCTTCCACATTCTCTTCTGAGGATATATCCTGGCGTGAAGTTTGGTAAGTCTAAGAGACGACGAAGAAATGCATCTTGGATATTATTGACTGTCTTCAGCTCGTTAATTGCCCACATTGGTGCCGCATATAGTAACATAGGAAGAACAATAGTGTCAAGAAGTTTCATCACTGAGGTAAAGGACTTTATTCGCGCCTTTGTAAGGATTCTCCAAAGTGAATTAATTGCATTCAGTGCTTTGTTTATAAAGTATTGAGATGCATATTGGGTCGAGATTTTTGTAGTCAGAGGGTAACCCAGATATGTATACTTAGCTACTATTGTCAGGGGTTGCTGACCTTAAAAGCATGTCTCGGAATGAACTGTCCTTCCACCTTTTCTAAACACCATTATTTTATATTTATTCTGGTTTAACGTTAGGCAGTTCTTTTCTAAGTACTTTTTGAGTAAGTTAATCTTCAGTTTCAATTTTTTTTCGATTATCCTAGGATCACTATGTCGTCTGCATACAGTAAAAAGTGTATAGTTCCATAATTCTTAAGATTTATGCATGGAAATTCTGATTAATCAAACAGGGGTACCAGATCGTTCAGGAAGAGAATGAATACATAAGGTGACAACGGCTCCCCCTGCAATATTCCCGCTTGTATTTTGATAGCCTCTGTGAAGTAACCCCGCCATCTGACTGTTGCCGTCATTTGGGTATAATAGTTCTTAATTAGTTTAATAAATCGACAGCTCAGACCATTTAATGCCAATATTTTCCAAAGTAGATGGTGCGGCACAGTATCAAAGGCCTTCCTTAGGTCAAGGAAGAAGGCATACAACTTTCCTCTTCTACGGCTAAGGGTCATTTGAATTAATGATACGAGCGTGAAAATGTGGTCCTGACAAGAGTAGCCTTTTCTAAAACCAGCCTGATTTTCTGACAAAATTGTCTTTCTCTCCATTCAATCATTCAATCTTGTCTTCAAGATAGATGTAAATAATTTCGATAGGTTAGAAATCAAGGATATTCCTCTGTAATTTAACGGGTTGTCCGGATCTCCATTTTTAAATATTGGGTGGATTATCGTTTTTGTCTATTGTTGAGGAATTTGGGATATCCCTAAGATTTTATTATATAAGTTCCTGAGATAAATTGTATGTTCCTCTAATAAATATTTAATCGCTTCGTTGGGAATTTCATCAAGTCCTGTAGCCTTATTTTTACCCAATTTGGAAATTTCTGTGGTGACCTCAGTTAGAGATATTTCACAATCTAATTCGGAGTCAATGTCCAATATCTCAAGTGGTAGCTGTACAACTTTTGTTGGATTTGAACATATCAGGGAACAGGCTTAATCAATGTTTAGTTGATTTATGTTCCACCAGATGGCGCTCTGCCTTCTGAAAAGCATATGTGCTCCTGGTCAGGATTTTCCTACTTTGTTTTTAATATATTTATCCTTCTGTCTTCTCTATATCCATATCATTCTAATTGAATTTTTAATTGAAATGTACTTATATATAAATGTATTGGTAATGATGACTTTTAAAGGAGATATATTTTTTCACACCAACATATTCTATGATTATGAAAATTGCTTCATATGAATAGGTTCATTTTAATGATTCTTTTGTGTCATTTTAAATATATAAAATTTAGGGAGTAAAGTTTTATAGCAAGAGAAATTTATAAATTATTGAAACTAAATTACTAAGGTTTAGAAGAATGTTACGAAGCACACTAATGTCATGATTCGCAATATCCTTGCAGAAAAATATAAAACGGGATATTTGAGTTGAAAATTCCAACCTTTAACCAAAAAGTTATATGATACCAGATGGAAGGTTTCCAATATAAAAACATCTGGTTAGTCTTGTCTTCATTTGAAGATATCCGGGAAAGTAATTGTCCCCTTTAACCAATGTTAAAATGTACAAATGTTGTGTTCATCTTTTTTATTATTATTTTGAGAATATTTCTTGTTGCCATGACGAATATCTATGTTGTTTCTGTCTTTGTTATGATATTAAAAAACCTTTCAAATATATTGATATCAATGATTATATTTTATATTATTTTTCTCTCTCTCTCTCACTGTAATAAATCACTCAATCTCTCTCTCTTTCTGATTGCCATTTTTTATTAAAGAAATTCTACACTCCACATTTGAAAATGAATCATATAAATAAATAAACATTTCTCTTCGGAATATTAAATTTCATATTTTCTCATAATAAAAATTGTTATTGATATTCCACGGTAGGTTCAAGAAGTTCCTGAAATTTAAAAAAAAATAAAATATAAAACAATTTTTGAAAAATGTGGAGTTATTTTACTGTAAAGAACAAAGTCTAAACTATAATTTAATTTAGCATCTCTAGTAAATGCCTATGCGTAGTTTTCATTTTAGACATATTTTAATTCAAGTATTTAGCTCGCGTCGGATTCTGAAAAGTCATCATTTGAGCAAAGTGAAAATATTAAATTCTGAGTGTAAAATAAAAATGTCTATCACAGATACATTAGCAATAATGAATGAAGCTCATGAAGACGAAAAATTGTAACGATCGCAAGTTTATTTCTGGTCTAAACGTTCTAAAGATGGCCGTAAGAGCATCGCAGATGATTCAAGGTCAGGTCGGCCATTGACGTCAACAATGGATCGCAATATTGTACAAGAACGTCATTTAATTGTTGCTGATTAGAAAATTACTATTGATAATATATCAGAAATACTTGGAATTTCGTATGGTAGTCGCCAAAAATATTAATGAACATTTAAACATGGAAAACCTTTGTTGTTATTTTGTCTCACGAAATTTAACAGATAAAAAAAAGAGAAACCAGATATTAATTTGCAAAGATTTAATTGGAATTGCAAATAATGATTCTGATATTTTAAAAACAATAATAACTGGTGATGAAACATGGTGCTTTATTTTTTATCCACAAACTAAAAAACAACACTCGAATGGCACCCACCAAGTTCTCCTAGGAAGAAGAAAGTTTGTCTTGACTAGTCCAATGGAAAAGTGATGTTTGTAGTGTTTTTCGATTATCGAGGACTTGACTATTATGAATTTATTAAAAAGCGGGTTACTATTAATAAACAGGCATACAAATAAATACTTCGTGATGCGATAAGATTAAAAAGTAACCAATTTTTCAAATCAAAACAGTGGAAATTGCTACATGATAATGTCCTTGCTCATAGAGCCATTTATTCAAGACTATTTAGCCAAACACTCTGTATCTGTCTTGCCGCATCCTCCTTACTCTCCTAATATCGCCACATGTGATTTCTTCTTCTTTCCAAAACTTAAAATTACGTTAAAAAGGAGACGCTTTTTATCGTCATCAGAAGTGATTGAAAATGCGACTATTGATCTATAAAAAAAGTTTAGAAAATTGACTTTAAACTAGCCTTTCAACAGCTTTTATAACGCTGGAAAAATATGTGTAGATGACCAAGGCTCTTATTCAGAAAAAAAATATGTTTAAATTGAAATATTATTAATAAATAATTAATTTCAAAAGAGAGGCTCTGGTATTTTTGATCCTATCGGTGTTTCGATTTAAAATATTCATTTTTATTATTACTTACTGGTAACCCATTTGCAACACCAAGAAAAACTATAGATATCACAACAAAATGTATGTTATCGATAACATGTTGACCAATTATCAAATGATTGAATTGAAAGACTTCTGCGAAGTGTGGTTCCTGCCAGAATCAGTAGCCAGAGTAGCCTCCATTGTTGGAGATCACTGCTGCCAACCGCCTCGACATTGATTCAAAGCGATTTTTTATGTGTTCTTGGGTTACAGCAGACCAAGCAGCTTCCACAGTTGCCTAAGTTGATCTTGTGTGGCAGCTGGGGATGTAATCTGGGTAAATCGTTGAGAAACCATGGACCACATGTATTTTTTGGGGGAAAGATCCAGAGAGCGTGCCGGTCAGGGAAGCAATTCAATCTAGCGATTGCGAAGAACCTTTGGACAGTGCGTGTCACGTGTGGTCGCGCATTACCATGTTGAAATATTGCTTTAGACAAGCCCAAAGGTGAGGAAGAACAACTGGCTCCAACACTTAGGAGATGTAGCGTTGCCTGTTTAAAGTACCAGGAATGCATACTAGAGAATGCGAGATGATATCCAATACTGCCCCATACCATATTACCTGGTGCAAGACCAGTGTGGCGGGGCGTAAAGCATATGTTCAGCATCCTCTCTCCACGATGTCTCTGGACTCGAATCCGACAATCGTGAGGATACAGACAGAAGGGCGACTCGTCAATAAAGACAATTTCAGTCCATTCTGCGGCCTATATCTTTCCTTCATTTCACCATTGGCGGCAAAGGCGTCTATGGTTCTGCGTCAAGTGTAGCCGAAACAATAGACGTCTTGTGAACAGACCACTTTGCTGTAAACGACATCAAATGGTACGCGCAGACACTGGATGATGCGCTACAAACAGTATGTGCTGTGCTACGGTCGTGATGTGACTGGATAATCTGTCACTGCGAATCGCACAATTTTCCTATCAGCACATGAAATGGTGTACTGAGGTTGAGGCGATTTAACAGGTGAGTCCGATCTACCTTCCTGCATCCAAAAATCACATTTCCGCATTACAATTGTTTGTTTCGTACAATATGGTAACCGATTCATACTTCATCCTTAAAGTTAGAAATAGTCGTTATTTCTCTTTAAAATAAATTTCGATTTTTGTTTAAAAGAAACATTCGCAGTATAATTGCAATTTTCGTTTTACAATCATCAGCCGCGTTATATTGTAGTTTAAATTACTTTATATAATATTTACGAACGGAAAAATATGTTCAGGGTAGCCTAGTGGACATGGCATCTGCCCGGTAAGCGGAAGGTCGTGGGTTCGATTCCCGCCCCTGGCACTTTTATTTTTCCGTTCGCCATTATCTTCATATTTTCACCCTTTCATACTTCATCCTTAAAGTTAGAAATAGTCGTTATTTCTCTTCAAAATAAATTTCGATTTTTGTTTAAAAGAAACATTCGCGGTATAATTGCAATTTTCGTTTTATCCTACCTCTGTTGGACTCGGATACTTGATCAAAATATGATCGCAGTTTTCTACGAGTCATAATTGATTATTTTTATTTAAATAAAAACAATAAAATACACTTTTCAAACTTGATATCATCGATATATCCAGGCCTTGAATTGTTCTTTGAGCGAGTCAAAGGCGCGCGTGATGTGCGTCTGCGCTGAAATTCTAATAATTTGCATATCTCACCTCCGCTCTTGCATGTAGTAAATTTCAGGTTATTTGCATGTTTCTTAAGGGTGTTGAATCACTGTGGCCAGCAGTTTATCATAGACATTTTAGCGCTCAAATAGTAGAATCCTTTAACCTTTTTTTTGTATCAGGAATCTTCTTTTATTTCTTGACAAACGTGTTTGATTCTCAATGGATGCAAAGGTTATTTACTTTCTATTCTCTATGCATATATTGTTATTTATATATACTCTGTATATAATGTTTATTATATAAAAAGATGGGCTGGTTCAATAAGTAATGCCCAAACAGTTACCTATTGAAAATGATTAGAATGAAAAATTCTTATGAAAAATATAATTATATAAACATTCCTATTTTCATACCTACAAACAGACTTGAGAAATCCTTTGTATTTTTCAGCTACTCAACCTGAGAAGTGAAGATAAGAATTTCACAACGGCTTGTGATCGAGTTTCTTTTTATTCTGGACATTTTCAGCCGCTCTATTTCATTCAAAGATGAAGTCATGTGTATGTAAAAAAGTCATGAAAAGAAACGCACGATTAAAAAGATGGACTCCTTAGCATTCAGACTGGAGATTTCGATATAAGTGATAAAAAGGCCAGGTAGAAATCTCTCAAATTGGACTATGGCGACTTGTCAAATTATGAAAATCTTTCCCTTTTAAAGAAGTGTTCTTTAACATTATAATAAATATTGGTTATCGAGAATAATATCAAATTTGTGCCAAAACTGAAGAAAATGTATCACTTATAATATACCTCTCGTAATGTGGAATTACAAAGGCACATCTTCAGAAAATATAATAAATAAAATATATAAATTTTACAACAACGATTTATAATTATTTGCATATCTATAACTTGAGATTATAATAATATTTATAAGATAGTTCCCTGAAGAGGTCATGATTGAAGATAAACCCTCTGGGTAGAAAATATATTTACAATATGGTGAGAATAATTTTTAAAAAATCATAAAAACCTATTTTCTTTCTAACAAGATTTTAACTATTTTATTCACAGTGTAAGGCGTTGTACTAAAAAAATATTTTTTTATTTTGCTTATTAATATTATTATTTATAATATAGATTCTAAATTAATTTCGAAGATTATGCATATTAAGAAAAAAGAGAGTAAAATCAGTAAATAAAACAAAAAAATTAAAACGTATAAAGCAGCACAAACAAATGTAAATCACTATTTTTTAAAATTAAATCATAAAATTCAGAATTAAAACATTTTTATACGAATTCTTAAACAAGATAATTCTTATATTTACTATAACATCAAACAAATTTTATTTTAATGTGAAAATATGAAATTTAAAATATAATATATATATTTCGAAATTGAATATATATTCGTTCGAATAATACATTTGCAAATATGAAAAGTAAAATTTATTCCTTGTGTTAAATAGTTATAAGAAAGAGTGAAGGAGAAGGAATATCAATTATTTAAATTGATATTAATATATTTGAAAGGTTTTTGATATTTTAACAACATAGAAAATACTCAGAGAATATACTCATTGATATTAATATATTTGAAAAGTTTTTAATGTCATAACAAACAGAAACAAATTGGAAAATCGTCATGGAAACAACAAAGACTCGGAAAACTCAGGAAGACGCAAACAACATTAGTACATTTCAACATTGACCAAAATGTATCTACAAAGAACTCGAGTGAATAAGAGGAATGATTTTCCCGGATTTATCCGAATGATGACAAGACTAACTGGATGTTTTTATATTGGAAAACCTTCCATCTGGTATCATATAACTTTCTGGTTGAAGGTTGGAATTTTCATCTCGAATATCCCATTTTATTGGATTCTGCAAAAATATGCGAATCAAGATATTAGTGTGTTTCGTAACATTATTCTAAACCTTAGCAATATAGTTATAATTATTTACTTGTATTTTGCTCAAAATTCATCAGAATCCTTTCTAAAATTTCCTAATTTTAGTATTTCTCGATTTCAGCGTTCATTCTTAGATAAATACTATTTTATAGTGTTTGTAATAATGAATATATCTACTTTGCTTATTATTGTGAGTGGTATATATAACAATTTATCAAGTATTGAAATGCTATTCATAAAATGTATCCAATATTATATTATGCTGATGAATTTTAATCATATCTTAATATATATTTTTATTATTGCTCGAATGACAACTATCCTCAAAATAATAAATTTAAAGTTTAAATTTATTATAAATCCTAATGAAATGAAGATTTTTCTCCCTAAATATTTAGAATTGAGAAATGATGTCAATATTTTGAATAAAATATACTCCATTCCATCATTTTTACTTATTGCTAATGCCTTTTCAATATTGATAGCTCTGATTCATAAAATAAATTATAATTATATTAATATAACTATATTTAGTTATAGTTTTCCTGTTGTGGTTATGTTATTCTATATATTTTTAATTTATTTATCAGGTGAGATTTTGAAAAACGAGTCAAACACAACTTTAAACATTTGCCTTCACAAAGAAATATTTG
Source organism: Cordylochernes scorpioides (assembly GCA_030710605.1). Classification (NCBI taxonomy): domain Eukaryota; kingdom Metazoa; phylum Arthropoda; class Arachnida; order Pseudoscorpiones; family Chernetidae; genus Cordylochernes; species Cordylochernes scorpioides. The sequence continues at coordinate 31,116,395 of CP092876.1, forward strand.
GATCCTCCTACCTAAGCCAAAATTTAGAGAAATTATATAAAATTGTACAAAATCAATTTTCTATTAAAGCAATGTTTCATTTGGATCTCAATTTGAAAACCTTTTTTACTACCCTTTGTTTTTTGGTTTCCTATTCAATGCTTTTCAAATAAATATCAATGTATATTGTGTGTTCGATTATTTTCTGAGAGGTATTTGAAAGTTTGTAATAGAATTAAAAGTGTTTTCTAAATATATAACAAACAGAATAAAATATATATTCCAGCCACACAGATCTTATTTCCAAAGAGAATGTTCATCAGGTTATCCATATACATATTAAGATATATTGTAGCAATGAAAATCTCCGGTAGTCATAAAATCAGCTCATAATGTTTGATTAAAAAGGGTTTTGTTTATTGCAGAAAGTCATCATATTTGGCCTCAGAAACCATTGTCCAGTCCTTATAAAAATACAAGTAGATAACTTTCTAAATTTGTTTATTAGAGAGCATATTTTACCGCCGACGTTCAGGCATAACTAGGATTTTTATCCTTCTTTCCATACAGGTTCTTTCACTAGATTCGTGCCTTTTGTTTGCATCCTAATGCCTAATCATAGACATACTTACATGTTTCTTGAATATCAATTAATATGGTATTTTCTAAATTATATATCGAATATATGTGATGATTCAAAACCATGGAATTATTGTAATATATCAAAATATGTATTACTATATGTGTCATCACGCGAATGTACATAACTTGCTATTTACTGCAATTATGAAACATTAAATAACATCAATTTGTATCGCTTAAGAGTGCGATAAAGGATAGCAACTCTACAGATAGAAGGAATAGAGAATTACAGAAGAAACTTGAATCTAAAATTAATCAGGCCTAAAGAGAATAGGAAACAAGGCTTGAGAAACCCAGTCCAACTTTCACGAGGTCATGGCCTTCTTGGCTGATGTAACTTTGCCCCCTGATTACATCAGAAAGGGCAGTGGCCTGCCTGGATTCGTGGAAGCTATGAAAGAAGGCTCCCAAACCTGAGTAGTTAGTACGTTTTTCTTCTTCACCGAGAGCCTTGGTACATGTCACATTGATCGCTAGGTAATTTTCCCAGCCTGAATCCTCCTATTTCCATTCCTTCTTGACGACAGCTGCCTCTTATACTGAATCTCTGTTTGAATATTTCACATTTGGTCAAGCTATGTCGCTTCCCCTACAACTGCACGGTAGCGGTGACATAGAGGCTCATCTAGCATCAGGTAACACTGGTCGAAGAGGTCCCAAAATATCACAGATAACTCTGAAGAGTCGCCAGGATATTGGACGCCAAGGTACAAGTAAGCAATTAGACGAGTGACTGTACAGAAAGATGGAATAGGAAAAAGAGGAGGATTACCAAGAGCACCTGGAGTCCGAACACGACTCTGAAAGTGAACAACACTTTTCTCAAGGTAGAAAATACCCTCGGTAGGACGCAGGAAGTCACACCCAGCCACTAGAACGATGCCCCCTCCCCGCCGGTAGTATCAGAAGTTCTAGGGAGTTTGGCGAGGGCGTTGCACAGGCATCCGCTCCGATTGGACCGGCGCGAGTGGGCGAGTTACCGCGCTACGATTGTTCTTACGAGTCGCAGAGCTTTTTCGCCAACTACGACACCCAAGTATATCGGGCCCAACTACAATACACCGAAAGACTGAGAAAGCTACCAAACCTCCTGCGAAGTAAGGCCCTGAACTACCTTCACAGCCTAAAATTAGATAGGATATACTACGGTGAGACAAGGCAGGCCCTAATAGACCTCTTTCCTAAAACAACACATGCGTCAATCGCTCGATTCCTGGCCAATAAATTGTCCGATCGCACTTCCTTAAAGGAGTATTATCAATAAAAGACAGTGAGCTGTCTACAGCTTAAACTGCCCCACAAAATTCGAATGGAACCCATGAAATATGGTTTACCCATCGCTGATCAGCGCATTGTCGTTGCCGTGCACTCGACCACCCTCCAAGAGTGGTATAATTTAGTGTCGCAAATAAGAGGAACCCACAGTGGTTCACAAGTGTGCCAACAGATGACCAGAACAACTCCCAACCCTTTATTCGCACCGTCTCAGAGGTGCAATGCTCAGTGATCGTGGTCAGCACAACCAAACTACACTGCTAATCCATCCCCATCACCATACAGGTATTTTGGCGCCATGCACTGGCACGCCTAGTGCCCCAAACGGCCTGCACTGAGCCGTCCAAGACCTGTGCATCGAGCCACATCTTGACCATAGCACGATAGAACTGTGTTGTCATCTCCAGCACCTTTCAGAGTTACCAGCAAGCGGACGTATGTTACCTGCTCCCCTGACCTTCTCTACACCACGAGCCCAGCGCAAGCGTTGAACACCAGCTTTCCCATGGGTACTCCGACCACCGTACCAAACCAGGCCTGTCCCGATTCACTAAACAGCCCAATAGTAGAGCTACATCACATGAATTTGGTTGAACAATTACTCGTTCTAGCTGAACTATCCAATAATGTACACCTACCTCTACTACTTGATACAGGAGCCTCTATTGATATAATTAGTCGGAATACTTTTTAAATAATAGAAACCAGTTTGCTGAATTTAATACCTGTCCACCCACTCAACTTAACTATTAACGCCATACCTAACAATGTTTTCATCATGGGATATATATCGTAATTTAAACAAAACTATATAAGTTAATAGTCTGTATTTAAACTTGTACCATATTAATAACCATTTACTCTATCCAATCTGCTTTCACCGCATATTTCTTGTAATTATTTATAACTCATTAATATAAATTCAATCTTTATTAATTTTGTACCATGGGACAGGCCATAGTTAAATTAGTATAAACCCATATAAATTGTAACACTATTGTTTATATTTAACCGCTCTATTTCTCTACAATATCACAATCTGCCTTATGTAAGTAATAAAGTATGACGACTATTTCCAGTCGTCTCAAAGTGACCCCAGTTTACCACCCCAGGGGAGGAGAGGAAGACCCACATAAGTCACTTACCAATGAGAATTAATCCTCGGGGAGCTGGGCAGAGGTAGAAAAAGGAAAGGCTGGGAGGCGGTCGACAGTTGGTTAGGTTCGGCTAGGATTTCATACAGGCCCGCTCAGTACTAGGTCCGTTGTCATCTCACGGCGGCCCTCGTGGCCGCCGTTTTGGCTCCTCCCTGTCCTCGCGGCTTCATGCAGGACGCCGAGCTTTCCTCTGTTAATTCTCACCTTTCCCCCGGTCCTGGTGCCAATTGAGACGTCCTGGGAGAGCGCCTTTAGATCCCTAACTTTGTCCTTACTGTCCCGTGCGGACTTCCCACTCTGCACGCCATGCCACTCAACCCCGACTGCTTCCAACTGACTTTTTGGCTTACCCGGGTTTACGACATACTCCAACGCTCTTATTCGGTCTCATTGTAATGTTCCTGATCTTTTTTCCAACGCCCCTATGTCCTCCTCTTGTATAACTTTGGACACAAGTAATCTAGGTTACTGTCCCTATAATTTATGCAAGGTGCTGCATCAATTCGCACCCGTTTTCGCCGCCAACAAATACGACGTCCCTAGGCTTGAAATACCTCCCACAAACATCAATACTATCACTAAAATACTACTAAGATAATTGCCTTAAGTCATTATCAGGTACCCCTAAATGACCAACTTGAAATACAAACAGAAATCGAACAAATGTTTGAGCACGGGATAATTACAACCTCTATATCTCCCTATGCCAGTCCCATCACGCTTGGAGACATGTCTGACAAATCAAAAAGCTTTTGTGTTGACTAGCGTATGATTAATGCATTTATTGCACGAGGCTTACATTCTCTTCTCTTGAATGAGAATATACATGACAAATTCTCGCGCGTCAAGTATTTATCCTCACCCTTTATATATGCTGCCTACTGGCAGGTCGAGATAGATCCCAGTTCCTGTCACCTTTTAGCTATCGTGACTTTAGACGGGCAATACGAATTTTGTAGGCTTCCATTTAGGATGCACAACTCACCTCAGATTTTTGAACGCGCAATAAACCATTTTTTTTCGAAAATATAAGTTAAACTTCATAGCTCACTATTTCGATAATTTCATTATCATTTCGGATACCTAGACCGAAGAAATAGACTATGATAAAAAACTGAGAGATAACCTATAATCCAGGAAATTTAGTAGCAGTTTGTAAACCAGTGAGGAGAATTGAAAAATGCGAAATAACACTTAAGGATATTATTTGGCCCATGTTTAATACATTGAAGAAAATGTGTAAGCTAAACTATTTTATACAACCGAAATATAATGCTGTCTCAAGATCCGATGATGGATCATGTTTCTTGACTCAAGCCTTATTTCGAAAGGATAGGATAAGAATTCATTCCCGAGAGCGTATCAACCTCTGGAAGGTGAGAAGTGTTGTATCATGTTTATATCACCACAATTGATGTCGTCTCATTGGGATTAATCAATAGGAGAATGATGCCTATCTTAATAATTTCTAAAAGGTAAGATAATCTCCATTGATTAATATGATAGCAAAACTTACCTTGTAAATGTAAACTTTATTTGTACTAAAGGACAAAAATCCAGTTCAAACGGAGATATTGAAAAGAATACCTAGACAATGAAGACTTACCGTATATTTTGAAAAAGAATTCCCTTTTCAAAGTAAATGTTAATAAAATCTTAATGTGTGTGTGATCTAAGATGTCGTATATTATGCTTAAAATTTATTCTAAAACTTCTAACACGAGAAATGATGTAATTTTCAAAGGATAATTGTTTATACCTAACAGAGACTTTATCTGTACAGCCTTCTCAAGTCTTTCGAGATGGAACTTATAGTGAGACTTGAGTATATCATTGCAATCATTCATTGTAACGCCACTCAATGTCCAGAAAACATCGCAAGTATAGAAAATGCCAAGGCCTTTCCTTTACTGGGATAGAATCATGATATCGGTCTTTGGAACAAAGAAAGGTTGGTATCAATGATCAAACTCTTGGAAGAAATATTCCTATTGACAAATAAAATATTTTAAAATAATTATAAAAGCTTAAATGTTCAATTTAAACAAATAGAACGGAAATAAACCCTCAATTCAAATTTCTTCATAACAATGTAAAACCTCAAATGGAGCAACTGACTTTGGCAAAGATTGCAGGGAAAGTGTGGACTCAATTGCCTTAATCCAAGTACAACCCTTATCTCTATCAGACTCAAACTTCTACATTTCAAAAGATTAGAGAGGTTTGACGTGGGGAAATATTTGGAAAATATGCAATTTTACTTAAAACTGTTAGAGAAGTGTTCAGAGAGTTGGATAAGGCGTTTAACAAATGTATTTTTTCAAGTTATGATCAGATGTTTACAGAAAAATAAGGATATATTGAAGGATTTTATTACAAAGAGGACTATATTAATTGTTCATATATAAACTGCAAGCCACCGTATATGCAACACCCTGAAAGAAGCATGCAAAGGACATGAAATTTACAACATGCATTAGCGGAGATGATATACGCAAATGAGTAGAATTTCAGCGCAGACGCATTTCACGCGCGCTTGTGGCTCCACTACAAAGAACTATTTAGGTTTTGGATATTTCGACGATATCAAGTTCGACAATTGTGTTTTTCTTGTGTTTTTCAAAAAGAAAAAAAAACTATCAATTATGCCTCGATAAAAATAGCTATGATTTTTTGATCAAGTATCCGTGTTCGACAGAGAAAGCATAGTGGCCTACCGAGATTATGGATTTTCTTTAGTAAAATAGGTAGACGTGTTGGACGATGTGAGCGTTTGATGCAGGAAGGTACTACGGACCGACGAGGTCGATCACATCCACCTGAGTGCACCACTTCACATGCTGACAGACAAATTTTACGCATGGCAGTGACAGATCGCTCAGCACATCACGAACCGTAGCACAGCATATTCAGTCTGTATTGAATCATCTATTGTCTGCGCCTAGCATTCGACGCCGTTTACAGCAGAGTAGTCTGTCTGCAAGACGCCTATTGCTTCGTCTACCCTTGATGCAGAACCACAGAGGTTTCCGCCGACATTGGTGCGATGAAAGAAAGATGTGGATGACAGAACGGAATGATATTGTCTTTACTGACGAGTAACGCCTCTGTCTGCAACACCATGATGGTGTTTAGATTCACCGTGGAGAACAGATGCTGAACAGCTGCGTTATGCACAGCCGCACTGGTCCTGCACCGGGTATTATAGTATGGAGCGGTATCACTCTCGCACTCCTCTAGTACGCATTGCCGGTACTTTAAACAGCCTTATTTCAACAGTATAATGCGTGACCACACGTGTCAAGCATTTTCCAAAGGTTCTTATTCAATAGATCGAATTGCTTCCCTTGCCGGCTCACTCTCCGGAACTTTCGCCGATAGAGAATATGTGGTCTTCGGTTGCTCAATGATTGACCCAGAATACAATCCTAGCTGCCAAACCAGATCAACTTTGGAACGTGTTGAAGCTGCTTGGTCTACTGTACACCAAGAACACATCCAAAGTGTCTTTGAATCAATGCCGAGGCGTGTGGCAGTGATGATCTCCAACAATGATGCTACTCTGGCTACCGATTCTGGCATGATATACACATTGCAGAAGTTTATAAATTTAATCATTTGATACTTGGTCAACAAGTTATCTACAAAATATATTTTGTTCTGATACCTCTTGTTTATCTTTGTGTTGCAAATTGTATGGCCAGCAGTGTAGATTGTTCAAATCTTCTTTAATTTTTCTATTTACAAGCATCAATCAGAAGTAATCAATGTTTAATAACAAAATAATATTAATAAATTTATACTTTGAGTCTTAAAAATTTATATTTTATGAACTTAAGCGATCATATCGCCAAATTTCAAATTCCATAATTATTCTATTCTATAATCTCAGCAGCGACAAACTACCAAACATCATTTTCCACTTCTTTAACATTTGCAAAATGTTTCCCACAAAATAAATGTGTCTTAAAATACAAAGATAGTAGTATTCTAATGGAGCAAGATCTTGGAAGTAGGCTAAGCTGACACAAAAGGTCAATTCTCTCAAAAATAAAAAATATATATTGAAGTTTGAACACACCTTAATGGGTGAATAATTTTATAATGAAGAAATTATACATTCAGTTTAGTTATTTCAATATATTCATGAAATATGTTGTAAATACACCACAATTACAACAAAAATTGAATTATTGAATATATATTTCTATTGATTAAAAATGCATATTTTTCGGATAATATTTTGAAGAAATATACCCAAACATGTCACTCTGTCCTCCCGTTTTGTTGTCTCATTTGATCGACCAGCGACATTCTGACGTTGCATTTTTCCATTGTTGACCCACTCTTGCCAACATCGTCTAATAGCCGCATCACTTCGACACTGATGTCGCGCAATTAGTAAATTCGACCAACCAGCCTCTTTCAATCCAATGGCACGGCCTCTTTCAAACTCTGACATAAGTTGGTGATGAGCACGAATCATTTGGTGAGGCATTGATACACTAAAAAAATTGAACATACATTTTGAAATGGAGAGAGATTGTGCCACACTAAATATTGAATCTAGAATACTCGCTATGTATTCGACGTTTAGATTCGCCGGAGGTCTTGTTTTGTTTAAATTGGCTACAAATAATAAATCATTTGCATATTTCGTTTGTGTGTGGTCGAAATGTCTTTGTATAAGTATATTAATTTAAAACAGATAACTCCCTCTTGGTGCGTAGTTCTCAGTATATATATATAAACATATTTGCATTTGCTTTTGTATTTGCCAAAACATATCATTGATCAGATTTTCAGTTGAATTCATTCCAAAATATGAATAAAGAGTTACACCTGTAATTTTCATGTACCAGAAGAGGCACCTTTCCCTTTAATTGTGTATCGGAACTGTGCGCTGTGTATCACCTCAGAAAAAAATCTACTAGTAATAAAGAAGGAGCCACGACACCAGTTTTGAAAAATTCAACAAAAGGCTAGTCTGTATACTATAGTTTGGGGCTCTAGCCCTCATCAGTACATGGTTTCGATTTCATAGCAACCTCTGAAAAGGGTTGTGAAATCGATCGAATTCACCAACAGGTGTTCAAGATGATGAAGAGGAAAGCGCCGATTTTCAGGAAATAATTCAACATAAAGTGGCAGGAAGATGATATTCACGTACCAAAAGTTGCCCCTCAATTTGATTGGGTATCATAACAGTGCATCACATTGAATCTTATATTAGTTTAAGTTCAATACATAAATTCTCAATATATTCTATATTAATCCAAAATAAATAAAATATATTCATATCTCTAAACACAAAGAAGAATAAATACAATTTATTCACGATAATAGGAATATAAATAATGTTATATTGTGTTTAAATTTAATTTTTTGAGAAATTTATTCAAATTCATAAGTAAATTGCAAGATTTCCAATCTGGTGACTATAATTCTCACAAATGCATGAAAAACGAGACAAGAACATAAATATTAATAAGAATATTTATATGATATCATTATAAAAATATGAAAATATAGATAATAAATTCGGAATTAAAGGTAAAATGAGCATAAAATTGAATAAAAAATGAAATATATAAATACCTGAATAGTATTTTCTGATATACAGATTTCAACTGAAATACTGCTTTTATTGCGAAAGATGGTGAGGAGAATGTTCCACAATATTCAGAAATTGAGGTAGAAAACAACCTATGGGCTATGGCCCTAATGACAGAGGCAGGTTCGTTCAAACATGGTGTTGTGGTATATTATAGAACACTATTATAGGAACATAAATGCATGCCAATTCATTTTTTTATTCAACTTTTAATTAGACATAGGTTTATTATAGTACGCGAATTTCATCCGCTCGCAGCTTTCTATCGTGTTATGGCTTTCAAATATCATCTCTTCCATTTCATCAGCTTGAACGATTTTATAACAGCTGCATAGGTTGTCATAAAATTTAGGGACCCCACTACTAATAAGGGCCATATCCCGAAGCCCTTGTATACAGGTTGATCTTTTCTGAATTTGCCGAAACTAGTACTGTTGCATATTCTTTAACACTACCATAAAGTTGTTATGAAAAAAATGCAATGTTTCAATGCATCCTAAATAAAATATGATCCCATTTTAATACAGACCATAATAATATTGAAAAAACATTTTGACATCCTTTTATATTGTTTCAAAAAAATCTCTAAATTAATATAAAAGCTTGGTATAATTATAGATTCTCAATATTACATTTTTAAAATATACTTTCACAAAGTCATAACTATTTAACACAGCGGACCTCGATAATACTGATATTTGAAAACATTTTTCTGTGCTTTCGTACCTCAATAATTACACCGAATTTCAACAAAAAAATATTATGAATTTACCCTGCTCCTGGCCTTTTTTTATCAATTAAATATTTTCCTTATTCATAAATTCAAATTTCGAAATAATTATATGGAATTTTTTGTGGTCCCTTAAAACTCAATAAATATGCAGTTTACTAAATTGAACCATCTCATCAATTTATATATATATATATATATATATATATATATATATAATTATATTAAATATCTTGATAAAATAAGTTTGAACATTTTAGATACAAATGGAGATATAACAGTGAAGAGATAAATAAGTTGTTAATATTATATATATTCACAAAAATTCAATGTTATTATACACTTTGAATAGGTTTAATATGATATTATATAATAGAAAATGTTTTAAAATAGTATAATTTATTTGCAGAGATTTTACAATATAACATTGAAATATTGTTGCTTGATATATATTAATATGCTGGTAAAATATATGTCGTGATCGAATAGAAGGGTGCGACCGCTATGTATGCAATCTTCAATAATTAGTTCCAGAGCCAAGTGAGCAGCGCACCCGCGACGTGCCGTAGCATTCGCCCGCGATGTATGCTATGTTTAATTTTGTAGGATTTTTATAGATTGTGAATTTGCATATTTACAGTTTAACACAAGCCTAACAGATTAACAGTTAAACATACTTATTTTGACGAAATAAAATTACACCTCTTGGATATTATGCAAATTATGAAATATATATATTTTTGAAGGGTCATAAATTAGGGCTTCAGATGATAATATATATTATTTAGAAGTTTGATTTATATATTAGGCCATGTGTGTGTGAGGTTATAATTTTAACTAAAAATATTGAAATGAAATTTTGATTATTTTTTATATAAATAAAATTTAACATTGAAAGGGTCAATAAGTTTTCAGAGTTAAATGTCAAAAAACAATTTCACTTCTCTACCGTATATTTCATATATAGAGTAAAGAACAAAACTTCATTTGAAGAGCATGGAATAACTAATCAAAAAACACACAGTTGTGAAAAATGTTCCCAAATTCAGGTCTAAATAAAATGCAGCTTTGAAAGATAAACCTTCTTTCATGACATATCTTATACTTTTCAATTCTCCTGTTTGAGACTTTGGCAAATATATATGCTTAATCATGCAGATATTTAAAGTTTCACTACCTCCATTCTTGAGGAATTCTCCAGAGAGAAATATAATAAAGACTAATATCAAACTAATTACAAGATATATAAGATCTAAATATATTCTATATTGTTCCAAAGTAAATGAAGAAAATATTCTTCTGAACACTAAAATGAAAACATAAAATTTATTTAAAATGATAAGAAAAATAGGAAATGAATATATTTGATTGATAATATTAATATTATTTCTCAAGTTCAAATACTTTTGAGAAATATATTTAAATTCATGAGTAAATTGCATGGTGCTTAATTCGGAATTATAATTCTGACAAATGGTTGTAAAACGAGCTGAAAGGTAGATATAAATGAGACAATGATTGACTATCATTCCAAAATCAAAACACCGAGATGCATATAAAATTATAGCAAATTTATTAGGAAATCTATCCGAAAATATTAAAAGTGTAAAAAGTATAAAATAAGATAAAATATAAAATATGAAAATACCTAAATAATATCTTTCCAATATAGAGATATTCAATGCAATAGGTTGGTTCATATTACTATTAATGAAGCATTTCAATTTGTTCCAAGAGAAATAAAAATATAATAAAATGAGCAGACGAGATGCAGCTATGAAATCTTTTGATAAAATTACCGTCCATTCTATGTTGTAATATCCCCATAGCGGTACACATAAACCACATGTTCCAATCTTGATCCAGAACAAGATGTGATGCCAGATGGATGGCTTTTCCAGATAGAAACTTCCAGTTATTTTTGTCAGAAAATATAGATATTTTGGGAAGATATCAGACTGTCTGTTTAAAATTCTCCCTTGTCCCATATTTTCCATTATAACTTCTTGAGAAAGAGTCACACTTTTTCTCGCTTTGATCACCTACATTGTGTTATAGTTGCCATGGAGATCGTTCACTAATATTTGAGGACAAATATGTTGTGCAAACATACAGTTTTCAATATCAATTTCTGATATTAAAATGCCTGATTCATTATATTTTTTTTTAATATTTAAAGTTATTTTATTCTTTCTTAGAGTACGAATTTTTTTTTGTTTCTTATCCCTAGTACACGTGGTACAGGCCATGATAATCATGGTTGGTAGAAGAGGCGACTGCTTTTACTGTAAGTGCACCACAAGTCTACCCATGTGAAAAGCAGTTCGACTTTGCACTTACAAATAAATAGGCCAGAGTACCGTTTGGTTTCATGCACTCGCTGTTGGGGTTAGACTTTTGCAAGAATAGGGGGATTTTGGAGCATTTTTTTTAAATCGGAAAAAAAGTGCCCAATGCTGGAATCAAACCCGGGTCGTAGCGGTCATAAACCAATGGTTTATACCAGCAATTCCACCGACCCCCCTAGAGTACGAATCATCATAACCAGACGGGTATATACTATAAAAACATTACAAAAATCTGATAATGAACATTATTTTTCAATAAACTATTTATATCATGGGTAAGGCAAAATTTTAAATATATATTAGAACTACTATGTAAAGATCCAAACCGAATAAATTATTAGTGTGTGACGTTTCGGTATCAGCGTTTTTTTCATCATCAGGAAATGAGAATACTGTGATATATTTCCTCATTCAGTTTTTTGACTGATAATGGTAAAAACACTATCGTTGTTCTCAGAATGACGTGGTGCAAATTGAAGCCATACCACAGAAAAAGGAAGATGTATTATTGGAGGAGGAAAGTCTTCAGGATGATGAAAAAACTTTGCCCCGAAACTGATTCGGAGTTTTTAAGCGAACCATCAGAAACAATGGAAGTCATCTCGCAGAGAGGAAGACCAAGAATTTTACGTACTGGAAAACCGGGAAGACCACGAAAGGAATACGTTGAAGCTAATTTGTCTAAGGATTTTAGACAGAACACCAGTTTGTCAGATCCAAAGGATTTAGATCAAGCCTTTTCTAGTGAAGATTCGCATCTATGGACAGGGGCAATGAAGGAAGAGTACAGTTCCCTTTTAAAGAATGGAACTTGGGAACTTGTCGATCCTCCTGAAAACAAAAATATAATAGGAAATAAATGGGTCTTCCGAAAGAAATTTAGAGCCGACGGCTCTATTGAACGGTATAAGGCTCGACTTGTAGCAAAAGGTTATTCCCAAAAATACGGTATTGATTATGAGGAAACCTTTGCACCAGTTGTACGCCACAGTACGATCAGAACAGTGTTAGCCTTGGCCGTTGAATATGATTTACTAGTCCATCAAATGGATGTTCAGTCTGCCTTATTGAATGGTGATGTCAAAGAAGAAATTTACATGACACAACCAGAAAATTTCGAGTCAAAGAAACATCCAAGAAGGGTATGTAAACTAAAGAAGGCTATATATGGTCTGAAACAGGCTGGAATGACTTTGCATGCAAAGCTCGATTCAGTATTAAAAGAAATTGGCCTAGAACAGATGAAAATTGATAACTGTGTCTACATTAAAAGAGAAGAAGGAGTTCTTCTGGTTGCAATATATGTTGATGATATGATTATTGCTGCAGAAGAAGAGAACACGCTGATTTGCTTCAAAGAAAGTATGAAGAAGTTGTTTGAGATAAATGATCTTGGAGCATTGAATTATTGTCTTGGGATACGGGTACAGAGAGGAGTGGATGGATCTATGTCTCTCGATCAGGAAAGATACATTGAAGAACTTCTAGAGAAATATGAGATGAAAGAATCAAAACCGATATCTACGCCCATGGACCCTAATTACAAAGTGACAAAAATATCACCTATAGATGGTGAGAATGAGCCAGTGGATAAGGTGGAGTATCAATCTTTGATAGGATCACTGATCTACCTATCTGTCTCAACAAGGCCTGATAATCCCTATACGATCAGTACTTTAGGACAATTTAGCAACGATCCTAGAAGACAACATTGGAATATTGCAAAGCGTGTTCTCCGCTACTTGAGAAAAACATCAGACCTAAAGATTACTTTTAAAAAATCGACGAAGGAACTTTATGGTTATGTAGACGCGGATTGGGGCGGAAACCTCATGGACAGAAAGTCTCATTCAGGATTTGTGTTTTACTTGGCGGGCGGTCCAATAGCGTGGGAATCCAAAAAACAACAAACTGTTTCCCTTTCAAGCACTGAATCGGAGTACATCGCACTTTGTGAAGCTGGTAAGATGGCTGTTCACATAAGGATGCTTTTGGATGAATTAGGATTTGGTGAAATATTGGAAGGACCTACAGTTTTGAAGACTGACAATCAGGGAGCTCGGCAATTGACAAGGAATCAGGTGTACCATGCGCGAACAAAGCACATTGATATCAAATGGCATTACATCAGAGATATTTATGGTGAAGGTCTTGTCGAGGTCGTCCATACACCAACCCAGGAGAATGTTGCGGATGTCTTCACCAAGAGTCTGACAAAGGTCTCTCATGAGAGATGTATTCGTGAGTTGGGAATGTAGAAATTGAGGGAGGGTGTTGGAATAATCAATTTCAACATTTACTCTTCTTTTATTTTTTTGACCAATTGACCACTATATATATTAATTATTTCTATCATTGTTGTGGTGGAGTATGTAAAGCAAGCTGCTTTAAGTTTATGTAAAATTTAAGCATAACTAATTGAAACTTTCAATCTTTAAAGACCATTTCCCGGCCTTCTCCTTCCTTTTTTTCAACAGATATTAATATCAAATTTGTGCCAAAACAGAATAAATTTTATCAATTATAATATACCTCTCATAATGTAAAATTACGAAGGCACATCTTTAGAAAAATACAATAAATAAAATATATAAATTCAAAAACAACGATTTATAATTATTTGTACATCCATAACTTGAGAATATAATAATATTCAAAAGATAGATCAATGAAGAGGTAATGATTGACGATAAACCCTCTGGGTAGAAAATATATTTTTAATATAGAGAGAAGATGTTTTAAAAAATCATGAAACATATTATTTTTCTAAAAAGATATCAAATATTTTATTCATATATTAAGGCCGTATTTATAGAACAGATAGTAATTATATAATTTTGCTTATTATTTTTTATAATATATATTCGAAATTTATTTCGAAAAATATACATATGAGAGGAAAAAAAAGAAAATTATATTGACTTTGCTTAGAAATATTAATGAAACTGATTTCAATATTTATTAATTAAACATTATATTTATTGATTTACAAGAGAGAGAACAAAATATAAAAGGGAAATTAATATTGAACAAAGGAACTTTTTCTGTTTTGGTTAGCGCCTATTTACCTGTGAGCTTACACACACTCTGTAGTAACAATTAATTAATATATATACAAAATACGCTCCCCTGTGTGTAAGCCCTAATCAGAAAGTCCAAGGCTATCTGCACATTTCCGTAGTTTGTCCTTAGGTAGACTCTTCGTTAGTATGTCCGCCTCCATGTCTTCACTTTTAGTGTATTCCAGCTTGATTCCATTTTGAATTTCCTCTTTCACAAATAATACTTTCGGTTTATGTGCTTTGTTCGTGAAGTAGTTTTGTCAGATTGTATCCAGTTTATTGCAGCCTTTTGGCTGTCACTTTTCAAGGTATTAGGAAAATTAAATTTTCACACAAAGTTCTTCTAGTAATCCCTTTAACCATAATACTTCTGAAATGCCTTCACATATTGAAATAAGTTCTGCTTCACATGTAGACAAGGCTACTAAATTTTGCTTCCTACTTCTCCAGTTTATTAAGTTGTTGCCAAGTTTGACTGTATAGCCTGAATAGGATTTTGCGTCTCGGGTTGTGCACCAGATCGCATCAGTACTTATTGTGATATTGTTGACTTTTGACTTGTATGCCAACATTTTATTTCTTGTTCCCTTCAGATATCTATAAATCCTTTTAACTCCAGTTAAGTGTATTTCTCTTGGATCATTACTATACTGTGATAAATTGCTGACGTTGAAGGATATGTCCGGTCGAGTACCCGTAGAAAGGTACATTAGTGATCCAATCATTTCCTGGTATACAGTTTTATCTACTGGCTTAGAGTCCAAATATTCATCCAAATTTTGATTTTGATATCCAGGTGTCTGTACATTGTTGCATTCTTCCAGTCCAAATCTGTGAAGAATTGTATCAATATAATGAGTCTGAGATAGATAAAATCCATTTTCTGCCCTTTTTATTTCAATTCCAATAAATGGTTCACTATCTTTTTTTCTGTTAGAGTAACATATTTTTCTATTTCTGAGGCTAGGTTGTCATTAATTTCCTTACAAGTTCCAGCAATGATGCGATCATCTACATATAGACCCAGTATTGCATACTCTTCTCCTCTCTGGAGTTTATAGAGACATGGATCACATTCGGTTCTAATCATTCCCAACTGGTATAAAATTTCATTGATCTTTTTGTTCCAACATTTTCCTGATTGTGGTAGACCATACAGGCTTTTTTCCAATTTACACATTTGAGTCAATTAGTAAGGTTCTTGCTGTATCTATAAGAGTCCTATTCACTCTCTCTGCGACTCTATTACTTTGTGGTAAGCATGTTGTGGTAAATTGTTGATGGATCCCATTTCTCTTGAAAAGTCCTTCAAATCTAGAGTTACAAAATTCAGTTCCATTGTCGTTTCTTACATCTTCTATTCAAAGACTTAATACGTTTTCGGCTCTTGCTTCAAATTCTTCAAATCTCTCAAAGGTCTCAACTTTTGATCTCAGGAAATATACAAAGATTCTTCTACTGTAATCATCTACTATAACAAGAAAATACTTAGATCCTCTTAAGGATTGACATGGCATTGGTCCACATATATCCATATGAACCAACTTCAGGGGCTTAACTGTTTAAATATCCATAATATTATATGGCTTCTGAACCAGTTTTCCAATTATGCATGCTTCGCACTCTGGTAACCTTTCGAATTTTAGATCCAATCCTCTTACAATGTGTCCTTGAATCATTTTTTTCATGTATTCTTCATTTATATGATTTAATCTCTTATGCCATAAACTTATATTGCTATTTTTATTTGATAAATGTGTATTTATAACCATGATATTTTCATTTATTGCTATTGGTACATTTCTTAGTTTTGTTTCCATCATAAACATTCTATCTTTAATATATGCTTCAGCAACTCAATCATTCCCTTCATTATACATTTTTGCTCCATCCTTATTGAATATAACTGAATTTCCTTTGTTGACTAATTCGTATACTGACAAGAAATTATTCCTTAAACTTGGTACATGTAAGATATCTTTGATGTGAATATTTTCTTGGCCTTCACTTGTTTATGTAGTAAGACTCATATCTCCTTTGGCTGTGGCTTGGGTAGAGAGATTTGCCCTTCTCAGCTAGGTTGATTTCACTTTCATGATCTACCACATTTTCCATCAAACTTAGGTTTGGGGTTAAATGTGCGGTGCATCCTGAATCTATACACCATATTTGCTTATCATTTCTCCCATCTGGTGAATCTTCAAATTATTTTATATATGTTTCAAATGCTTGCTCATTAATTCCACTTTTCATAGTATCCACTAGGTGATTTGAATGTTCCCCACTGTATTTGTGATTTATATAAACTGGAGTCCATTTCTTTTGATATCCTTGTTTCTGTTTATCTCGAAACCAGCAATCATTAGCTAGATGTCCCTTTTTATTACAAACAAAACATATTTTTAGCTGAAATTGTTTAACTTTTCAATTTTTAATTATGTATGCTTGTTCATGCCCATTCTCAACTGATTGAATCAATCGCATATTTCTTCTTGACTCCTCTTCTCTTAGGGTTTGTTGAATCTCTTCTATTGTTGCCTCTCTCTTTGATCGTAAGACAATAGCAATATTTTCATACCTTGGATGTATGCCTCTGACAATATGAAATGAAAGTTTTCTTGAGGTAAATTGATGCCGTAATGATGAACTTCTAGCAGCAATATTTTTTGCCCTTGTTATATATTCATCTACAGTTTCATTTTTTATCTTTCATTCTAATGTTCTTTAATTCTAAGCCTATATCAATAATGTTATCTTCCAAATTGCCTGTGTATGTTTCTTTCAGTGAGTCCCATACTTTCTTAGCATTTGTTTTACCTATGAACATTCCAGCTTGTTCATCAGTCAATTTTGTGATGATTATCCCAAAAGCTTCATCATTTTTATCACTCCAAATCTCCCAAGAACTTTTGGTCTCCATATCAGGTTCTGGATCGGAAATTACACCTTCAAATAATTTTCTTCCTCTCAGAAATGCGCCGATTTTCATCGCCCAAATTTGGTAATTTGTTCCTGTTAATGGTTCAATTTTTGTTTGGGATTAAAAATTATATTCAGCCATTTTAGCCTTTTGAGCTAATATAAACAAACCAATATAATTTAAAAACAAATATATATTTTAAATTTAATTAAATATTGGTTAGCTTTTAAACATGCAATATATAGATATAATTTAACTTAATCTATATAAATACCTTTATTCTTCTTAGAAGTGCTTCAGTTTACCGATCAGAATAAACTTATTGCTTAATCTTCAGATTAAATATTTTCGCTTTTGAGCTTTATATCAAACAACCACGCTCTGCTACCAATTGTTGACTTTGCTTAGAATTATTAATGACACTGATTCCAATAATTATTAATTAAACATTATATTTATTGATTCACAAGAGAGAGAACAAAATATAATAGGGAACCTAATATTGAACAAAATAACTTTTTTTCTGTTTCGGTTAGCGCCTATTTACCTGTGAGCTTACACACACTCTGTGGTAACAATTAATTAATATATATATATAACAAATTCAAGTGAATAATATAATAATATTTAAATTTATAAAACAGCCTAAACCAATGTTAATCACTCTATTTTTATATTACCCTATACAAATTTGGAATTTTAAAATTTTTGTAAAATTTCTTGAATCAGATTATTCTTATATTTAATATGACATCAAACATTTTATTTTGATAAGAAAAGATAAAATTTCAAATTAATTCTATATTTGAAATTAACTATTTTTTTCGTTTATATAATATATTTGCAAATATTGAAAGTAAAATGTCTTTGATATTAAATAGGTATTATAAAAGTGAGAGAGAAAGAATATCAAATTTATCAAATTGATATAAATATTTTTGAAAGGTTTTTAATATATTGTACCAAACAGAAACAACGTAGAAAAAGGTCAAGGCAACAAAAAAGACTCTGGAAACAAATAAAGATTTAAGTTTTAATTGTATATAGTTTTTATGATGCATTTTCAAATATGGAATGTAAAATTTCTTTGATAATAAAAAGCAACCATAAAAATAGAGATAAATAATATCAAATATATTCATTGATATCGATATATTTGAAAGTTTTTAATGTCATAACAAACACAACCAACTTGTAAAATCGTCAAAAATCAGAAAGACGCACACAACATTAGTACATTTCAACATTAACCAAAATGCATCTCAAAAGAACTCGAGTGAATAAGAAGAATGACTTTCCCGGATATCTCCGAATGATGACAACTCTAACTGGATGTTTTCGTCTTGGAAAACCTTCCATCTGGTATCATATAACTTTCTGGTTGAAGGTTGGAAATTTCATCAAATATATCCCATTTTATTGGATTCTGCAAAATTATGCTAATCAGGACATCAGTGTGCTTCGTAACATTCTTTTAAACATTAGTAAATCAATTTCAATAATTTATTTGTATTTTGCTCAAAAGTCATTAGAATCCTTTTTATATTTCCCTACTCTCAGTATTTATCGATTTCAGTGTTCATTCTTAGATAAATACTATATTAGAGTGTTTGTAATAATATATATATATATATATATATATTAAGAAAAAGGCATCTCCTTATCGTGCAACTGAGGGTTGCTGATGGCTGGCGCCATCTATCGGAATAAATATCAACTATTCTCGTTGATTTTTTAATTAATCCAGAAATGGCCAAATACCCATTCTTGATTAATCAAGAAAAGCTAACCACGGACGCGTTTCGGGCTGTTGGCCCTCATTAGCGTGGTGCAATCTGTACCCCAACGACCAAAAAATTGGTCATTAAGGCATCCTGAAAAATCATAAAACGGGTAGTTAAGGCCAGAATTGCGTGAGGACGCTACACAATGTGAAAAAATAGTACAAATGTAACATTGTACTGGGATAAGGTGCATAAATTAAGAAAAAGGCATCTCCTTATCGTGCAACTGAAAGTTGCTGATGGCTGGCGCCATCTATCGGGATAAATATCAACTATTCTCGTTGATTTTTTAATTATTCCAGAATTGGCCAAATACCCATTCTTGATTAATCAAGAAAAGCTAACCACGGACGCGTTTCGGGCTGTTGGCCCTCATCAGCGTGGTGCAAGCTGTATTTTTACCGACGACTTTCGCATACATAACTAGTATTTTTACCTTTTTTCCTCACAGGTTCTTTCACTTGATTCGTGCCATTTGTGTGCACCCTAATCACTCCCACCCATGATTGCACTCTAAATTACTATATATATATATATATATATAGTAATCCCGATGTGAAATGTACTGGGCAGTCGTGGTAGTGGGTGCGTGATGGGATTCCCGCACTGGGACAGCAAGAGACAGAGGCAGGTCTAGATTGTACTCCAAGAGGTAGAGGTAGACCACGGACGAAGGCAGCGGACCACGGGCGTCGCGGATAGAAGGGGGGTGAGAGGTCCAACTGACCGTATAACGGCGTCGCTCTGAAAACAACTACTACAACTAACTTTGTCCCATTTTTGGGCTCTTTTATATTGGCTGCCCGCATATGGCGGAGAGTCCTGATTGGTTCCTGTAAAATCACGCCACCTGTCAGGCGCCGGGTTGTTTATCACGTCTGGCCACCTGTTGACGGGGTGATTGAACTCATTATCATAAACACCTGTTCGTCTGGTCTTTGTCGTCGTCTACCTCTTTGTTTTATTTGTCACTTCTATTGTTACAAGATCGATACATATTTTTATATAGAGATGGGGTTATAATAAATATCAGAAGAAGGTTGTGAACTATCTAACTCTAAATATACTACAGAATGTGTCCCCGGTGATGAAGGTTTGGTTGGGGGAATGACATGTAATGAATGATGACCTAACAAACCTATTATAAAAAATAAAAGAAATAATTTGTATACAATTAGTTTAAATTATTATAAAGTTACAAGTTAAACAGAGAAAGATGTTGTAATGGTGGTGTATCAATGAATGGTGGTGTATCAATGAAATAAAATTTAAGGTTAAAAAAATAAAAATGCACAAAATGAATGATACAAGATTAAGAGAAAGTATATAATACAAAATGGTAAATATGGTAAAATGAATCGTACCAGCAAAATAATATCTTATTGCATGAAAGATGAGAGGAAAAAAATGAAGTTAGTTTATTGACTGAACGTATAATGTGACGCTAAGGTTTAAAAGGGGAAAGGGGTATCTGAGCATGTTTCTGCAAAGTAGTATCCCAAGCATTCTGAAATGCAATGCGAACTTGTTTAAGTGAGCATTGTTTTCATTAACAGAAGGCCTAAGATATTCCGTCTGCATCATTAGCTCAGAGAGCGAAAAGAGGTGGGAAGATTGATGGAGGTAAAAGGGGGAGTTAGAGGTAAGAGGGATCCCTGTTGTCCATAATGATTGTGCCCGGTTGAATTATGAAAAAAAAAAGTGAAAAGTTGAAAAAATGGTGAATTGATATGATGAGTCGGGCGATGAAAAAAAAAAAAGATCGCGCTGGATATCCTGAACTCATTATTGGGAATGGTATAGCGTGGAAGGATTGTTCCAGTCGGATTAATCAATGAAAAAAAAAACAAAAATGTTCGGCGAACTGGAATCCCTTGGAAGGTTGTAGGTTTGAAGGATGCGGAAAAGGAGAGGTGGGTGTAAGAGATTTATTGCTGTCAATTTTGATTGTGTCCGGCTTGTGTGGTGAAAAGAAAAAGTTGAAAAATGAAAAAATGATGAGCCGGACGATGAGAGAAAAAAAATCTGGTCTCCTGAGCTCACTATTTGGAATGATATAGGGAGGAAGGGTCTTCTAGTTAGTTTAATCAATAAAAAAAAAAAGAAAATGGCTGACGAACAATAATCTCTTGATGGGTATAAAAAGTTGGGAGGACAGGTTCATTGGATAGTGTTAAGAGGTTGTAAGGGAAGCGTCAAACATAACATTTTGAAAATCTATTAAGAAAAACAAAATGATAAATATTTTATCTGTTCAAGAAATATTATAAATATTGTTAGGTGTAGGTTTTTTTGAAATGGTGCTCAAAATAGTTGAAGTTGTAAAATGCTAAGTCTAAACATGAGGAGAAAAAAAGAAAATAAAAATATTAAAGGTAATAATATATAAAGGGTTCATTGGTAGTTGAAGGCATTAATAAACAAAATGATATTATCGATTAATAGTGAAATGTTTTATCTACATCTGTAAGTTAAAAAACAAAGTCCAACACCACAAAACTAGGTAATCTATAAGTCTATTTACAATAAATGAGAGAAAAGTTAAAAGAAAACAAAAATATTCGTTCCTGAAAAAAAGGAACATATTTACACACAATGTCTAGGTGTAGGTGCAAGATTACTGGTGTCTTTCTAATTTGGCCTACGGGGAGGCAATGTGGCCCTATAATTGATTGATGGACAGGCAAGAGTGTTGAAGTAGGAAGGGCTATCTCTGCTAATGATGGATACAAAGGTCACTCCACCCCTTTAGAAGTAGGGAGGGAAAGACGAAGCAGAAAAAAAAAACTAGGGGAAGTTCAGTGCGTCCTTGAATTTGTATCGTTGGGATGAAGATTGGAATAATTGTCCTTTTAGGAGGCCAAGATGGCGTCTCACATGGTGTCATGTACAGGATCGATTTTAGAGATGATGGGGACCTCTTCATTATAATATTGTAATTTATAGTTGTATTTGTAATTGTGGGAAAAATGGGAGGCACATTTTGAGATGAGATGATTTAAAATTGATATTTATAAAAATACAAATCTAGGACTAGTTTTTAAAACTTTTAAATATTGAGAAATATCAATTGAAATAGTAATAGGTTAAGTAAAATAAAGAGCGTCATAAATTTAATTATTAATACTATGGCCGTAAATAAGGTATTAAAAAAAACACAAATAAGTTTAGAAAATAT
This sequence comes from Cordylochernes scorpioides, assembly GCA_030710605.1. NCBI lineage: Eukaryota > Metazoa > Arthropoda > Arachnida > Pseudoscorpiones > Chernetidae > Cordylochernes > Cordylochernes scorpioides. The sequence continues at coordinate 31,139,084 of CP092876.1, forward strand.
GATTCGAGTAATTAAAATATAATATGATTTTTTTATGTAAAATTGAAATTAATGAATTAAAATTTAAAAGTTGCTTAAAATAAAGTAAAAATTGATAAATGAGGGTGTACAAGATTTAAAATTTGAATTGAAATGTTATAAAAATTGCAAAATTTGATTTAAAATGATTACAGTGAAAATAAACATTAAATTTATGGAGAATCAAGTTGTTTTTTAAAAACTCACAGCTTTGAGGATTGTTCAGTCAGGAGACTTGGTCTTTAGTTGTTGTCCCGTTGATGGGGCCTGGTGGTCACTTTTTGCGATGGTTCCCATGGGACATCGTCGATGCTGGTTGGCGGGGCAATGCCAGGATTTCTCGATGAATCTTGCCTGCCTGTTCGAGCTGATGGAGGAAGATGTTCGTGGCGCAGGAGATGTTGATGGGGGCGATGATGACCTTCTCAATGCGAGGTGCAGCTAGTCCTCGCATGGCGTCTTTTAGGCGGCTTATTAGATCTTCGCAGTGGTGTTGCATGTTGGTGAGGGCATCCGCGAAGTAGTCGTCTTTGACCTCCATCATCCTCTGCATGCTGCTGTCCTCAGTCATCCTGTCGACTTTAACGGATTCTGTAGTAATCCCGATGTGGAATGTGCTGGGCAGCCGTGGTAGTGGGTGCGTGATGGGATTCCCGCACTGGGACAGCAAGAGACAGAGGCAGGTCTAGATGGTACTCCAAGAGATAGAGGTAGACCCGGACGAAGGCAGCGGACCACGGGCGCCGCGGATAGAAAGGGGGTGAGAGGTCCAACTGACCGTATAATGGCGTCGCTCTGAAAACAACTACTACAACTAACTTTGTCCCATTTTTGGGCTCTTTTATATTGGCTGCCCGCATATGGCGGAGAGTCCTGATTGGTTCCTGTAAAATCACGCCACCTGTCAGGCGCCGGGTTGTTTATCACGTCTGGCCACCTGTTGACGGGGTGATTGAACTCATTATCATAAACACCTGTTCGTCTGGTCTTTGTCGTCGTCTACCTCTTTGTTTTATTTGTCACTTCTATTGTTAAAAGATCGATACATATTTTTATATAGAGATGGGGTTATAATAAATATCAGAAGAAGGTTGTGAACTATCTAACTCTAAATATACTACATATATGTAGTATATTTTGAGTTAGATAGTTCACAACCTTCTTCTAATATTTATTGTAACCCCATATCTATATAAAAATATGTATCGAACTTGTAACAATGGAAGTGACAAATAAAACAAAGGAGTAAAGGTAGACCAGACGACGCCATAACCCAGACGAACAGGTGTTTATGATAATGAGTTCAATCACCCCGTCAACAGGTGGCCGGATAGGTGGCGTGATTATGGGAGACAATCAGAACTCGCCACCATATGCGGGCGTCCCATATAAAAGCCCCCCAAGATTGGACAAAAAGAGTTGTTTTCAGAGCGACGCCGTTATACGGCCGGTCGGGTTTCTCACCCCTATCCGCGATGTAAGCTTAGGGCATCCGAGGCGCCCGTGGTTCAACTACCTTCGTCCGTGGTCTACCTCTACCTCTTGGAGTTACCATCTAGACCTGCCTCTGTCTCTTGCTGTCCCAGTGCGGGAATCCCATCACGCACCCACTACCACGACTGCCCAGTACATTCCACATCAGATTACTACAGAACCCATTAAAGTCGACAGGATGACTGAGGACAGCAGCATGCAGAGGATGACCGAGGTCAGAGACGAATACGTCGCGGATGCCCTCACCAACATGCAGCCCCACTGCGAAGACCGAGTAAGCCGCCTAACAGACGTCATTCAGGGACTAGCCGTGTCTCGTGCCGAGGAGGTCATCATCGCCCCCATCGACATCTCCTGCGCCACGAACATCTTACTCCATCGGCTCGAACAGGCAGACAAGATTCATCGAGAAGTCCTGGCATTGTCCCGCCAACCAACATCGACGATGTCCCATGGCAACCACCGCAAAAAAGATCACCAAGCCTCATCGCAGCCCACTCCACAAGACCCATTCAAGACATCCATCTGGTAGGAGAATTTTCTCTACAGAACTATTTAATGTAACACTATCTCCGTTTGCTCTGAATTAATTATTCGATACCATTTTAATAGCAATAACATAACATTATTATTATAAATCCATCAAGTTCATTATTTTACCATTTTAATTAATTTTCAATTCAAATTGTAAATCTTATACACCCTCATTTATCAATTTTCACTTTATTTTAAGCAACTTTTAAATTTCAATTCATTAATTTCAATTTTACACAAAAAATCATATTATATTTTAATTACTCGAATCATATTTTCTAAACTTATTTGTGTTTTTTTTAATACCTTATTTATAGCCATAATATTAATAATTAAATTTATTACGCTCTTTATTTTACTTGACCTATTACTATTCAAATTGATATTTCTCAATATTTAAAAGTTTTAAAAACTAGTCCTAGATTTGTATTTTTATAAATATCAATTTTAATTATTTTTCAATTTTAATATTTTTCCCACAATTACAAATACAACTATAAATGTAGTATGTGAAAACTAATATCATACCATAAAATTTCCATACCCCATTGCATTTCATTCCTGCCTGTGTTAAATTGTTAATTACGAAACTCTACCGAATTTTGTACCCATGCCATAACCTTTTCTCTTAGAAAAATTTCGAAAAGTCATTATTTTATAATTTTTCTAAACCTAATCACCGCTAATAATCTCCAATCTAACGATTTGTCTGAACATCTTAACGCAAAACCTACTGGGAAACTAAGGTTATTACACCTAGAGAATCCCAGAACCTCCTGGACTAAATTAATTAAGATAGTAACTAATAAATATAACGATACCCCCCATACGATAACTGGATTTCCCCCGTATTTTTAATGTATAATATAATTCCCTCAGAATTAAATAACCACATAAACCCCTATCCCAATATAATAGAAAGTAGAAAACTAGCAATACAACGCGTACAAATGACAGGCACGACAAAGATAAAATTAAATATGATAACAAACATAGAAAGCCACACTTTGATACAGGAGATTTAGTATTAGTAAAGGCGTATCATCATCCAAATAGCGGTAAGTTATTACCCTACTTTACAGGTCCATATAAAATTACTGAAATAATTTCTGATAATGTCGTACGTATAAATAGACCCAATAGGATTACAGGTAATGATAGCGATACTGTACATGTAAATAAATTACAATATTATAATGAATAGGTCCTTTATATTTCACCCCCCAAATTAGAACCCCTAAAATAAATAGAATAATAGATCCTTTCCGACATTTAGATCCCAACTTGTTTAGTCCAATAGAAAAAAGTATAGCTCACCGATTTTCCGAGCCATTTAATCATTTGTCCCCCCATCTATTCTCATAAAATTAACGAAATCTAGGTCCTGAAAGTCTGACAAACAAGCCATGTTACATAAATAGCAAATCTTATTTTTATAATGTTATCGATCCTATACATGAGACCAAAGGAGACGCCATATTGGCCTCCTAAAAGGACAATTAATTCCAGTCTTCATCCCAACGACAAAAGCTCAAGGACACATTGAACTCCCCCCCAGTTTTTTTTCTACTTCGTCTTTCCTTCCCTACTTCTAAAGGGGTGGAATCACCTTTGTATCCATCATTAGCAGAGATATTCCTTCCTACTTCAACACTCTTGCCTATCAATCATTCAATTATAGGGCCACATTGCCACCCCGTAGGCCAAACTAGAAAGACATCAATAATCTTGCACCTACACCTAGACATTGTGTGTAAATATGTTCCCTTTTTTCAGGAACGAATATTTTTGTTTTCTTTTAACTTTTCTCTCATTTATTGTAAATAGACTTACAGTTTACCTAGTTTCGTGGTGTTGGACTTTGTTTTTTAACTTACAGATGTAGATTAAAACATTTCACTATTAATCGATAATATCACTTTGTGTATTAATCATCAACATTAATGCCTTCAACTACCAATCAACCCTTTATATATTATTACCTTTAATATTTTTATTTTATTTCAATTTTTTTTTCTCATCATGTTTAGACTTAACATTTTACAACTTCAACTATTTTAGGCACCATTTTAAAAAACCTACACCTAACAATATTTATAATATTTCTTAAACAGATAAAACATTTATCATTTTATTTTTCTTAATAGATTTTCAAAATGTTATTTTCGACGCTTCCCTTACAACCTCTAAATCTATCCCATGAACCTTTCCTCCCAACTTTTTACATCCATCAAGAAATATAAAGGACCTCTTCATTATAATATTGTAACTTATTTACATGTACAGTATCGCTATCATTACCTGTAATCCTATTGGGTCTATTTATACGTACGACATTATCAGAAATTATTTCAGTAACTTTATATGGACCTGTAAAGTAGGGTACTAACTTACCGCTATTTGGATGATGATACGCCTTTACTAATACTAAATCTCCTGTATCAAAGTGTGGATTTTTATGTTTGTTATCATATTTAATTTTATCTTTGTCGTGCCTGTCATTTGTACGTTGTATTGCTAGTTTTCTACTTTCTATTATATTGGGATAGGGGTTTATGTGGTTATTTAAGTCTGAGGGGATTATATTATACATTAAAAATACGGGGGGAAATCCAGTTATCGTATAGGGGGTATCGTTATATTTATTAGTTACTATCTTAATTAACTTAGTCCAGGAGGTTCCTGGATTCTCTAAGTTCAGTAACCTCAGCTTCCCGGTGAGTGTCGCGTTAAGACGCTCGCATAGACCGTTAGCTTGAGGGTTATTTTCAGTGGTTAGTAGAGGCTGTATCCCGTTCTTTATTAAGAATCTCCTGACCTTTGGGGAAGTAAATGCAGGTGCCCGATCCGAAAGAAGGCGTTTTTGGCGGCCACACCGCAATACCTTTTTGAGACACTGAATGTATGTGATTATATTAGTTGACTTCCTGGGGAAGGTCCATGTATACCGACTTAGGTGATCTACAATTACGTGTAAGTATGACTTAGAATTACCGTATTTAGAAAAACCTGAAATAGTGTCTATAGATAACATATCGTAGGGTTGTAAAGCTATAGGGGGGCGTTCTAATCTACCATATAATGGACCCTTCGGTTTCTTCATAAGTTGTCATGTAGGACAGGACCTATTATACTTAACTATAGATTTGGTCATTCCACACCACGTATACTGTGTGGAGATGAGCCTAATCATTTGGGATACACCAGGATGGTTATATTCTAAATGTACTTTATTAATTAGCGTATGTTGTAAGGAAGGGGGAACTATAATCTTGACAATACCTTTACGTTTGATTGTATGGAGGCCATCTATATTCGTTTTGATAAGTGTAGATGGAGGTAATTGAGGTTGCTTTTCTCTTATTTGGGTGGTCGTGAGAAAACCACATAAAGGATTGCGGGACAGTAGGTCTGCCTCGTACTGCGTTTTACCTTTTATATATTTTATATCGTATTCGTATGCGGACATCTTTAAGCTCCACCTAAAAAGTCTACCCGTTGGGTATTTCATGGTTTTTAACCATTGTAATGCATGGTGGTCCGTAAAAATTGTGAACCTTACACCTGCGAGATAGATGCGGAATTTTTCCACACTATCTATCACAGCAAGGCATTCCAACTCTGTGATGGTATAATTTTTCTCGTGTGGTCGGATTGCTCTGCTGTAATATTAAACGGGGTGTAGGGTGCCGTCTGGATGTTGTTGTTTTAGGATGCCAGCTATTCCCTGAAGTGAGGCATCACATAATAGCTGACAGGGTAATCCTTCTTTAAAGAGGTGTAGTACCGGTTTTGTGGTGAGACATTCCTTTAGAGTGTCAAATGAATGTTGGCATTCTGCATCCCAGTGCCATGGGGTATCTTTCTTAAGTAGGTTATTGAGGGGGTTCCTATTCATCCTGTCGACTTTAACGGGTTCTGTAGTAATCCCGATGTGGAATGTACTGGGCAGTCGTGGTTGTGGGTGCGTGATGGGATTCCCGCACGGGGACAGCAAGGGACAGAGGCAGGTCTAGATGGTAGCTCCAAGAGGTAGAGGTAGACCACGGACGAAGGCAGTCGAACCACGGGCGTCGCAGATGCCCTAAGCTACTCACGAATAGAAGGGGGGGTGAGAGATACGACCGACCGTATAACGGCGTCACTCTGAAAACAACTGCTTTGTCTAATTTCTGGGCCTTTTTATACTGGACTCCCGCATATGGTGGAGAGTCCTGATTGGTTACTATAATCACGCCACTTTCTTGGCGCCGGGTTGTTTTTGTCGTCTGGCCTTTGTCGTCGTCTTGTTTACCTTTACCTCTTTGTTCTACTTGTCACTTCCATTGTTACAAGGTCGATACATAATTTTATAAACATATGGTGTTATAATAAATATTAGAAGAAGGTTGTGATCTATCTAACTCAAAATATACTACATGTATATATATATCACAAACATCAAGTTTCTGCTATTTTACCTGTATTAACTATATATATAAATTAAAAGTCTTCATTTGAAAAGTATGGAATACCTAATCGAAAAACACAGTTGTGAAAAATGTTCCCAAATTCAGGTCTAAATAGAATGCAGCTTTAACAGATAAACCTTCTTTCATGACATATCTTATACTTTTCAATTCTCCTGTTTGAGACTCTGGCAAATATATATGCTTGATCATGTAGATATTTAAAGTTTCACTACCATCATTCTTGAGGAATTCTCCAGAGAGTAATATAAATAAGACCAATATCAAACTAATTACAAGATATATTAGTTCTAAATATATTCTATATTGATCCAAAGTGTGGGAAGAAAATATTCTTCTGAACACTAAAATAAAAACATAAAATTTATTTAAATAATAAGAAATATAGGCAATGCATACATTTTATTGATAATATTAATATTATTTCTCAAGCTCATATACTTTAGAGACATATATTTAAATTCATGAGTAAATTGCATGGTGCTTAATTCGGAATTATAATTTTGACAAATGGTTGTAAATCGAGCTAAAATGTAGATATAAATGAGACTATGATTGACTATCATTCAAAAATCAAAACACCGAGATGTATATAAAATTATAGCAAATTTATTAGGAAATCTTTCTGAAAATATTAAAAGTGTAATAAGTATAAAATAAGATAAAATATAAAATATGAAAATACCTAGATAATATCTTTCTAACATAGAGATGTTTAATGAAATAGGTTGGCTTATATTACTATTAATGAAGCATTTCAATTTGTTCCAAGAGAAATAAAAATAAAATAAAATAACCAGACGAGATGCTGCTGTGAAATCCTTTGATAAAATTACCGTCCATTCTATGTTGTAATATCCCCATAGCGGTACACATAAACCACATGTTCCAAACTTGATCCAGAACAAGATGTGATGCCAGATGGATGGCTTTTCCAGATAAAAACTTCCAGTTATTTTTGTCAGAAGATATAGATATTTTGGAAAGATACCAGTATGTCCGTTTAAATTTATTCCTTGTCCCATAGATTCCATTATAACTTGAGAACGACCATACCTTATCTCGCTTTGATCACCTACATTGTGTTATAGTTGCCATGGAGTTCGTTTTCTAATATTTGAGGGCAAATAACAATATTTTGTGCAAACATACAGTTTTCAATATTAATTTCTGGTATTAAAAAATGCCTGATTCATTTTAATTTATAAATATACAGTTATTGAATTCTTTCTTAGAGTACGAATTATAATAACCAGCAGGGTTTATACTATAAAAACGTTACAAAAAACTTGATAATTATAAAAAAAAATCAATAATCTATTTATATCTCTCAACAATGAGGCAAAATATTTATTTTATATTATAACTACAATGTTATAAGTCGAAATCCAATATATTTCCCCATTTAGTTATTTTACTGATAATGGTAACAACACTGTTACCCAAACGTAACATACTATTAAATATTTTATAAAAATTTATTATTCAACCAGGCGCGATATTGATATATTTGAACCTATTACAGAGGAAACAAAAAAAAAACAAATAAATTAGAACTTATAATTTAAATATTTACAAATATATATTGTATATTTTAAACGGTATAATAATGACAGTTTTAGTATATGTCACATATCTTCCAATTACTTAGAGCCGATACCTTTTAAGATCCTACTCTTCTATTAAAATGTACACATTACGACCACCCCATATTTTGTATATAAACTATTTTTTTTAAACCCCCTATTCGTATTTAAATTAAAAATAGTGACATCAAAAGAAAGATCCAAAGAGTGGTCGGCCAGGTGGTGGCAGCTGGGGACAGAAGAGGAAAAAACTAATGCCCAGTCCAGATGGGGGCCCTCCTCCCTCCAGGGGTTTTAGATAGACGACCCCGGTAAACAGGAGAGGTTTTGGCAGGGGGTCAGCAGCAGTATGTTCGAGAGTGTGTCGATCGGCAGACCGCTCTGTCTCGCTCTCTCTCCATGTCTCGGTGATAGGAATCCAAGTTTGTGTCATGGCCTCTTCCTCTGCCCCGTGGGCTGTCACTGATCACTCTCGGTGCAAAAATCTATCCCTGCCTCTGCTTCTTGTTGTCCGCGTGTAGGAAGAACATCAACACTCGCCTCATGTACACGACTGCCAGTTTATCCATACGTTGGCAGGATCACATTTGCAACAATATTACATATAGAAGTATTTTTCGACAGAGTTCATAAAATATATATAAACCAAATATCTGATGTGAGAGAGTTAAATCATTATATCAGGGAACAAACGATGTCTCACTTCTGCAAAGTTCGGACAGTCGTAGATAAGGTGAGGAGCAGTTTATTCAGTTTCTATATTAATTTATTTGGATGTGGTCTTATTACTTTGTATTATTTATATGAACAAATGAAATATTATTGATTTTGGGTGTTTTTTGAGTCAATAATAAATAAAAGGAATGCGACTTGTGCACAGGTTAATGAGATATCCTTCAGTTCTTATGTTAAAATGTATCTTGTATTTTTCCGAACATTGATAGTCTGTAGATATATTGAGATATTTAAAATTATTTTTCAATATTAGTAATAGGGTCGCGGACAGTTTCTATTTTAAAATACTCTGATTATAATATATGACTGTTGTGAAAATATGTGGAGCCAAAACCGTCGTATAGGTTCCTTGTAGTCATTTAACAGAAGTGGAAACTTACTAGTCATGTTGCTGCCGGTTTAGTCTCCTGTGAAGCCGCTGTTGTTGCCCAGCTTATATAATGATGGCGACATCAGAAAAGACTTTGTTGTTCAACTAAAGACTGGCATGGCCGATATGTTTACATCTTTCCTATTTTTCGTAAATAATATCTATGACCTTTTATACAACTTCTGTGTATTTTTTTATGTATCATTATATGACTCTGTAATCGAGAAATACTGAAACTATGAAAATTTAGAAAGGAATCTAATGACTTTTGAACAAAATACAAGTGAATTATTTAAACAAAATTACTAAGGTTCAGGAGAATGTTACGAATCACTATAATATCCTGTTTAGCACATTTTCGCATAATCCAAAAAATATGGGATATTTGAGATGAAAATTCTAACCTTTAACCAGAAAGATATATGATACCAGATGAAGATTTTTCCAATATAAAAACATCCAGTTAGTCTTGTCATTATTTGGAGATATCCGGTAAAGTCATTCTTCTTATTCACTCGAGTTCTTTTCAGATACATTTTGATCAACGTTGAAATGTACTAATGTTGTGTGGATCTTTCTTTGTTTCTAGAGTCTTTGTTGTTGCCATGACGATTTTCTATGTTGTTTCTGTTTGTTACGATATTGAAAACCTTTAAAATATATTGATATCAATTCGATATATTTGATATTCTTTCTCTCTCACTCTTTCTGATAACTATTTAATATCAAAGAAATTTCAATTTATATATTTTCAAATGTATTATATAAACAAATACATATTTAATATCTAAATATAAATTTAAATATACGAGGTGTGTTCAAAAGGTATCGCGACATTTGTGTTTTTTTTTTTTAATATTTATTTATTCATGAATACCTGTTTTGTCCCCTTCAAAGTAATCCCCATGAGATATTATACACTTGTGCCAACGGTTTTTCCAATCTTCGAAGCACTTCAAAAAATCATTTTTTTAAATCTTTTTCAGCTCCTCCTTCGATGCCGTCTTTATCTCGTCAAGCGTAGCGTAACGTCGTCCTTTCATGGGCCTCTTCAGTTTAGGGAACAATAAAAAGTCATAGGGGGCCAGATCTGGGGAATACGGTGGCTGCGGCATCATAAGTGTGTTGTTTTTGGCCAAAAGGTCGCGCACAAGCAACGATGTATGAGCAGGGGTGTTATCGTGGTGCAAAAGCAAATTTTTGTTCTTCCACAAATCCGGGCGTTTCTGGCGGATTGCTTCGCGCAAATTGCGCATAACTTGGAGGTAATATTCCTTATTGACCGTTCTACCCTGTGGCAAGAACTCATGATGCACCACGCCCCTGCAATCGAAGAAAACTGTCAGCAAAACCTTCACATTCGACCGAACTTGGCGCGCTTTTTTCGTTCTTGGTTCGTGCGGCAGCTTCCATTGAGATGATTGAGCTTTGGTATCCACGTCATAACCATAAACCCACGTTTCGTCACCAGTTATGACCCTCTGGAGCAAATTTAGGTCGTCGCGGACAGAGTCCATCTAATTAGCAATGTTCATGCGATGCTGTTTTTGGTCGCAATTGAGCAATTTTGGTACGAATTTCGCAGCGACCCGTCTCATGACCAAATCATTGATAAAAATCGAATGGCACGAGCCAATCGATATGTTTAGGTCCTCAGCAACTTATCTAACGGTGATTCGACGATTGGCCAATATAATTTTCTCCACTTCATTAATTTTTTAGTCTGTTGTTGAAGTGCTCGGGCGTCCGGCACGCTCTTCGTCGTTGACATCTTCTCGGCCTTCTGACAACATTTTGTACCACCGATAAACGTTGCTTCGGTCCAAGGTAGCTTCTCCGTATGCCACAGTCAACATTCGGAATGCATCCACGCACTTAATTTCGTTTTTCACACAAAATTTGATACAGGTTCTTTGATCCATTTTTTTTAATAGGTAAAAATCGAAGACGATCCAAAACACCTGCAAGCAAACAGCTGTCAACAATTAAGTGAACATTCAAAATGGCCGAACTTAACGGCATAAGTGAGAGACATGAGTAGCAACATAAAGGCACAAAAAGATCGAAATTCGAATATACTTAACCCGCGAAAATTCAAAAGTCGCGATAGTTTTTGAACACACCTCGTATATAAATTTATATTTTATCATCAAAATAAAATTTGTTTGATGTCATATTAAATAAAATAATTATTTGGTTCAAAAATTTGTTTAAAAATAAATGAAATTCTGAAATTTTATGGTCAAAAATAAAGGTAGAGTGATTAAAATTGGTTTGTGCTGCTTTATAATTTTTATTTTATTGTACTATTAACTAATATTTCTCATATTTTCTCATATGTATATTCTTCGAAATTAATTTACAATCTTTATTTTAAAAAATAATAATTATGAAAAAATAATATAAATATTATTTCTGAATTAAACAATGCCTTACTCTATGAAGAAAATAGTTAAAATATTTTTATGTTTCAAAATTTCTCAAAAATTCTCACCATATTCAAAATATATTTTCTACCCAGAGTGTTTAACTCCAATCATGACCTCTTCAAGAATCTATCATTTGAATATTAATATTATCTCAACTTATGGATATGCAAATAATTATAAATCGTTGTTGTAAAATTTATATATTTTATTTATTGTATTCTCTGAAGATGGGCCTTTGTAATTTCAAATTATGAGAGGTATATTATAATTGATGAAATTTCTTCATAATTTGGCAAGTCGCCATAGTTCAATTTGAGAGATTGTGATTATGATCAATCAATCAATACAGAGGTTGGTTTCTACCTGGCCTTTCTTTATCGCTAATATCAATATCTCGAGTCTAGATACTCTGGAGTGTATCTTTTTATCGTGCATTTCTTTTCATGACTTTTTTCCATACACATGACTCCAGCTTTGTATGTAATAGAGCGGTTGTAAATGTCCAGACCTAAATTGAAACACCATCAGCGGCCATTGTAGAATTCTTATGTTTACTTCTCAGGTTGAATGGCTTAAAATACAAAGGATATCTCAAGTCTGTTTGTAGGTATGAGAATAGGAATATTTATTCAATTATAATTCCACATGTTTATTAAGAATTATTCATTCAAACCATTTTTATAGGCACCTGTTCAGGCATTACTTTTTGAAACAGCCATTCTTTTTATATAATAAACATTATTTAAAATATTATACAGATAATCGAAAGTAAAGATTCCATGCATCCATTGAGATCCACACAAGTTTTTAAAGAAACAAAATAAGAAAAAAGTTTTTCCTTATACCAAAGAATTGTTAAAGGATTCTACTCTTAGAGCTCCTAAAATGTCAATGTTAAACTGCTAACCACCGTAAATGCAACACCCTAAAGAAGCATACAAATAACATGGAATTTACAACATATATTAGCAGAATTGACATATGTAAATGATTAGAATTTCAGCTCAGAGTCGTATCACGCGCGACTTTGTTTTCACCTCAAAGTACTATTCAAGGCATGGATATTTCGTCGATTTCAAGTTTAGCAATAGTGTTTTATTGTTATTATTTAAAAAAAAATAATAATAATTTTGCCTCGTCGAAAATAGCAATACTCTTTTCATTAAATATCCGAGTTCAACAGAGGAAGGAAGTGCCTACCAGGATTGTGAATTAACTTTCAGTGAAATCGGCAGTCGTGTTGGACGAAACCAAACAAATATAATACAGATTTGTGATCTTTGGGTGCAGGAAGGTACGACGAACCGACGTATTCAATCGAATCACTCAGTACACTACTTCACGTGCTGACAGGAAAATTGTGCGCATTGCATTGACAGATCGCTCAGTCACATCACGAACCGTAGCACAGCACATTTAGTCTGTAACGCATCACCCAGTGTCTGTGCGTGCCATTTGGCGTTGTTTACAGTAGAGTCGTCTGTCCGCAAGACGTCCATTGCTTCGTCATTTTATCGAGAAATATTTTCAGGCGTAAATTAAATAAAAAGTTTCAAAAAGGTTTGAGCTCTCAAAAGGTTCAAATATGATAAAATATATTTAAACTAAACTGAAATGAAAAAAGCCTTAGGTATTTTGATGCATACAGTTTTATAAATGATATTAATATAAGATCCTACACCTAAAAATGCACTCCAGTAAAAAATTAGTGTATCAATACAAACATTATAATAATAAAAATTCTAATATTTTGATACATTATCAAATATATACATAGATTGACATTTCTATGATTTTTATGATTTATTAAAACTAAAGATAATCAAGTTTTTTTATTCTTAATCGCCCTTATCAATATTTTACTTAATATTATTCGATTTTCATAAGTAATATAATTCTTCTATAAGATACATAAAGATTTTCTTAGATATCATTATAGATTAAAATTTGAAATTTCAACATGTTGACTTTGATTAGAATTATTAATGAAACTGATTCCAATAATTATTAATTAAACATTATATTTATTGATTTACAAGAAACCAATATTAAACAAAGACACTTTTTTCTGCTTCGGTTAGCGTCTATTTACCTGTGAGCATACACACACTCTGTGGTAACAATTAATATAATATATATACAACAGTATTATATATATACAACACACACTCCCCTGTGTGTAAGCCCTAATCAGCAAGTCCAAAGCTATCTGCACATTTCTGTAGTTTGACCTTAGGGAGACTCTTCGTTAGTATATCCGCCTTCATGTCTTCACTTTTAGTGTATGCCAGCTTGATTCCATTTTGTATTTCCTCTTTCACAAAATAATACTTTCGGTTTATGTGCTTTGTTCGTGAAGTAATTTTTGTCAGATTGTATCCAGTTTATTGCAGCCTGGCTGTCACTTTTCAAGGTAATTGGGAAAGTTAAATTTTCACAAATTCTTCTAGTAATTCCTTTAACCATAATACTTCTGAAATGCCTTCACATATTGAAATAAGTTCTGCTTCACATGTAGACAAGGCTACTAAATTTTGCTTCCTACTTCTCCAGTTTATTAAGTTGTTGGCAAATTTGACCGTATAGCCTGAATAGGATTTTGCGTCTCGGGTTGTGCACCAGCTTGCATTAGTACTTATTGTGATATTGTTGTCTTTTGACTTGTATGCCAACATTTTATTTCTTGTTCCCTTCAGATATCTATAAATCCTTTTAACTCCAGTTAAGTGTATTTCTCTTGGATCATTACTATAGTGTGATAAATTGCTGACGTTGAAGGATATGTCTGGTCGAGTACCCGTAGTAGGTACATTAGTGATCCAATCATTCCTGGTATACAGTTTTATCTACTGGCTTAGAGTCCAAATGTTCATTCAAATTTTGATTTTGATCTCCAGGTGTCTGCACACTGTTGCATTCTTCCAGTCCAAATCTGTGAAGAATTGTATCAATATAATGAGTCTGAGATATATAAAATCCATCTTCTGCCCTTTTAATTTTAATTCCAATAAATGGTTCGCTATCTTTCTTTTCTGTTAGAGTAACATATTTTTCTATTTCTGAGGCTAGGTTGTCATTAATTTCCTTACTAGTTCCAGCAATGATGAGATCATCTACATATAGACCCAGTATTGCATACTCTTCTCCTCTCTGGAGTTTATAGATACATGGATCACATTTGGTTCTAATCATTCCCAACTGGTATAAAATTTAATTGATCATTTTGTTCCAACATTTTCCTGATTTTGGTAGACCATACAGACTTTTTTCCAATTTACACACTTTGTTTTCTTCTCTTTTTTGCATAAAACTATCTGGTTGTCTCATGTATACTAAAAGAAACATTCGCGGTATAATTTTAATTTTAGTTTTACAATCATCAGCCGCGTTATATTGTATTTTAAATGTTACTTTAAATATAAGTTATGAACGGAAAAATACGTCCAGGGTAGCCGAGTGGACAAGGCACCTGCCCGGTAAGCAGAAGGGTGTGGGTTCGATTCCCGCCCCTGGACACTTTTTATTTTTCCGTTCTCCATTACTCCTCATGTTTCACCTTTCCATACCTCATCCTCAAAGTTAGAAATGTCGCTATTTCTCTTTGAAAATAAATTTCGATTTTTAAAAAAAGAAACATTCGCGGTATAATTTTAATTTTCGTTTTACAATCATCAGCCGCGTTATATTGTATTTTAACTGTCTATTTTAACTCACCATATAGATAAGCTGTCTTCACATCATAAGTCTTAATGATTAAATTCTGTTGTGTTGCAAGAGCTACTATTGTTCGCAAGCTTTCCTTTCTGAGTACAGGTGAAAAATATTCCTTATAATCTACACCATATCTTTGATTGCATCCAACAACAACCAGTCTGGTCTTACTTTTATATATGCCGTCATTTGAGGTTTTCTTTCTACTGTAGACCCATTTATTATTGATGACTTTCATACCATTTTCCCTTGGTACTAGTGTCCATACTTTATGTTTCTCTATCTCACTGAGCTCTTCTTCCATTGCTTTGTGCCATTCATTTCTTTCTCCACTATCCATTGTTTCTTTAAAGTTCTCTGGAATATAATGATATATTTCCATAATTAAGTTTGCATCATTACTATCTTTATTCTTTGTGAGCGTCTAACTCCTTCTTTGATCAATTTTCTTTCTTTTTCTACAAGTCTTGCTTTGTGCCGTTCTTCTGAGATGCCCTTTGTTTCTCCTTTCTTTCTTCCTCCTTTTACGCATCTTTCCTGTATCGGTTCAGTTTGTGTTGAGTCATTTTCACAGTCACCACCTAGTTTTACTGAAGTATCGTCCTGAGACTTCATTTTACTCTCTGTGACAGGATTGTCTTCTTTCAAGATAAGAAAGTTTCCAGCAACAATTTTATTTATAGGTAAAATTATCACAATTAGTATCTTACTGAAAATCATTTGCATAATCAATTTCTCTCTTATCTTCACTAAATTTTACTGATCTGACTTCATGAATTCTCTTTGTCATTATATCATATATTCTGTAGGCTTTTCCTTTAATGGAATAACCAATAAATATTCCTTTTCTACCTTTTGGTGAAAACTGGTTTCTTCTTCTTTTGCCTTCAAGCCAATATGTCAAACATCCAAATATTCGAATGTGTTTGACCGATGGTTTCCTCCCATTCCATCTCTGTATAGGTGTATGGTGCTTGATAGCCCTGTGAGGGGTACAATTCTTAATGTATGTAGCTGTAGCAATTGCCTTCGCCCAAAACTTCATGGGTAATTTTGAGCCAATTAGAGTGGTACCTCGACATACGAGCGCCCCGACATACGAGTTTTTCGAGATACGAGCCAACGAGCAAGTGATTTTTTGCTTTTAGTTACGAGCGAAATTCGAGATACGAGTTCGGTTCGGTAGTGTTGAAGATATTAATCTGTGATTTTAAATGTTTCTTTTTGACCAGTACTTTTGTTTTGTTTTTGCTTTTCCTAAAATGTTTCTTTCTTCTTCTTCATTATTATTTGTTCTTTATGCAAAGCTTTGTTTTTTGAGACTTGAATAAACAAATTCAAGTTTATTATATTTTTGTGTGCTTTTAAAGTTAAAACACAACAGGTAGTAACACGCAGTCGCGCCTTCACGATCAGTTAGCAGCGTGCTTCCGCTGTGATAAGTTGTGTTTTGTGTTCGCGTTTTGTGTTGCGTTTACATTTACAGTTTTAGCTCATTTATTTTTATAACCATGGATTGGAAGCAGTTTGTAAAAAGTCAAGTGGTAAGAAAAAGATGATGAGTATTGAATTAAAACGTGAAATTATAGAGAAACATGTTTTTTTCTAAACGGCCTACAGGTGGAAGCGAGAAAAATGTAGCGAAAAAGGCAAAGACCAGTGAGGATATCTAATTCATTTCTTTAAATTCTCTTTTTTTTGTGCAATAAATATTTGATATTTATAAATACGTTTTTATTATTTAAAACCACGCAACAAAAATAATTGGGGTGACATTTTGGAGGTTGGAACGGATTAATGGTAGTTTAATTGTTTTAAAAGGACTTAAAAGCGCGAATGTTTATTTTATACATAAAACGAACTTCTACTGTCCTTACTGCGATGAAAAAATATATTGGGAGGGCTTGGCTCATCAGTGGTGAACCCTCCCAGCGGTTTCGCCAATTTAATCCACCAGACCGCTTCTCGGAGCTCTAATACTGTATTGGATCATTCTGCTTTTATATGCTACACTGAAGGATTGAAACTTAGAAATGGTTTTCAAGTAAACTATGGACATAAGCTTATAGGACAGTAGAATTACATTCAAATATTTGCTTCGAGCAATGCTCTTCAGCAAACTATAAAGACAAATCCATTAGGAATAAATTAACACAAAGCAATAACGCGCCATCTATTCATATAAAATAAAAGGACTTAAAAGCGCGAATGTTTATTTTATACATAAAACGAACTTCTACTGTCCTTACTGCGATGAAAAAATATATTGGGAGGGTTTGGCTCATCAGTGGTGAACCCTCCCAGCGGTTTCGCCAATTTAATCCACCAGACCGCTTCTCGGAGCTCTAATACTGTATTGGATCATTCTGCTTTTATATGCTACACTGAAGGATTGAATCTTAGAAATGGTTTTCGAGTAAACTATGCTCGAAGCAAATATTTGAATGTAATTCTACTGTCCTATAAGCTTATGTCCATAGTTTACTTGAAAACCATTTCTAAGATTCAATCCTTCAGTGTAGCATATAAAAGCAGTATGATCCAATACAGTATTAGAGCTCCGAGAAGCGGTCTGGTGGATGAAATTGGCGAAACCGCTGGGAGGGTTCACCACTGATCAGCCAAGCCCTCCCAATATATTTTTTCATCGCAGTAAGGACAGTAGAAGTTCGTTTTATGTATAAAATAAACATTCGCGCTTTTAAGTCCTTTTATTTTATATGTATAGATGGCGCGTTATTGCTTTGTTTTAATTGTTTTGTATAAGGAAATTTGCTTCGAGATTCGTAATTGCTTCGTAATTCAAGATACGAGCAAGGTTGCGGAACGAATTAAACTCGTATGTCGAGGTACCACTGTAGTAAGGTTCTTGCTGTATCAATAAGAGTCCTATTCACTCTCTCTGAGACTCCTTTACCTTGTGGTGAGTATGTGGTGGTAAGTTGGTGATGGATCTCACTTCTCTTGAAAAGTGCTTCAAATCTAGAGTTACAAAATTCAGTTCCATTGTCGGTTCTTACATCTTTTATTCTAAGACGTAATTCATTTTCGGCTCTTGCTTTAAATTATTCAAATCTTTCAAAGGTCTAATCTTTTGATCTTAGGAAATATACAAAGATTCTTCTAATGTAATCATCTACTATAACAAGAAAATACTTAGATCCTCCTAAAGATTGACATAGCTATGGTCCACATAAATCCATATGAATCAACTGCAGGGGCTAACTATATAATTTTCCTTACTATTATATGGCTTCTTAACCAGTTTTTCCATTATGCATGCTTCGCACTCTGGTAACCTTTCAAATTTTAGATCCAATCCTCTTACAATATGTCCTTGAATCATTATTTCATGTATTCTTCATTTATATGGTTTAATATTTTATGCCATAAACTTATATTGCTATTTTTATTTGATAAATGTGTATTTATAACCATAACATTTTCATTTTTTGTTATTGGTACAACTCTTAGTTTTGTTTCCATCATAAACATTCTAACTAAAGATATGCCTCAGCTACTAAATCATTCCCTTCATTTCAAATTTTTGCTCCATTTTTATTGAAAATACCTGAATTTCCTTTGTAGACTGATTCGTATACTGACAAGAAATTATTCCTTAGATTTGGTACATGTAAGATATATTCAATATTTCATTCTAATGTTCTTTAATTCTAAGCCTATATCAATAATTTTATCTTCTAAATTGCCTGTGTATGTTTTTTTCAGTGAGTCCCATACTTTCTTAGCATTTGTTTCACCTATGAACATTCCAGCTTGTTCATTTGTCAACGTAGTGATGATTATCCCAAAAGCTTCATCATTTTTATCACTCCAAATCTCCCAAGAACCTCTGTCTTCCATATCAGGTTCTGGATTGGAAATTACCCATTTAAATAATTTTCTTCCATCTAAAACTGCGCCGATTTTCAACGCCCATATTTGATAATTTGTTCCTATTAATGGCTCAATTTTCGTTTGGGATAAAAAATTATATTCAGCCATTTTCGCCTTTTGAGCTAATATAAACAAACCGATATAATTTAAAAACAAATATATATTTTAATTTTTTAAATATTGGGTAGTTTTTAAACATGCAATATATAGATATAATTTAACTTAATCTATATAAATACCTTTAATATTCTTAGATGTGCTTCTGTTTACCGATCAGAATAAACTTCTTGCTTAATCTTCAGATTAAATATTTTCGCTTTTGAGCTTTATATTGAACAACCACGCTCTGCTACCAATTGTTGACTTTGCTTATAATTATTAATGAAACCGATTCCAATAATTATTAATTAAACATTATATTTATTGATTAACAAGAGAGAGAACAAATTATAAAAGGGAAACTAATATTAAACAAAGGAACTTCTTTCTGTTTCGGTTAGCGCCTATTTACCTGTGAGCTTACACACACTCTGTGGTAAAAATTAATCCTTATATATATAAAAATGAAATGCGAAATCGATGTTTGTTATCGCTTCACGCAAAATCTACCGACTCAATCATTATGGAATTTCGCATGTAGGTAGCTGAAGATTCCGTTTAACATATAGGCTATTCAAAAAACTAAAAAAGTAAATGTGCTTTTTTTTTAAAATAAAAAAACCAAAAAGCGTTAGTTCCAGTCTTTTACCGCTTGGGCGCAGCACTGGTCGCGACGATAAATGAATTTGATTGGTTAATAATTAACACGTGGTTTGTTTACACAATTAATGTTAGTTTGTTCTCACGATGAAGGTTTTTAAAAGGTAAGATTATCCAATCGCCGTGAAACTTTAGGAAGTTATTTACTATACTACTGGGAAGATATCTGGTTTGAATTTGATTTGAAATAAATATTCTTTGCAATTTTATTTGCAAATTTTCTACTTTAACTCGCAAGCAGCGCCTCTAGAGGCGTCTGGTGAAATTATATTTATAAATTGTAACAATGCTTAAAATGTTTTCCAAGTATAATAAATTTAATTTGAGAATTTAGTAATATAATATTCCAATGACCTAAAAAATACTTGGCATTTCAATATTAATATATATTTAAAGAAAAAATTGTAACGATTTTGTGTTAAATGTTAAAATGTGATGTTAAAATATATTTTTATATTGTTAATTTAATTTGTTTTTGTTTTATAAAAATCATGATGCAACTTTAATTGTTGTTGTGAAAATATCTTCATTTACGGAGCTGCTAACCATAATAAATGATTTTTGAGCCCCTAATTGTTGTTATTATTGTTTGTTTATATAAAAAAATTACATTGTATGTGATGATGATAACAAAAATGAAATTTTAAATTAATATATATAATTCATTGAGAAAAAAGAAATGATTAATTATCAAATTCACAAAAGTGACAATATCTTATTTAAAATATAATAAATGTTTTCAAAAAATTGTGTTTTTCAAAAATATATTTAAACGCATATAACCATATTTATATTTATACTAGCCGAATGACCCGTTCAACGCCCGTGTTTTACCCGATTGAATGTTTTTATTCAAATACTATTTGTTACAATTATAAATTGGAGCCGTGGATGTCATTCTTGTGAAACGTCCCGCTCCAAACTTTACATGTACATTAGGTCAGCTGGTATTACCCCTCATTTTCACCGCTAGAGGCGCGAGCGAATTGACCTTTTGTAAATATACATAATTATAAAGATAGAAGCTTCTATAGAAGATAATGATCATAATGATGATGCGCGCGCATCCGTGACAGCGATGAGGAATTGAGGAAAGACGGTCGTGACTATATATGTTGATAATAAAATAATAATAATTATATAATAATAATTATTAATATTATTATCATTAGATAATGATAATGATCATAATGATGATGCGCGCGCATCCGTGACAGCGATGAGGAAAGACGGTCGTGACTATATATGTTGATACGTTTATAAATCAATATATAGGTGGATTGGATGTTTTCTAGAATCGTTTTAACAAATGTTCGTAAGGCAAACTTTTACTCGGATAAAAACTGTGCGAAGCCGGGTACATTCGCTAAATACAGTTATTTACAAATATTCGTTTGTGGCAATATACTATTCCTTCAACTTCAAATTACCGAGTGGACCAATTAATACTGATTTTTTTCAACTTATCGAGTATTTTTCAAGGGACCGGGAAAAAATTATCGAGAAGGTAGACAAGTATAGATTCAGTAGGGATTGGATGTTCGCTAGAATCGTTTTAACAAATGTTTGTTAAGCAAACTTTTACTTGGGGCGAAGTCGGGAACATATATATATATATACTAGCTAATGTGTACCCAGCTTCGCCCGGGTTTTATCCGAGTGAAAGTTTGCCTAACGAATATTATTGATAATAATATTCCGGAACACCCAGAATATTATGATAATAATGATAATAATATTCGTTACATTATATATTTATATAATATAGAAAATAAATTTTTCGAGCAAACATATCCACTCTCTCTACTGAATAGAATTTTAATAAGATATATATAAATGAAAAATATCTAGAGATAAACTACATGATCTTAGCCAAAAGGCCGAGAAACGATATTTTATATGTAGAGATGACCTGGCTTCGTGTGCCTTCTGCTCGAGTGAATGTTTCGCGGTAGAATTTTGTTCCTACCTACTAAAAATTATTATCTGGCTCCGCCCGTGGACTGCTTTAGTGAATATTCCCCTAAATAATTTTGTTTATGTCAATCAAGCATGATACAGCAATATTTTCATTATCATTTCTGACTAAAAAAATATTGTTGCTCAGGACTATAATTTTTCTTGGTTAAAGTGCGACAAAAAAAAAACTCTTCCAGATTTAACTCTGTCCTTTTCAAATTTCAGCGAGATTAGTTACATATTGAGGGCGTGCGTAGCCGACAAACATATATATATGTTCCCGGCTTCGCCTGATTTTTACCCGAGTAAAAGTTTGCCCAACAAACATTTGTTAAAACGATTCTACAAAAACATCCAATCCACCTATATATTGATTTATAAACGTATATAAATATAATAATTGTTATACGAGTTTAAGTATAATTTTGAAACACATAATTTTTTGAAAACATTTATTATATTTTAAATAAGATATTGTCACTTTTGTGTGAATTTGATAATTATTTTTTTCTCAATGAATTATATATATTAATTTAAAATTTCATTTTTTATCATCATCACATCCAATGTAAGTTTTTTATATAAACAAACGATAATAAACAACAGCAACATCTAATTTGCATCTTCACTATTATAAAACAACAACAAATTAAGTTAACAATGTAAAAATATATTTTAACATTCCATTTTACATTTAACACAAAAACGTTACAATATTTTCTTTAAATATATATTAATATTAAAATTCCAAGTTTGTTTTACGTCATTGGAATATTATATTACTAATTTCTCAATTTAAATTTATTATACTTGGAACACATTTTAAGCATTGTTACAATTTATAAATATAATTTCACCAGATACGCTAGAGGCGCTCTTTGCGAGTGAAAGTAGAAAATTTGCAAATAAAATTGCAAAGAATATTTATTTCAATCCAAATTCAAACCAGAAACCTTCCCAGTAGTATAGTAAATACCTTCCTAAATTTTCACGGCGATTGGATAATCTTACCTTTAAAAAACATTCATCATGTGAACAAACTAACATTCAACGTGTAAACAAACCACGTGTTAATTATTAACCAATCAAATTCATTTATCGTCGCGACCAGTGCTGCGCCCAAGCGGTAAAAGGCTGGAACTAACGCTTTTTTGTTTTATATTATTTTAAAAAAGCACATTAACCTTTTTAGTTTTTTGAATAGCCTATATGTTAAACGAAATCATCAGCTACCTACATGCGAAATTTCATGATGATTTATTCTGCAGATTTTGCGCAACGAGATAACAAACATCGATTTTGGATTTCATTTTTATAGATATAAGGATGTTTGTCGGCTATGCACGCCCTCAATATGTAACTAATC
Organism: Cordylochernes scorpioides; assembly: GCA_030710605.1. NCBI lineage: Eukaryota > Metazoa > Arthropoda > Arachnida > Pseudoscorpiones > Chernetidae > Cordylochernes > Cordylochernes scorpioides. The sequence continues at coordinate 31,162,411 of CP092876.1, forward strand.
TCGCTGAAATTTATACAGGACAGAGAGTTAAATCTGTAAGAGTTTTTTGTCGCACTTTAACCAATAAAAATTTTATTTAACCAAGTACTGAGCAACAATATTTTTTTAGTCAGAAATGATTATGACAATATTGCAGTATCATGCTTGATTGCATTAAAAAAATATTTTGGGGAATATTCACTAAAGCAGACCACAGGTAAAGCCAGATAATGATTAATAGTAGGCAGGAACAAAATCTACCAGCGAAGCATTCACTCTTGCAGAAGACACACGAATCCAGGTCATCTCTATATATAAAATATCGTTTCTCGGCCTTTTGGCTATGATCACGTAGTATATCTCGAGATATTTTTATTTATGTATATTTTTTTAAAAATCTATTCAGTAGAGCGTGGATATGTTTGATCGAAAAATAAATTTCATATATTATATAAATATATGACATAATAAATTATATTATCATAATATATATATATATATTCTGTGTGTTCCCGAATATTATTATCAACTAGCGGACGTACCCGGCTTCGCCCGGGTTTTACCCGAGTAAAGGTTTGTCTAACGAATCTCTCGATAAAGTGAACATTTTTTCCCGGTCCCTTGAAAAATACTCGATAAGTTGAATAAAATCGTTATTAATTGGTTCCCTCGGTAATTGGAAGTTAAAGGAATAGTATCTTGCCTTGGAATTGTATCATTATTCTTGTCTCAAATAAATTGCCGTGTCATCCTGAATTTTGTCTTTCCTAATTTTCTACATTACAAAATCATCGTATCATCATGATAATATTTAGAGCAGATTGTTGAATTATAACAGATAAATTAGAATATTTATCTTGATTATTTTAAAGCGAAAATTTATTTCAAAAATTTTATTTGCTAGAAACCTTCCCAGTACTATACTAAATAACTTCCCAAAGTTTCATGGCGTTCCAATGAGTGGTTTGGTCAGGCATAAAGGACAAACAGACCACACACACACACACATACATTCATTTTTATATATATAGATAATATTCGTTAGGCAAACTTTCACTCGGAAAAAACCCGGGCGAAGCCGGGTACACATCCGCTAGTTAATATATATGCAACATAACAAGAATTGATCAAAGTATAAGATTTTCATTTATTTTTGACTAAATTCAATCGGATTAATTCAAAATCAAAAACATCATTATTTATAGTATTGATATAATATAATACGAATTAAGAAATTGTCATAAAGAGGAATTATTTCCAATATAAATTAAAACTTGAATATTTTTAGAAATACCATTTATTTAACTCAAATATGTATTATTTCAAAATTATTTGAAAATAATAGAATAGCTTATTAGGAAACAAAGTGTAGTAAAAGAGGTTTTCAAATTCAGATATAAATAGAATCCAGCTTTGGCTGAAAATCCGTGATTTATTATCTGCTTAATATTCTCCAATTCTTTAGTTTGGAATGTTGGTTGTGTGACTTGTCTGGTTAGACATATATTTATTGTCCCATCACCTTCCATTCTTATAAATTCTCCTGGTAGAAATAGCGTTAATAAGAAAATTATACATAAAATAAATTGTTTAATGCTGAAAGGCATACTAAAATTATCACTACCTTCACCATTATAAATATTATTGAATATTAACATTATAAAAACATATATTGTGAACATGCAAATAAATATAGGTATAGAATAAACTCTATTCAATAAATTAACAACATTTTTCAATTTCAAATATTTTATAGCTACTTCGTTGATATCTTTCGGATTCAATGTAGTTTTTAATCTGATATTCAAATTTTTGCAGACGCTTGATATACGAATCAAAATAAAATAATAAATCAATAGATGATTTATAATAAATTATTTGTGTGTGGACATTCCCAAGCTTTCCTCTCTGCTTCGCCCACGCCTACCTGTACTCTGTGAGAACTGTCAAAAGTCCTACAAGGTGCAGAGAGGTACTGGAAAACTCTCCACGCCCAGACTGTCCCTCTCGGTTACTACAGGTTTGACCCTCGGTTACCACAGCTATAGGGAGAGTCGACAGGATACCTCATCACAGATAAGTCGACAGGACCTTATCACAGAAGTATCGACAGGATGAACTCAACTAAGGAGACCACAACGAAGAAGTTAAGAAGCCTGTCCAGATAGAAGCGACAAAGAGCAAAGATGGAGGAACCAACCCGCCATTCCAACAAAACGACCAAGCAATCTCCCCCCAACAACACAGCCGAAGATCCCGCAAAATAAGACGGTGAGAAGTTCCCCACCTTCGGCCTTACAAGGGAACCACCTTCCAGGCGACATGCCGCCGTCACCAAACAGAAGTTACCAGCTTCTACAAGCTCTACATGGAGCGTCTTCCGCGTCGTCAGGACGACAACTAAAGACCAAGTCTCCTGACCGAACAATCCTTAAAACTGTAAGTTTTAAAAACCTACGTAACTTTCTCTTCATGCTCACAACTTGATTCTCCATAAATTTAATGTTTATTTTCTCTGTAATCATTTAAAATCAATTTTTACCATTTTTATATCATTTCAATCCAATTTTTGAATTTTTTACACCCTCATTTATAAAATTTTTACTTTATTTTAAGCAAATTATAAATTTTAATTCATTACTTTCAATTTTACATTTGAAGAAAAAAATCATTATTTTTTTTTAATTACTTGAATCATAATTCTAAACTTATTTGTGTGTTTTTTTATAACTTATTTTTATACCAAAACACCAATTCCTTAATCAAATACTCAAAACTTTCCAGAAATCATTGTTATGTTCACTATTTTATGTAAACGCCCCATTCAAATTATACTTGTGACTTATAAGTCACATTATGACTTATAAGTCACTATCACGCCAATGCCATTTTACAAGGATAATTTTCGCACTACCATAATCAACGATTTAAAAAATATATTCAAATTTTAATAAACATAGGTGAGACGGATTTTTTTTATTGCAAAAATCGAAAAATACATTATCTACAAAATCACAACTAGAAAAGTACTGTCCTTTCCCAAAACAAGTTGAAAATTCCAACAAAGTTTTATCCCTCGTCCTTTCTTTTTACATGCATAATTATTAATCATCTACACATCTGCTCAACAAACTTCAACACACTCCCCCATCACTTTCTCCAATTGGCAACCATCCATTAGCGCGCGACTTAGCAACAAATCAATCTCGAGCCATACAAGCTCCATATCGTCGCCACTAAACGTGCCACATCCACTAACAGCCAAAATATCTCGATGTGTTTTGTACAACCACCACACATGACTAGTAAATTTGTTATTCATGGTGAAACAAGTTAGATGCTGTACCAAAACCAACGACTTCACGTGACACCTTTCCATTCAATTCACTCACTCGTGTCACACAGCGCATCACAACAATTTTTCTCACTTAACAGGCCAAAAAGACGCCTTCATGCCTGTGACACAACTCACCCCAAAGCGTGTCTACTTCGAAAGTCGCACTTTTACTCACATCTAAACCTGACATCATTGAATAACATATTTTACTAAGTCCACAACAACGAAACACAACACTTACGAACACCGAGAAAACTACATCTTTCAAATAGACCATAAAACTGCCAACAAGCTTTCACCACTCTTAAAGGGAGTTTAACCAGTAAACCAGTACCCTAACGTACATTCAAACCCACAAAACTGTAATACAACAAGGATTTCCAAAACGTCTGTTATCTGACAGAGCGTTCGCTTTTACCTCAGAAAAATTCCGTAAATTTCTAATTGTTAAAAAATAGGAAGGAGAATGCCGGGAAATTGTCTTTAAAGATAGAAAGTTTTATTAAGTTATGCTGTAATTTTACATAAAGTTAAAGCAGCTTGCTTTACATACTCCCCTACGACAATGATAGAAATAATTTATATACATGGCGGTCAACTGGTCAAAAACAAATAAAAGAAGAGTAGAATGTTGAAATTGATTATTCCAACACCCTCCCTCAATTTCTACATTCCCAATCCAGCAACATGTTTATCATACAAGACTCTTGGCAGACCTTTAGTAAGGATGTCGGCAACATTTTCCTGGGTTGGTATGTGAACGACCTCGATAAGACCATCGCTGCAAATGCTTCTAATATAATGCCATTTGATGTCAATGTGTTTAGTTCTGGCATGATGGACTGGATTTCTCGCCAGCTGTTGAGCGCCCTGGTTATCAGTCTTTAAAACCGTAGGTTCATTCAATAATTTACCAAATCCCATCTCATCCAACAGCGTTCTAAGATAGACTGCCTCCTTTCCCGCTTCACAAAGTGCTATGTACTCTGATTCCGTGCTCGAAAGAGCGACAGTCTGCTGCTTCTTCGATTCCCAAGCTATTGGACCTCTTGCCAAGAAGAAAACAAGTCCCGTTTGAGACTTTCTATCCGCGAGGTTTCCACCCCAATCAGCGTCGACACAACCATAAAGGGTCTCATTAGTTTTCTCGTAAGTTATTTTCAAACATAAAGTGCCCTTTAGATAGCGGAGGACTCGCTTGGCCGCATTCCAGTGCTGTCTCCTAGGATGATTGCTGAATTGTCCCAAAGCACTAACCGCATAGGCTATATCAGGCCTTGTCGACACTGAAATATATATTAACGATCCAATCAGTGATTGGTATTCTTCCTTTTTTACTGGCTCATTCTCACCCTCTATAGATGAAATCTTTGTTAACTTGGAGTTCGAATCCATGGGTGTAGAAATCGGCTTGGCCTCCTTCATTCTATATTTCGCCAGAAGTTCTTCAATATATTTCTCTTGATCTATGGATATTGAGCCATCCTTTTCCGTTTGTATTCTTATACCCAAACAATAATTTATCTTTCCAAGATCTTTTATTTTGAATATCTTCTTCATACTTTCTTTAAAGGATATCAGCGTGTCTTTTCTTTCAGCTGCAATTATCAAATCATCAACATAGATTGTGACCAGAATAACTCCTTCTTCTCTTTTAATGTAGACACAGTTATCAGTTTTCATCTGTTCTAGGCCCATTTCTTTTAATACTGAATCGAGCTTTGCATGCCAAGTCATTCCAGCCTGTTTCAGACCATATATAGCCTTCTTTAGTTTACATACCCTTCTTGGATATTTCTTTGACTCGAAATTTTCTGGTTGTGTCATGTAAATTTCTTCTTTGACATCACCATTCAAGAAGGCAGACTGAACATCCATTTGATGGACCAGCAAATCATATTCAACGGCCAAGGCTAAAACTGTTCTGATCGTACTGTGGCGTACAACTGGTGCAAAGGTTTCCTCATAATCAATACCGTATTTTTGGGAATAACCTTTTGCTACAAGTCGAGCCTTATACCGTTCAAGAGAACCATCACTACTATACTTTCTCCTGAATACCCATTTGCTTCCAATTACGTTTTGGCCCTTAGGGGGATCAACCAGTTCCCAAGTTTTGTTTTCAATCAATGAATCAAACTCCTCCTTCATTGCTTTCCTCCAAAAATAAGAATCTTTTCCAGACAGCGCTTCCTCTGCGTCTTTTGGATCTGGGGAGTACTTCACTTCTGAAAATTCTTGCGTGGATAAATTTGCCGTAGGATATTCCTTTCTTGGTCGGCCAGGTTTTCCCGTTCTAATATACCTTGGTCTTCCTCTTCCTCTCTGCGAGATGACTTCCATTGTTTCTGATGGTTCGCCTAAAAAATCCGAATCAGTTCCGGGCAAAGTGTTTTCATCATCCTGAAGACTTTCCTCCTCCAATGATATATCTACCTTTTTCTGTGGTATAGCTTCAATTTGCACCACGTCATTCCTAGAGGTAGAGTTTTCAGATTCGAGGAAACGTACATCTCGACTTTTTATCATCATGCCTGTTCCAGGCTTCCATAATCTGTACGCCTTTGATTCGGGAGAATAGCCAATCAGTCGGTATTCTTCACTGCGAGGAGCGAATTTTCCTCTTCTTGGACGGTTGTAAACAGCGAAACATTTACATCCAATAATTCTTAAATGAGAAACGGTTGGTTTTCTTCCTGTAAATATTTGATACGGAGTTCGACTTTCATTTGTTCTTGGGCATCTGTTTCTAATGTATGTAGATGTATGCACAAGTTCAGCCCAAAGTGGATCTGGGAGGTTCGCTTGAATTATGAAACATCTGGTCATTTCTACCAGAGTTCTGTTCGCTCTTTCAGCAACTCCATTTTGTTGCGGAGAATATTCAACTGAGAGCTGATGTCTAATGCCTTCCTCCGATAAATATTCTTTAAAATCTGAACTCAAATACTCTGCGGCATTGTCACTTCTGATTGCTTTAATTTTCTTGCCAGTTTGTTTCTCAGCAAATCTTTTAAATAGTTTAAATCCTTTGAAAATTTCACTTTTTCTTTTCATAACAAAAGTGAATATCATTCGTGAGAAATCGTCAATAAATGTTGCGAAGTACAATGCACCGCCATATGACTTTGTTCTCATCGGTCCACATATGTCAGAATGAATAAGTTGCAGTGGCTCGGTTGACTTTGTCAGAGAGATTTCTGGGAATGGTAATCGAGTCTGTTTACCCCTAATACAAATTTCACAACTTGTTATACTTTTAAATTCACCCTTGGGTAATCCATTAACTATATTTTCTCTCTGCAATTTCCTAAGGTCATCAAAATTAAGATGACCAAACCTATTATGCCAAATTTCACTGCTATTTTTGTCTATACACATTCTGGTAAATTGCGTTTTTGCATATTTAGTTTGACGCAGTATGTAAAGTCCGTTTCTTTTGTAAGCTTCTATGCAAATTTTCCTCAATGGATTCACAATTTCCGCTTTTCCTCTCATAAATTTTACAAAAAATGATTTTTCTGTGCAGGTGCTGACCGAAATCAAATTTCCCTTCAGTCCTGGGACAAACAACACATTTTCTAATTTTAATAAAAATGGTTCACCATGTTCGAGAACTTCCAATTGTACCGTTCCTGTACCTAAAGCTTCTATGCTTTGGTCGTTCGCTAATTTTACGGGTATTGGCTCTGTTTCTCTTAAATCTGAAAATGCTGTTCTTAAGCAGCACATGTGTGCAGTTGCACCGCTATCCAGGCACCACTCGTTAACATCAAGAATATTTTCATCTCGAATTCCTAGAGAAGCAGCCATTCGCGTATTGTTTGTTCTAGAGTTCCTTTTTGACCAGCAGTCAGCCGCTTTGTGGCCTTTCTTGCCACAGTAATGGCAGTTAAATTTAAACTCCTTCCGAGTTGGTGGTTTAGTGGAATTGGTAGTTTTTCTTTCTGGATTTCCAAAAAATGCATTCTGTTCTCCAGACGAAGTTCCCTCCATTTCACGTTGTCTTTGATCTTCTTCTATGATCTTGACCTTTAAAGTTTCAAGTTTTGGGAGCTCATCTCTGGTTTCTATTGCAGTTCTGAATCCTTCGTACGATTCTGGAAGACTACACAACAAGAGTATAACTAAAAAGTCTTCGGGTACTTGAGCCCCAATTTCACCTAGATTGTCCACTAATGAGGTAAATTTACTCAGGTAATCTTTCAAATCATCATTAGGCCTCATTTTCATCTGTATTAGCCTTTTGGTTAGGGAAACTCTCGTCGCAGGTCCTTTAGGTCGATAAACTTCTTCTATCTTTTTCCAGGCCTCCTCGGCAGTCTTGCAATTCTTAACATGAACTAGTTCTGATGGATTCAAGCTCAATACAATTGTAGCAAGAGCCTTCTGATCCTTATTTTGCCAATTAGTAAACTCTTGGTTACCGGGTTCAGGTTTGATATTGGCTTCATTCACATAAATCCACAGATCAGAGTGAACAAGAATCATTTGCATTTGAAGCCTCCATGTCTCAAAGTTTTGCTTATTCAACTTCTCAATTTGATATAGACTGGACATGCTTAATTCTTAATTTTCTTAGACAATCAGTCCTGGGCCCATAACCTGTTAAAAAATAGGAAGGAGAATGCCGGGAAATTGTCTTTAAAGATAGAAAGTTTTATTAAGTTATGCTGTAATTTTACATAAAGTTAAAGCAGCTTGCTTTACATACTCCCCTACGACAATGATAGAAATAATTTATATACATGGCGGTCAACTGGTCAAAAACAAATAAAAGAAGAGTAGAATGTTGAAATTGATTATTCCAACACTAATAACACATGGTATACAACCCCTACTCACCACCAGCAATAACCCACAAGCAAACGGTTTAATAGAACGCTTAAATGCCACCTTCACAGGCAAACTCAGACTAGCTTATCTAGAAAATCCGAAAGCTTCCTGGACTCAACTAGTTAAGCGCGTCACTCAAACGTATAATAACACACCCCATTCTGTCACAAGTTTTCCACCCACCTACTTAATGTTCAGTGTTGTCCCCCCAGATCTAAGAACTCATCTTAACCCATACCCCGAAATAACTAGAGATAGAGAGATAGCACGCTCTCGTACCCAAAATAAGCATAAAAGAGATAAAGAAACATTTGATAAGCAGCACAGAACACCACATTTCGAAGTAAATGATCTTGTTTTGTTCGAAAATTATAGACATCCCGACACAGGCAAATTAGCAACGTATTTTACTGGACCATAGACAATAATTGAAATAATCTAACCCAATGTCGTTCGAATAGATCGCCCAAATCAACCTCTCAATAGAGACAGTGACACCATACATGTCAATTAATCAAAATATTACACAGAGAATGTTCTGTACATTACACCTCCACAAACCCGATTTATTCAAAACCCACATTAAATGTCTCGAGACGCAACTATTCCAAATTATACCGCCTCACAATTTCTAGCCATTCCTACATTTAAATCCAGATTTATATAATATCGATCGTTTTAAAACAAACCTCAAGGAGCGACCAAAAATTTTCCCGTTGAATTAAAAAACTATTCTATCTACATACGCTACACCAACCCATTTGGATCTGTATTACCTACTTACTTACTCTCTTTCACACAATATAAAGATTTCTTTTAACCCACCAGATCCAAACTGGGGGAGAAATAATTGAAAGCACGTGCGCTGTAGACAACCCCCATATCTCCCCCTTCAAAAACAATATACATCACTCCCCGGTCGTAAAAATGGACGTAATCACCGCTAGTTGACTGGCATACCAAAGGGATATGAACTAGTTACATACCACATTTGTAACTTCTTTTTAGAAGAAATACTAAACCTTCATCTACTCATTGTAGTAATATTTAACTATATTCTATTTTTGGTATGAAATATTTTAAAATTTTATTTTTTACCTTTCAATTATATAATCACAAGATTCTAATCCAACATTATTTTTAAAAAATCAATTTTACTTTTATTTTTCATAATATTATTTTAGTATTACAAAATATTTATTTGCTGTCAAAAATCACTTTAATTCATCATTATTAGTACCTTTATATATTGATTGTTTGATTTTGTTCACTTAAACTTTATTCAACCACAATGATATTTCTATATTTTTATTCATTTTATATTTGTTTTTATACCTTTATAATAGGACAAATAATATCATTAACTATCGGGCATACAACAATCGTTTCTCTAACCACTTCAGTGTACTTTACCCTACTATCTTTCTCAGCTAATGCTTCACATCAACGTAGAAAAACGACAGTACTGCTTGACAATTATTTTGATTTCATAATTTCAACAAATTATTTGAACACAGTTCCCCAGATTTACAAATCCCAACTTCTGGCCTGAACACGTTTCAAAAGTTTATTTCAATTATCCGCAGAGCAAAATCACCAACGCATGCACAAAGCGTTCACAACTCACAATTTTTTTCTGCTCTAGCGGACCACAATCAACCTTTGATTTTAAGTCAAGTCAGATCACTTACTATCGATACAACATTTCTACTTATAGCATGGTTCTCTATTTCACCCCTTTCACAATCATATTAATGAACAACCTTTTCTTCAACAACTTTTCAACCCAATAACCCTACAATTGTAACAAAGCACTGTAACCTTATACAGGATCAAAGGTGAAACATTGCCTAGGAAAACGCTTGAGTCTATATCCTCGCTTTGCACCTGTATCTAAGTATTTGATTGCCTGTGCAATACTTACAATTCCATATTCTTCAACCCCCAACCCTTTCCAACGCCCGCCAACAATCTCTTAGAACATGATTTTATTTTTATCATCATTATTTTTTTATCAAACAAAGGTTTTATCTAAATTTATCTTTAAAATGAATATCATAACTTTTAAATTAAACATAAGTTGTATTTTTTTATAATTTGCAGATATATTCAAACAAAACATCTTGTTATAGCCCTTTTTAACCCTCACAGTTTAAATTAATTAAAATAAATTTTAATTACTTACCTGTACTAGAGAGGCTTTACCGTTTAAACCCGGATAAACCCTTTCACTCCCGAGCTCATCTATGGTAATTTAAACCAACAAGCCTATATTGTATAATGCCTATAACAAGATTGTCATGTTGTATATAGAAACACATTAATAAATAATTATACGCATGTTTGACATGTGTCATTGCATCACCATATGTAATGTACTTTGTACAAACTGAGGATAAATAAATAAAACTATGTAATAGATTAAGAGCTGAGTTAAAGAAAGATTGAGAAGTTCAAAAACGTCTAAAATCGAGAGAGAATTTCAACAACCTTAAAAATAAATTTGACAGTCCGTTGCCATCAAGGTCAAAGGGTGCAGAATGCCGCAGACGGTTAAAGTCCAAATTCTCACATGTCTCCCTCCCTCCTCGGCAAAGATATAAAACCTCGGTTTTAGCCGAACTTAGTCAGAGATCACCATCGGCGTGAGCCCTTGTCGGTTGTAGCCAGGTCCACCTCATCGACCATGTAAAACAGTAAGAACTCTATATCTCCATCTTGCTCGTAGCTCGACTTTTATCTGTTCACAGACTTTCCTACTACAACTGTGTCTCTTTGTTTTTTGTGTGTGGACATTCCCAAGCTTTCCAATCTGCCTCAACCACGACTGCCTGTACTCTGTGAGAACTGTTAAAGGTCCTCCAAGGTGCAGAGAGGTACTGGAAAACTCTCCACGCCCTGACTGTCCCTCTCGGTTACTACAGGTTTGACCCTCGGTTACCACATATATATTAGGTAATAAAAGGCATATATTGGATTTAATAAAATATTTATTTTGCCAATATTTCGGCTAGCTGAACGCCAACCTTTATCGAGCAATTACATTTTTGTATACACAAACTCAGCACCGCATAGTGTCATAATATCACAGTTGAAATCAATTAAAATACAGAGTAGGTGGGAGAAATTTGTGCATGAAAAAATTATTATAAAAATGCAATCAAAAATGTAAAATATCTTAAAATATTAACGGTAAAAAATACTTCTATCTTATATTTAAAAAATTGTAATAAGTACATAAAAATAATTCTTTAATAACACATTAAGAGATGAATGTAAATATATATGTATCTATTAAAACATTTGAAAATAAATTTAAAATGATTTAAACAATAAACTGTAACAACCTTTTAAAAAAGTTTAACAAAAAATGTGGGTATTTAAACAATAATTTCAAAATTTATGGAGATCGATTTATATATAAGTGAAATATATATTTCATAAAAATGCATTAAAATGGAAGTCAAAACAATTTAGGATGAATATATGAGAAAATATAAATTAAAAAGTGGAAACTAAAAATGTTTAAATTATTGCATGTAATATGTTATATATTTGAGGTATAAATACTTTTGCGTTTTAAAGCGATAAATGTAAAAATAATTAAACAAGTGGTATGTATTAATTACAGGTTATTACTAATGTGTGAAAATATAATTTAAGAAATCGTGGGTATTACAACAAATTTTAAAAATTCATTAGAGCAAAAAAAAATTAAATAAAGCAAAGTTATGAAATTAAAAAAAAAACGTAACCTCTCCCTTTAAAATGGTACATAATAAGTCAATTTAAAAATAAAAATTAACTAATTGAAATTAAAATAATCAGACAGAAATATTAAGTAGATCTAAATTGTGTGTAGATGTCTGGTAAATCAATTTTCTTATATATGCTTTCTTCGTCTTCTACAGATTCAATTAGTTGTCACGTCGGGCGGACGTGTTTTTGCAGCGCTCCGCGAATTCCGGTAAATATTACTTCAAATTTATTTTTAGTGTTGTTTTTGAAATTTAAAATATTTTATACCTTACTTATATTACTATACATATATTAACCAGCTGTTAAGTACACTTAAACATTTTATATACAGTTGATTTGCATATAAACAGACGGCGCGGCGCGACCGCTTGCTACTTGTTTGAACAAAACTACTTGTTTGAGAAAAAAGAAAAAGGGCTTAAATAAAATGGATTCCATTTTAAAATCGATAGACGTTAAACTTGATGAAATTTTATTATATTTTGAAAATAAATTTGAAACTAATCTGAAAAATTTGAATAAAAATGATATTTCTTTTTTGGCTTCAATGATAAACCAGACGAAAAATGGAATTGAGTATATTACTGAAGTTTCAAAACAAAGCATTACGGAGGGTTTGACTGACAAATTAGGTAAATATAATTGATCAAAAATTGGATAAATTTATCAAGGAAAAATACCGGTCTAAACCTTCATATGCCCAAGCAGTTAGACAAGAAACCGAACTCATTGATAAAAAACAGCAGACATTCAAAGATGAATCTATTTTAATTGTTGCATTAAATAACGAGGAGCGCAGTCAGGATGTGATTCAAGCTATTTCTAATAATATCAAAATTATTAGAGAGAAAGGTAAAAGGATTAAAAATATTGGAATTATAAACGCTAAGAAAACTATAATTATAAAATATCCATGCCAAAAAGACACAATATATTACTTGAAGAATTGAATAATTCAGAAGAAATAAAGAATATGAGCAAAATTTACATACCTAAGCCAAGAGATCCAACAATCATTGTCAAAAATGTATGCAAAATAACAGAAATCGCGACTTTTCTAAAAACGGTATGTAAAATGAATCCAGAATTGGAAGGCTTGGATGGTGAAATTAATGTACTCTTCACTATGAAATCCAATACACCACAACACAACATAGTATTAAGAGTATCACCTAAAGTATACCAAATACTTTAGAAAATGAAAAATACAGTATATACTGAATTTAAAATATGCTATATTCAAGATAAAGTATTTGTTAGACAATGCCAGAACTGTTTTCAATTTAACCTGAACTACAAACTGAAAGACTGTCAAAATGCTAAAGTACGTAAAAACTTTGGCATTCAGGGTAGTCACAGCTGCACCGGAGAAATAAATTGTTATAATTGTTCTAAACACCCAAAATTCAGAAACCATTCAGTAAATCATAGATCTAATTCCAACGAATGTCCATTGTATAAGATACAACTGGACAGAGTCAAACAGAAAACGCAATATACGCCTATTACCGAGGAATCTGTTTTGTCAAATATATAAATCAATAAAATATGTCTTACCAATGTAAACAACAACGAATGAAAACTTAAAATGTATTCAACAAAATGTTAGAAAGAGTATTAGGGCAATAAATTAATTACAAGTTTATATTACAGAAAACCCAACCGATATTCTCTTGATTCAAGAACCTTATGTTTTACACAACAAGATCATGTACGATATGAATTATCAGATAGTGTGTTCGAATAGGATAGAAGAAAAATACACGGCAATTATTGTGTTAAATATAAAGCTAAAATGCTCCATGGTGGAAAATTTCACTAATTATTTTTGTACAATAATGGTTTTATCTACTTTTAAAGAAAACATAATTATAATCAAATTTCTATATTCATCCTAATTCACTAAACAATTATCATATGAATTTTATGAGCAGATTACTTGAAACCTATAAAAAACCAACCAGTAGTACTCTGTGGCGACTTTAATTCTCGTCACCCATTATGGTTCGACAAAGTAACTAACTCTAATGGATTTATATTAAAACCAATTATAATGAATTAAGTAAGGATAGTTCTATTTTCAAAACAAAAAAAAATATATATATACTAAGAACCCCACCCAATCAAATTGTGGACATGGATATTTTAAAATTTAAAATAAAAAAGCTTGAACTGCTATAATCACCCAAAGGCTTATTCAATATCGTGGGGTTAGTCAACATATTTTGATCGATATTCAAATATTGTAATATTATATTAAAATTACTATGAATATGCCTCGAGTATTACAAGAGAAGAAATCGCAAGATATCATTTTGAGTATGATTTTTGAAATATCAGATGGAATTACTTCGTCTTAAAAAGAACACCTCATATGGAATAGAGATAATGGATGGGCATTTCTGGTATTGTAAATGTCTGTATTTATTTCCACAATTTGATCTGAAACTTGGAATTCAAGACCTTTTGAAGACTTATAAGTTATATATAATTCAAAAATAATTATAATACATTTCTATATCAATATCTCAAAGTAAAATTCTACATTAGTGAAGGCAAATATTACTATTTGTCTTCGAATGTTTTCACCAATCTCCATGCCAACCATATCACAATCTAAGGGTTCAAATCTAGACAGGTGTGCATTAGTAACAACACTATCCCAATTTAAGATGAGCCGTATAAATCAAAGGGAGATTTTGATAAAGAAGAAGCAGATTTTCCCGGATTATATTTATTTTCTGACATTATTGACCGGATGTCTTCATCTGAAAGATCCTTCAATCTGTCAACATATATTTTTCTGGATCAAGATTGTAACAGGTTGTATATGTTTACCACTATGGGGCATTACAGCGATGGATTGGTTGGAAGTCTCAATTAGATTTGGAACTTCGATTTCTCGTCTGGTGATATTGATTTATTTTTATTTTTGTTGGAATAAATTGAAACATTTTATTGATAATAATATAAATATAGATTCTAAAACAAATATCTATATTAGAGAGACATTATTCCGTGATTTTTATATTTCATATTTTTTCTTTATTATCGATATGTATTCTATATATTTATCAAGGTTTATTTTCCAGTAGATTCGGAATAATTATGTTTGTCACATTATTATTTGATTTGGGAATGTTAAGCAATCATATTCAAATTTATATCTTTATTTTAGCTCGTTGTACAAGCATCTGCAAAATATATAATTCAGAATTAAAAGAAATTCTATTTCCTAAAGATTTTAATGGGATGTCTGTTAGATATTTGAGCTTGAAAAATACTTTAAATATAATTAATAGAATATATACATTCCCACTAATGTTATTAATCGTTAACCACTTCTGTTTATTATTAATAACACTCAGGAGGCTGTATTGTGATATTAATCTGCAAAATTATAATATTTTCTTAGATTGTGTACATCTTGTTTATTTTCTAACATATATATCATTAATATTTGTGCCAGGGGAATTTTTGAAAAATGAAGGGAGTGAAACTTTGAGCATCTGTTTGAACAAACAAATTGTTATGCCACTTTCTCAAACAGAGGAACTGAAGAAAATAGTCTATGTTATGAAGTGTGGTTTATCAGCTAAAGCTGCGTTCTATTTAGATCTAAATATGGCCACATATTTTACTACGGTGTGCTTTTTAATCAGTTATTCTATGTTATTTAATATTTGCTAATCCAACCACCTGCTTAGAGATGTTGAATACCGAATATATATTTATATATATTATATTTCATTTGAATGAATACACTTTTTTCAGAAATCATCTATATCTTATTGTCCTTGTGTCCTTATTTCAATTAAATATAAAGGCTGTACAAGTAACCTCCATCTTCTAGATCATTCAATATAATCCCTTTTAATTTTTTGTGAGTTCATGCGTCAACTGAATATTGATTAAATTATTAGATTAAAATTCTACCTTAATTTGAAAATATATGAAGCTATATTAACTGTTTTGAAGTTCCTGTGTGTATATTCTATCGACCTATGTACCTAAATAACTAAGAATAATGTATTTTCTCTATTAAATTATCCTGATGGTTAATGTTGTTTTTTTTTGTACTTAAAATATCACTTACTAGTTAAAAATCAAATTATAATAAACATTTCAATATATATTTTCTAATTATATATTTTAAGCACAACATGCTCTTCTCATAAGGAAAAACGAAATTTTCTAGGTGAACAATTCTATTTAGATATAATCACGTTTCATCTAGCGTTGCTGTAGATAACTTCTCAATTTTTGAAATTACAGAGGATAATGAGTTATTTATGTAAAAAGTCTCATAACCTTCAGATTATGTACGTTTTGTTTTTAACATTCATTTGAGATCACAATGCTGAAGTATTTAAGCTGTTTATTCTATCTAAATTTCACAATAATCATTCTACACATCCTTATTCTACAGGGTCTATCAGGTATAACATCACGATGGAATATTGAATGAAAAATATTGCAATCAAAATGGAAAAATTTGTAATGAAATTTGTCACAGTATATAAGTATAATACAGTAGTATATAAAGTATATAGGTTTGATTTACAAAACGTAGCGTCCATTTTTAGCTGAGATATAGCAGATATTTGATGACATCTCACCCAACAACGCCTTATACATACAAGTCAAAGGGGCTTGCAGTCTGGAGAGTAAAGAGGCTAAATATTGTGACGACAAAATAA
This sequence comes from Cordylochernes scorpioides, assembly GCA_030710605.1. Classification (NCBI taxonomy): domain Eukaryota; kingdom Metazoa; phylum Arthropoda; class Arachnida; order Pseudoscorpiones; family Chernetidae; genus Cordylochernes; species Cordylochernes scorpioides. Next base: position 31,179,022 of record CP092876.1, read on the forward strand.
GTTATTATTTAATTTAATTTAATTATTCAATGAAAATATTTGTAAACAGATTTAATTCATTTATTCATTTATTTTATATTTAAAATTTGACATTTTCTGAATCATCATTTAGTTACCTAGCTTGCTTGCACGATATTCTCAAATGTAGATAGTTTGGTTGATTTGTTAATAATCGTCGACTAGTCGCAGTGACGTCATCAATAAATACTTTCACACCTTCAGATATACAAAGACTTGATTTCTATTGATAAGTATTAAGAATAAAAAAGGATGGAAGCTTGATATTCTGTGTCGATAACCGCCGCCTGAATAAAATAACAAAAAAATATGTCTGCCCTTCCCAAGGATCGACGACACTTTAGACTGCTTATGGGGGGCTAGATTTTATTCTTCCATGGACTTCCAATCAGGGTACTGGCAAAACGTTGTATAATATTTTGGACCGTCAGAAGACAGCATTCATAACTCCAGATGGGCTGCATGAGTTCAAAGTAATGCCATTCGGGTTATGCAATGTCCCGGCTACGTTCGAGAGGATGATGAACAACCTGCTGAAAGGTTTCAAGTGGACGACCTGCCTAAGTTATTTAGATGACATAATAGTTTTTCCAGATAATTTTGAAAAACAACTACAACGCCTTAAAATTGTCTGAAGCAAGCTGGTGTGTGCCTTAATGCAAAAAATGTAAATTTGGGGCAAAAACTATCACTGTTCTTGGACATGAAGTGGAGATGGAATACGACATGACCCTGAAAAGATCCGAGCAGTCCCTGACTTCCCTGCACCCAAGTCATCAATATAAGTAAGAAGTTTCTTAGGACTCTCTACCTACTAATTTCGAACCTGGATTAGGACATTTTGATTATTCATCCCCAACAGAGATACACACGGACGCAAGCAGATATGGAATAGGAGCAGTTTTGGTACGAATTCAGAATGGAAAGGAAAGAGCTATTGCCTTTGCATCGAGAACGCTCAATAAAAGAAGAAAACATTATTCAACTACTGAAAGAGAATGCCTTGCCATAATTTGGGCTATAAACAAATTCCGTCCTTATGTTTTCGAACGCCCATTTACTATTGTTACAGACCATTCTTTGTGTTGGTTGACCAACTTCAAGGGCACGCGTAGAAGATTAGCAAAATGGGCCATTCGTTTGCAAGAATTTGAGATTACAGTTTTGTACAAGAGTGTGGAATAAAACATCAGGACGCTGACTGTTTATCGAGAAGTATTTTAAGCCGTAATGAGGACATTGAGGAAGATATTCCTAGTTTAATGGCCTAACAGAATTAGGACAGGAATAAATGAAAGACCCGGATCTCATGGAGATCGCTGACAAGATACAACAAGTATACAATAAGTCCTTTCTGAAAATTGATAATACTCTCTACAAAAAAAATTATGATCCAATGGGGAGAATATGGCTTCTGGTGGTCCCTCGCCCCCTCAGACCTGAAATACTGAGAAATTTCCATGATTCGCCCACTGCTGGACATCTTGGATTCACCAAAACCTATGATCGAATTATAAAAATGTTCTATTGGCCTGGAATGTATAGGAACGTTAGAAGGTATGTGGCTCACTATCAAGACTGTCAGCGACGCAAATGACAGCCATAGCTCCCTACAGGACACTTAAAGCCAATACCAGTGCCCAGAGCTGCCTTTGAAATGATACGAATGGACGTCTTAGGCAGGTTTCCAACATCGACATGTGGAAACCACTGTTTTATTTTCTGTACAGACTATCTGACAAAGTATGCAATCACTAAAGCGCTACCAACTAGTGAATCAATGGAAGTTGCCAAATTCTTATTCGAGGATGTAATTCTGAAACACGGTGCTTCGAGGGAACTAATCACCGACAGAGGAAGGAATTTCACATCATCATTGATTTGTGATCTGAAAAATCACTGCAGAATAATTCACAGGACGACGACCGCCTATCACCCTCAGACGAATGGACTCACAGAAAGGCTGAAAAAGACCATGGCAGACATGCTGTCTATGTATGTTGACGTCAATCAGAAAGACTGGGATATGACCTTCCATTTGTGACATTCGCATACAACACAGCAAGGCAAGAGTCCACCGGATTCACTCCATTCTTCCTTGCGCATGGACGTGAAGCAGAAATGTCATTGGACCTGTTATTCCCAGATGACGACTTCATCCAAACACTAGGGTCGAGAGCGGAAGAAGCACAACAACAGAAGAAATTGAATAAAATTGTATAAAATTATTTCTCTGTTAAAGCAATGTTTCATTTGGATATCAATTTTGATGTCCTATTCAATGCTTTTCAAATAAAATCAAATAATACTGTGGGATCGATTGTTTTCTGAAAGGGATATTGGAAGTCGCATTCCTTATATATATTATTTATTCGAAAAAAGCATCAAAAATAAAATTATTTTTGATGTTCTGTTACCTACTCTACTACAATATGAATTACTGTAAATAGTTTCACGCGCAATTATCCAGATCGGAAATAACGTGTCTTGTTAGCAAATGGTAATAAATGAATAAAATCAAAAATAAATATTATTTAATTTGTTGTTATATAAATAATACAAGGTAATAACACTAAATCAAAATAAATTAATAAAGAAACTGAACAAACTGCTCTTCACCTCATCTATGACATTCCGAACTTTTCAGAAGTGAGACATCGATTTTTCCTTGATCTAAATCATTTAAATTTGTTCATATATATTCTATGAACTCTTTCGAATAATACGTGTAAATTTTAAAATATTCAAAGTACTTATTTATTTGTTGTTTTATTTATTTCCTTTGTGTTATACGCGCAATTAAACAATATCGTGCCCGGTTGATTAAAAAAAAAATAAATAGTGTATCATGTGTATTATATTGTGTGTATTTTTGTAATTATCATGTTTTTGTAACGTTTTCATAATTTATACCATTCTGGTTATCATAATTCGTGCTCCAAAAATATTTCAGGAACTGTATATTAATAATATATAATGAATCAGGCATTTTAATATCATAAATTAATATTGAAAACTGTATGTTTGCACAACATATTTGTCCTCAAATATTAGTGAACGATCTCAATGGCAACTATAACACAAATGTTGGTGATCAAAGCGAGATAAGATGTGACTCTTTCTCAAATTATAATGGAAAATATCTTCCCAAAATATTTTTTTTTCTGACAAAATTAACTGGAAGTTTTTATCTGGGAAAGCCATCCATCTGGCATCTCATCTTGTTCTGAATCAAGATTGGAACATGTGGTTTATGTGTACCGCTATGGGGATATTACAACATATAATGGACGGTATTTCTATCAAAGGATTTCACAGCAGCATCTCGTCTTTTTATTTTATTATATTTTTATTTCTCTTGGAACAAATTGAAATGCTTCATTAATAGTCATATAAGCCAATCTATTGCATTAAATATCTTTATGTTAGAAAGATAATATTCAGGTATTTTCATATTTTATGCATTTACAATATTATTATTATTTTAAATAAATTTTATGTTTTTATTTTAGCGTTCAGAAGAATATTTTCTTCATTTACTTTGAATCAATATAGAATATATTTAGATCTTTTATTTCTTGTTATTAGTTTGATATTGGTCTTATTTATATTCCTCTCTGGGGAGAATTCCTCAAGAATGAAGGTAGTGAAACTTTGAAAATCTGCATGATTAAGCATATATATTTGCCAAAGTCTCAAACAGGAGAATTGAAAAATTTAAGATTTGTCATGAAAGGAGGTTTATCTGTTAAAGCTGCATTCTATTTAGACCTAAATTTAAGAACATTTTTACAACTGTGTGTTTTTTCGATTAGTTATTCCATGCTCTTCAAATGAAGACTTTGAATTTTTCTCTATATAGTAAATACAGGAAAAATAGCAGAAATTGAATTTTGTTACATATATATATATAAATCTATATGAAATATGAAAAAATTAAAATAAGCAACTAATTCTCTTGTTGGTCTGCTAATTTAATTTATATGTTGAATAAAATTTGCATATATATATATTACATCATTTATTTTTTCTATAATTTAATTAATATATAATTATAAACGACTCATATATATTTATAAACGACAGATTGCGAAAGCCATCAGCAACTTTTATTTGCACGATCAGAAGATTATTTTTTTCCTAATTTACGAGCCACCTTGACGAAGGTCAATAGCCCAAAACGCATTCGTGTTTGACTTTTCTTGATTTATAAATAAATGGTTTGACTTAATATTATGAAAAAGCCTGAATCAACGCTTAGTTGATTTGTGCTTCACTAGATGGCGCTCTGCCAGGAGTAAAAAGATGAACAGCTAATGTATAATTCAAAGAGTAACTCCAGTCAATAGAAGTAACAAATGTAATGGAGATCTCTTGATATGTGTGATCCATAGAAGAACCCTGTACTTAGATGAAAAATAAATTGATATTGAAGCAGTGTATATTTTGTTTAAAAGGTGTAAGGTTAGAAGCCTTCCATATATGTTGCGTTTAATTCTTTCATTTCGAGTTATGATAAAAAAAAAACTTCATTTTGTTGAAATGAAACATATTCGATATTTTCTATTGGTTTATCCATCTACTTTCATTCTGGGATACATTTTCAGTTGCAAATGGGCAAAGCAAACAATATCTGATTCCACAATATTATTGTGAAGTTCATTGCATATCAGCATAAATTCGTTCCATATCATAATAAACAGCATGGTTGTGAATTAAATAATGTGATAGTCTATTTTCGGGTTGAGTGATAAAAATTGTGTGTCGAATACAGATAAAATTTATAAAACGTATAATAATATTTAACTTGAATTTAGCAATGCACTTAGACCTATGTGAACTTTAATATGCCATGTGAAAATGTAAACTTTGTAATCTATGGTAAGAATGTATTAAGTCAGAGTTATTTAAAACTTCAATCAATTAATGTCTGGTCTTTGTGAGTATGCCTCTATCTTCAGTATCAATAGCAATATAAGCAGTATTACAGTAAAAGTCTCTATATTAGAAAATACTATTTAGACATTTATATATTTCTTATTTTATCCTATTTTATGCTCATTGCACTTTTAATATTTTCAGATATATTTCCCAATATATTATGTATATTTTCATATTTTTAGAAATATTTTGACTAGTATTTTTGGCTATTTCATTTTTTTTCATTTGAAGAACTTTTTTTACGCGGACTAATCCGGAATGGAATGAATACCCAAATATGGCCATTTTTTTTAAGCATCGGTGGCTCAGTGGTAGAATGCTCGCCTGCAACGTTCGATTCCCGGCCGATGCATTTTTTTTTTAATTTTTAAAACTCATTTATATTTTATATTATGCGTGGCAGGCGAGCATTCTACCACTGAACCACCGATGCTTTAAAAAATGGCCATATTTGGGTATTCATTCCATTCCGGATTACTCCGCGTAAAAAAAAAAAGTTATTCAAATGAAAAAAAGAAATAGCCAAAATTACTAATCAAAATGTAGCCGAAAATTTTCCTCAGGTTTATAAAAAGCGACATGCAAAATTTGGTACCAATTGGTTCAGTAGTTTTTGAGTTTATCGCGAAACAGACAGACAGACATTGACTTTTATATATATATAGATAATGTAAATAATATTATTATCATTATTATCATAATATTCTGTGTATTCCGGAATATTATTATCAATAATATTCGTTAGACAAACTTCCACTCGCATAAAACCCGGGCGAAGCCGGGTACACGTCCGCTAGTAAGTATATAAATAAGATTACTTATAAGAATTTTTTGTATCAAAGCGTTTTCACTTGAGAATAAATACGAGCTTTTATGTTCAGTAGAGTACACTATGTTTATTCAAGGGTCAGTCAATGAGTAATGAACAATGACCTAAAGAAACATTTTCAAATATTGATTTATTATAAAAATATTTTTTTTTTAGATTGAGTAAAGATATATATTTATAAAAATATTTATCTTGTTGTTCTGCAATGCAGTCTGAAGTATACGCAAGAACTCGAGAACGTTCATTGAAGGAGTTCATGTGTAAGTCTGGAGATATTTCAGCCACTCTTATTCTCTCGAAGATATAACTCTGTAGGAAAATGAAGCTATTATAGAACCACTATACAAATATTGATCCAGTGCTTCTAGAATGGTGATTTTCCATATTAGTTTTAAAAAAGACCAGGTAGACGAACCTCTGTAGTAAGAGATCAAAATTTAGCTCAAACGGAGAAATTGAAAAGAATAACCAGACAATGAAGATTAATCGTACATTGGAAAACAGTCGCTTTCTATAGTAAGTGTTATTGAACCCATTAATGGATTAGAGAAATATATAAAAAGGAATTGCTCCTATTAATATTTAGCGCACGACGTTTATTTTAACAATATCTCTAAAAGAATACATGAATTTAATTCAAAGGTTATCAGAAATACTAAATATTATTCTAAAGAGTGTAAATATACACTAAATAAGTTATCTATAGTTTTAAAAATGAAAGGTAAAAAATCTGCATTCATTTTCCAATTACCTTTTAGTTAATATTTCTATTATTGTTTTATAAAATACTAGCACTTTCCTTTATTAGTATTTAAAATCAAATTTTATAGGGAAATTTTTATTTATTATAATCCTGTAATCGCGTTAACTACCTAGATCAAATGCTATGAGCTACGGTATAGCGATGATCCACTTGAATGTGTTCTGCAAACTTGAATAAGGGAACTCCCCACGTAATTGAACAAGGAATTTCGAATTAATGATTCTAGAATAAAAAGCTAGATGAATTATTTTGGTTAGCCTAACATTACTTGATGGCTCGATTTAACTAGACTAGCAAATAAACTAAACAAAACACAAAATATATAATCAACACACTGTTGCGAATCAATACAAATTAATCAATAAAAAAATATACAGATTAAAATGAAACAATAAAGAATTAATTATGTTAAACAATGAATTATATGAATTAACAATAAAGAATAGAATAACATCAATGAATAATATTTAACAACAATTTCTACAATAATTAACAATTAATAACAAATAAGAATAAAACATACATTTTTAACCAAACATACCCCCCCCCGTTGGACAGCCAAGTCCAACAAGAATAAAATTCATTCCTTGAATGGCAGAGGAGCTATCTTGGTGATGGGACGCTTGAAGACATTCTTTGGAGTTTTAAGGTCTACGACTCGCACGTGTCCGTCTGGTCCTTTATAGGTCTTGATGATTCGTGCCAGAGGCCAATGATGAGGAGGTGTGGAGTCTTGTTTCATGAGTACAAGCTGTCCAGATTGTAGATCTTGATGAGTCTTATGCCACCTTGGACGTGCTTGTAACAGATTAAGATAGTCTTGGGATCATTTTTTCCAAAAACAATTCTTCACTGATTGAATGCATTTCCAACGGGATATGTGACTTAAATTATCCACAACCTCATCTGGAATAGCTAGAAGAGGGGAACCAATAAAAATGTGAAGGAGTTAGTGATTCATAAGAATCAAAGTTGGAATCAAGTGGTAGAAGTGGTCTCGAATTCAAAATTGCTTCTATCTGAGTAAGCAACGTGTAAAATTCTCAAAGTTAAGAATGGCCGACTTTGTTACTTCTATTGAATGACTTTTAACAGATTTAATACCTGCCTCCCAAAGTCCACCAAAATGGAGAGCGGAGGGAGGAATAAAATGCCACCTAATCCCTCTTTGAGCACCGAAATTTTGAATATTTAATTTCCTGTAAAAATCCAACAAAACTCTATTGGCCAATTTGAAATTTGTAGCATTATCACTGAAAATATCTGAAGGCAAGCCGCGTCTCGAGGTAAATCTCCTAAGAGTAGCTATCAATGCTTCTGCAGTGAGATCAGAAACCACCTCAAGATGTATTGCCTTGGTGGTGAAACAGATGAATAAAACAATATAAGTTTTTAAAATTTTTTCTGATCTTTTTAACATTGGTTTAGTAATGATAGGGCCCGCCCAATCTACTCCGACTTGTTGGAAAGGCCGGGATGGCATCACCCTTTCAGGTGGCAATTCACCCATAATTTGAATCACGACCTTGGATCGATGTTTAAAACAGGTAATACACTGATTCAGAACTCTCTTCACTGCAGCTTTACAAGAAATAATCGAATACTTCTGAGAAACCATAGATAATGTTGTTTGTAGACCCGAATGTAGAAATTGCTTATTATAATGTTCGATAAACAAATCTGTACAATGATGTCTTTTGGGTAGGATTATTGGATGTTTTTGATTATAGTCAAGAGAGATTTGAATGTTGAAGTCTTTCCCCAACTCTAAGAATTCCATCACCATCAAGGAAAGGATTTAGAAACCTGAGATTGCTTTTCTCCAAAACAGAGCCCTTATTTCGAAGCCACCCAATATCCTGAGTAAATTCTTGATTTTTAATTAATATGATGATTTTAACCATTGCATTATGAATTTCTGAGCCTGATAGGAATCGTTTCAACGATTTATTAGTTGATTTACAATTTGATATGAATCTCAAACAAAATGCCATTATATCAACTGTTTTTATCCAAGATGAGTATTTCAGAAGTAATTCAGGCATAGGTCCCACTATAGAGTGATAGACCAAGATTGTCGATCTCTCCTCAATCAATGTTTCCGGAGAGAGTTCATCTGAGGGAGGCAAATCAATGTAAGAATTAACCGATGGTTCCTGCAAACAATGTAGTCCCTGCCACCACAACTGGTTATCAATCAATTGTGCAGGAGTTAGTCCTCTTGTAGCCAAGTCTACAGGATTTTCTGAACCTGGTACATGGAACCATGAATGGGATGGTTTCTTTCTCTGAATAGCTGAAACCCTATTAGCAACAAAAATTTTCCATCTTTTAGATTCTGACTTTATGCAATTAAGAGCAATGGTGGAGTCGCTGCACAAGAAAATTTGATCAAAATGCAAACTCAATGACTCTTTCACCACAACAAATACATTTTATAACAGCAAAGCTGAACACAGTTCTGAGCGGGGCAAAGATAAGACCTTGATTGGAGCAACCTTTGTTTTAGATGCAATTAAAGATATATTAACTGATCCATCATGCTTACTAGATTTTACCTAAAATAACAGCTACATAGGCCTTTTCCGAAGAATCACAAAATCCATGTAATTCTAGAGAGAGATTAGAATTTTGACAAAGGGAATGTACCTCGGGATTGAAATTTTGTTCAATTGATTAATATCTCCCTCAATGCCTTCCATTGCCATTGAATACACTCAGGTAATCTCTCATCCCAGTTGCATCCCATGGCCGAGAGTTTTTGAAGCATCATTTTAAAAATGATAACCAAAGGAGCTATCCAGCCCGAAGGATCGTAAATTTTCGCAATCAATGATAGAAGCAACCGTTTAGAATATACCTGAGTATCAGGGGGCTTCACTCTGATGGTAAATGAGTCTAAGCTCGGAACCCACGAAATGCCCAATAATTTAACTGACAGGAGATCCATGAAATCAAAGGATTGATTAATGCCCTTTTGATCTTTAAGTAGGAAGTCAAGCATTTTTGGACTGTTAGGAACCCATTTCCTAAAGGGAAAACCTCCTTCAGCTAACAAAGCAATGATCTGTCGAATCAAAATTGTGCCTGTACCACAGTATCTGCTCCTGTGATAAGGTCATCGACATAAAAATCTCTCTTCACAATTTCCGAAGCAACAGGATAATGCATCGCTTCGTCATCCGCCAACTGATGCAACGTTCGAATGGCCAAATATGGAGAGCATGCTGTTCCATAAGTGATTGTTGTTAACTTATATTCTTGAATAACATCTGATGGTGAATCACGCCACAAGACTCTCTGATAGTCACTATCATCAAGATGAATCAATATTTGCCTCTACATCTTCTCAATATCTGCAGATAGTGCAACAAAAAAAGTCTGAAACCTCAATAGAAGGTCAAAGATGTCTGTTTGTAATTTAGGACCAATATGTAAGGGTTTATTTAAAGAGGGATTATCATCAGAGCAAGCTGAGGCATCGAAGACTACTCTGAATTAGTAGAAGTACTCTTCTCTTTTAGCACACAATGATGTGGCATATAATAGACCTGGGACGGGGATTTAGGAATATCTACAGCTGAGATAATTTGCATATGATTTAGCGATGAATATTCCTTCATAAAAAGTTTACACTGACTATAAAGTTGCTCACTTTTTAATAACTTATTTTCAAGAGAAAAATCTCCTAAAAACAACTCTTTTAGAATTTCCGAAATTCGGAGTAACCCTAAAGGGTAATCTTACTTGATACCTCCCAGTTGTAGTTCTTAAAACATTAGCTTTAAAGTGTTGTTCGCAATATATTTCTTTTTTGGTTAGGATAGGTTGGGTACATGGCGGAATAGAGTCCAACTCCCAGAACTTTCTGAGTTGATTATCTATAGAGGTAGCACAGACTATCAGAACACTATGATGCAATGAACCATCTGATTGTTGAGCCATTATTTTGCCCGAGAGAAGCCTACCCAACTTCGAATTACATGCTGTTGGACCCCTCTCGTTTTGAAACATAACTTGTCCTGCATACAAACTTGGGGGAAATATCAGCTCCAATGATAATATCAGGGGGAGCGGGCTTGTCAAAGGTTGGATCCGCCAGCCTAAGGCCAACCAGGTGAGGCCACCGACTCCGATGCCATACATAGAGGCATCCAAATAATTCACAGGAAGATTCAACGTTTTTCTTAGTAAATCAGTTATCAAAGTCCTTTGAGATCCAGTATCGACTAAAGCTCTGGCCATACAAGAATTACCGTATAGATCATTCACCCTTATTAAAGCTGTTGATAGCAAGATCTGACTAGAAGAACTAGAATGATTAATTGAATGTGTCTGAATCACCGAATTATGTTCTTCAAACACTCCTACGATATTCTCACAATTACCGGATCTTTCCGCTGTTCCGCGACGATATCAGTTAAAGAAGCTAATGTAGATATGTCATCTTCAGATTCCCCTGGGTTATTCGCTTCGATTGGATTGCGTGAGAGACAATCGGCATCTTGATGTTTTCTACCGTTTTTATATACCACGTTCACATTGTACTCCTGAAGTCTTAAGGCCCACCTGGCCAGTCTTTCCGACAGGTCCTTCAGGCCTGAAAGCCAACAGAGCGAGTGATGATCCGTCACAATTGTAAACGAGCGCCCAAATAGGTATGGACGGAACTTGCCGATCGCCCAAATCAAGGCAAGACACTCCGGCTCTGTTGTTGAATATTTTTTTCAGCTGTTGACAGAGTTCTTGATGCATATCCAATCGGTTTTTCACTTCCTCCCTGGACCTGGACCAAAACCGCACCAATTCCAAACCCACTGGCGTCGGTGTGTAGTTCGGCCGCATACTTTACGTCAAAGTTGGCCAAAACGGGTTCCGACGCGAGTGCCAGCTTCAAGGATTCATAGGCCTGCCTTTGATCTGGTCCCCATTCGAATCTGGTGTCCTTTCTCAACAACCTGTGTAGTGGTTCAGCTCTTTGAGCAAAATCCTTAATGAAACGACGATAATATGAGCACATTCCAATGACACTTCTTACATCAGTGAGGGATTTGGGAGTAGGGCATTTGGACATAGCATCAACTTTATCCGGGTCTGGGTGCACGCCCTCTCCATCCACCAGATGCCCAAAAATGCTTAGTCTTTTTGTTCCAAACAAGCACTTGTCTGGATTTAACACAAGTCCAGCCTTTGAGAGACCTGAGAACTAATTCAAGGCGTCGAAAATGTTCGGCAAATGTGGGTGAAAACACAATAATATCGTCCAGATAGCAAAGACACATTGACCACTTCAACCCCTCAGCAAGTTATCCATCATTCTTTCAAATATCGCTGGGGCGTTACACAACCCGAAAGGCATAACTTTGAACTCGTACAATCCGTCGGTTGTAATGAAGGTGGTCTTCTCGCGATCTGCTTCATCCACCTCAATCTGGCAGTGACCAGAACGGAGGTACATGGAAGAATAATAACTCGGCCCTCTTAAGCAATCGAGTGTATCGTCAATCCTTGGTAGTGGATATACATCCTTTTTGTGATTTTATTCAGGTGTCTGTATTCGACACGGAAACGCCAACTACCATTTTTATTTTTCACCAATACCACAGGAGAAGACCAAGGACTTTCGGAAAGCTGAACTATACCTCCTTTCAACATTTTGTCGACCTCATTCTGAATGATTTGACGTTCGACCTGCGACACTCGATATGGACGGCGTTTAATCGGGGGATGGTCCTCTGTATTTATCTTGTGCTTGGTTGTGCTCGTCAGATTAGACGGAAACTTATTAAATTCAAATAAGCCGCTGAAACTCCCAAGTAACGAACATATCCTGGTCCTTTCAAACATGGATAGATCAGGGCTAATCATCGAAGCAATGTTTGGAGAGTTTTCTTGTCCAAGAATCCCCTGCGGATTGGTGTCCGAAGCATCACCGATGACTGCCAGGTGACCCTCTTCCAGTACTTGTATATCTCCAATACACATTCCTTTGGGGACAGTTCGATCACATGTGCCGATGTTGGTTATCCAAAGTCTCCCTTTTCCATGCTGGACAGCGAAGATCGAGGGGGGAACCATCAGATTACGTTCTAGAAAGAGGATTCTCGAAGGCTTCATTACGACATCACCCACACCGAGTATAGCTTCTCTGATTACGTTTATCTGCTTGGTCGATCCAGCAGGGATTGTAAAGCTATCGTCGGCGGCCACAGTTTGGAATATGCTCGAAGAATCCACTGGTAGTTCTTCTTTTTCTAACAGAATCTCGGCTCTACCACAATCGATTATAGCCCTTGACGCCTCCAGGAAGTCCCACCCGAGAATGATGTCGTGGCTAAAACTTGGTAAAACGACGAATTCAAACGGCTGTACCAATCCGTTCATTTCTAAACGTAAAGTACATCGGCCCCTGGAAACGATATATTTCCCGTCCGCAACTCTAAGTGTCATGCCAGCGTCACTGAACATAGTATTTTTGTGTTGTTGTCTAAAGTGGTCCGAAATAACCGAAAACGAAGTGCCGCTGTCGACAAGGGCAGGAAAAGTTTTATCGTCAATAGTAACGTCAACTATATTCTGTGAAAGATAAGCCTCTATGAGCGGCGGAGGATTTATAATCTCCTCAGCGACCTTACCTCCAGCGAAGGGCGCTTGCTCTAGTTTTCCTCACGATAAGGTGATCGGCCAGATCGTCGGCTTGACGATATCGAGGGGCGACGTTCAGCTGGGGATCGGCCACGACCTGGATAGGGCGACTGGCTTCGATAACTTGCGCGGCTTGTGGTTTCATTGCTATTATAGATCGTTCGCGGGCCGTTCTGGACAGGGTGGTATCTCCCCAGTGGCTGTCGATCCACCATCCCTCGCCGCTCTCAGCAGTACCTGGCGATGTGACCCGGGCGTCTGCATTGGAGACAAACGGGAATATTATCCACCGTCCTCTATTCGTCAGTCTTTCTTCGGGCAGTTGTCAGCCTTGTAGGATTTTGCTGCTGGTAATACGAGGGTGGTTTCGCCGGTCCTTCAAATTGGCAGCGTTGTTCTCGATAGTATGGACCCTGCTCCGCAATTGGGGTCAGATTTCTCTTAAACCTCTTCATTAATAATTTTCTTCAGGGAGTTCACCTCTGGCATTATAGACTCGGAATGTAGGGCACTTTTAATTTCTTTACTCACGATTCGTCGAATCAGATCTTCCAGAGACGAGAAGTTGGTTGCTCTATACTTGCGACGTTAAGAAGTCGCTTAAACTTTGGTTTCCCGATGCGTCGCTGCTTGCAAGCGTCTACTTTTCGGCACCAATCGACAAAGGCTTCAACTGTATCAATTTCCTTTACCAAGATGACCTGATAGACATCTTCTACCACACCTTTCATTAGATGTGCCACTTTCTCTTCTTTAGTCATATCGGGATTCACTTGCCTACACAAGCTCAGAACGTCTTGGATATAGAATTCACAGGATTCTCTACTCTTCTGAACTCGATTCTGAAGGTTGTCCTTAGCGCGTCTGAGAAGGACACCGCTATTGTCGAATGTCCTGCTAAACATCTCTTTTAACATATCCCACGAATCAATTCCTTCTTCGTTGATATCATACCATCGGCCAGCGGTCCCTTCCAAAAAGAACGGTGCGTTCGCCAATTTCATCGTGGTATCCCAGCAGTTAGATTTCGCAATACGTTCGTAATCCTCTCATCAATTTGCCACAATCCTCCGTTCCATTGCCGCTAAATACAGTTGGGTTTCTTGTCAAAAGTTTGCAAGCATTAACACCCGTGTTAACTCCAGCCGACATTGATATATTTCTGATTGGACTATTCATTTCGTCGATATCAAAACATGGATCTAGGCCTTCTAGGCGACGGCTTCTTCTGACAGAGGTATCCGTGATGGTATCGGTACCCAGCTTCTCCGCCACTTGTCACGGTAAGAATCGCAAGCAACAGGCGAAGATAAATCGAACAATAATCGTTTATTGCTTCCAACGAACAGACTACTCAAATCAAAGAATACACGAATATATATACCAATCATTAATTCAATATATGCGAAACAAACACAAACAAAATCTAAAACTTAATTATGTAAAACAATACAACAAATAACGCTACAATATTAACTAGTAATATATTCGGGATATAGTTGCTCTCTCACTTCAATAAAATCGATTTTAATATTTTATGGCAACAATGATATAAAGCTTTCAATAAAATATGTAAAAATTTTGTAATTTTATATAAATTTAACATAAGAGATATTTTAGTTTTGAAAGAAGAAATATAGTAATATATATATTCGATGAATAATTTAGAAAATATTATACTAATTGTCACTGAATAAAAATTGAAGTATGTCTATGAATAATCAGGTAATATTAAAATGAAAAAATAGAGAGTGAGTATTGAACTTTTCTATTATATATATAGTAACTAGCCTAATGACCTGGGCAACGCACAGCTTTTACCCGATTAAATGTTTTTATTCAAATACAATTCGTTACAATTATAAATTGGCGCCGTGGATGTCACTCTTGTTAAACGTCCCGCTCCAAACTTTATGTCAGAGAAGCGATATTTTTATAAAGAGATAAACTGGCTTTGTGTCTTCTACTCGAATGAATGTTTTTCTGTTAGAATTTTGTTCCTGCACACTAAAAATGAACTGGCTTCATCCGTGGTCTCAGCTTTTCGGAATTTTTCCCGATATAATTTTGTATCTGATAATCAAACATGATACAGCAATATTGTCATCATCATTTTCTGACTAAAAAAACAACTATTTTTGCCCAGAACCTGTCAATTTCATTTTTATTGGCTGAAAATCCGATAAATATGTTTTCCAGATTTTTCTCTATGTCCTGTCAAAACACGTTTTACATGTACATTAGGTCAGCTGATATTACCTCCCATCTTCACCGCTAGAGGCGCTGCTTGCGAGCGAAAAGGCAAATTTGCAACGCAATTTACAAATCACGAAGAATATTCGGGATAGAGACCTGAAATTTTCACTATAAGTTTTTCCAGATTCTACTCTATATACTGTTAAATTCCAGTCAGATTAGTTACAAATTGTGGAAATGTATAGCCGACATAGATACCCGCATACATATATACACTGATTTTTATATATATAGGGATATATGTGAATATACACTTTATTGTCATATTTACCATTATTTTAAAAGTTTAGACACAATTCAGTTTTACAGCTTGGGCATCATGCAATACGAGAAAGGGCTCTAAGGTTCTATTAAGAAAGAAGCACCCAGGCAAGGAAAGATCCAAAGGAAGAAATTAGAAAGAATTCCAATGATTTTGAGCAAAATACAAGTAAATTATTAAAACTAAATTACTAAGGTCTGAAATAATGTTACGAAGCACACAAATGTTATCATTCGCATAATTTTTTTAGAATCCAATAAAATAGGATATTTGCGATGAAACTTCCCACCTTCAACCAGAAAGTTATATGATATACCAGATGGAAGGTTCCCCAATATAAAAACATCCAGTTGGTCTTGGTATCATTTGAAAGTTGTTACTTCTATTGACTGGAGGTACTCATTCAATTATACATTAGTTTAAAAGACCCTATCAAATTAGCTATTTAGCTTGGTATAATAATTAAAATTTAATCTATATATATAAAAATGAATGTATGTGTGTGTGTGTGTGTGGTCTGTTTGTCCTTTATGCCTGACCAAACCACTCATTGGAACGCCATGAAACTTTGGGAAGTTATTTAGTATAGTACTGGGAAGGTTTGTAGCAAATAAAATTTTTGAAATAACTTTTCACTTTGAAATAATCAAGATAAATATTCTAATTTATCTGTTATAATTCAACAATCTGCTCTAAATATTATCATGATGATACAATGATTTTGTAATGTAGAAAATTAGGAAAGACAAAATTCAGGATGACACGGCAATTTATTTGAGACAAGAATAATGATACAATTCCAAGGCAATATACTATTCCTTTAACTTCCAATTACCGAGGGAACCAATTAATAATGATTTTATTCAACTTATCGAGTATTTTTCAAGGGACCGGGAAAAAATATTCACTTTATCGAGAGATTCGTTAGACAAACCTTTACTCGGGTAAAACCCGGGCGAAGCCGGGTACGTCCATACAAGATTAATGATACAATTCCAAGGCAAGATACTATTCCTTTAACTTCCAATTACCGAGGGAACCAATTAATATTGATTTTATTCAACTTATCGAGTATTTTTCAAGGGACCGGGAAAAAATGTTCACTTTATCGAGAGATTCGTTAGACAAACCTTTACTCGGGTAAAACCCGGGCGAAGCCGGGTACGTCCGCTAGTATGAAATATAATTTAACCTTTTTTAATATACTTGTACAAACTAATCAACGATCTAAATATACTGATATTTAAAAATATTTTTTCTGTGCTTTGGCACCTCAATAATTACACCAATGTTCAATACCTAAATAATATGGATTTACTTTGCGCCTTCCCTTTATTAATTGAATATTTTTCCTTTTTGAAATAATAAGGATTTTTCGTGGTTCCCTGAGACTCAATAAAAATGCAGAACACTAAATTGAAACATCACATCAATTTTATATATATAGAGAAAATTATAATAAATTTCTTGTGTGTTGAATAAATTTAAACATTTTCGAAACATATAGAGAGATAGCAGTGAAAAGATAATTATGTAATTAATAGAAGAGAGAGACATTCACAAAAGGTATATGATATTATACACAGTGAATAGGTTTAATATGGTATTATATAATAGGAAAATGTGTTGAATGTTATAATTTTTTCTCAAACATTTTGCAATAAAACATTGAAAAAATGTTTCTTGATATATAACAACAACAACAAAAGCCTTTATTTATGGCATTCCGCCCCATATAGGATTCGCCGTATTTACACATCAACAAGAGGAGAGGGAAGAGGAAACATTTACAACAAAATAAAGTTTGTCTCACATTCAGTTACCTATTTACAGATAGGTCATCCTCCAGTATCCTCTGCCCTGCATTCTTTCTTATGCTCCCAGTTTCTGTGCAGAACTTAAAGTTTTTAACAATCAGTAATTCATCATCCAGAGCTGAAGAGAGAAGTTGACATATGCGTTGGTATCTAAATTGACCAAAGTTAGGGCTTGGGATAATTTCAGTACGTTTTTCTGTTAAGAGAGGGCATTGGAAGAAATAGTGAACCAAATTGTCATCCACAAGAACCTTACAAAGTAAACAGTTCCGGCCATTTTATTTTTTTTTTCCAGAAGTATTTTCTTTCTTCCCTGAATAATTGTCATAAAACTCTATGTTGTGCAACTAGTCTTTTGTTGGGAAGCGGGATATTTAATCGTAGGTACTCCTCTGTCATGAATGATTCACTCAAAATTTGTAGTGAGCATAGAGGGTTGAATCAATGATTTTCATCTGATCGTTTTGAATTAGTTGGTCTGTGGTGGTTCTAATTATGCCTGGCAGTTCTTTCTGTATGGCTAAGTAGTCTTCGCAGCCCTTAAGAGAGGAATATTCCTTAGAGTCTAAAATTTTTATTAAATATTGAGTAAAACTGTTTTCTATTTCCTTTTTCGCGGTGCCTTTCCAGAGATAGTTTAAGCAAACATGTGGTATTCTGCTCGTCTTCATTTTTAAGATCCTGACCCAAAACCTTAACGTGAGTTTTACAGCATTGAGTTCAGTTGATATTCTTCCACATTCTCTTCTGAGGATATATCCTGGTGTGAAGTTTGGTAAGTCTAAGAGACGACGAAGAAATGCATCTTGGATATTATTGACTGTCTTCAGCTCGTTAATTGCCCACATTGGTGCCGCATATAGTAACATAGGAAGAACAATAGTGTCAAGAAGTTTCATCACTGAGGTAAAGGACTTTATTCGCGCCTTTGTAAGGATTCTCCAAAGTGAATTAATTGCATTCAGTGCTTTGTTTATAAAGTATTGGGATGCATATTGGGTCGATATTTTTGTAGTCAGAGGGTAACCCAGATATGTATACTTAGCTACTATTGTCAGGGGTTGCTGACCTTAAAACCATGTCTCGAAACGAACTGTCCTTCTACCGTTTCTAAACACCATTATTTTAGATTTATTCTGGTTTAACGTTAGGCAGTTCTTTTCTAAGTACTTTTTGAGTAAGTTAATCTTCAGTTTCAAATTTATTTTCGATTATCCTAGGATCACTATGTCGTCTGCATACAGTAAAAAGTGTATAGTTACATAATTCTTAAGATTTATGCATGGGAATTCTGATTCATCAAACAGGGGTACCAGATCGTTCAGGAAGAGAATGAATAAATAAGGTGACAACGGCTCCCTCTGCAATATTCCCGCTTGTATTTTGATAGCCTCTGTGAAGGAACCCCGCCATCTGACTGTTGCCGTCATTTGGGTATAATAGTTCTTAATTAGTTTAATAAATCGACAGCTCAGACCATTTAATGCCAATAATTTCCAAAGTAGATGGTGCGGCACAGTATCAAAGGCCTTCCTTAGGTCAATGAAGAAGGCATACAACTTTCCTCTTCTACGGCTAAGGGTCATTTGAATTAATGATACGAGCGTGAAAATGTGGTCCTGACAAGAGTAGCCTTTTCTAAAACCAGCCTGATTTTCTGACAAAATTGACTTTCTCTCCATTCAATCAATCAATCTTGTCTTCAAGATAGATGTAAATAATTTCGATAGGTTAGAAATCAAGGATATTCCTCTGTAATTTAACGGGTTGTCCGGATCTCCATTTTTAAATATTGGGTGGATTATCGTTTTTGTCCATTGTTGAGGAATTTGGGATGTCCCTAAGATTTTATTAAATAAGTTCCTGAGATAAATTGTATGTTCTTCTAAAAAATATTTAATCGCTTCGTTGGGAATTTCATCAAGTCCTGTAGCCTTATTTTTACCCAATTTGGAAATTTCCGTGGTGACCTCAGTTAGAGATATTTCACAATCTAAATCGGGGTCAATGTCCAATATCTCAAGTGGTAGCTGTACAACTTTTGTTGGATTTTAACATATCAGGGAACAGGCTTAATCAATGTTTAGTTGATTTCTGTTCCACCAGATGGCGCTCTGCCTTCTGAAAAGCATATGTGCTCCTGGTCAGGATTTTCCTACTTTGTTTTTAATATATATATCCTTCTGTCTTCTCTATATCCATATCATTCTGATTGAATTTTTAATTGAAATGTACTTATATATAAATTTATTGGTAATGATGACTTTTAAAGGAGATATATTTTTTTCACACCAACATATTTTATGATTATGAAAATTGCTTCATATGAATAGGTTCATTTTGGTGATTCTTTTGTGTCATTTTAAATATATAAAATTTAGGGAGTAAAGTTTTATAGCAAGAGAAATTTATAAATTATTGAAACTAAATTACTAAGGTTTTGAAGAATGTTACGAAGCACACTAATGTCATGATTCGCAATATCCTTGCAGAAAAATATAAAACGGGATATTCGAGTTGAAAATTCCAACCTTTAACCAAAAAGTTATATGATACCAGATGGAAGGTTTTCCAATATAAAAACATCTGGTTAGTCTTGTCTTCATTTGAAGATATCCGGGAAAGTCATAGTCCCCTTTGACCAATGTTAAAATGTACAAATGTTGTGTTCATCTTTTTTATTATTATTTTGAGAATATTTCTTGTTGCCATGACGAATATCTATGTTGTTTCTGTCTTTTTTATGATATTAAAAAACCTTTCAAATATATTGATATCAATGATTATATTTTATATTCTTTTTCTCTCTCTCTATCACTGTAATAAATCACTCAATCTCTCTCTCTTTCTGATTGCCATTTTTTATTAAAGAAATTATACACTCCACATTTGAAAATGAATCATATAAATAAATAAACATTTCTCTTC
This sequence comes from Cordylochernes scorpioides, assembly GCA_030710605.1. Classification (NCBI taxonomy): domain Eukaryota; kingdom Metazoa; phylum Arthropoda; class Arachnida; order Pseudoscorpiones; family Chernetidae; genus Cordylochernes; species Cordylochernes scorpioides. The sequence continues at coordinate 31,199,481 of CP092876.1, forward strand.
GGAATATTAAATTTCATATTTTCTCATAATAAAAATTGTTATTGATATTTCACGGTAGGTTCAAGAAGTTCCTGATATTTAAAAAAAATAAAATATAAAACAATTTTTGAAAAATGTGGAGTTAATTTTACTGTGAAGAACAAAGCCTAAACTATAATTTAATTTAGCATTTCTAGTAAATGCCTATGCGTAGTTTTCATTTTAGACATATTTTAATTCAAGTATTTAGCTCGCGTCGGATTCTGAAAAGTCATCATTTGAGCAAAGTGAAAATATTAAATTCTGTGTGTGAAATAAAAATGTCTATCACAGATACATTAGCAATAATGAATGAAGCTTATGAAGACGAAAAATTGTAACGATCGCAAGTTTATTTCTGGTCTAAACGTTCTAAAGATGGCCGTAAGAGCATCGCAGATGATTCAAGGTCAGGTCGGCCATTGACGTCAACAATGGATCGCAATATTGTACAAGAACGTCATTTAATTGTTGCTGATTAGAAAATTATTATTGATAATATATCAGAAATACTTGGAATTTCGTATGGTAGTCGCCAAAAATATTAATGAACATTTAAACATGGAAAACCTTTGTTGTTATTTTGTCTCACGAAATTTAACAGATAAAAAAAAAAGAGAAACCAGATATTAATTTGCCAAGATTTAATTGGAATTGCAAATAATGATTCTGATATTTTAAAAACCATAATAACTGGTGATGAAACATGGTGCTTTATTTTTTATCCACAAACTAAAAACAGCACTCGAATGGCACACACCAAGTTCTCCTAGGAAGAAGAAAGTTTGTCTTGACTAGTCCAATGGAAAAGTGATGTTTGTAGTCTTTTTCGATTATCAAGGACTTGACTATTATGAATTTATTTAAAAGCGGGTTACTATTAATAAACAGGCATACAAATAAATACTTCGTGATGCGATAAGATAAAAAAGTAACCAATTCTTTAAATCAAAACAGTGGAAATTGCTACATGATAATGTCCTTGCTCATAGAGCCATTTTATTCAAGACTATTCAGCCAAACACTCTGTATCTGTCTTGCCGCATCCTCCTTACTCTCCTAATATCGCCACATGTGATTTCTTCTTCTTTCCAAAACTTAAAATTACGTTAAAAAGGAGACGCTTTTCATCGTCATCAGAAGTGATTGAAAATGCGACTATTGATCTATAAAAAAAGTTTAGAAAATTGACTTTAAACTAGCCTTTCAACAGCTTTTATAACGCTGGAAAAATATGTGTAGATAACCAAGGCTCTTATTCAGAAAAAAAATGTTTAAATTGAAATATCATTAATAAATAATTAATTTCAAAAGAGAGGCTCTGGTATTTTTGATCCTATCGGTGTTTCGATTTAAAATATTAATTTTTATTATTACTTACTGGTAACCCATTTGCAACACCAAGAAAACTAGAGATATCACAACAAAATGTATTTTATCGATAACATGTTGACCAATTATCAAATGATTGAATTGAAAGACTTCTGCGAAGTGTGGTTCCTGCCAGACTCAGTAGCCAGAGTAGCCTCCATTGTAGGAGATCACTGCTGCCAACCGCCTCGACATTGATTCAAAGCGATTTTCTATGTGTTCTTGGGTTACAGCAGACCAAGCAGCTTCCACAGTTGCCTAAGTTGATCTTGTGTGGCAGCTGGGGATGTAATCTGGGTAAATCGTTGAGCAACCATGGACCACATGTATTTTTTGGGGGAAAGATCCAGAGAGCGTGCCGGTCAGGGAAGCAATACAATCTAGCGATTGCGAAGAACCTTTGGACAGTGCGTGTCACGTGTGGTCGCGCATTACCATGTTGAAATATTGCTTTAGACAAGCCCAAAGGTTAGGAAGAACAACTGGCTCCAACACTTAGGAGATGTAGCGTTGCCTGTTTAAAGTACCAGGAATGCATACTAGAGAATGCGAGATGATATCCAATACTGCCCCATACCATATTACCTGGTGCAAGACCAGTGTGCCGGAGCGTAAAGCATATGTTCAGCATCCTCTCTCCATGATGTCTCTGGACTCGAATCCGACAATCATGAGGATACAGACAGAAGGGCGACTCGTCAATAAAGACAATTTCAGTCCATTCTGCGGCCTATATCTTTCTTTCATTGCACCATTGGCGGCAACGGCGTCTATGATTCTGCCTCAAGTGTAGCCGAAACAATAGAGGTCTTGTAAACAGACCATTTTGCTGTAAACGACATGCGCAGACACTGGATGATGCGCTACAGACTGTATGTGCTGTGCTACGGTCGTGATGTGACTGGATACTGTCACTGCGAATCGCACACATTTCCTGTCAGCACGTGAAGTGGTGTACTGAGGTTGAGGCGATTTAACAGGTAAGTCCGTTTTACCTTCCTGCATCCAAAAATCACATTTCCGCATTACAGTTGTTTGTTTCGTACAATATGGTAACCGATTCCCCTGAGAGTTAATTCACAATCTTGGTAGGCCCTATCCTACCTCTGTTGGACTTGGATACTTGATCAAAAGATGATCGCTGTTTTCAACGAGTCATAATTGATTATTTTTATTTAAATAAAAACACTAAAATACAATTTTCAAACTTGATATCATCGATATATCCAGGCCTTTAATTGTTCTTTGAGTGAGTCAAAGGCGCGCGTGATGTGCGTCTGCGCTGATATTCTAATAATTTGCATATCTCACCACCGCTCTTGCATGTAGTAAATTTCAGTTTATTTGCATGTTTCTTCAGGGTGTTGAATCACTGTGGCCAGCGGTTTATCATAGACATTTTAGCAGTCAAATAGTAGAATCCTTTAAGCTTTTTTTTGTATAAGGAATCTATTTTTTATTTTATTTCTTGACAAACGTGTGTGATTCTCAATGGATGCGCAAAGGTTATTTACTTTCTATTCTCTATGTATATATTGTTATTTATATATACTCTGTATATAATGCTTATTATATTATATAAAGAATGGCTGGTTCAATAAGTAATGCCCAAACAGTTACCTATAGAAAATGATTCGAATGAAAAATTCTTATGAAAAATATGATTATATAAACATTCCTATTCTCATACCTACAAACAGACTTGAGAAATCCTTTGTATTTTTCAGCTACTCAACCTGAGAAGTAAACATGAGAATTTCACAACGGCTTGTGATAAAGTTTCTTTTTAGGTCTGGACATTTTCAGCCGCTCTATTTCATTCAAAGATGAAGTCATGTGTATGTAAAAAAGAAATGAAAATAAACGCACGATTAAAAAGATGGACTCCTTAGCATTCAGACTGGAGATTTCGATATAAGTGATAAAAAGGCCAGGTAGACACCAAACTCTGTATTGATTGATCATAATCACAATCTCTCAAATTGGACTATGGCGACTTGTCAAATTATGAAAATATTTCCCTTTCAAAGAAGTGTTCTTTAACATTATAATAAATATTGGTTCTCGATATTAATATCAAATTTGTGCCAAAACTGAAGAAATTGTATCACTTATAATATACCTCTCGTAATGTGGAATTTCAAAGGCACATTTCCGAAAATACAATAAATAAAATATATAAATTCTACAACAACGATTTATAATTATTTGCATATCTATAACTTGAGATTATAATAATGTTCAGAAGATAGTTCACTGAAGAGGTCATGATTGAAGATAAACCCACTGGGTAGAAAATATATTTACAATATGGTGAGAATACTTTTTAAAAAATCATAAAAACGTATTCTCTTTCTAACAAGATTTTTAACTATTTTATTCACAGTGTAAGGCGTTGTACTAAAAAAAAATATTTTGTTATTTTGCTTATTAATACAGTAGAACTTGGATAATTCGAACTTCTTTAATTCGAAAACCTCTTTAATTCGAATATTTATCTTGGTCCCTAGAATCTATATATATAAAATTTTGGGATATTATTAGGTATATCACCGGGAAGGTTTTTGGAAAATAATTTCATGAATATCTTGAATATCCTTAGAGTTACTTGCAGATTTGTAGATTTAACTCGCAAGCAGCGCCCCCATTGTAACGATGTTAACAAGTTTTCTTATCACTAAGTTTGTTATCTTAAACATTATTTATCAAAAGTAAGATTATCTCAGGATGACACGGCAATGTGACACGGGAAAAAATGTTCACTAGATAAAACTATGATTTTCTATATGATATAAAAAGCCAACAATAAAGAGTGAATGTAATATAAAAAGCCAACAATGAAGAATGAGTGTAAGATAAAAAGCCAACAATGAAGAATGAATGTAAGATAAAAAGCCAACAATGAGGAGTGAATGTAAGATAAAAAGCCAACATTGAATAGTAAATGTAATATAAAAAGCCAACAATGAAGAATGAATGTAAGATAAAAAGCCAACAATAAAGAGTAAATATAATATAAAAAGCCAACAATGAAAAATGAATGTAAGATAAAAAGCCAACAATGAAGAGTGAATGTAAGATAAAAAGCCAACAATGAAGAGTAAATGTATTATAAAAAGCCAACAGAGTGAATGTAAGATAAAAAGCCAACAATGAAGAGTGAATGTAATATAAAAAGCCAACAATGAAGAATGAATGTAAGATAAAAAGCCAACAATGAAGAGTGAATGTAATATAAAAAGCCAACAATGAAGAATGAATGTAAGATAAAAAGCCAACAATGAAGAGTGAATGTAAGATAAAAAGCCAACAATGAAGAGTAAATGTAATATGAAAAGCCAACAATGAAGAATGAATGTAAGATAAAAAGCCAACAAAGAAGAGTAAATATAATATAAAAAGCCAACAATGAAAAGTGAATGTAAGATAAAAAGCCAACAATGAAGAGTAAATGTAAGATAAAAAGCCAACAATGAAGAATGAATGTAATATAAAAAGCCAACAATGAAGAATGAATGTAAGATAAAAAGCCAACAATGAAGAATGAATGTAAGATAAAAAGCCAACAATGAAGAGTGAATGTAATATAAAAAGCCAACAATGAAGAATGAATGTAAGATAAAAAGCCAACAATGAAGAGTAAATATAATATAAAAAGCCAACAATGAAGAGTGAATGTAAGATAAAAAGCCAACAATGAAGAGTAAATGTAATATAAAAAGCCAACAGAGTGAATGTAAGATAAAAAGCCAACAATGAAGAGTGAATGTAATATAAAAAGCCAACAATGAAGAATGAATGTAAGTTAAAAAGCCAACAATGAAGAGTAAATCTCCATATATATATAAAAGTCAATTTCTGTCTGTCTGTCTGTTTCGCGATAAACTCAAAAACTACTGAACCAATTGGTACCATATTTTGCATGTCGCTTTTTATAAACCTGAGGAAAATTTTCGGTTGCATTTTGATTAGTATTTTTGGCTATTTCTTTTTTTTTTCATTTGAAGAACTTTTTTTTACGCGGACTAAACCGGAATGGAATGAATACCTAAATATGGCCATTTTTTAAGCATCGGTGGTTCAGTGGTAGAATGCTCGCCTGCCACGCGGGCGGCCCGGGTTCGATTCCCGGCCGATGAATTTTTTTTTTTTTTAATTTTTAAAACTCTTTGATATTATCTTATATATATATAAAATTGAATGTCTGTCTGTCTGTACTCTATAGATTCAAAAACCATACATCCAATCGCCGTGATATTTTGGGATATTATTAGGTATATCACCGGGAAGGTTTTTGAAAAATAATTTCATGAATATCTTGAATATCCTTAGAGTTATTTGCAGATTTGTAGATTTAACTCGCAAGCAGCGCCCCCATTGTGACGATGTTAACAAGTTTTCTTATCACTAAGTTTGTTATCTTAAATATTATTTATCAAAAGTAAGATTATCTCAGGATGACACGGCAATTTATTTGCGACAAGAATAATGATACAATTCCAAGGCGAAGATACTATTCCTTTAACTTCCAATTACCGAGGGAACCAATTAATATTGATTTTATTCAACTTATCGAGTATTTCTCAAGGGACCGGGAAAAATGTTCACTAGATAAAACTATGATTTTCTAATGTAGAAAATTAGGAAAGATAAAATTCAGGATGACACCACTTTATCGAGAGATTCAAATTTACGAGTTTCAAATTATCAAAATATATCTTTTTTTTTTTTAATAAGTTTTTAGAGAATTGTTTTAACAAATGTTCGCTAGACAAACCTTTACTCAGGTAAAACCCCGGGCGAAGCCGAGTACGTTTTATAAGTTTAAAGAGAATTGTTTTAACAAATATTCGTTAGACAAACATTCACTCGGGTAAAACCCGGGCGAAGCCGGGCGGCTCCGCTAGTTTCTCATATAAATATTTTAACATCTTTAATTCGAATTTTTGGATAATTCGAATTTTTTTTATGGTCCCTTGGGGTTCGAATTATCCAAGTTCGACTGTATTATTATTTATAATATAGATTCTAAATTAATTTCGAAGATTATGCATATTAAGAAAAAAGAGAGAAAAATCAGTAAATAAAACAAAAAAAAATAAAACTTATAAAGCAGCACAAACAAATGTAAATCACTCTTTTTTAAAATTAAATCATAAAATTCAGAATTAAAACATTTTTATACGAATTCTTGAACAAGATAATTCTTATATTTACTATAACATCAAACAAATTTTATTTTGATGTGAAAAGATGAAATTTAAAATTGAATATATATATTTCGAAATTGAATATATATTCGTTTGAATAATACATTTGCAAATATGAAAAGTAGAATTTATTTCATGTGTTAAATATTTATAAGAAAGAGTGAAGGAGAAGGAATATCAATTATTTAAATTGATATTAATATATTTGAAAGGTTTTTAATGTCATAACAAACAGAAACAAATTAGAAAATCGTCATGGAAACAACAAACACTCTGAAAACTAAGGAAGACGCAAACAACATTAGTACACTTTCAACATTGACCAAAATGTATCTACAAAGAACTGGAGTGAATAAAAGGAATGACTTTCCCGGATATCTCCGAATGATGACAAGACTAACTGGATGTTTTTATATTGGAAAACCTTCCATCTGGTATCATATAACTTTCTGGTTGAAGGTTGGAATTTTCATCTCGAATATTTCATTTTATTGGATTCTGCAAAAATATGCGAATCAAGACATTAGTGTGTTTCGTAACATTATTCTAAACCTTAGCAATATAGTTATAATTATTTACTTGTATTTTGCTCAAAAATCATTAAAATCCTTTCTAAATTTTCCTAATTTTAGTATTTCTCGATTTCAGCGTTCATTCTTAGATAAATACTATATTATAGTGTTTGTAATAATGAATATATCTACTTTGCTTATTATTGTGAGTGGTATATATAACTATTTATCAAGTATTGAAATGCTATTCATAAAATGTATCCAATATTATAATATGCTGATGAATTTTAATCATACCTTAATATATATTTTTATTATTGCTAGAATGACAACTATCCTCAAAATAATAAATTTAAAGTGTAAATTTATTATAAATCCTAATGAAATGAAGATTTTTCTCCCTAAATATTTAGAATTGAGAAATGATATCAATATTTTGAATGAAATATACTCCATTCCGTCATTTTTACTTATTGCTAATGCTTTTTCAATGTTGATAGCTCTGATTCATAAAATACATTATAATTACATTAATATAACTATATTTAGTTATAGTTTTCCTGTTGTGGTTATTTTATTCTATATATTTTTAATTTATTTATCAGGTGAGATTTTGAAAAACGAGTCAAACACAACTTTAAACATTTGCCTTAACAAAGAAATATTTGGATCCTCCTACCTATGCCAAAATTTAGAGAAATTATATAAAATTGTACAAAATCAATTTTCTATTAAAGCAATGTTTCATTTGGATCTCAATTTGAAAACCTTTTTCACTACCCTTTGTTTTTTGGTGTCCTATTCAATGCTTTTCAAATAAATATCAAAGTATATTGTGTGTTCGATTATATTCTGAGAGGTATTTGAAAGTTTGTAATAGAATTGAAAGTGTTTTCTAAATATATAACAAACAGAATAAAATATATATTCCAGCCACACAGATATTATTTCCAAAGAGAATGTTCATCAGGTTATTCATATACATATTAGGATATATTGTAGCAATGAAAATCTTCTGTAATCATAAAATCAGCTCATAATGTTTGATGCAAAATGTTTCGTTTATTGCAGAAAGTCATTATATTTGGCCTCAGAAACCATTGTCCAGTCCTTCTAAAAATTACAAGTAGATAACTTTCTAAATTTGATTATTATAGAGCATATTTTACCGCCGACGTTCAGGCATAACTAGGATTTTTCTCCTTCTATCCATACAGGTTCTTTCACTAGATTCGTGCCTTTTGTTTGCACCCTAATGCCTAATCATAGACATACTTACATGTTTCTTGAATTACAATTAATATGGTATTTTCTAAATTATATATAGAATATATGAAATGATTTAAAACCATGGAATAATTGTAATATAACAAAATATGTAATACCATATGTGTCATCACGCGAATGTACATAACTTGCTATTTACTGCAATTATGAAACATTAAATAACATCAATCTGTACCGCTTAAGAGTGCAATAAAGGATAGCAACTCTACAGATAGAAGGAATAGAGAATTACAGAAGAAACTTAAATCTAAAATTAATCAGGCCTAAAAAGAATAGGAAGCAAGACTTAAGAAACCCAGTCTAATTTTCACGAGGTCACGGCACTCTTGGCTGATGTAACTTTGCCCCCTGATTACATCAGAAAGGGCAGTGGCCTGCCTGGATTCGTGGAAGCTATGAAAGAAGGCTCCCAAACCTAAGTAGTTAGTACGTTTTTCTTCTTCAGCGAGAGCCTTGGTACATGTCACATTGATCGCCAGGTAATCCTTCCCAGCCTGAATCCTCCTATTTCCATTCCTTCTTGACGACAGCTGCCTTTTATGCTGAATCACTGTTTGAATATTGCACATATGGTCAAGCTATGTCGCTTCCCCTACAACTGCACAGTAGCGGTGACATCGAGGCTCATCTAGCATCAGGTAACACTGGTCGAAAAGGTCCCAAAATATCACAGATAACTCTGAAGAGTCGCCAGGAGAGTGGACGCCAAGGTACAAGTAAGCAATTAGACGAGTGACTGTACAGAGAGATGGAATAGGAAAAAGAGGAGGATTACCAGGAGCACCTGGAGTCCGAACACGACTCTGAAAGTGAACAACACTTTTCTCAAGATAGAAAATACCCTCGGTAGGACGCAGGAAGTCACACCCAGCCACTAGAACGATGCCCCGTCCCCGCCGGTAGTATCAGATGTTCTAGGGAGTTTGGCGAGGGCGCTGCACAGCTATCCGCTCCGGTTGGACCGGCGCGAGTGGGCGAGTTACCGCGCTACGATTGTTCTTACGAGTCGCAGAGCTTCTTCGCCAACTACGACACCCAAGTAGATCAGGCCCAACTACAATGCACCGAAAGACTGAGAAAGCTACCAAACCTCCTGCGAAGTAAGGCCCTGAACTACCTTCGCAGCCTGAAATTAGATAGGATATACTACGGTGAGACAAGGCAGGCCCTAATAGACCTTTTTCCTGAAACAACAGATGCATCAATCGCACGATTCCTGGCCAATAAATTGTCCGATCGCACTTCCTTAAAGGTGTATTATCAAAAAAAAGGCAGTGAGCTGTATACAGCTCAAACTGCCCCACAAAATTCGAATGGAACCCTTGAGTGATGGTTTACCCATCGCCATACAGGTATTTTGGCGTCATGCACTGGCACGCCTAGTGCCCCAAACGGCCTGCACTGAGCCGTCCAAGACCTGTGCATCGAGCCACATCTTGACCACAGCACGAAAGAACTGTGTTGTCATCTCCAGCACCTTTCAGAGTTACCAGCACGCGGGCGTATGTTACCTGCTCCCCTGACCCTCTCTGCACCACAAGCCCAGCGCAAGCGTTGAACCCCAGCTTTCCCATGGGTACTCCGACCACCGTACCAAACCAGGCCTGTCCCGAATCACTAAACAGCCCAATAGTAGAGCTACATCACATGAATTTGGTTGAACAATTACTCGTTCGAGCTGAACTATCCAATAATGTACACCTACCTCTACTACTTGATACAGGAGCCTCTATTGATATAATTAGTCGGAATACTTTTTAAATAATAGAAACCAGTTTGCTGAATTTAATACCTGTCCACCCACTCAACTTAACTATTAACGCCATACCTAACAATGTTTTAATCATGGGATATATATCGTAATTTAAACAAAACTATATAAGTTAATAGTCCATATTTAAACTTGTACCATATTAATAACCATTAACTCTATCCAATCTGCTTTCACCACATATTTCTTGTAATTAATTATAACTTCATTAATATAAATTCAATCTTTATTAATTTTGTACCATGGGACAGGCCATAGTTAAATTAGAATAAACCCATATAAATTGTAACACTTTTTGTTTATATTTAACCACTCTATTTCTCTACAATTTCACAATCTGCCTTATGTAAGTAATAAAGTATGACGACTATTTCCAGTCCTCTCAAAGTGACAGAGGTAGAAAAAGGAAAGGCTAGGAGGCGGTCGACAGTTAGTTAGGGTCGGCTAGGATTTCTGACAGGCCCGCTCAGTACTAGGTCCATTGTCATCTCACGGCGGCCCTCGTGGCCGCCGTTTTGGCTCCTCCCTGTCCCCGCTGGTTCATGCAGGACGCCGAGCTTTCCTCTGTTAATTCTTACATTTCCCCCAGTCTTCCCACTCTGCACGCCATGCCACTCAACCCCACTGCTTCCAACTGACTTGTTGGCTTACCCGGCTTAACGACATACTCCAACGCTCTTATTCGGTCTCCTTGTAATGTTCCTGATCCTATTTCCAACGCCCCCATGTCCTCCTCTTGCATAACCTTGGACACAAGTAATCCAGGTTACTGTCCCTATAATTTATGCAAGGTGCTGCATCAATTCACACCCGTTTTCGCCGCCAACAAATACGACGTCCCTAGGCTCGAAATACCTCCCACAAACATCAATACTATCACTAAAATAAGACTAAGATAATTGCCTTAAGTCCTTATCAGGTACCCCTAAATGACCAACTTGTAATACAAACAGAAATAGAACAAATGTTTGAGCACGGGATAATTACAACCTCTATATCTCCCTATGCCAGTCCCATCACGCTTGGAGACAAGCCTGACAAATCAAAACGCTTTTGTGTTGACTATCGTAGGATTAATGCATTTATTGCACGAGGCTTACATTCTCTTCTCTTGATTGAGAATATACTTGACAAATTCTCGCGCGTCAAGTATTTATCCTCAGCCTTTATATATGCTGCCTACTGGCAGGTCGAGATAGATCCCAGTTCCCGTCACCTTTTAGCTATCGTGACTTTAGACGGGCAATACGAATTTGTAGGCTTCCTTTTAGGATGCGCAACTCACCTCAGATTTTTGAACGCGCAATAAAACAAATATTTCAAAAATATAAGTTAAACTATATAGCTCACTATTTCGATAATTTCATTATCATTTCGGATACCTAGACCAAAGAAATAGACTATGATAAAAAAAAAACTGAGAGATAACCTATAATCCACGAAATTTAGTAGCAGTTTGTAAACCAGTGAGGAGAATTGAAAAATGCAAAATAACACTTAAGGAAATTATTTGGCCCATGTTTAATACATTGAATAAAATGTGTAAGCTAAACTATTTAATACAACCGAAATATAATGCTGTCTCAAGATCCGATGATGGATCATGTTTCTTGACTCAAGCCTTATTTCGAAAGGATAGGATAAGAATTCATTACCGAGAGCGTGTCAACCTCTGGAAGGTGAGAAGTGTTGTATCATGTTTATATCACCACAATTGATGTCGCTTTAGTGGGATTAATCAATAGGAGAATGATGCCTAACTTAATAATTTCTAAAAGGTAAGAGAATCTCCATGGATTAATATGATAGCAAAACTTACCTTGTAAATGTAAACTTTCTTTGTACTAAAGGACCAAAATCCAGTTCAAACGGAGATATTGAAAAGAATACCTAGACAATGAAGACTTACCGTATATTGAAATTGAATTCCCTTTTCAAAGTAAATGTTAATAAACCTCTTAATGTGTGTGTGATCTAAGATGTCGTATATTATGCTTAAAATTTATGCTAAAACTTCTAACACGCGAAATGATGTGATTTTTAATGGATAATTGTTTATACCTAATAGATAGTTTATCTGTACAGCCTTCTCAAAAATGTTTCGAGATGGAACTTATAGTGAGACTTGAGTATATCATTGCAATCATCCATTGTAACGCCACTCAATGCACAGAAAATATCGCAAGTAAAGAAAATGCCAAGGCCTTTCCTTTTCTAGGATAAAATCATGATCTCGGTCTTTGGAACAAAGAAAGGTTGGTATTCATGATCAAACTCTTGGAAGAAATATTTCCATTGACGAAAAAAATATTTTAAAAGAATTATAAAAGCTTAAATGTTCAATTTAAACAAATAGAACGTAAATAAACACTCAATTCAAATTTCTTCATAACAATGTAAAACCTCAAATGGAACAAATGACTTTGGCAAAGATTGCAGGGAATGAATGGACTCAATTGTCTTAATCCAAGTACAACCCTTACCTCTATCAGACTCAAACTTCTACATTTCAAAAGATTAGAGAGGTTTGACATGCGGAAATCTTTGGAAAATATGCAATTTTACTTAAAATTGTTAGAGAAGTGTTCAGAGAGTTGGATAGGCGTTTAACAAATGTATTTTTTCAAGTTATGATCAGATGTTTACAGAAAAAGAAGGATATATTGAAGGATTTTATTACAAAGAGGACTATATTAATTGTTCATATATAAACTGCTAGCCACCGTAAATGCAACACCCTGAAAGAAGCATGCAAAGAACATGAAATTTACAACATGCATTAGCGAAGATGATATACGCAAATGAGTGGAATTTCAGCGCAGACGCATTTCACGCGCGCTTGTGGCTCCACTACAAAGCATTATTCAGGTTTTGGATATTTCGACGATTTCAAGTTCGGCAAATGTGTTTTTCATGTGTTTTTTTCAAAAAGAAAAACTATCAATTATGCCTCGTTAAAAACAGCTATGATTTTTTGATCAAGTAACCGTGTTCGACAGAGAAAGCATAGTGGCCTATCGAGATTATGGATTTTCTTCAGGAAAATAGGTAGTCGTGTTGGACGATGTGAGCGTTGGATGCAGGAAGGTACTACGGACCGACGAGGTCGATCGCATCCACCTGAGTGCACCACTTCACATACTGACAGACAATTTTACGCATGGCAGTGACAGATCGCTCAGCACATCACGAACCGTAGCACAGCATATTCAGTCTGTATTGAATCATCTATTGTCTGCGCCTACCATTCGACGCCGTTTACAGCAGAGTGGTCTGTCTGCAAGACGTCCATTGCTTCGTCCTTCGTCCATTCCGCCGACAATGGTGCGATGAAAGAAAGATGTGGATGACAACGGAATGAAATTGTCTTTACTGACGAGTAACGGCTCTGTCTGCAATACCATGATGATGTTTAGAGTCACCGTGGAGAGAGGATGCTGAACAGCTGCGTTATGCACCGCCGCACTGGTCCTGCACCGGGTATTATAGTATGGAGCAGTATCACTCTCGCACTACTCTAGTATGCATTGCCGGTACTTTAAACAGCCAACGCTACATCTCCGAGGTGTTAGAGACAGTTGTCCTTCTTTACCTTCAGGGCCTGCTCACAGTCTTATTTCAACAGTATAATGCGTGACCACACGTGTCAAGCATTTTCCAAAGGTTCTTCGTCAATAGATCGAATTGCTTCCCTTGCCGGCTCACTCTACGGAACTTTCGCCGATAGAGAATATGTGGTCCTCGGTTGCTCAATGATTGACCCAGAATACAATCCTAGTTGTCAAACCAGATCAACTTTGGAACGTGTGGAAGCTGCTTGGTCTGCTGTACACCAAGAACACATCCAAAGTGTATTTGAATCAATGCCGAGGCGCGTGGCAGTGGTGTACTCCAACAATGATACTACTCTGGCTACCGATTCTGGCATGATATACACATTGCAAAGGTTTATAAATTTAATCATTTGACACTTGGTCAACCAGTTATCTATAAAATATATTTTGTTCTGATATTGCTAATTTGGTGACCAGCAGTGTAGATTGTTCAAATCTTCTTTAATTTTTCTATTTAAAAGCATCAATCAGAAGTAATCAATATTTAATAACAAAATAACATTAATAAATTTATAATTTGAGATTTAGAAAGTTATATTTTATAAACTTAAGTGATCATATCGCCAAATTTCGAAGTACATAATTGTTTTATTTTATAATCTCAAAAGCGACAAACTATCAAACATCAATTTCCACTTCTTTAACATTCACAAAATGTTTCTCACAAAAATATGTCTTAAAATACAAAGGTAGTAGTATTCAAATGGAGCAAGATCTTGGAAGTAGGCTAAGCTGAAACAAAAGGTCAATTCTCTCAAAAATAAAAAATATATATTGAAGGTTGAACACACCTTAATGGGTGGATAATTTTATAATGAAGAAATTCTACATCCAGTTTAGTTATTCCAATATAATTATGAAATATGTTTTAAATACACCACAATTACAACCAAAATTGAATTGTGTGAATATATATTTCTATTGATTAAAAAATGCATATTTTTCGGATAATATTTTGAAGAAATATACCCAAACATGTCACTCTGTCCTCCCGTTCTGTTGTGTCACTTGATCGACCGGCGCCATTCTGACGTTGCATTTTTGCATTGTTCACCCGCACTTGCCAACATCGTCTAATAATGAAAATGAGATTGTGCCACACCAAATATTGAATCTAGAATACTCTCTATGTATGAGAGGTTTAGATTCGCCGGAGGTCTTGTTTTGTTTAAATTGGCCACAAATAATAAATCATTTGCATATTCGTCTGTGTGTGGTCGAAATGTCTTTGTATAAGTATATTAATTTAAAACAGATAACTCCCTCTTGGTGCGTAGTTCTCAGTATATATGTGATATCTTGGGACCTCTGGGACCAGTGTTACCTGATGCTAGACGAACCTCGATGTCAACTCTACCGTGCAGTCGTGGTGGAAGGCGACACAGCTGGGCCAAAGGTGAAATAAACAAACAGAGATACCACTAAGAAGCGTCTGACGTCAAGAAGGAATGGGATGAGGAGAATTCTGACAGGAAAGGATTTACCTCTATCGGAGCGTCCGGTGCACTGGGACTGGAACGACGACTAACTAAAGACTGGCCAACTGAGGATCGGGACCTCCTTTTTATAGCTGAGCGGGTCCGAACAGGTCGCTGCCCTTTTCTGACGTAAACAGGGGGGGAAAGTTTTATTATCCAGGAGGGCCACGACCTCGTAAAAGTTGGACTGGGTTTTGCTAGGCCTTCTTCTATTCTCACCTAAGCCTGATTAGTTTTAACCTTAATTTACTCCTGTTAGTCTCCATTCCTTCTATCTGTACAGTTGCTATACTTTATTAGATTCTTACGCGGTACAGATTGATGTTAGTTGAGGCTTTCTATTTGCAGTAAATAAGAAGTTATATACAGTCACGTGGTGGAACATGTGGTAGTAGATATCTGGACTATTTACAACAATTCCATGGTCTTAAATCATCACAAATGGCCCCGGATGTGAGAGGGTTCATATGGAGGGATTTAAGAGAGCGGAATAGGAAGACTGTTATTAAGGAAGTAATTTTTTAAAAATTAATTGAAATGAGTTGGTATATAACATTGGGTTAATTTCTGTATATCCATAAGTGAAAATAAAGCATAAACAACTAATACTAAACATACAAGTAAAACAAAAATAGGAATAAAAGAATTAATAGAGAACATATAATGATGATAGGTAAAAATATAAATGATTTGATGGGAAAATCATGATCTCTTCGTGATGGGCGTCAGAAAAGGGTGAGGGGTTAGTTATTACTTGGTTGAGGCAATTTCACTTTGACTCAAGTCCCATACCATTTAATGTGCACGGCGCGGAAAACCTAGGCCATGTTTCACATGTAAATTTAAGGACCGAATAAAGTTACAGTACCACAATCGAAAAGTAAGATAAGGGTGATTGTTATGGGTTTTAGTAATTAGTCGTTAAGACGTACGGATGCTGGATAAATGAGGGCGAAGATCAGTGACCAGAAATCAAAGTTTTAATTGGAGTCGTCAGGGGCTTAGCGAGAAAAAGAGTAAAAATAAAAAAAAAAGATGTGCCAGCGTGTGGCATGAGAGTGCCCTGGAATATATTTAAAAAATACAATTTGCACGTATCCAAGCCAGAAGTTGGAATAGGTAAATCTGGGGGACGGTGTGTCAATATTGTTAATTACGAAATCAAAGTAGGTCAAGTCTAGCCTGCGAAGGAGTTAAAAGTTCCTGCGGAAAAGGGTTAGTATTTATTAAGAAGTAACCTTTAAAGTGGTTGTTTAAGAGGTTATTGAAGATTGCCCTGTTTTTAGATCATGATTTTTAGTTTGATTATAAAAGAATATATCATTGAGATATGAAGTTGCGAAATTAAGGCTTTGCATATAGCGTTAAAGGATTTGAAAAATCGTAAATAGAATTGCGAAGTTAAATGCAAAGTAATATTTAAAAAAAAGTAAAAATAGTGATGACATAATACAGAGATTAACACACTATAGCGGTGTATAAGGGGTAATAGAAAGTGAAAATATTAAATGAAAATTAAGCAGTAATATACTCGATAGCATTGACATGGTAGCGGAAGATGAAACAATGTAAATAACATCTAATTTATAAAGTGAGAGAAAATATAAAATGAAAAATGCAAATTAGTGATATAAGCATGAAATATAAACTTGAGATTATTAGATATGAAAGATAAAATATAAAGTTGATTATAGAATAGAGTCATAAAGCAAAAGTAAATAAGTTTTGGTAAAGAAAAATAAAATAAAATGACAATAATCTAAACTGATTGGTTGACGTAAAAAAAAACAATTATAAGAGCTATATAATGATTATATACAAGATATTAAAATGAAAATTAAAAAAAAAATGTTCATCGAGAAAGAAGAGCAAGTAAGATTATACATAGAAATTATATATCGTGAAAGAATGGAAAGTTGTAGGCCAAATGTATGTTCCTGTTTTTTTTTTTAGGATGGGTGGAGAGAGCTTTAAATTGTCCTCGATCGCGATATATTTGGTCTTGTTGGCCTAAGTTGTTCTAACTTATCGAATTTGTTTTATGTTCAACGCGACTCGTGGATGACATTGTTTCCAACTGTGAAACTTACTGAGTCCTAATGTTGTAGATTTTTTGTTCCCTGCGCCACGTTTAGATGAAAACGTGATTCTTCCTAAAGCGGCATTTATTCTGTTAGTGGACTGATTTGTTAGTAAATGTAAAATAACGTGTTAAGCAAGTTATTAGTAGCTAAACGGGATATCGGAGTAGAATAATGGGTTAGGGATTAGAACGATATATAGTAAAAGGCACGCACTAATGTTTGATTTCATAGCTGGCGAAAGTTCATTAGAGAACACGGGGTGACGACGGGCTGTGGCAATAAAATGTCGGCTGTTTGTTAGTTCGGTGTCAAATGGACGAGGGGAATATTTTTATCGTATCCCAGAAGTGGAGGGGGGTGGCTATCTAGGTCAGAGGCTCCTTTCGGGGCAGCTTGCTTTCTTCCAACTTATTGGAAGATATCGACTATAGTATTCTTCTTGGTAATATTTATTGGAAGATCTCTGCAGTAAGGTGCAGAAAAGGGGCTGAGCAAGTCGGGGGTATAAGACGGGATTTCTGAGCGTCAAATTTGTGGGACATAAATGGCCAAATTCTATTAAGTGTACATCAGGTGTTACGCGAGGTGTTGGAATTAGAGGCTGGGGCGCGAGGAATAAGATATCTTCTGTATAGTATTTAAGTTTGTTCACATGAACTGTATCATCTTCTTTATTTAGGGTCGATTGGGTCTGTTAATTGGGACTACATTCAGAGATATTATTTCTATAATTGTAAACACAAAAGCGTTCTGATTTGTCACGTTTGGTGACAAGCGTTATGGGATTGACATAGGGAGATACAGAGGTTGTAATTATCCTGTGTTCAAGCATTTGTTCGATTTGTGTTTGTATTTCAAGTTGGTCATTTAGGGGTACGCGATAAGGACGTAAGGCAATTACCTTGTCCGAAGTAGTATTGATTTTTACGGGAGGTATTTTAAGCCTAGGGACGTCGTATTTATTGGCGGCGAAAACGGGTGCAAATTAATGCAGAACCTTGTGTAAATTATAGGGACAGTGACCTAGGTTACTTGTGTCCAAAGATATGCAAGAGGAGGACATAGAGGCGTTGAAAATAGGATCAGGAACATTACAATGAGGCCAAATAATAGTGTTGGAGTTCACCACGTGTGAGCAACCCGTTCCAAGAGGGGAAAATTTAGTAAATGGGACAGTTGTATTAACCTGTCCATGGGACACGTGTTGCTTGCACGAGGTGAATTGGTACAAGGTAGTTGGTAGAGGTACATTATCTTGATACAGGAGTAGCTGAGGACAGTTTATAATTAGTAGAAATCTTTTTATGGAGTTAAGGGATAATATGCCAAAAGGCAAGGGGGTATCTATAATATGGAATTTTAGGTTCTGCGTTATGTTACCTATTTTTACGTTTAAAAAGATATAACCTATGGTGAAAATATTGTTAGCTATGGCATTAATAGTTAAGTTAAATAGGTGGACAGGTATTTTCTTTTGCAAATTGGTTTCTATTATTTTAAAAGTATTCCGACTAATTATATCGATAGATGCTCCTGTATCAAGTAGTAGAGGTAGGTTTACATTATTGGACAGTTCAGCTCGAACGAGCAATTGTTCAACGAAAGTTATGTGAAGAGGAACCTACTGTTGTGCTGTCTTGGGCGTCGGAACAGGCCTGTTTTGGTGCCGTGGTCGAAGTACCCATGGGACAGCTAGGGTTCACTGCTTGCGCTGGGCTTGTGGTGTAGAGAGGATCAGGGGAGCGCGTAACATGCGCTCGCGTGTTGTTAACTCGGAAGGGTGCGGGAGAGGACAAAACCGTTCTTTCGTGCTGTGGATAAGTTGTGGCTCGGTACACAGGTCTTGGACGGTTCTGTGCAGGCCGTTTGGGACACTGGGCGTGCCAGTGCATGGCGCCACAATACCTGCAGGATGAAGGGGGTGGATTAGCAGCGTAGTTGGGTCGCGCTGACCATGGTCGCGGAGCACTGTACCTCGGTGATGGTGCGAAGGAAGGATTGGGCGTTGTTCTGGTCGTCTGTTGGCACACTTGCGACGCACTGTGGGTTCTTCTTACGCGCGACACTACACTATACCACGCTTGGAGGGTGTTCGGTTGCACGGCAGCGACAATGCGCTGATCAGCGACGGGTAACCCATCAGTCAGGGATTCTAAAAGGATTTTGTGGGGAAGGTTCAGCTCTAGGCCACACACCGTCTTTTTTTTGATAATATTCCTCTAACGAGGAGCGATCTGTCAACTTAATGGCCAAGAATCGGGCAAATGACGCGTTTGTGGTTTCAGGAAAGAGGTCTATCAGGGCCTGCCTTGCGTCAACGTAATATAATTTGTCTAATTTTAGGCTGCGGAAGTAGTGCAGGGCCTTACCTTGTAGAAGGTTGGGAAGCCTTCTCAGTCTTTCGGTGTAGTGTAGTTGGACCAGATCAGCTTGGGCGTCGTAGTTGTCGAAGAAGCTCTGCGCCTCGTACGAACCATCGTAGCGCGGTAGTTCCACCTCTCGCGAGAGTCCTGTCGCCTAGGAGAGCTGATATAGCGTCCTGGCTAAACTCCCCAGGACATCTGACACCGTCGGCGGGGGCGTGGCGTCCTGCTGGCTGGGGGCGATTTCCTGCGTCCTACCGAGGGTGGTTTCTTTCTTTGGAAAAGTGGTGTTTTCGCCACTTTCGTAGTCGGGATCGGACTCCATGGGCTCCTTTGATTCCTTCTCTCTTCCCTGTTCCATCTTTCTGTACAGACAGTGGTCTACTTGCTTACTTGTACCTTGGCGTCCACAATCCTGTCGACTCTTCGGACGGGGGGGGTCTGTGATATCTTGGGACCTCTGGGACCAGTGTTACCTGATGCTAGACGAACCTCGATGTCAACTCTACCGTGCAGTCGTGGTGGAAGGCGACACAGCTGGGCCAAAGGTGAAATAAACAAACAGAGATTCCACTAAGAAGCGTCTGACGTCAAGAAGGAATGGGATGAGGAGAATTCTGACAGGAAAGGATTTACCTCTATCGGAGCGTCCGGTGCACTGGGACTGGAACGACGACTAACTAAAGACTGGCCAACTGAGGATCGGGACCTCCTTTTTATAGCTGAGCGGGTCCGAACAGGTCGCTGCCCTTTTCTGACGTAAACAGGGGGGGAAAGGTTTATTATCCAGGAGGGCCACGACCTCGTAAAATTGGACTGGGTTTTGCTAGGCCTTCTTCTATTCTCACCTAAGCCTGATTAGTTTTAACCTTAATTTACTCCTGTTAGTCTCCATTCCTTCTATCTGTACAGTTGCTATACTTTATTAGATTCTTACGCGGTACAGATTGATGTTAGTTGAGGCTTTCTATTTGCAGTAAATAAGAAGTTATATACAGTCACGTGGTGGAACATGTGGTAGTAGATATCTGGACTATTTACAACAATTCCATGGTCTTAAATCATCACATATATATATAAAAACATATTTGCATTTGCTTTTTTATTTGCCAAAATATATCATTAAATCAGATTTTCAGTTAAATTTATTCCAAAATATGAATAAAGAGTTACACCTGTATTATTCATGTACCAGAAGAGAGGCACCTTTCCCTTTAATTGTGTATCGGAACTATGCACTGTGTATCACCTCAGAAAAAAAATCTACTAGTAATAAAGAAGGAGCCACGACACCAGTTTTGAAAAATTCAGACAAAAGGCTTGTCTGTATACCATAGTTTGGGGCTCTAGCCCTCATCAGTACATGGTTTCGATTTCATAGCAACCTCTGAAAAGGGTTATGGAATCGATCGAATTCACCAACAGGTGTTCAAGATGGCGAAGAAGAAAACCCCGATTTTCAGGAAATAATACAACATAAAGTGGCAGGAGGATGATATTCATGTACCAAATGTTGCGCCCCTCTATTTGATTAGGCATCAGAACATTGCATCACTTTGAATCTTATATTAGTTTAAGTTCAATACATAAATTCTCAATATATTCTATATTAATCCAAATTAAATAAAAAATATATTCATATCTCTAAAAACTAAGATGAATAAATATATTTTATTCAAGATAAAAATAATAATGTTAACTTGTGTGTGGAAATTTAAATTTTTGAGAAATATATTCAAATTCATAAGTAAATTGCAAGGTTTCCAATTTGGTGACTATAATTCTCAGAAATGCTGGTAAAAAACGAGACAAGAACATAAATATAAACTAAAATATATTTACTATCATTATAAAAATATGAAAATATAGATAATATATTCGGAATTAAAGGTACAATGAGCATAAAATTGAATAAAAAATGAAATATATAAATACCTGAATAGTATTTTCTGATATACAGATTTTAATTTGAATACTGCTTTTATCGCGAAAGATGGTGACGAGAATGTTCCACAAAACAATATTCAGAAATTAGAGGTAGAAAACAACTCATGGGCTATGGCCTTCATCACAGAGGCAGGTTCGTTCAAACCTGGTGTTGTGGTATATTATTGAACACTATTATAGGAACAAAGATTCATTTTTATTTAGACATATGTTTATTATAGTACGCGAATATCATTCTGTTACAACGTTATATGGTGTTGTGGGGTTTGAATCATATCATCTATTCCCTTCCATCATGTTATTTGCCTGCTTCTTTAAGGTGTTGCATTTACGGTGGCCAGCAGTTTATTATAGATATTTTTGGAGCTCGAAGAGTAGAATCCTTAAACCATTTATTATATCAGGAAACTATTTTCTTCTTTTGTTTCTTGACATATTTGTATGAATCTCAATGGATGCAATGTTTCTTTACTTTACATTCTCTGCATAATATTTTTAATAATGTTTATTATATGAAAAGATGGGCTGGTTCAATAAGTAATGCCCAAACAGGTACCTATAGAAAATAATTTGAATGAATAATTATTATAAAAAATGTGAATTTTAATTAAATAAACATTCTTATTATCATACCTACAAACAGACTTAAGATATCCTTTGTATATTTCAGCCATTCAACCTGAGAAGTGAAATAAGAATTCTACAATGGCCGTTGATGGTGTTTCATTTTACGTCTGGACATTTTCAGCCGCTCTATTACATTCAAAGCTGGAGTCATGTGTATGGAAAAAAGTCATGAAAAGAAATGCACGATAAAAAGATGGATACTAGAGCATCCAAACTATAGATATTGATCTTAGTGATAAAGAAAGGCCAGGTGGATACCAACCTCTGTATTGATTGATTGGTCATAATCACAATCTCTCAAATTGGACTATGGCGACTCGCCAAATTATGAAAATATTTCCCTTTTAAAGGAGTGGTCTTTAACATTATAACAAATATCTGTTATAAAAAATAATATCATAATTGTCCTAAAACTGAATAAATTTTATTAATTATAATATATCTCTCATGATGTGGAATTACGAGGGCACATCTTCAGAAACACAAAAAATAAAATATATAAATTTTAAAACAACGATTTATATTTATTTGCATATACATAATTTGAGATTATAATAATATTCAAAAGATAGATCCCTGAAGAGTTCATGATCGAAGATAAACCCTCTGGTTAGAAAATATTGTTACGACTCTTCTCAGCCGTCGATGTTTCCGTGCAAGGTTTCTGAGAAGACAATGTGGGTTCGTTTTGGATACAGCTTAGTACTATGGATTTATTACCGGATCTTTAAAAGGGATATTAACAACTATACATAGGAGATGAACTTGCCTTCAATGCCGCCCCAGGTAGGTTACTCCTCGTCCTCCTCTTGTTAATCCACACAATTCGGAGCCCACTTCCTCCAGCCAACTTGCCGCGTCTGTCGTCACCGCCGTTCTCCCTGCTGCAGGTCCCGTTTTCACCAGACAGATTCTCTCCCCAGACTGCCAGGTCTTCTCGGTGCACAAACCCCCGGCAGGCCGGCCGCTATCCCGGCTGATCCCTTCACGACGTCGGCGCCAGCTGGACTCCCTGACTGCCACCCCCTCCTCTGGAATTTGTCAATCAACACTTCCTGGAAGGGGCCTCTGCATACCTTCTTCCCTTCTACTTCTCTTCTGCATCGCTCCACTGCCCCCTTTTCAATCCTTTTCGTCCCGAAAAGGCTGATTTCACCAGAGGCGCTGATCGGCGGCCCTTTGATCTCCCTGACGTCTCTGGCCACATAAGGGTCGTCAGCCTCCCGGAAGCGTAACGGCAGGGTTAACACCAACCCTTGTTTGCAGAACCACATCTCAACTCGGGCTTTCTTTCCACTTTCAACCAGTGCCGGCGCCATTGATTGGTCTCGCTGTCTAGCACAGGGCGGTGGTTCTCCACAAGATGGCGGCCATATTTCACTGCCTACGATGCTTCCATCTGATATTTTGAATTCTCCTTGTGAACACTCTGTAGCTGCAATGTACAAAGGGTTGTGATCGTTTGTATTGCGCTTTCGCCGCTTCCTTCCACGACGGGGCTGTAGATCGCCGATCTTTACAGTGAATTCGTCCACCTGATCCATGCTCTCCATATCGTGGGCTCCCTTTTCTTCTTTAGGTTTTCCATTCTCTTGCTCTAGAGGCTCTCTCTTTCCTAACCGTTCAAACCTGGGCTCCTTAGTGCCGACCACGCACAGGGCTGTGGATTTCTCAAACCTTCTTGAGGTGTCGGATCCCGTGGCAGTCCCAAGGTCGGTAGAACTTTTCCTAGGCGGTGGCTGCTTGATCTGCACCTTGTCGGGCGAAGGGACGAAGATAAATGGTACACATTCTTGGCACATCTTTTCAGCTTGCATTGCAGACGACGGCGCTGACACATTGCGCGCGACTTCCGCGTCACAGACATTGTCGTCGGACTTCCACAGAGCGTCCAATGCTCTATCCCGTTCAGTCGGGTCACCGGCTCCAACTTCGGGGTGATTCGACCATCTTGCCTTGTTGCACTTCCACGGAGCACCCAGCTCCGTCCCGTCCAGCTGGATCGCCGCTGTAGTCCCTGACAGCCTGTCACTGTCGCAGAAGTCAGCCACGCCGTCACATTACAGCTCGCCAAGATCGTTGTTGTTTTCATGGAGTATTTCAGAATGGATCCCAAGGGTTGAATTCCCGCACTGTATATCACCTTGAGGGCATTCTCCTTCCGTCCGTAGTTTTATACAAACCACTCGTTCCAAAGCCGTTGTCTGAGGCGATCAGCTGGTCCTCCTCCGCTGCCCAAGCAGTCTGGATCATTTCCTGCTGTCGACACTCTTCGGACTTCTGGATCACGGGAGAATCTTCTAGCGTAGATTCTGACAGTTCACTTACAACGTCTCCTGACGTGATGATCTTTGTTGTGATGGTCTTGTCGGGATCTTCCACACCTGGGATCGTCTTTTTTCCCCTCAGAAATTGAATACGTGGGCTATTGGTTGCTGTGATTATTTTTGAAAAGCCATCAGGATTTTCTGGCGGTAGTACATTGAACTTAACTTCGCAAGACATGGGTGTGGCAGAACGTTTGACATTCCGAATATGCTCGAGTTGGCTCAATCGAGTATCCAAGTTTCTCCGAGCTCATCTACTTTCTGGCTTATCAGACTGAGCAATTTTGTGAATTTTTCAATTTAGAGGTTGGTTAGTTTTTCCATTTTTCTTTATAAATTAGCGTAAAATAAAATCTTCAATTAAAAATAACTGAGCTGTATTCCACTTCTGACACCAAATGTTACGACTCTTCTCAGCCGTAGATGTTAGCGTGCAAGGTTTCTGAGAATACAATGTGGGTTCGTTTTGGATACAGCTTAGTACTATGGATTTATTACCGGATCTCTAAAAGGGATATTAACAACTATACATAGGAGATGAACTTGCCTTCAATGCCGCCCCAGGTAGGTTCCTCCTCGTCCTCCTCTTGTTAATCCACACAGTCTCGGAGCCCACTTCCTCCAGCCAACTTGCCGCGTCTGTCGTCACCGCCGTTCTCCCTGCTGCAGGTCCCGTTGTCACCAGACAGACTTCTCTCCCCAGACTGCCAGGTCTTCTCGGTGCACAAACCCCCGGCAGGCCGGCCGCTATCCCGGCTGATCCCTTCACGACGTCGGCGCCAGCTGGACTCACTGACTGCCACCCCCTCCTCTGGAATTTGTCAATCAACACTTCCTGGAAGGGGCCTCTGCATACCTTCTTCCCTTCTACTTCTCTGCTGCATCGCTTCAATATATTTACAATATGGTGAGAATATCTTCTAAAGAATTATAAAAACGTATTCTTGTTCTAATTTTATTCACTGAGTAAGGTGTTGTACGCACAAATATTATTTATATTATTTTGCCTTTTATTTTTATTTTTTTATAATATAGACTTACTAAAAATTTCGCAGAATATACATATTAAAAGAAAAAGAAAGAACAATCAGTAAATAATACAATAAAATCAAAACTTATAAAGCAGCACAAACCAAAGTAAATCACTCTTTTCTAAAATTATATCATGAAATTCCAGAATTCTAACATTTTTGTACGAATTCTTGAACCAGATAATTCGTATATTCATTATGACATCAAACAAATTTCATTTTTATGAGATAAGATGAAATTTAAAAATGAATACACTGCGTGACATTGAAAATGGAACACGAAGAAATAGTGGCCAGAAAATTATGCAAATTTCAGGGTAGACGCGCCTAACCCAGTTATGCAAATGATATAGAATGCGCAACTCTCGTGCGCACATGGAGTAAGATATAAGGGAAGGAACTTGCAGAAAGGACAGTATTCGTGTCGTTATTTCTTCAAGGAAAATCATTGTAGAAATTTTGTTCTTGTGTCAAAAGACACGTGTAATAACAGAGAATGCCAGGTCATCGTAAACGGAGGCAGTTCAAGCAGACAGACGCTTTTACGAGGGGCATGGTGATCGGACTGAGAAGGGCAGGTTGGTCCATACGTCAAATCGCAGCTGATACACACCTTGGTGCGCCCACGGTGCACCGACTGTGGAGGATTTATAGGAATGTCGGTGCAACCAGAGTGACGTCAGCACGTGTGGATCGGCGTATCCTTCGACAAGCAGTGGCGGCCCCACAAGCCACTTGTACCGCCATCCTGCAACATGTGCAAGACACCTTAGATCATTCCATCTCGACTAGAACCATTTCCCGTCGATTAGTTGCTAATGGCTTGCACTCATGCCGTCCGCTAAGAAGACTGCCATTGACCCCACCGAATAGGCGCCAACGTTTGGAATGGTGCCGGGCTAGATCGACGTGGATGACGGAATGGCACAGGGTCGTGTTCTCAGATGAGTCGCGTTTCTGCTTGTTCAGTGATAGTCGCCGTGTACGCGTGTGGCGTCGACGTGGAGAAAGGTCCAATCCGGCAGCAATTGTGGAACGCCCCACCGTGCGACAACGTGGAATCATGGTTTGGGGCGCAATCGCGTATGATTCCAGGTCACCTTTACTTCGTATTCAGGGCACTATGACGGCCCAACGATACGTTGATGATGTGCTGCGACCGGTGACACTCCCCTACCTTCAGGGGGTACCCAATGCCCTTTATCAGCAGGATAACGCCCGACCGCACACTGCTCGCATCAGCCAACAAGCTCTGCAAGATGAACAGATGCTTCCCTGGCCACCGTACTCTCCTGATCTCTCACCAATCGAGCACGTCTGAGACATCGTTTGCATGCCTTGCCACAGCCGCGTTCAGAAGACGAACTGTGGCAAATGGTTGAGAGGGAATGGAGAGCCATCCCTCAGGACGCCATCCGTACTCTGATTGACTCTCTACCTAGACGTGTTGCTGCGTGCATCGCCGTCCGCGGTGGTCCTACTTGCTACTAAGCCGACGCCGTTCTCGCTCTGTATTATGACTATCATTTTGAAATAAATATCACTTATTGTTCGTCCCTGTCTCTCTCTGTCTGCCGAGTTTCATCACTTTCTGGCCACTATTTCTTGGTGTTCCATTTTCAATGTCACGCAGTGTATTTGAAAGGTTTATAATATTGTACCAAACAGAAACAACATAGAAAATCGTCAAGGCAACAACAAAAATTCTGACAACAAAGTAAGACGCACACAACATTAATGTATTTCAACGTTGATCAAAATGTATCCGAAAAGAACTCAAGTGAATAAGAAGATTGACTTTCCCGGATATCTCCAAATGATGACAAGACTAACTGGATGTTTTTATATTGGAAAACCTTCCATCTGGTATCATATAACTTTCTGGTTGAAGGTTGGAATTTTCATCTTGAATATCCTATTTTATTGGATTCTGCAAGGATATGCGTATATAAGTAATATTATTCTAAACCTTAGTAATTTAGTTTTAATGATTTACTTGTATTTTGCTCAAAGGTCATTAGAGTCCTTTCTGAACTTTCCTACTTTTAGTAGTTATCGATTTCAGCGTTCATTCTTAGATAAATACTATATTATATTGTTTGTAATAATGAATATATCTACTTGTCTTTTCATAGTAAATGGTATATATAACAATTTATATATATTAAGTATTGAAATGCAAATCATAAGATGTATCCAATATTATAATTTGCTGATGAATTATAATCATATCTCAATATATCTTTTTATTATTGCTCGAATGACAACTATGCTCAAAATGACAAATTTAAAACTTAAATTTCTCAAACACCCGGATGAAGTAAAGATGTTTCTCGCTAAATATTTAAAATTAAGAAATAAATTATTTCTAATGTTTTTTCAATATTGATAATTCATAAAACAAGTTATACGTATATCAATATGACTATGATTAGATATTGTATTCCTGTTGTAATTACTTTGTTCTATAAATTTTCGATTTTTTTAACAGGAGAAATTTTGAAAAACGAGGCAAACACCACTTTAAACATTTGCCTTCACAAAGAAATATTTGGACCCTCCTACCTAAGTCAAAACTTAGAGAAATTTTATAAAATTGTACAAAATCATTTCTATATTAAAGCAATGTTTCATTTGGATCTCAATTTGGAAATATTTTTCACTAGCCTTTGTTTTTTAGTGTCCTATTCAATGCTTTTCAAATAGATAGAAGATAATACTGTGGGTTTGATTGTTTTCTGAAAGGCATTTAAAGATTGTAATAGAATTGAAAGTATTTTATGAATATTTAACAAACCTAATAAAATATTTATTCCAGCAAAACAGATCTTACTTCCCATCACGTTATTCATATACATATTCGGGTATATTGTAGCAATGAAAATCTGCTGTTGTCAACTTAAAATACATACAAGATATTTCACTATAAAATTACTTTTGAATAGTCTGCTATATTTTAATGGATTATTCAAAGATTTTCGAAATATCAATAAATGATTAATAATGTAATAATACTAATATATAAATATAATATATATTATATATATATAAATATATATATATATTATAATTTATACAAAATTCATATATTATTTCATATATTTTTGAAAAAAATTCCAAAAATAATATATATTATTATTTATTGTTTGAAAGAAAAATTTAAAAATAAAGCAGAGATCAAACATTAAATATTTGAACTTAAAAATATAATGTTGCATTCTCCTTCAACCAAATATGTTATTGCTGAATATATGTCTCATTTAGATCTCAATTAAAATCATTTTTAAAAACCTTCATTTGTTCTGGTGTTCTATTCTATGTTTCGAATTTCAGTAAAATATGTATTAAAGATCTTGAAAATAGAATGATTGAAATATAATTTATATAAATAATGTATTTTCCTCTCTATCCGGATAGGTTGATCAAGAAATAATGAATATTTATTTATCTGCTATTAAACCTCAGGCTCTAAATTCTTTATCTTAAAAATGACACAAGAGCAACATATGTAATGTATTATTTTTTGTTTATATTTTAAATGTTTCAATATATATAATATATCTAAATGAAAATTTAGTTTAAATAATTATGTTCAAAGTATTTTATGGGTTCTGATAATATTGGCGTTGTAATTAAGTTCAATCTATTGTAAGAAATATAGCTCACATATTAAAAATACAATATCTTAAAGTTTATTAACCTTCTTATATTTTGGATGTTTGTATTGGATATAGATAAACTACACATTATTACTTCTATATTTCAAACATTTGTATTCAAAAACTTAATATGTTTTTATGGAATCGCCAAGTGATTTTATGAATTTTCATAATGTCTTTTATTGGTGTATGATTATTTTATATTAACAAAAATAATGCCCTCATGAAAATCTAAATTATCCATTTTGATTATCGCTTAGCGATGAACATGTTTTTATTGTTTTTTGTTGTTACAAATAATATTTGCTAGAATGTAAAAGAGAGCTTATATGAATCAAAATTCAAACGACCTAATACAAAGTAAAATTAAGTTTATTTACTATTTATTCAAATGAAAAAAAGCGTACTATATATGTGAAGGTAGATATAAACCTGATATAAAGTACAAAAATTATAAATATTCTGGAAGTAAATTATTTGAGAGAGATTTTATTTTCAGTCGATGTCATATTTTGAGTTTATTACCATAATTTTCATTAAAATCCACTAAGGTAAAACCTGGCGTTTCTTGGTTCATTCACCTAGAAATTTAGTAATCTAGTAATTCGTCGAAATATATGTTTAAACTATGCGGTGTATATGTCATATCCCAAAATTAGCGGAATTAATTTGGTTAGAAAGCCACAACTCCAGCTTTAACAAACCTATCTAGACACCATGGTTTCGGGCTAATGGCGCTCATCATTCATGGTGTGCTGTATTCAATGAGATAAACGAGGATTCTATATGTCAGAAGGATAATTTATATAAATATCAATCACCTCTAAAGTGAAATAAAGGCTAATATTATTGATCGTTTTCTAAAAATAGCGTACTTTCGTCGTTAAAAAAGCGACAACACCAACGTTGGTAAAGTCAGGCAAAAGGCCATCTTGCAAACAATGGTTTTGAGCTTTGGTTCTCTTCATTTGTCTGTTTTAGACAAAAATGGTGATACAGCACATTTTTTACCACTATAATTATGTTTTGTTTGAGATGATAAACCAATTGCATTTTTGTTATTCATTTTCAAAAAGAGAAGCGCAGATTTTGTTATACCTGAATAACATCATTCCACAGTTTTATAACATTTTTCCATACTATATTTGAAGCTTTATATCATCGTTGTCATATAATTCACAATTCTATTTTTGAAAATAGAGCACATATATCTCAAATATATTACTTGATAATATTCATTAAAAACTATAGAAAATTTTGAAAAAAGGAAAATTCACTGCGAAATGTGGTTCCTGCCAGAGTAGCTGCCATTGTTGAAATTCAACGCTGAAACACGCCTCGGCATTGATTCAAAGAGATTCACGATGTGTTCTTGGGGTACAGCAGACCAAGGAACTTCAACACGTTGCCAAAGTTGATCTGGTGTGGCAGCTAGGGATTTAATCTAAGTCATTTGTTGAGCAACCATGGACTACATTTTATCTATCGGCGAAAGATCTGGAGTGCAAGCCGATCAGAGAAGCAATTCAATCTGGCGATTGACGAAGAACCTTTAGACAATGATTGTCACGTGTGGTCGCGCATTATCCTGTTGAAATATGGCTGTGGGTAATCCCTGAAGTTAAAGAAGGACAACTGGTTACAACACCTCGGATAAGTAGAGGTTTGGGTCTAAAGTACCGACAATGCGTACTAGAGGAGTGCGAGAGTGATATTTAATACCGCCCTATACCATAATACTAGGTGCAGGACCAGTGTGGCGGTGCATAACGCAGCTGTTCAGCATCCTATCTCCACTGTTTCTTCAGAATGTAATCTGACTATCGTGGTGTCGCAGACAGAACTGTGACTCGTCAGTAAAGACAAATTAATTCCATTCTGCCGTTCACATCCTACTTTTGCCTTCGGCACTTGAAGTGGTTTACTGTGGTGGATGCGATCAAACATGTGGTCCGTCGTACCTTCGTGCATCCAACGATAACATTTTAGCATTACAGTTGATTACTTGATTAAACTGTTTTCTACGAGGCATAATTGATCTCTTTTTTTTTTAACATAAGGAAAACACTATTGATGAACTTTAAATCGTTCTAAATCTCCAAGCCTTAAATAGTGCTTCGAACTGGAGCCACAGACGCGCGTGATGTGCGTCTGCGCTGAAATTCTAATCATTTGTATATCTCACCTCCGCTAATACATGTTGGAATTTCATGTTATTTCAAAGCTCCTTTTTGGTGTTGCATTTAATTAATTGTTTTTTTTTATTTATAAATTAAAAGAAAAAAATACTCTCAAAATATGAATAAATCTCAGAAGGCACTATAGCTAAAATGACCCAGCCATATTTCTTTATCTAAAATGCTTCATAGTGGCAACTATAGGGAATATGTCAAAATCTTCATTGATAAAGACATGTAAATTTAAATCGAAGGGTATTCCCAGACCAATGGATTAACATAAGGCTTATAAAGTACAATAATCATCAATCTGAACATGTATGATAACATGGACCAGAAGAGAATTGGAACAAAATCTTCCGATGTGTTACCCATGCGTACAATACCATTACTGGTCATGATCTTTTTTTTTTATTTGTTTATGATAGAGTTCATATTCTTTTTTGGCGACAAAACTATCTCATTGGATATAAGCATAAAGGATTATGATGAGTACATAGACAACTACATGGATAAACCAACCAGGACGGGACAAGTAGCCTTCAAACCACAAAAAAAGACCGTGGAAAAAATAAAATGAACTTTAATAAGAAATACAAATAGAGAAGCTATCACCCAGGTTATTTAGTAGCAGTTTTAGAAATCAGGTAAAATTGAAAAATGCGATTAGATTGCATTTTGAATTCTCGAAGCAATTCGCTGATATTTATAAATTTATTTTATTTCAACACAAACTTAAAAAGTGTAATATAATATTAAATATTGTGCAGGATTTGTGTTAATTAATGTATACCAATTAAGATATATTCCTGCTATATAACTTATATTATAATTAAATAAAATAATAATATTCAACTTGAAGTAAACTATGTTTTATTTACAAAGATCTGTCAAACGTAATCAATGTATTATAACAAAAATAAATTAACAGAACATATTTATAGTTTGAATTATAAATAGGTATATTTTATTATATATTTTGCCAAATTTCAAATTCCATAATTATTCTATTCCTTAATCTCAGAAGCGACAAATTACTCAACATCATTTCCCAATTAATTGAAATCCGCAGTGTTTCTTACAAAATTAATATATTTTAAAATTCAAAGGTAGTAGTATTCCAATTGAGAAAGGTCTTGGAAGCAAACTAAGCTGAGGCATTTCTCTCAAAAGTAAAAATTTATTGAAGGTTGAATACACCTCAATAAGTGAATAATTTTATAGTAAAGTTTTTTTAAACACGTTTTAGTTGTTTAAATATAACTATAAAATATGATGTAAATACACCACAAATGAAACTAAAATTATAGAGTGTAAATATATGTTTTTTAAAATTGAAAAATGCATATTTTTGGATGATATTTTCAAGAAATATACCCAAACATGTCGCTCTGTCTTCCCGTTCTGTTATGTCACTTGTTCAAACGGGGGCATTCTGACGTTGCATTTTCCCATTGTTGACTACTCTCCCCAACATCGTCTAATAGCCGCATCACTTCGACACAGATGTCGCGCGATTAATCAATTTGACCAACCAGCCTCTTTCAATCCAATGGCACGGCCTCTCTTTCAAACTCTTACATATGTTGGTTATGAGCACGAATCATTTGGTGAGGCATTGATACACTAAAATATCGAACATATATTCTAATAATGATAAGGTGCCACATCAAATATTGACTCTAGAATACTCGTTATGGATGCGCCGTTCAGATTCACAGGAGGTATTTTCTGTATAAATTAGCCACCAAATTTCAATCATTCTCAAGTAATGTGTGTTTGTGTGGTTGAAAGGTCTTTGTGTAGGTATATTCATATAAAACAGATAAATCCCTCTTGGTGAGTCGTTTTTAGAATAATTATATATATATATATATATGATATCATGGGACCTAGGGACTAGTGTTACCCGATGCTAGACGAACCTCGATGTCAACTCTACCGTGCATTCGTGGTGGAAGGCGACACAGCTGGGCCAAAGGTGAAATAAGCAAACAGAGATTCTACTAAGAAGCGTCTGACGTCAAGAAGGAATGGGACGAGGAGATTTCTGGAAGGAAAGGGTTTACCTTTATCGGAACGTCCGGCGCACTGGGGCTGAAACAAAGACTAACTAAGGACTGACTAACTGAGGATCGGGACCTCCTTTTATAGCTGAGCGGGTCCGAACAGGTCGCTGCCCTTTTCTGACGTAAACAGGGGGGGGGGGGGGAGTTTTATTATCCAGGAAGGCCACAATCTCGTAAAAGTTGGATTGGGTTTGCTAGGCCTTCTTTTCTATTCTCACCTAATCCTGATTAGTTTTAACCTTAATTTTCTCCTGTTATGCTCCATTCCTTCTATCTGTACAGTTGCCATACTTTATTAGATTCTTACGCGGTACAGAGTGATGTTACTTGAGGCTTTCTATTTGCAGTAAATAAGAAGTTATATACCGTCACGTGGTGGAACATGTGGAAGTAGCTATCTGGACTATTTACAACAATTCCATGGTCTTAAATCATCACAGATGGCCCCGGATGTGAGAGGGTTCATATGGAGGGATTTAAGAGAGCGGAATAGGAAGACTGTTATTAAGGAAGTAATTTTTAAAAATTAATTGAAATGCGTTGGTATATAACATGGGGTTGATTTCTGTATATCCATAAGAGATAATAAAGTATAAACAATTAATAATAAACATATAAGTAAAAACAAAAATAGGAATAAAAGATTTAATAGAGAACATATAATGATGATAGGTAAAAATATAAATGATTGGATGGGTAAGTCATGATCTCTTCGTGATGGGCTTTAGAAAGGGTTGAGGGGTTATTTGTGATTAGATTGAGGCAATGTCACCCTGACTCAAGTCCCAAACCATTTAATGTGCACGGCGCGGAAAACCTAGGCCATGTTTCACATGTAAATTTAAGGACCTAATAAAGTTACAGTACCACAATCGAATAGTAAGATAAGGGTGAATGTTATGGGTTTTAATAATTAGTCGTTAAGACGTACGCATGCAGGATAAATGAGGGCGAATATCAGTGACCAGAAATCAAAGAACTCCAATTTAATTGGAGTCGTCGGGGGCTTTGCGAGAAAAAGAGTAAAATAAAGATGTTCAGCGTGTGGCATGAGAGTGCCCTGGAATATATAAAAAAAAAATACAATTTGCACGTGTCCAAGCCAGAAGTTGGGATAGGTGAATCTGGGGGACGGTGTGTCAATATTGTTAATTACGAAATCAAAGTAGGTCATGTCTAGCCTGCGAAGGAGTTAAAAGTTCCTGCGTAAAAGGAATGTTAGTATTTATTAAGAAGTAACCTTTAAAGTGGTTGATTAAGAGGTTATTGAAGATTGCCCTGTTTTTAGATCATGATTATTAATTTGATTATAAAAGAATATATCATTGAGATATGAAATTGCGAAATTAAGGCTTTGCATCTAGCGTTAAAGGATTTGAAAAATCGAAAATATAATTGCGAAGTTAAATGCAAAGTAATCTTTAAAAAAAAGTAAAAATAGTGATGACATAATACAAAGATTAACACACTATAGCAGTATATGGGGTAATAGAAGATGAAAATATTAAATGACAAAAAATGAGCAATAATATAATCGATAGCATGGAACATGGTAGTGGAAGTTGAAACAATGTAAATAACATCTAATTTATAAAGTGAGAGAAAATATAAAATGACAAATGCAAATTAGTGATATGAATATGAAATATAAACTTGAGATTATTAGATATGAAAGATAAAATATAAAGTTGATTATAAAATAGAGTCATAAAGCAAAAGTAAATAAGTTTTGGTAAATAAAAATAAAATAAAATGACAATAATCTAAACTGATTGGTTGACATAAAAAAAAACAATTATAAGAGCTATATAATGATTATATACAATATATTAAAATGAAAATAAAAAAATTTTCATCGAGAAGAAGAGCAAGTAAGATTATACATAGAAATTATATATCGGGAAAGAATGGGAAGTAGTAGGCCAAATGTATGTTCCTGTTTTTTAGGATAGGTAGAGAGAGCTTTAAATTGTCCTCGTATGATATCTTTGGTCTTGTTGGCCTAAGTTGTTCTAACTTATCGAATTTGTTTTATGTTTAACGCGGCTCGTGGATCACATTGTTTCCAACTGTGAAACTCACCGAGTCCTAATGTTGTCGTTTTTTTTTTAACTTATGTGGGTGTGTGTGATTTTTGTAGGTAAAATGTTGTCCTTGGATCTAAGTGTCCATGTTAAGTGGACAAGTTAATTGAGGGCGAGAGAATCTAGACCTGGTGACTTGGTTTTGGGTCATTAATAAAAATTAGTTATAAGAAATAAGAGATTCTTCCTGGAAAGGTATACTAAAATCTATAAATAAAAGAAAACAAGTTTCTTGAACGATTTAAATAGACGCAAGCTTTCGAGTGAAAACCCTTCAACAGGCAGTATAAAGTGAACGCGACGATATAAACATGGTACATATGGCGGACAAGAATATATACACTTTTGATATTTACATAACTATGGTAAAGAGAGTTGCATATAAAAAATTTGCATCATTATAAAACAATGTATATAGAGAATCTAATTTTCAATAGAGATGCTAATGACATAATTGGGAACGGGAATTTCTTTGAAATATGGTACATAACTGATATAGGCAACTATAGGGAGAACTACATGAAGGCCAGGAGAGCGTGATAGGCTTCGGGGAGGTCGATTTTTCTATTAATGCTGCCTTGCTTATATGATTCTATTGATTCAAGTATGAGTCTTTGATGTTGGTTACGTATGTATCTGTAATGTATTGTAGGGTGTGTGATGTTAAAAGTATGGCCTGTTTCATGTATAATAGTTATGTTAATTCATTGGGGTTCAGTAGGCGGGATTAGTTATTGAATTAATTAGTTATTCTGTTAGTGGACTGATTTGTTAGTAAATGTAAAATAACGTGTTAAGCAAGTTAGTAGTAGCTAAACGGGATATCGGAGTAGAATAATGGGTTATGGATTAGAACGATATATAGTAAAAAGTGCGCACTAATATTTGACTTAATAGCTGGTGAAAGTTCATTAGAGAACACGGAGGGGCGACGGGCCGTGTCAATATCGGCTGTTTGTTTGTCCATCTCCCCTCGAATTTATTATTAGCGAGTTCCGGGGGGTCACGACGGATGTGTAATTAGGTCAGGGGCCCTCTGCGGGGCTTCTTGCTTTCTTCCAACTTATTGGAAGATCTCTGCATTGAGGTGCAGAAAAGGAGCTGAGCAAGTCGGGTGTATAAGACGGGATTTCTGAGCGTCAAATATTGTCGGACATAAATGGTTAAATTCTACTAAGTGTACATCAGGTGTTACGCGAGGTGTTTGAATTAGAGGCTGGGGCGCGAGGAATAAGATATCTTCTGTATAGTATTTAATTTTGTTCACATGAACTGTATCATCTTCTTTATTTAGGGGTCGATTGGGTCTGTTAATTCGGACTACGTTCGGGGATATTATTTCTATAATTGTAGACGGACTTGTGAAGTATGGTGCCAGTTTTCCCGGGTCTGGATGTTTATAATTTTTTACGAGGACTAGGTAACCAATCTCGATATGCGGGGCTTGATGACCTTAATCATATCTTTGTTTGTCCCTTTCATGCTTAAGCTGTGTTCTCCTGGAGACAAGTTGCCTAGCCTTCTGTACGTCGGGGAACGGGTTGTAATGTTTTTTTAGTTCTGGTGGGATGCTATTAAACATCAAAAAGATCGGTGGGAAACCTGTGACGGTGTGCGGGTATTGGTTATAGATTTGGACAACTTGTTTAATTTTTTTGGTCCAAGATGTCTTCGGGTTTTCGAGATAGAGTAACCTTAGTTTTCCAGTGATGGTGGCGTTCAATCGTTCTATCAATCCGTTAGCTTGTGGATTGTTACTGGTGGTAAGTAGTGGTTGTATACCGCGAGATAGCAGGAATTTGCGGATTTTTTCGGAGGTGAATGCGGGCGCTCTATCCGAAAGTAGACGTTTTGGAGACCCTTGTTGTAGTACTTTTTTTAGGGTTTGGATGTACGTTAAGGTACGAGTAGATTTCGATGAGAATGCCCAAGCGTATCTGGTCAAGTGATCCATTATAACATGGAGATATGTCTTGGAGTGTCCGTATTTCGAAAATCCGGATATCTTATCTATTGATATTAAATCGAATGGTTGTTGTGGTGGGGGAATTTGTCCTAAGGTGCCATAAAGGCTCACATTTGGGTCTTTTGATGATTTGGCAGGTATGACAGGAATTTACAAATTTTTGTATGGATTTGGCCATATCTTTCCAGTAAATACTGAGTAGAGATTAGGCGAGCCATTTGGGAGATACCGGGATGGTTGTATTCGCGGTGAACCTGGTTCATAAGCGAGTGTTGAAGAGCTTTGGGTATTATTATTCGATTTACACCTTTACGCCGTCTGGTGTGTAGACCGTTGACGTCTACAGCGACACTGGTATCTGTAATATTCGGTTGGTGTTTCTTAATAGTACGAGCACTGAGAAATCCACAAAATGGATTGCAAGAAAGTAAGTCGGCCTCATGTTGCTGTGTATCCTTGAGGTACTGTATTTCATAGTCGTAAGTGGATAGTTTTAAACTCCACCTAAAAAGTCGTCCTGATGGGTTTTTAATAGTTTGCGGAATGCGGAATTTTTCGATGCTTTCTACGATCGCTAAACATTATAACTCTGAAATGGTATAATTGCGTTCGTGAGGGCGCAGTGCTCTACTGTAATACTGTGTGGGATGAATTTTTCCGTCCGGATGTACTTGTTTGAGAATTCCTGCGATTCCCTGGGTGGAGGCGTCACAGTACAAGCGGCAGGGTAAGCCATCCTGATGCAGATGTAATATGGGCTTACGTGTTAAGCTCTCCTTGAGAGCCGTGGATGCCTGTTGACATTTTTCGTCCCATTGCCATTTAGTGTCTTTTTTATTTAAATTGTTGAGTGGTGCTCTGAGACAGGCTTAATCTGGTATAAACTTGTTATACACGTTGACGGCTCCTAAAAAGGACTGTAACGTTTTTTGGTTGAAAGGAGGTTTGATAGCGTTTATAATATCGAGGTTACGCGTGTGCGGTGTGTAGGTTCCGTTCTTAACGGTGTATCCTAGAAATTCTATTGATGTCTTCAAAAATTCACATT
Organism: Cordylochernes scorpioides; assembly: GCA_030710605.1. Taxonomy (NCBI): domain Eukaryota; kingdom Metazoa; phylum Arthropoda; class Arachnida; order Pseudoscorpiones; family Chernetidae; genus Cordylochernes; species Cordylochernes scorpioides. The sequence goes on from CP092876.1 coordinate 31,238,124, forward strand.
TTTTATAGTTTAGTTTAATGTTGTCCTATTGGCAGATCTCCAGGAATTGTTCTAAGTGTTGAATATGCTCTTCAAAGGTATCCGAAAAGATAATGAAATCATCGAAATAGTGGGCTATGAATTTTGATGCGTTCAAAAATCTGTGGTGAGTTGCGCATCCCAAAAGGAAACCTACAAAATTCGTATTGCCCGTCTAATGTCACGAAAGCTAAAAGGTGACGGGAACTGGGATCTATTTCGACCTGCCAGTAGGACGAAGATATGTCGGCTGAGGAGAAATATTTGGCGCGCGAGAGTTTGTCGAGTATATTCTCTATCAAGGGAAGAGGATGGACGTCTGGTGCAATGATTTCATTAATCCTACGATAGTCAACACAAAAGCGTTTTGATTTGTCACGCTTGGTGACAAGTGTAATGGGACTGGCATAGGGAGATACAGAGGTTGTAATTATACCGTGTTCAAGCATGTGTTCGATTTGTGTTTGTATTTCAAGTTGGTCATTTAGGGGTACGCGATAAGGACGTAAGGCAATTACCTTGTCCGAAGTAGTATTGATTTTTACGGTAGGTATTTTAAGCCTAGGGACGTCGTATTAATTGGCGGCAAAAATGGGTGTAAATTGATGCAGTACCTTGTGTAAATTATAGGGACAGTGACCTAGGTTACTTTTGTCCAAAGATATGCAAGAGGGGGACATAGAGGCGTTGAAAATAGGATCAGAAACATTACAATGAGGCCAAATAAGAGTGTTGGAGTTCACCATGTGTGAGCAACCCGTTCCAGGAGGGGAAGATTTAGTAAATGAAACAGTGGTATTAACCTGTCCATGGGACACGTGTTGCTTGCCCGAGGTGAATTTGTACAATGTAGTTGGTAGAGGTACATTATCTTGATACAGGAGTAGCTGAGGACAGTTTATAATCAGTAGAAATATTTTTATGGAGTTAAGGGATAATATGCCCAAAGGCAAAGTGAGTATCTATAATATGTAATTTTAGGTTCTGCGTTATGTTACCTATATTTACGTTCAAAAAGATATAACCTATGGTTCAAATATTGTTAGCTATGGCGTTAATAGTTAAGTTAAATGGGTGAACAGGTAATTTCTTTTGGAAACTGGTTTCTATTTTTTTTAAGTATTCCGACTAATTATATCGATAGATGCTCCTGTACCAAGTAGTAAAGGTAGGTTTACATTATTGGACAGTTCAGCTCGAACGAGCAATTGTTCAACGAAAGTTATGTGAGGAGGAACCTACTGTTGTGCTGTCTTGGCCGTCGGAACAGGCCTGTTTTGGTGCCGTGGTCGAAGTACCCATGGGACAGCTAGGGTTCACTGCTTGCGCTGGGCTGGTGGTGTAGAGAGGATCAGGGGAGCGGGTAACATGCGCTCGCGTGTTGTTAACTCGGAAGGGTGCGGGAGAGGACAACACAGGTCTTTCGTGTTGTGGATAAGTTGTGGCTCGGTACACAGGTCTTGGACGGCTCTGTGCAGGCCGTTTGGGGCACTGGGCGTGCCAGTGCATGGCGCCACAATACCTGCAGGATGAAGGGGGTGGATTGGCAGCGTAGTTGGGTCGCGCTGACCACGGTCGCGGAGCACTGTACCTCGGTGACGGTGCGAGGGAAGGGTTGGGAGTTGTTCTGGTCGTCTGTTGGCACACTTGTGACGCACTGTGGGTTCCTCTTACGCGCGACACTACACTAAACACTCTTGGAGGGTGTTCGGTTGCACGGCAGCGACAATGCGCTGATCAGCGACGGGTAACCCATTAGTCAGGGATTCTAATAGGATTTTGTGGGGAAGGTTCAGCTGTAGGCCACACACCGTCTTTTTTTTATTATACTCCTCTAACGAGGAGCGATCTGTCAACTTTATGGCCAAGAATCGGGCAAATGACGCGTTTGTGGTTTCAGGAAAGAGGTCTATCAGGGCCTGCCTTGCGTCAAGGTAATATAATTTGTCTGATTAAGCTGCGGAAGTAGTGCAGGGCCTTACCTTGTAGGAGGTTGGGTCGTCATCTCAGTCTTTCGGCGTATTGTAGTTGGGCCAGATCAGCTTGGGCGTCGTAGTTGTCGAAGAAGATCTGCGCCTCGTACGAACAGTCGTAGCGCGGTAGTTCCACATCTCGCGATAGTCCGGTCGCCGAGGAAAGCTGATGTAGCGTCCTGGCTGAACTCCCCAGGACATCTGATGCCGCCGGCGGGGGCGTGGCGTCTTCCTGGCTGGGGGGAACTTTCTGCGTCCTACCCAGAGTGTTTTCCAGCTTTGGAAAAGTGGTGTTTTCGCCATTTTCGTAGTCGGGATCGGACTCCATGGGCTCCTTTGGTTCCTTCTCTCTTCCCTGTTCCATCTTTCTGTACAGACAGTGGTCTACTTGCTTATTTGTACCTTGGCGTCCACAATCCTGTCGGCTCTTCGGACGGGGGAGTCTGTGATATCTTGGGACCTCTGTGACCAGTGTTACCTGATGCTAGACGAACCTCGATGTCAACTCTACCGTGCAGTCGTGGTGGAAGGCGACACAGCTGGGGCAAATGTGAAATAAGCAAACAGAGATACCACTAAGAAGCGTCTAACGTCAAGAAGGAATGGGACGAAGAGATTTCAGGAAGGAAAGGGTGTACCTTCATCGGAGCGTCCGGCGCACTGGGGCTGAAACAAAGACTAACTAAGAACTGACTAACTGAGGATCGGGACCTCCTTTTATAGCTGAGCGGGTCCGAAGGGTAGCTGCCCTTTTCTGACGTAAACAGGGGGGGGGGGGGAGTTTTATTATCCAGGAGGGCCACGACCTTGTAAAAGTTGGACTGGGTTTGCTAGGCCTTCTTTTCTATTCTCACCTAAGTCTGATTAGTTTTAACCTTAATTTTCTCCTGTTATGCTCTATTCCTTCTATTTGTACAGTTGCTATACTTTATTGGATTCTTACGCGGTACAGAGTGATGTCACCTGAGGCTTTCTATTGGCAGTAAATAAGAATTTATATACCGTCACGTGGTGGAACATGTGGAAGTAGCTATCTGGACTATTTACAACAATTCCATGGTCTTAAATCATCAAATATATGCATACAAGGTATTTTCATGTGCCCATGTACGTGTCAAAGAATATAATTAATTTAGACTCTCAATTAAAATCATTCCAAATTTTTGAAAAAAGCTACACGTGTATTATTCATGTATCAGAAGAGGCACCTTTCCCTTTAATTGTGCATAATTCAGTAGAAAACTTTACTAGTAATAAGGACGGAGCCTCGACACCAGTTTTGTGAAATTCAGACAAAAAGCTTGTCTGTATACCATAGTGTCAGGCTTTGGCCTTCATCAGTACATGGGTGGTTCCGATTTCATAGCATCCTCTGAGAGGGGTTATGAAATCGATCGAATTTACAAAACAGGTGTTTAAGATGGCGAAGATGCAAGCGCCGATTTTCAGGCAAGAATTCAACATAAAGTTGCAGAAGGATGATATTCCCATTCTTAATGATTCACCTCACAATTTGAGAGCGCATCAGAACTTTGCCTCACATTGAATCTAATATTCGATTAAATTCAATCCATATATTCTCAATATATTCTATATTGATCCAAAATAATTAAAATTTATTTATATCTTCAAACATTAAGATGAATAAAAAATATTAATGATAATAAGAATATAAATAATGTTATTTTGTGTGTGGCAATTCAAATATTTTAGAGATATATTCAAATATATGAGAAAATAGCAATTTTCTTAATTTGTTGGATATAATTTTTATAAATTGCTTGTGGGAGAACGAAACAGGAATATAAACTAGATTACATTTACTCTCATTCTAAATATGTGAAAATATAGATAATATATTTGTAAATATATCTGAAAATATTAAGGATGCAATGAACACACACAAATACAATAGGATGAAATATGAAATATATAAATAGTCAAACAGTATTTTCTAATATAGAGATTTTTATTGTAATACTGCTTATATTGCTATTGATAAAGATTCACCGGGACACTGCCATGAAAATACCGTTTGAAATTTGCTCTATTATCCCCAATGTTGTATTTAAAGACAATATGCTCTAATCTAGATCCTAAACAAAATGATTTCAAACAAGGTTATTTATTTAAATTTCCTGAATACAGATGATATATGCATTCACCTTCTTTCGATTAGTCCTATTCATGCCAAAGCTCTAAGTTAAATGATGTCATTCTTGGTGACAATGATAGATCAATTTATACATACCAAATTAGCTATCTTGTAGATAGCATTAGAGTTAATATTAATTTTGAAAAAAATAATCAATATCAGTGTCATTCCTATATGATTGTTATGAACATTTACAAAAGTGAAGACCTACCAAAAATCATGTCGACACTGAAGACAATAGGCAGAGACCAGACATTAATTGATTAGAGTTTTATTCAAATTTTATTTTTTTAACCTCAAACTTATATATATTGAGATAACTCTATCTTAATACATTCTTTCCATATATTACAAAGTTTGAAATTTTACAAGGCATATTAGAGAGCACATAATTTCTAAATGCATTGCTAAATTCTAGTTGAATATCTTTATACGTCTTATAAATTTTATCTATATTCAACACACATTTTTATCACTCAAAAAGAAAAGAGACTAACACATTAATTTATTCCCAATCATGCTGTTTATAATTATATGCAATGAATTTGTGGCGACTACACTTTGCTTCAGCGAGCCGAACTAAGACGGCCTCGGCATCCGCGGGCGTCAACCTTACTACGCATGCGCGCGGGACGTCATCAGAGACTCTGGCCACTGACGCGGTAAACAAGAAGGCTAAAGCCGGACGGCCGTTACTTCAACCGTTGCTTCTTTCCTCTTTATAATTTCTCTTGCTTTAAATAAATTAATTTTAATTATAATTTTATCAGCAGCCTTTCCACAAGCCACACCAAACACATCACTTCAACAACCTTCCTACAAATTGGTGAGCCGGACGTGATGCAAAAGTTATTTTAATCACACTTCTATATATATATATATTTTATTTCATCCACGAAACTTTCAACAGCCCCAGAATGCAAGACGCAACTATGGAACATCCGGAAGGGCCAACATCCACGGCACCCTCCCAAATATCAAGATTGGCTTTCCGTGCACCACCATTCTGGCCCAACAACGTTGAACTGTGGATAAGCCAGCTAGAAGCCGCTTTCGGTCTAGCCGAGATCTCCCGCGACGAAACTAAATTCCAAGCAACGGTAAGGGGCCTAGACCAGCCAACCCTTACTTACGTCGCGGACATCGTAACGGCCCCCCCACCCTCTGGTAAATACGATGCGCTGAAAGCAGGCCTTCTCCAACGACTCGGTCAATCAAAACAAACTAAAATTTTACAAGTTCTGGATGGGCGTCCCATGGGAGATCAGAAGCCATCAACAGTCCTAGCCGCGATGCAACATCAGGCAGGAAGAAATTTCTCCGATACAGCACTGAAAATGCTGTGGACTCGACGCCTACCTCAGGACATAAGGGCCGCTCTCGCAGCATCCTCTGAAACAAGTTTGAGTAAGCTGGCGGAAATGGCAGACAACATACACGAAGCCATACTGCCAACGGTCTCAGCAGTGGACCAACCAAGCACAGGTCATAGCGCGGAAGCCCACCAACAGCTGATGACGCAAATCCAAGACCTGCATACGCAAATCGAAGCTTTGAAGTCATCCATGGACACCCCACACAATCGCTATCCGAACGCTAGGTACCCGACCCACAACAAAAAAGGAAACGCAGGAACTTGCTGGTACCATATGAAGTTTGGAGCGCAAGCTAGGAAGTGCCTTCAAACATGCAACTTCAAGGTCCAGGGAAACGAATACGCCCGCCGTCTGTAGGAGCCACTGACGGCGCAGGCCTTACTCGCCGGCTCTTCATTACGGACCGACGCAGCGCCTATTTGTTTTTGGTCGACACTGGAGCCGAAGTCTCAGTGATTCCACCACCAGGAAAAAACGCTAGGCCCTCGCACAGGCAGCTTTTCGCAGCTAACAGATCTATCATCCACACTTACGGGGAACGACATCTTGAGCTTGACCTCGGTCTCGGACGATTATTTCGTTGGCCTTTCATCATAGCCGACGTCGGCGTGTCCATCATCGGCGCAGACTTTCTCCGACATTACGGGCTGACAGTAGACCTGCGTAATCACCGGCTGAGCGACCCAGTATCTTCCCTTCACTCCATTGGACAAGTTTCCCCTTCCCCCGCTGTTAGCATTCACCTTACAATCGCCAATTCGCCTTACTGCAGAATACTCAGACAATTCCCAGAGCACATTAGTCAGAATCTTGTAAAAAGCCCTCCCCGTTACTCAGTGACTCATCATATCGTCACAAAGGACCCCCGATTGCAGCAAAACCGCTACGACTCCCCACGGCAAACTCGCCGCGGCAAAGAAATAATTCGCCTTCATGATGGAGAAAGGCATCTGTCGTCCATCCAAATCACCGTGGGCCAGCCCTCTCCACCTAGTACCCAAAAAAGACGGCTCGCTACGACCATGTGGAGACTACAGGAAACTGAATGCCGCTACCGTCCCCGACCGATATCCAGTCCCTAACATTATGGACTTTGCATCGCATCTGCATGGTAAGAAAATATTTTCTACTATCGATCTGGTTAGAGCGTACCACCATGTGCCCGTGGAATCTAGAGATATCCCTAAGACTGCCGTTATTACGCCTTTCGGCCTTTTCGAGTTTCCCCGCATGTCCTTTGGCCTATGTAACACAGCCCAAACCTTTCAAAGACTCATCAACGAAGTACTCCAAGGTTTGGATTTTGCATATGCCTACATTGACGTCGTGCTTATCGCATCCGATTCAGAAAATCAACATGTATCCCATCTTCAACAACTTTTTGGTCGCCTTCGAGACTACGGCCTGACGATCAACGAAACCAAATGCACCTTCGGCCAACCTTCAGTCAAATTATTGGGGTTTATCATCACTAACGCTGGAATCTCGCCGGACCCTCAGCGAGTACAAGCAATTAAAGGCATCCCAATCCCTGATACTCTCGGAAAACTTCGACGTTTTCTGGGTATGTTAAATTTCTATCGGCGCTGCCTCCCCAATGCCGCTAGTACTCAGGCACCACTCCACGCCATGGTCGAAGGGCGCAAGAACGCATCCTGCCAATGGACCCCAACAGCACTCCAGGCTTTCGACCAGTGCAAATTTCAACTAGCCAACGCTGCCCTCTTGCACCATCCTTTTCCAGAAGCGCCTCTCTGCCTTACGGTAGATGCCTCGGATTTTGCTGTGGGCGCCGCGCTTCACCAGCAAGTTGGCAACAATTTCCAACCAATAGCGTTTTTCTCAAGGAAACTAGACGCTGCACAAAGAAAATACAGCGCATACGACAGAGAACTCCTGGCGGTATACTTGGCTATCAAGCATTTCAGGCATTTATCGGAAGGGCGACAATTTCCGGTCAATACGGACCACAAAAATTCTCACATACGCCTTTCAACAAAATCTGGACAAGGCCTCACCGCGCCAATGTCGACACCTCGATTTCATCGGGCAATTCACAACCGACATCCGCCACATCGCGGGCTGTGAAAATGTACGTGCAGATTTCCTGTCACGCGTGGAACCCATCTCCCATCACCAACCTTATGACCCGAAATCCCTCGCCGAAGCGCAAGCAGTAGACCAGGAGCTACAAGCTCTCTTGACATCGGAAAACCGCAGCTCACTACAACTGGAAAAAGTACAAATTCCAGAAACGAACATTTCCCTGTACTGTGACGTTTCCACAGCAAAACCCAGACCATTCGTACCCGCACCCTGTCGCCGCATAATTTTTTCTGCATACCACAACTTGTCTCACCCCGGAGTACGAGCTACTACAAGGATGGTCACCGCCCATTACGTCTGGCCGGCCGTCAAGAAGGATTGCGCACTTTGGACTCGCGCCTGCCACCGCTGCCAAGTCTCCAAAACCGCTAGACACACAAGAACGCCCCTTCAGTCGTTTAGTCCCCCAGACGGAAGGTTCAGTCATGTTCACATTGACCTGGTCGGACCATTACCACCGAGTGAAAACTATCGGTACATATTCACCTGCGTCGACCGATTCACTAGGTGGCCCGAAGCCCTACCCATACAGGACATCACCGCCAAAACAGTAGCAAATGCCTTCCTATCGGTCTGGATATCTCGTTTTGGCGTGCCAGCAAAAGTGACTACAGACCAAGGCAGGCAGTTTGAATCAGCACTTTTCGGTGAGTTAACACGGCTTCTGGGAATCAACAGAATAAGGACATCACCCTACCACCCAGCAGCAAACGGCCTGGTAGAAAGAGTCTACAGACAGCTGAAAGACTCCCTTCGCTGTCACGATTCCACGAGCTGGTCCTTGAAACTTCCTCTGGTGCTCCTAGGGATTCGTTCGTCGCTAAGGGAAGATCTCAACACCACAACCGCTGAGCTGGTCTATGGGAAGCCCCTACCCCTTCCAGGAAAATTTTTCGAGGACCCCCCCTCTGCAAGCTCGCCTACCGAACCGTGGCTGGAGGACTTCAAGCGCGCCATGGCATCTCTGAAACCTGCACCAAGCAAACCACATGGGAACCGCCACATTTACGTGCCCAAACCACTCTAGACATGTTCCAATCTCTATCTACGTCGGGACCTGATATTGCCACCGCTAGCTCCCCCATACGACGGTCCATATGAAGTCCTTTTCAGGAAACCCAAAATTTACAAACTGAAAATTAAAAACGTGGGTTGTGTGACACGTGGGTGTCAATCGACCGCCTCAAGCCTGCTTTCACATCAGAAGGACCGATGTTTTCCCAAGACCCGAACTTGGCAAGCCAATACGATTGCATAGGATCGCTGGAAAGATCCTACTGGAGGGGGAGTAGTGTGGCGACTACACTTTGCTTCAGCGAGCCGAACTAAGACGGCCTCGGCATCCGCGGGCGTCAACCTTACTACGCATGCGCGCGGGACGTCATCAGAGACTCTGGCCACTGACGCGGTAAACAAGAAGGCTAAAGCCCGACGGCCGTTACTTCAACCGTTGCTTCTTTCCTCTTTATAATTTCTTGCTTTAAATGATTTAATTTTAATTATAATTTTATCAGCAGCCTTTCCACAAGCCACACCAAACACATCACTTCAACAACCTTCCTACAAATTCATGCTGATATATAATGGATTTCCCAATAAAATGGTTAATCAAATATTGTATGCTTTGCCCGTTTGCAACTGAAAATGTATCCCAGAATGAAATAAGATGAATAAATCAATAGAAAAATATCGAGTATGCTTTATTTCACCAAAATGAAATTGTTTTAAACCATATATATATATATATATATATATATGAAAAAAGAAAAAGGCATCTCCTTATCGTGCAACTGAAAGTTGCTGATGGCTGAGCGCCATCTATCGGAATAAATATCAACTATTCTCGTTGATTTTTTTTATTCCATAATTGGCCAAATACCCATTCTTGATTAATCAAGAAAAGCTAACCACGGACGCGTTTCGGGCTGTTGGCCCTCATCAGCGTGGTGCAAGCTGTACCTCAAAGACCAAAAAAATTGGTCATTAAGGCATCCTGAAAAATCATGAAACGGGTAGTTAAGGCCAGAATTGCGTTAGGACTCTACACAATGTGAAAAAATAGTACAAATGTAACATTGTACTGGGATAAGGTGCATAAATCATGAAAAAAGAAAAAGGCATCTCCTTATCGTGCAACTGAAAGTTGCTGATGGCTGAGCGCCATCTATCGGAATAAATATCAACTATTCTCGTTGATTTTTTTTTTCCATAATTGGCCAAATACCCATTCTTGATTAATCAAGAAAAGCAAACACGGACGCGTTTCGGGCTGTTGGCCCTCATCAGCGTGGTGCAAGCTGTACCTCAAAGACCAAAAAAATTGGTCATTAAGGCATCCTGAAAAATCATGAAACGGGTAGTTAAGGCCAGAATTGCGTGAGGACTCTACACAATGTGAAAAAATAGTACAAATGTAACATTGTACTGGGATAAGGTGCATAAATCATGAAAAAAGAAAAAGGCATCTCCTTATCGTGCAACTGAAAGTTGCTGATGGCTGAGCGCCATCTTGTACTATTTGTACACATTTGTACTATTTTTTCACATTGTGTAGAGTCCTCACGCAATTCTGGCCTTAACTACCCGTTTCATGATTTTTCAGGATGCCTTAATGACCAATTTTTTTGGTCTTTGAGGTACAGCTTGCACCACGCTGATGAGGGCCAACAGCCCGAAACGCGTCCGTGGTTAGCTTTTCTTGATTAATCAAGAATGGGTATTTGGCCAATTATGGAATAAAAAAAATCAACGAGAATAGTTGATATTTATTCCGATAGATGGCGCTCAGCCATCAGCAACTTTCAGTTGCACGATAAGGAGATGCCTTTTTCTTTTTTCATGATTTATGCACCTTATCCCAGTACAATGTTACATTTGTACTATTTTTTCACATTGTGTAGAGTCCTCACGCAATTCTGGCCTTAACTACCCGTTTCATGATTTTTCAGGATGCCTTAATGACCAATTTTTTTGGTCTTTGAGGTACAGCTTGCACCACGCTGATGAGGGCCAACAGCCCGAAACGCGTCCGTGGTTAGCTTTTCTTGATTAATCAAGAATGGGCATTTGGCCAATTATGGAATAAAAAAAATCAACGAGAATAGTTGATATTTATTCCGATAGATGGCGCTCAGCCATCAGCAACTTTCAGTTGCACGATAAGTAGATGCCTTTTTCTTTTTTCATGATTTATGCACCTTATCCCAGTACAATGTTACATTTGTACTATTTTTTCATATATATATATATATATATATATATAACCCAAATTAAAAGAATTAAACGCAGCATATATTGAAAGCCTTTAACTTTACATCTTTTGAACAAAATCTACAATGCTTCAATATCATTTTTTTCCATCTATGAATCACGCATAACTAGAGATATTCAATGCATTTGTTATTTCTTTTGACTGGAGTTACTCTTTGAATTATACGTTAACTGTTCATCTTTTTTAGTCCTGGCACGGTGCCACCTAGTGGAGCATAAATCAACTAAGCGTTGATTTAGGCTTGTTTCATAATATTTTGCCAACAAAATTCTTTATAAATCAAAAGAGTCACACATGAATGCGTTTTGGGCTGTTGACCTTCGTGAATGTGGTTCGTAAATTAAGAAATAAACACCTTCTGATCGTGAAAATAAAAGTTGCTGATGGCTTGCGCCATCTGTTAGAAAAATGTCAACTAGACCTTGCAAAACTTATATTGACCCCTTATAGATTTTTTGAAATGAAGCTGCCCTGGATTGGCAAAGGCCATTAGCCCGATAAAATGATCACCAGATGGCCTCTTCCTAGTTCAAAAACTGGTATTGTGTCTTTGTCACCGACCAGAGGCCGCTATTCTGAGAATAAAGCGTCTAGTTTTAACTATATTTCAACGTGAGAGGTGATTTAATTTTTTATATATAATTATATTCCCAGCTAAAATTTCCTTCAAATATATATCATATTTTTATGTTGATATATATTCTTGTGCATGTAATCATCACAATACCAAACTAAAAATTGATGTCAAAATTTATACCTGAAAAAAAAAAAAAGAAGGGAAGTTCCCAGAAAGGTCGTCTAACAGGTAATTGACATTTTCCAAGAAACTCAAGGAGGATGTAAAAATATGGTCATGCCAGTCTTTTATTAGACAATAAAGTCCGCTCTGGTATCATCACCATATACTATGTGTTTTTGCCCGAGACTACAGAAGCGGCTGTACAGGAGACAGAACAGACAGTATCAGAAAGTAAGCATAAGACAGCAGAATATGGGGGAAAGTAGTCAGAAGTCAGATCAACCAGTGGTCCCGGGTCTATTGCTCTATTCTCAAAAAATAAATAAAATTATTCTTTATATTTTTATAAGCTACATAATTTTCAACTGCAGTTGCCGAAAGGGTTGAAAATGAAATTTGAAAGAAATTCTTCAACGTAACTGTATTCTCTATATGATAGGTTTTTTTCTGGAAAATATAAATGATATTTTATGTTTTCAAAACATAATTTGGCATTTCATGTTGAAAATGGTTAAAGCATTTGTGACAGGAATATTTCTTACAAATTTTATAATGACAGGAATTTAAAATTTACATAGTATTTTGTTAAAAAGGAATATATTGGATTAAAATAGCATTTATTTTACCAATATTTCAGTTGATTTAACGCCAAAGGTGTTATAAAATGTAATAATTTGTGTCATCAACAAACTCAGCGCCACATAACGTCAATAAAATTGAGTTTTAGAAAAATATTTTGATTATATTCAATTAGTTGTCAAAAATATAATCATTAATATAATAAATAATATATTCAAAATACAACAATATAATGAAGTTAAATTCATAAAATACAATATTTTAGCAGAATGATTTTGCTTCTGGTCATATTCCATATATAAATGATCCTGGGATTAATTTCAAAAGAAGAAATATACACAAAGAAAAATAATGAGATTTTGGCCTCGTGTTTTTTTTTATCTATCTTCTCCAAGATTTACTTTCAAATGTATTAGTATTATCCGAGTACTGATTTCCTGCGTAGATCAAATAGAACCAGTTGAGTTCCTATCATTTTATACTTCCATAGACAGGATGCACATATGGAGCTATATGCTTATATGTTTCTTTTTGTATCTATAGATTCTCTGTCAATTAAAATCCATACAAAATAGACAGCAATATATTTTATAATTCAAAGTCGTTTATAATTATTCATTAATTGAATTATAGAAAAAATGAAGTATTAAATACAATTTTCATATAACATAAAATTCAAATTAGCAGACCAACAATGAAATTAGTTGCATATTTTAATGTTTAATATTTCTTATATAATTTATATATATATATATGTATCACAAACATCAATTTTCTGCTATTTTAACTGTATTAACTATATATATATATATATATGAATTAAAAGTATTCATTTGAAAAGTATGGAATAACTAATCAAAAAACACACAGTTGTGAAAAATGTTCCCAAATTCAAGTCTAAATAGAATGCAGCTTTAACAGATAAACCTTCTTTCATGACATGTCTAATACTTTTCAATTCTCCTGTTTGAGACTCTGGCAAATATATATGCTTGATCATGCAGATATTTAAAGTTCCACTACCTTCATTCTTGAGGAATTCTCCAGAGAGAAATATAATAAAGACTAATATCAAACTAATTACAAGATATATAAGATCTAAATATATTATATATTGTTCCAAAGTAAATGAAGAAAATATTCTTCTGAACACTAAAATGAAAACATAAAATTTATTTAAAATGATAAGAAAAATAGGAAATGAATATATTTGATTGATAATATTAATATTATTTCTCAAGTTCAAATACTTTTGAGAAATATATTTAAATTCATGAGTAAATTGCATGGTATTTAATTCGGAATTATAATTCTGACAAATGGTTGTAAAACGAGCTGAAAGGTAGATATAAATGAGACAATGATTGACTATCATTCCAAAATCAAAACACCGAGATGCATATAAAATTATAGCAAATTTATTAGGAAATATATCCGAAAATATTAAAAGTGTAAAAAGTATAAAATAAGATAAAATATAAAATATGAAAATACCTAAATAATATCTTTCCAATATAGAGATATTCAATGCAATAGGTTGGTTCATATTACTATTAATGAAGCATTTCAATTTGTTCCAAGAGAAATAAAAATATAATAAAATGAGCAGACGAGATGCAGCTATGAAATCTTTTGATAAAATTACCGTTCATTCTATGTTGTAATATCCCCATAGCGGTACACATAAACCACATGTTCCAATCTTGATCCAGAACAAGATGTGATGCCAGATGGATGGCTTTTCCAGATAGAAACTTCCAGTTATTTTTGTCAGAAAATATAGATATTTTGGGAAGATATCAGACTGTCTGTTTAAAATTCTCCCTTGTCCCATATTTTCCATTATAACTTCTTGAGAAAGAGTCACACTTTTTCTCGCTTTGATCACCTACATTGTGTTATAGTTGCCATGGAGATCGTTCACTAATATTTGAGGACAAATATGTTGTGCAAACATACAGTTTTCAATATCAATTTCTGATATTAAAATTTCTTGTCATTTTTTTTATATTTACAGTTATTTTATTCTTTCTTAGAAAACGATTTTTTTGCTTACTCCGAGTACACGTGGTACAGGCCATGATAATAATGGTTGGTAGAAGAGGCGACTGCTTTTACTGTAAGTGCACCACAAGTCTACCCATGTGAAAAGCAGTTCGACTTTGCACTTACATATAAATAGGCCAGAGTACCGTTTGGTTTCATGCACTCGCTGTTGGGGTTAGACTTTTGCAAGAATAGGGGGATTTTGGAGCATTTTTTTTTTAAATCGGAAAAAAAGTGCTCAATGCTGGAATCAAACCCGGGTCGTAGCGGTCATAAACCAACGGTTTATACCAGCCTTCCACCGACCCCCTAGAGTACGAATTATTATAACCAGACGGGTATATACTATAAAAACATTGCAAAAATCTGATAATGAACATTATTTTTCAATAAACTATTTATATCATGGGTAAGGCAAAATTTTAAATATAGATTAGAACTACTATGTAAAGATCCAAACCGAATAAATTATTAGTGTATGACGTTTCGGTATCAGCGTTTTTTTATCATCAGAATATGAGAATACTGTGATATATTTCCTCATTCAGTTTTTTGACTGATAATGGTAAAAACACTATCGTTGTTCTCAGAAATATTTTCCAAGTCGTTTCTGGTTGTTATGACTTTAAATTTTTCTAAACATAAAGATATCAATGAGTATATTTGATATTCTTTCTCTCTCTCTCTCTCTGATTGCTATTTATTATTGAAAAAATTCAACTTTCCATATTTGTGAAAATATATATAAACGAATAAATATCAATCTTCGAAATACAAAATTAAAATTTATCTTTCTTCTTCAATTTATCTTCATCTTTATGTTTCTCATTAAAAAAATAGATTTATGTTATTTTGAATATCATCATTATCTGAATAAAAATTTAAATCAAACTGTAAAACTATTAATCCCATAGTCCACTCTCACCGTTCCGTGTGCTGCCTTTCGAAACCAAGGCCTCTCTTCATTTATCTTTAGGCTAGTGCACTTCCATTCTGGCTCGTAAATGCATGATTCATGAGAGTCCTTTACAACATTTTGTCGGCTCATTACAATTTTAATTTTACATGATTTTTCAAGATGCCTGAATGACCAGTTTTTGGGTCGTTGAGCTACAGCTTGCACCACGCAGACGAGGTCCAACAGCCCAGAACGCGTACGTTGGTTATCCTTTATTGATCAATCAAGAATGTTTACACTTTAAGGCTTCTTTGAAAATTAGTTTTAATCTTTTTTATATATATTTTAATAACTTTTATACATGGTAAGATACTTTATTTTATAGTTTTCATATTTTATACCAAAAAAAGTTGAAGCCTTACTTGATGAGATCAATTTTATATTTTAGATAAATTTTTAGGCTAATTTTAATTTATTTCTTTTTTATTTTATATACAGATTATATATGATATTTCTAACGTACGTGGTTAGTATTTTTATAAGACTAAGGTTATTTATATTATTTTTTACAAAAAAGATTGAAATTTCATTAATGTGCTCAATTTTATGTCTTTTTTGTTTGTTAAACAAAATTTTTAATTAATTGTTCAGATATTTTAATAACAGATTATTTATGGTGTTTTCCACTTATATGGGTTGTTTTTTAAAAAATATTTGGGTTATTTCTTTTTTTTTTCACTAAAAAGCTTGAAATTTCATTAATGTGCTCAATTTTATGTCTTTTTTGAGGACCTTAACAAAATTTTAATTAATTGCTCAGATATTTTAAAATTAGATTATTTATAGTTTTTTTAACATATAGGGGTTGTATTTTGTATTTTAGAAAATTATTTCTATTTTTTAGCTCAAAAAAAGCATGCTTTTTCATTGCCGTATCCAGCTGTTGGTCTATTTTTGAAGCTTTTTAATGATAACTGGTTTTGTTCATTAATTTTTTGGTAATAATATTATGATTTTAGTTTTTTAAAATATTTTTAACATATCTGAAAGTTATTTTGAATAAAAAATTTGAAAATTTTGATTTTTACCTAAAAAAAACAGGAAATTTTTATGCTTTGTTTAGAAATTGCTGGTTTTGAAGCTTTTGTTATTAATCTCAATCTAATTTTTTTTTTCAGAATATGCCATACAGTTTATTTATTATATTTTCTACATATATGGGTTGTATCTGAAAAATAGGTTATTTATATTTTTAAATAAGCAAGGGATTTCTTTTACAGATTCATTTATTTGTCTTTTTGAAGTCCTTTTTCAAAATTTTTTTAAAGATATTTTAATATTTTTGATTGAATATTTTATATTTAGATTATTTATAGTTTTTTTTAACATATAGGGGTTGTATTTTGTATTTTAGAAAATTATTTCTATTTTTTACCTCAAAAAAGCATGCTTTTTCATTGCCGTATCCAGCGGTTGGTCTATTTTTGAAGCTTTTTAATGATAACTGGTTTTGTACATAAATTTTTTGGTAATATAATATTATGATTTTAGTTTTTTTAAATCTTTTTAACATATCTGAAAGTTATTTTGAATAAAAAATTTAAAAATTTTGATTTTTACCTCAAAAAGACAGGAAATTTTTATGCTTTGTTTAGAAATTGCTGGTTTTGAAGCTTTTGTTATTAATCTCAATCTAAATTTTTTTTCAGAATATGCCATACAGTTTAATTATTTTATTTTCTACATATATGAGTTGTATCTAAAAAATAGGTTATTTATATTTTTAAATAAGCAAGGGATTTCTTTTACGGATTCATTTATTTGTCTTTTTGAAGTCCTTTTTCAAAATTTTTTTAAAGATATTTTAATTTATTTGATTAAATATTTTATATTTAGATTATTTATAGTTTTTTTTAACATATAGGGGTTGTATTTTGTATTTTAGAAAATTATTTATATTTTTTACCTCAAAAAAGCATGCTTTTCAATGCCGTAACCAGCAGTTGGTCTATTTTTGAAGCTTTTTAATGATAACTGGTTTTGTACATAAATTTTTTGGTAATATATAATATTATGATTTTAGTTTTTTAAAACCTTTTTAACATATCTAAAGGTTATTTTGAATAAAAAATTTAAAAATTTTGATTTTTACCACAAAAAGACAGAAAATTTTTATGCTTTGTTTAGAAATTGCTGATTTTGAAGCTTTTGTTATTAATCTCAATCTAATTTTATTTTCAGAATATGCCATATAGTTTATTCATTATATTTTCTACATATATGGGTTGTATCTAAAAAATAGGTTATTTATATTTTTAAATAAGCAAGGGATTTCTTTTACGGATTCATTTATTTGTCTTTTTGAAGTCCTTTTTCAAAATTTTTTAAAAGATATTTTAATTTATTTGATTAAATATTTTATATTTATATTATTTATAGTTTTTTTAACATATAGGGGTTGTATTTTGTATTTTAGAAAATTATTTCTATTTTTTAGCTCAAAAAAGCATGCTTTTTCATTGTCGTATCCAGCGGTTGGTCTATTTTTGAAACTTTTTAATGATAACTGGTTTTGTACATTAATTTTTTGGTAATATAATATGATGATTTTAGTTTTTTTAATCTTTTTAACGTATCTGAAGGTTATTTTGAATAAAAAAATTAAAAATTTTGATTTTTACCTCAAAATGACAGGAAATTTTTATGCTTTGTTTAGAAATTGCTGGTTTTGAAGCTTTTGTTATTAATCTCAATCTAATTTTTTTTTTCAGAATATGCCTCGCCACAGCCGACGTTTACTTGGTAGGAATACGGCTGCTTCCAGGAGATATAGGAATGCTAGAGCTATTGAGACACCACTTCAAAGTGAGACCCGTCTTAGGTATTCTGAAGCCCGCGTCGCAGCTACACAAACTATGCAAGTTCCTGTTCAGCGTATTCAGCTTTGGACTCATAAGCCTTTTTCAGGTTTGCAGTATAATGCCCATATTGATTATAAAGCTTATTCATCTGTCAATATGGGCCAAATGTCTCGGGTATGCCAAACTTAAAACTATATATTCAAATTATTCTACTTAGCTCACGAACAGCGCCCTCTATCAAAGATTAGATTAAATTAGGCTGATGCAAACAAATATATAATGCTAATAACAAACAATTATAAAAAAAAAATCTTATCTAAATATATATCACTCGGGTAGATATGCACACGGGTCAATCCCGGGGCGAAGCCCGGGTCACCCGACTAGTTATATATAAATATTGATATATATAATTGACTGTTTAGCATCTAAGCATTATTAGAAATAAGAGGCTGGATTAGGTTATATTAAATAACATAGAATAACTGATTGAAAAGCACACCGTAGTAAAATATGTGGCCATATTTAGATCTAATTGAAACGCAGATTTGGCTGATAAACCACGCTTCATGACATAGATTATTTGATATCACCAGGCGAGAAATCGAATTTCCAAATCTAATTGAGACCTCCGAACCAATTCTTCGCTGAAATGCCCCATAGTGTTAAACATATAAAAAATGTTCCAATCTTGACCAAAAATATATATGTTGACAGATTGAAGGATCTTCCAGATGAAGACATCCAGTCAATAATGTCAGAAAATTAAGATAATCCGGGAAAATTTGTTTCTTCTATATCAAAATCATCATTGGATTTATACGGCTCATCTTAATTTGATAGTGCTGTTACTATTGTATACCTGGTCTAGCTTTGATCCCTTACATTGTGATATGGTTGTCATGGAGATTGTTGAAATAATTCGAAGACAATAGTAATATTTGCCTACACAAATGAAAAATATTAGTTTAAGTTATTTAAATCGAAATATATTATGATTATATTGAATTATATATATATTATAATTATATTATGATGCATTAGCGCGCCATCTGTTATCAAAATACGAAACTATTTTAGACGCGTATGATTCTTTTGAAAATGAAATAATTTCTACTGCCTTCACTGCAATAGAAAGGCCCTCCCATTGATTTTTCCATTGCAGTAAAGACAGTATAAATTGTTTCATTAAAAAAAAATTATAAGCGTCTAAAATAGTTTCGTATTTTGATACTTTATGTTTTCAAAATATCTTGAATATTCCAAGTTGTAGATCAAATTGTGGTAATGAATACAGACATTTAGAATACCAGAAATCTATTCATATAACCATGAAGTTTTCTTTTTCTCGAAATCAAATATTTTCATAAATTTGAAAACTTAATATTGATCAAAGAAATTGTTTACCCATCTTCGAATGTCAATTTAATCAGTGACAATGGGTTGCCATGACTTCCAGTCAGTAGAATTAAAAACATTTAAAAAATAAACTTTCAATAAAATTCTCTATCTAGAGAACTAGGCTCAAGGTTGGACTTTTCACATTAAACATCATTGTGATGTGGTTCT
This sequence comes from Cordylochernes scorpioides, assembly GCA_030710605.1. Taxonomy (NCBI): domain Eukaryota; kingdom Metazoa; phylum Arthropoda; class Arachnida; order Pseudoscorpiones; family Chernetidae; genus Cordylochernes; species Cordylochernes scorpioides. The sequence continues at coordinate 31,257,715 of CP092876.1, forward strand.
ATGAATTCACAAATGATTCTGAACTGCTGATGTATAATATATGTTTTTATTTATTGGATTATCTATGATACTTTATTTTTTTATTTTTCAATTTCCTATGTAAAATTAATTATATTCAATAAAATATTGTTATTACCAACCCCATATACAAAATTTACTTTAGAAAAATAACAATAACGAAAATTTTGGTATATAGATCGCTAGGATTAGTTCAGTATCTTTGGAGAAGATTGATTAGAACATTACAACTAAAATCTTTGTTAGTGTATTATCTATATGGATAATTTGTATGGTTCACGCCAAACTTCATAAAAGAACACCACTGACTCCAATTCTAGCCTTCGTTTGATATAGAATTTATTCGAAACCTTTAGCTCAATATCAAGTAATTCCTATCTTCTACACAAGAAAAAAGAAAACAACATTTTATCATTCCTGGACGTAACCATCACCAGAATCAGCATTTGAAATGGAAACAAATATTTACCGTAAACCAACATATACTGGTGACTATTTGAATTTTAACTTATTCGGCCTTATCAATAATAAATATCCGTCATTAAAAACTCTGTGAAAAAATGCAACTAATTGCTTTAAAAAAAAAACAGGAAAATGTACAGAAAATAGAGAATAATACATTTTATACAATTGAAAATCAATAATTCTGACAGTGTTGGAGAGAAAACTTCAGAGGAGGAGATCGAGGGGAAGGAGACGACGGGGATACACAGACGATATAAAGCAATGGACTGGACATCACGAGGAGATGAAAAGGATGGTGGAGGAAGTAGGGAGAGACCAGGTGGCCTACCCTCAGTAGAGGAAGGCATTGAAGGAGGGAGATATGAAGAGACCATGTGGCCCACCCTCAGTAGAGGAAGGCATTAAAGGAGGAAGATATGGAGAGGCCATTTGGCCTACCCTCAATAGAAGAAGGTATTGAAGAAGGAGGAATAAATCAATAACTATCCCAATTATTGGAAAAATAAAACAATTCCACGAATAAAAATACAATATTACAACCAATAGCCAAAATTAAGTATGCACGAAAGCTTAAGAAATAAAGAGTGGTTAAAAATACCTGACCCTGGAATGCTTATTGATTTAGTTAAATTTCAAGCTTTATCTTGAAAGCATGATTTCAATATAAGATAACAATAACCTAAATAGAAATGAACCCATTAACAAAGTGCATCTTCATTTTAAAACCTCTTCGTCTACCATATCCTATGTCTAAATAACACCGCAAATTAACTGAACCTGTATCCCTGTATAGACGATTTTAATGAATCATTTTATTTATTAGAATAAAAATAATGTATTCATAATTATATTTCTTCTTAATTTTATATATATTATTTTATTATTCAATTTAGTGTATTGATTTTGAATGTTTAACTATTTTTTTACATTTGTATGAACACCCAAAGCCAATCTACCAAATTCAACAAAGTTGTCTGACCTATGAAGCTTCGCTGAGAGTCATTATAAATAATGAAAATAATGATCAAAAATGAGCATATTATAATTAAATTTCCAACTCATAACAAAAGTGATCAGATATTATTATTTAAAAGAGCACATATCTCAAATATGCTGTTTTAGCATCACGAATATAATTCTACAATCTCAACATTGAGTTTTTTCTATGAATTAGATTAGGTTTGCTTATTTATTGTATATCTCAAACTTTTTATATTTGATAAATACATTTTTTGAGTAATTTCACAATTTAGATAATTCGATAAAAACTATTTTCATCTTGCATACATTTTTATTTATGAATATATCATGAATTGAAAAAAAAAAACAATATTACGATGGCAAAAATACATTGCTAGCAATCTTTTATGGAAAAGTAGAAAATATATATTTTGGTTTAAAATAATTCTTGAAAATTTCCGAAGAATGCTGATGGTAAAAAGTTCTAGAAATTGAATTATATTTTGAAGACACCATATATTTGAGCAAACGTCCACTCGGGTAGAACATTGATTAAGCAATATCAATCAAGTAGCAATATTGAATTTGAAAAAGAAATGACAATAAAATTACAGAAATACTTAAAATATATTAGATGAACACTTTTGTCTAATATAATAAAACAAAACGCATTATAAATATAATCAACGCTATGTTTCATTAAAAACAATTCCATATCAAAATTGCCTTTAGATTTCCAAATGAGAAATTAAAGTCAATTGTGTGATGTGAAAATAAACATATTACATTTATTAAATTACACAATCAAGTTTAATATTCGAAATGAAATAAGATTGTTTTCTCTATTATTAAACAATACAGTAACCATGACAACAACAGTAGTTCATGGCTAATTTTGTGAGGTGAGGATCGAAATTTTGAATCCCCAAAATTGTTGAAATGAGTCAAAGAAGAAATTCTGTAAGTGAGAAGAACATTTTTCCAGGATATCTTAAAATATTTGCCTTTATAAAGAAATATCTAAACCTCCAGCGAATGTCCCCTGTACAAAACCCAGATGGAAATAGTAATACAAAGAACTCAATACCATTCAGATGAATGATAACAATATCAGATGTATACAATTTAATGCAAGGAAAAGTATGATGGCAACTAGTGAGTTAGGTGTGACAATCGCAGACGATCTTCCTGACATCATATTTCTACAAGAACCATACATGTGCAATGATACAGTGAAATTTGGCAAGAATTCACGAATAGTATATTCTAGCACAGATAGGCAAATTTATACTGCTACTATTATTTTGAACCGCAACATAATATATGCGAAAATTAATAGGTTTACAAATTCCTTATGTACAGCGATCCCTCTCTATTTCAACGGGAAAAGAATAGTTATTGGCAATATTTATATACACCCAAACTCAATGGCTGCATTTCATATCCAATTCATCTCAGAAATACTTGAGGCCTTTGGTCAACTCCCAATTATCCTTTGTGGAGATTTCAATTCAAGACATCCACTCTGGTTCGATTCAACGACAAATAAAAACGGATACATTCTAAAGTCTATTATCGAGGAGCAGAATATATTTGTTCACAATCTTAAAATCCCAACTTGCAGAAATGCTAGCATAATCGACTTGACAATTTCTAATAAACATTCCATTGGTCTTATACATAACTGGAGAACCTCAGCACTTTCTGTTACCTCAGACCATTTGGCAATACTTTTTGATATCTTCAATATGATAAACTTGGCAAACAATAATAGACAGACATCGACATGGAAATTCAGAGAAAAATCGGCGAATTGGACCAAATTTGCTGAGAGTATTTCGCCTTCAGATTTACTGGATTTAAATTCAGCTTCTAAGCACATTGTCAATTGTGAAGATATTGATAATGTGGTAAACAAATTGACAAATTTAGTAATTGAAGCTGCATACTCTTCTCTCGACGTCAAGCATCACACCTCTATAAACACGACTACTTCCAAAAATTGGTGGAATAAAGAGCTTGAACAATTAAAAGAACATTTACATTATCTCAGGAATTTGTATTATAGAGGGGGTAACCTGAATCCGAGTATTTACAGAACGGCAAGAAATAAATACTTAAGAGCCATCAATAGAGCAAAAAAGACGTCGTGGAAAATATTTATTGAAGAAAATGAGTCTACGAATGCTTTCGGGAATGCATACAGGATTTTTAAACGGTTAAGATCGGCCGATATTCAAGTGGGCATACCATTACTGAATAAAACTGCAGAATGCATGAGAGAGCAAAAGATGAAGGAAATGCTAACAGCATTTTTTCCTGATGATGATGTGCGGTTGGACAATGAAGAACACACTTTAATTAGAAATCACTACCAAGTTTTACCAACAGGGAAATCATTTTTATTACTGAAAAGGAAATAAAGGATTTGTGCTCGAATCTTAATATCAGAAAGGCTCCTGGTCCAGATAACGTGAGTAATTATATGATTAAGCACTCATTATTATCAATCCTACCTAGTTTAGTCAAATTCTTTAATGAGTGTCTGGTGCTGGGTTACTATCCTGAAAGCTGGAAACATTCGGTATTAAAAATTATTACGAAACCGCAAAAAGCTGACTACGAAGCAATTAATAGCTATCGCCCAATTTCACTAACATCAAATTTCTCAAAAATATTTGAAACGATCATTAAAAATAAAATACTCAATTATTATAATCATAATAACTTACTGAGCCATAGACAAGATGGATTTACGAAAAGAAAATCTACAATAACGGCATTGGACAAAATAACCGAGACCATACTGAAACACAAACAAAACGAATTGGTTGCATTGATTGCCATTGATATAAGTGGTGCATTTGATAAAGCGTGGTGGCCTGCCTTAATAAAAAGAATGGACGAAGACCACGTCCCAGCAGTTCTTATAAAAATTATCCAATCATTTTTAAATCGGAGAAGAAAAACAAGTCTCACCTACTCGAATACAACAATTTCGAAATATTTATCAAAGGGATGTCCTCAAGGCGGACCATTATCACCTTTATTGTGGAATATAGTCCTGAATGATTTGTTGATCAACTTCGCATCCCCAAATTCTGAAATAATCTGTTATGCGGATGATGTTTCGATTGTTTGCTGGCACAAGACCATAGAAGGGTTAAAAAATGAAACAGAAAGAACTTTAAATTATGTAATACAATGGTGTACAAGAAATAAGCTAAAGCTAAGCCCGGAGAAAACCGGCTTAATACATATGCACGGCAAACAAAATATTCCAATGGGAACTCCAAATTTCATAATAAAACCAGTGGAAGAAGTAAAAATTTTAGGTATAAAATTTTCTAATCACAGAATTAAGTCAAAAATTAACTTCACACCCCACATTAATGATATTCTTTGTAAAATTAACCGTATGAAAAATCTTTTATTTTCACTCTGTGGGAAGATGTGGGGATTGGATGCTAAAAAAATATTAATTTTATATAAAACTCTTTTCAGGCCAATACTAACCTATGGATCTGAAATATGGTATAAATTTATTAATAAAAGAAGTAAGCAAAGATTAAACTCTCAGCAATATCAGATTCTTCTTTGGGTAGTGAGAGCCTATAAAACGACCTCATCAAATTGTATTCATAGTTTGGCAAAAATACCTATTCTCACAGATCAAATAGAATCGTTGATAATAAAATACGATTTGGCCAATTTATCAAAAGAAGAAATTAATGTATTCAGACCGCATGCCCCGACTATAATTCATAACTACATAGAATCAAGAATGGCTGAAACAATAGCTAACACTAATGAAACATTCAGAAAATTTTTCCCATTTGGAATTCCTTTTTATTTTCGTCCGAATTTTTATAACTCACAGTTCGTCACGGGTCATGGTAATTTTGGAGAATTTCTGTCGAAAATCGGGGCAACGGATGATCCTAGCTGTTTCTGTGGAAAAGAAAACCAAGACTCAATGCATTTATTGATGGAATGTCCGATATTCCACAGCTACAGAAGTAATCATTTTTATCCCATCGAAGAGGTTTGCGAATTTGTATATAACAAAGACACTTATGTAAAATTCAATAATTTTTGTAAGTTCATTTTAGATTTTCTCCTCTGTTTGAGAAAACCATAGTTTCAGTTTTAATTGTGTTTTTAACCGGTTATTGTGTTGTATATACTGAATTGTATATAGGTTGCTAAAATAATTTATTTTGGATTTTCTCTTCTGTTTGAGAAAACCATCGTTTCAGTTTTAATTGTGTTTTTAGTCGGTTATTGAGTTGTATATAGGTTGATAAAATAATCCATTTTGGATTTTCTCTTCTGTTTTAGAGTGCCATCGTTTAAGTTTTAATTATGTTTTTAGTCCGGTTATTAAATTGTATAAAATTAATTGTATATAATCTACTAAAATGTATTTAGGCGCAAGTATCCCGAGCTGGGATATCGCGTCCGATGTGTCAAATAAAATAAAATAAAAATTGTTTTATTCATGATATAAATAATTTAAGAAAAATTGTGAAAAATAATTTATCTGCTAAAATAATGTTTCATATGGCGCTTAACATTAGAACATATTTCACTACTCTTTGTTTTTCGATAACCTACTCAATGCTTTTTAAATGACCAATAACAATCACGCGATGTGCTGTTTTCTCTCTAAAATTTATAAAACATACACGAACAAACAAATCACATTTTATAAAATAAAATTTATCTTGGCCAAAAATATTTATAAAATATTATATTAAAAAATACATAAAAATTCGATAATAGAGATATTAGAATATTCTACAGTGACAATAATAAACAGATTTTGGATAACATTAGTTATCCACATATACAATGAAATCAATATTAAAAATGGCATATCCAGACCAGGAGCAGAATATGCCATTTTTAATATTGATTTCAACACCTGATCTTTTTATCTTTAATTATTTTCTTTCGTTTTTCAATACAATGAAATGTGTACCCTTTTTTTAATCTTCGAAAAAGATAAATGAATCGCTGTTTATCATTTTTCAAATTCAATTAATATCCCTCATTTTTCTCAATAGGTTATACCATTTATTAAAATTTAAAGATATTTAAAGGATTCCAAGAGAATGCCTACTATATATTAACCTATATATATTAACTCATACACAAAAAGATAGTCGTACATGGAGAGAGAGATCGAGATTGAAACTACTTTATTACAACGTCCATATAAGATTATAGAGGTTTAAATACAAAATTGAATAAATATATTAATAAAAATATGATATAATGAAAAATATAGGAATAAATAAATGTGAATATATAAAATAATTGAATATATATATTTAAAATATATATAAGGTCTTTCTTAACTGTTAGCGCCCTATGGAACGCCAGTATTATTTCCCAAAAATGGGCAGGTCAATGTGATGTTGTGAATCGTTTTTGTGAACTGGCAACCCTACTCAAGACCAATATGGCACTTTTAGACGGTAGCCTTCGCAACACTTGTCTTCTTTATTGCCTCGGGATGGAGGTCGACACCGAACAACAAGGCCTGCAGATCCAGGGGCAAGTCACAGGAAGTGAAAACTTCCTGGATCAGGGGTCACACTTAAGAAAGAGAGTACGCTTCACAATTTTGCGTGTCATCCTTGCGCAGGGGCCATGCTGATCTCCTTTGTTTCGTTCCTATCTAAGTATATTTACCGTTGGCACAGGATTCATCAACAAATAGAAGATATATAAAATAAAAGTATTTAAAAGCGCGAATGTTTCTTTTATACATAAAACGAACTTCTACTGTCCTTACTGCGATTAAAAAATATATTGGGAGGGCTTGGCTCATCAGGGGTGAACCCTCCCAGCGGTTTCGCCAATATAATCCACCAGACCGCTTTTCAGAGCTCTAATATTGTATTGGATCATTCTGTTTTATATGCTACACTGAAGAATGGAATCTTAGAAATGGGTTTCAAGTAAACATTATTGCTTTGTGTTAATTTATTCCTAATGACCTTGTCTTTATAGTTTGCTGAAGAGCATTGCTCGAAGCAAATATTTGAATATAATTCTACTGTCCTATAAGCTTATGTCCATAGTTTACTTGAATCCCATTTCTAAGATTCCATCCTTCAGTGTAGCATATAAAAGCAGAATGATCCAATACAATATTAGAGCCCTGAGAAGCGGTCTGGTGGATTAAATTGGCGAAACCGCTGGGAGGGTTCACCACTGATGAGCCAAGGCCTCCCAATATATTTTTTGATCGCAGTAAGGACAGTAGAAGTTCGTTTTATGTATAAAAAAACATCCGCGCTTTTAAATACTTTTATTTTATATGTATAGATGGCGAGTTATTGCTTTGTGTTAATTTATTCCTAATGACCTTGTCTTTATCGTTTGCTGAAGAGCATTGCTCGAAGCAAATATTTGAATATAATTCTACTGTCCTATAAGCTTATGTCCATAGTTTACTTGAAACCCATTTCTAAGATTCCATCCTTCAGTGTAGCATATAAAAGCAGAATGATCCAATACAATGTTAGAGCTCTGAGAAGCGGTCTGGTGGATTAAATTGGCGAAACCGCTGGGAGGTTTCACCACTGATGAGCCAAGCCCTCCCAATATATTTTTTCATCGCAGTAAGGACAGTAGAAGTTCGTTTTATGTATAAAAGAAACATTCGCGCTTTTAAATACTTTTATTTTATATGTATAGATGGCGCGTTATTGCTTTGTGTTAAATAGAAGATATACTTATAAATGACTGCGGCGTATAATTATAAAGCTATACAACCAATTTAACCGCATAAGTTTCTTTTTATTTATGAAAAATCATTTTTAATTTCAAAGATAAATAATTTAATATCCAAAAGTTAGAAATATTAAATTATTTATCTTTGAAATTAAAAATGATTTTTCATAAATAAAAAGAAACTCATGCGGTTAAACTGGTTGTATAAATAGAAGATATATACCGAAATTCATATCAACAGAAATCTTCTTATTTGTATATATGCTTTACTTTCATAACCTTCATATCTATGGTTCAGGTACAAGAAAGAACAGTCTAGAACACTAGAAATAAATAATCAGGTCTTTTGCATTAACAGTTTATCCACAATTATCCACCAAGAATGTTATATATTAAAGTAAAGGCTTTGGTGTACATCAGGTCTAAAATATTCTATAACTATATATAGATTTATTTGTTTCAGACATATTAATAATAAATATCAAATCGGGGATTTCTGGATACTGAGTTAAAAAACCCTTTTCTCTCAGATAAATGTAGATTCAAATTATTCTTCAATTTAAATATCTTTAACATAATATATATTAACATGCTTTCGTTTTATGCTAGAGTATAGACATCTTAAATGTACAATGTAAATACCCTCAGCAAACTGCACTCAAAGCTATGTTCTCTATCACAATACCGAAATTTGAGAATTCAATATAAAATATATATTTCTGCATCAATTAATCAATGTATCTGCAATGAATAGTTTTACGAATACAATTTATAATTATATGTAGAACCTTTATTTTATTAGGATTTCAATATTTTGTTGTAATATTATCATATTGTTTGTAAATTAATAAAATACCGTGAGTCAGTGCAAATTGATCGTCATTTTAAAACACTAACAATTTTAATTTTAATTTACACATAGCTTCAATTTTCCTCCCAAATATGATGACGTGATTGAGGGTTTATATTATTATGAGACACTTCATATTGGGTATACATAATAATAGAAAGAAGGTTTACTACTGAGGTCTCTTTCGATACTATTGTAACGATGTATGAATGAAAGATTCGGTATGGTTTCAATTTGGTGGAGTCCTTTGGAGGACACGTGCGCTTCAGGAATAGCTGATCGATTCAAGGGATAATAGTCTGTTAAAGGATTTCTTATAACTTGCTGTTCACATCCTTTGTTTGGCTGTGAGGTATACGGCAAATAACATATAAATATAACGAGAATCATCATTTATATGACAATCCTGTCCTGAGACATAGTCGAAATAATACTTTTTCTCATTGCACCAAATCAGTAATAAATATATAGTTTTTTATTAATAGAATATTCATGCAATTTTATTCCATTTTATAAATTTATTCATTCGTTACAAGATATTAAATATATATATGAATATTTTTATATGAAAATAAGATTTCGATATTACAACTCAATATCTATTTATTGATCGCATATAAATTCTTCAAACCATTGAAATAAAATTCCAAAATAGCTTCATTCTAAATGTACTATTATTATATATATTCTTATTTGCATAAAATTTCTTTCAGAATATGGGTCGGATTTTCATACAATTCTGCAATCAAACATATATTTTTGAAATATTCAGTGATATTTCAAAGAACGTTTGAATTATATATTTCCTGCATTGCATTGTATTTATACATATTTGATATATTTTATAATGGAAAAATTCAAAATATATTAATACATTTTACAATCCTGTTTATTTATTTTTTAATATTAAAATATAAACAGAATTTTTGAAAACTTTTATTGTGTGCTTCTTTTATTATCTAAAGATGTATATACAAGATACTTATATATATACATAAATATCTTACTTATAAAATATTTTAATCTTGTATAACAAGAATAATTTGCGAAATGCTATATAATAACTAAAAAAACATGCTGAATATATATTTATAGTTGATATGATTGGAATATCCTATTATAAATAGATTTGGGCAGCTATATTTTGTTTAATATCGTGACAGGAAGTTATACCTCATCAACATTGACTAAACGCTACCACTTATAGCTAATTCTGAGAATATACCGTGTGGACAGTTATTGAACTCAACCATTTCATTGATTTTTGGTTGAGAGGTCTGAGCACTAATTAAAAATATCATTGCATTGTTTCAAATTTTAGATAAATATTCAATTGATCATTTGATCTCATATCTATTTTTGAATTTGATATTTTATTTTTAAGATATATATTAATATTCTGAAAATAGAGCAACCATTTTTAAATATTTAGTAAAAAAGGCATATATTGGGTTGAATAAAATATATTATTGGCAATATTATTGCCGTATGTATGCAAATAGGCATACATGTATGACAACGCAAGTATCTCTAGGGGGATATTAAATATAATTTTAAAAATATATTATTGCAAATAAATATTTTATTCAATTGAATATATGCCTTTTTATTATAAAATATATTATCATATGTGATTACTTTAAATTATTCTTCAGCCAAAGACAGAAAGATTGAGATAGAAAACTACTTCGTTGATATTGTCCATATAAGATTATATATGGTAAACACAAAATAAATATAAATAAAATAAATTAAAAATATATATGTTATATGAAAAGATAGATTTTCTGTTATTTTTTTATTATCTAGAGGATTAAGCTATGGTGGCAGTCGTGGTTAAAATCTTTAATCTATAATAATAAAAATAAATTAGAAATAGCTTTAATTGAGCTTATGGGATATATAAAAAACATAATTTGATAAAAGTACTGCCTGGCTTAAGGCGTAAGAATAAAAAAAGGAGAAACCTTTTTACATAATGTAAAAAAGGTTTGAGCCGGCCATCGGGAAACAACAACAATGGGTTTTTATAGGAGAAGAGTGAACTCTTGCGGTCGATTTAGCTGGAAATTTGAATCTGTGAAATACGATTTTGAATAAAATGATATTTTAATATAAAATATATATTTATATATATATAAATTTAAATTGATGAAAATATACACATACACAGAGAGATACCATATTATACAAATCAAACATATACTTTCATTATTTTATTTATACACAAAAGAGAGTTTAATTCTATATAAAAATCATATTATATATTACAAAATACTACAAAACTACAAATAAATACTAAAATACTACAAAATGAATCAATGAGACTATGCTATGTATGTTACTATTCAGGTCTAGCTCTCCCAATCTTGGAAGGAAGCCTAATGCTCCAAGCAATTTCCTATTCTAGCTTCATACTCGCTCCAATTGGAAAAGCTCACAGGTTTTCACAAAATGCCCCATTTTCCTTCCAAGTTTTGTCTTAATGTGATCTGGAATCTTTGTTACTTCATTTTCATCTCTCTGAAATAACCCCACTCTCGAATTTATTATTTTATTTATATTTGTAAACTATTTATTTTTGTTTATATATAAATTTTGAAGTCCTCCGTTACACATATGTAAATTATTGTACATATAAATTTTTCGTTTTCCATTTTCATTGAATAAATGATATTTCACAACATATAAATAAGAATTGTTTATGAATTTTATTAGGTATTATTTTATTATATAATATAAAATATATATTATTTTATATATACGGTTAAAATATAAAAACATAATATATATTTGACCATTTTGTGATTTTCATGCTTGAAAATCAAATTAGAATTATTGGATTAAATACCAATTTATTTAACTTGAATCAAATACTGATAATTATATTTCAATTAAAATGTCTTAAACAACGATTCCATCGAATCTCTGAAAGCAAAATCAATCGTCATTATCAACACAAACGTAAATTACTTTTTCTATTTCATGAAATAAATATTTTCATAAATATATAATCAAAGATTATAAATATATTGTAAGTGATTGATTCATCGATGTTAAATCCCACAGCGATTTCGATAATCTGATTTGCAAGTCTAATATAATTATTATTTTACACAAATAAATTTACTGGCAATGCGTTTCTTTTTTTAAATCTCTACAGACCTTACTGCAATGATATGATTTAATGAATGAGAGGGCTTGGCTCATCAGTAGTGAACCCTCTCAGCGGTTTCGCCAAATTAATCTCTAGACCGCTCTACTATTGTATTGGACTGGTTTTGTTATATACCCTGCATTTTCTATGGAAGGCAGCTAAATGGTGTTTAGTGAACTATGGACATAAGCTTATAGGTCTGTAGAGGTACATACATATAAATTTCAAGGCATTGCATCGAGCAAAGCTCTTCCGCGCAAAACATGTTTTCATAACCATTATATATTAGTAAATTAAATTTTATTGCCCTCTATCGCTAAAATTTTACACAAATAAATTTACTGGCAATGCGTTTCTTTTTTTAAATCTCTACAGACCTTACTGCAATGATATGATTTAATGAATGAGAGGGCTTGGCTCATCAGTAGTGAACCCTCTCAGCGGTTTCGCCAAATTAATCTCTAGACCGCTCTACTATTGTATTGGACTGGTTTTGTTATATACCCTGCATTTTCTATGGAAGGCAGCTAAATGGTGTTTAGTGAACTATGGACATAAGCTTATAGGTCTGTAGAGGTACATACATATAAATTTCAAGGCATTGCATCGAGCAAAGCTCTTCCGCGCAAAACATGTTTTCATAACCATTATATATTAGTAAATTAAATTTTATTGCCCTCTATCGCTAAAATTTACACAAATAAATTTACTGGCAATGCGTTTCTTTTTTTTAAATCTCTACAGACCTTACTGCAATGATATGATTTAATGAATGAGAGGGCTTGGCTCATCAGTAGTGAACCCTCTCAGCGGTTTCGCCAAATTGATCTCTAGACCGCTCTACTATTGTATTGGACTGGTTTTGTTATATACCCTGCATTTTCTATGGAAGGCAGCTAAATGGTGTTTAGTGAACTATGGACATAAGCTTATAGGTCTGTAGAGGTACATACATATAAATTTCAAGGCATTGATTCGAGCAAAGCTCTTCCGCGCAAAACATGTTTTCATAACCATTATATATTAGTAAATTAAATTTTATTGTCCTCTATCGCTAAAATTTTACACAAATAAATTTACTGGCAATGCCTTTCTTTTTTTAAATCTCTACAGACCTTACTGCAATGATATGATTTAAGGAATGAGAGGGCTTGGCTCATCAGTAGTGAACCCTCTCAGCGGTTTCGCCAAATTAATCTCTAGACCGCTCTACTATTGTATTGGACTGGTTTTGTTAGATACCCTGCATTTTCTATGGAAGGCAGCTAAATGGTGTTTAGTGAACTATGGACATAAGCTTATAGGTCTGTAGAGGTACATACATATAAATTTCAAGGCATATCATCGAGCAAAGCTCTTCCGCGCAAAACATGTTTTCATAACCATTATATATTAGTAAATTAAATTTTATTGCCCTCTATCGCTAAAATTTTACACAAAAAATTTACTGGCAATGCGTTTCTTTTTTTAAATCTCTACAGACCTTACTGCAATGATATGATTTAATGAATGAGAGGGCTTGGCTCATCAGTAGTGAACCCTCTCAGCGGTTTCGCCAAATAAATTCGCCAGCTAAATGGTGTTTAGTGAACTATGGACATAAGCTTATAGGTCTGTAGAGGTACATACATATAAATTTCAAGGCATTGCATCGAGCAAAGCTCTTCCGCGCAAAACATGTTTTCATAACCATTATATATTAGTAAATTAAATTTTATTGCCCTCTATCGCTAAAATTTTACACAAATAAATTTACTGGCAATGCGTTTCTTTTTTTAAATCTCTACAGACCTTACTGCAATGATATGATTTAATGAATGAGAGGGCTTGGCTCATCAGTAGTGAACCCTCTCAGCGGTTTCGCCAAATTAATCTCTAGACCGCTCTACTATTGTATTGGACTGGTTTTGTTATATACCCTGCATTTTCTATGGAAGGCAGCTAAATGGTGTTTAGTGAACTATGGACATAAGCTTATAGGTCTGTAGAGGTACATACATATAAATTTCAAGGCATTGCATCGAGCAAAGCTCTTCCGCGCAAAACATGTTTTCATAACCATTATATATCAGTAAATTAAATTTTATTGCCCTCTATCGCTAAAACTTTACACAAATAAATTTACTGGCAATGCGTTTCTTTTTTTAAATCTCTACAGACCTTACTGCAATGATATGATTTAATGAATGAGAGGGCTTGGCTCATCAGTAGTGAACCCTCTCAGCGGTTTCGCCAAATTAATCTCTAGACCGCTCTACTATTGTATTGGACTGGTTTTGTTATATACCCTGCATTTTCTATGGAAGGCAGCTAAATGGTGTTTAGTGAACTATGGACATAAGCTTATAGGTCTGTAGAGGTACATACATATAAATTTCAAGGCATTGCATCGAGCAAAGCTCTTCCGCGCAAAACATGTTTTCATAACCATTATATATTAGTAAATTAAATTTTATTGCCCTCTATCGCTAAAATTTTACACAAATAAATTTACTGGCAATGCGTTTATTTTTTTTAAATCTCTACAGACCTTACTGCAATGATATGATTTAATGAATGAGAGGGCTTGGCTCATCAGTAGTGAACCCTCTCAGCGGTTTCGCCAAATTGATCTCTAGACCGCTCTACTATTGTATTGGACTGGTTTTGTTATATACCCTGCATTTTCTATGGAAGGCAGCTAAATGGTGTTTAGTGAACTATGGACATAAGCTTATAGGTCTGTAGAGGTACATACATATAAATTTCAAGGCATTGATTCGAGCAAAGCTCTTCCGCGCAAAACATGTTTTCATAACCATTATATATTAGTAAATTAAATTTTATTGTCCTCTATCGCTAAAATTTTACACAAATAAATTTACTGGCAATGCCTTTCTTTTTTTAAATCTCTACAGACCTTACTGCAATGATATGATTTAAGGAATGAGAGGGCTTGGCTCATCAGTAGTGAACCCTCTCAGCGGTTTCGCCAAATTAATCTCTAGACCGCTCTACTATTGTATTGGACTGGTTTTGTTATATACCCTGCATTTTCTATGGAAGGCAGCTAAATGGTGTTTAGTGAACTATGGACATAAGCTTATAGGTCTGTAGAGGTACATACATATAAATTTCAAGGCATTGCATCGAGCAAAGGTCTTCCGCGCAAAACATGTTTTCATAACCATTATATATTAGTAAATTAAATTTTATTGCCCTCTATCGCTAAAATTTTACACAAATAAATTTACTGGCAATGCGTTTCTTTTTTTAAATCTCTACAGACCTTACTGCAATGATATGATTTAATGAATGAGAGGGCTTGGCTCATCAGTAGTGAACCCTCTCAGCGGTTTCGCCAAATTAATCTCTAGACCGCTCTACTATTGTATTGGACTGGTTTTGTTATATACCCTGCATTTTCTATGGAAGGCAGCTAAATGGTGTTTAGTGAACTATGGACATAAGCTTATAGGTCTGTAGAGGTACATACATATAAATTTCAAGGCATATCATCGAGCAAAGCTCTTCCGCGCAAAACATGTTTTCATAACCATTATATATTAGTAAATTAAATTTTATTGCCCTCTATCGCTAAAATTTTACACAAAAAATTTACTGGCAATGCGTTTCTTTTTTTAAATCTCTACAGACCTTACTGCAATGATATGATTTAATGAATGAGAGGGCTTGGCTCATCAGTAGTGAACCCTCTCAGCGGTTTCGCCAAATAAATTCGCCAGCTAAATGGTGTTTAGTGAACTATGGACATAAGCTTATAGGTCTGTAGAGGTACATACATATAAATTTCAAGGCATTGCATCGAGCAAAGCTCTTCCGCACAAAACATGTTTTCATAACCATTATATATTAGTAAATTAAATTTTATTGCCCTCTATCGCTAAAATTTTACACAAATAAATTTACTGGCAATGCGTTTCTTTTTTTAAACTCTACAGACCTTACTGCAATGATATGATTTAATGAATGAGAGGGCTTGGCTCATCAGTAGTGAACCCTCTCAGCGGTTTCGCCAAATTAATCTCTAGACCGCTCTACCTTTGTATTGGACTGGTTTTGTTATATACCCTGCATTTTCTATGAAAGGCAGCTAAATGGTGTTTAGTGAACTATGGACATAAGCTTATAGGTCTGTAGAGGTACATACATATAAATTTCAAGGCATTGCATCGAGCAAAGCTCTTCCGCGCAAAACATGTTTTCATAACCATTATATATTAGTAAATTAAATTTTATTGCCCTCTACAGACCTATAAGCTTATGTCCATAGTTCACTAAACACCATTTAGCTGCCTTCCATAGAAAATGCAGGGTATATAACAAAACCAGTCCAATACAATAGTAGAGCGGTCTAGAGATTAATTTGGCGAAACCGCTGAGAGGGTTCACTACTGATGAGCCAAGCCCTCTTATTCATTAAATCATATCATTGCAGTAAGGTCTGTAGAGATTTAAAAAAAGAAACGCATTGCCAGTGAATTTATTTGTGTAAAGTTTTTGCGATAGAGGGCAATAAAATTTAATTTACTAATATATAATGGTTATGAAAACATGTTTTGCGCGGAAGAGCTTTGCTCGATGCAATGCCTTGAAATTTATATGTATGTACCTCTACAGACCTATAAGCTTATGTCCATAGTTCACTAAACACCATTTAGCTGCCTTCCATAGAAAATGCAGGGTATATAACAAAACCAGTCCAATACAATAGTAGAGCGGTCTAGAGATTAATTTGGCGAAAC
Source organism: Cordylochernes scorpioides (assembly GCA_030710605.1). Classification (NCBI taxonomy): domain Eukaryota; kingdom Metazoa; phylum Arthropoda; class Arachnida; order Pseudoscorpiones; family Chernetidae; genus Cordylochernes; species Cordylochernes scorpioides. The sequence goes on from CP092876.1 coordinate 31,274,657, forward strand.
CGCTGAGAGGGTTCACTACTGATGAGCCAAGCCCTCTCATTCATTAAATCATATCATTGCAATAAGGTCTGTAGAGATTTAAAAAAAGAAACGCATTGCCAGTAAATTTATTTGTGTAAAATTTTAGCGATAGAGGGCAATAAAATTTAATTTACTAATATATAATGGTTATGAAAACATGTTTTGCGCGGAAGAGCTTTGCTCGATGCAATGCCTTGAAATTTATATGTATGTACCTCTACAGACCTATAAGCTTATGTCCATAGTTCACTAAACACCATTTAGCTGCCTTCCATAGAAAATGCAGGGTATATAACAAAACCAGTCCAATACAATAGTAGAGCGGTCTAGAGATTAATTTGGCGAAACCGCTGAGACGGTTCAATACTGATGAGCCAAGCCCTCTCATTCATTAAATCATATCATTGCAGTAAGGTCTGTAGAGATTTAAAAAAAGAAACGCATTGCCAGTAAATTTATTTGTGTAAAATTTTAGCGATAGAGGGCAATAAAATTTAATTTACTAATATAATTATTATATTTTTTAATTTTTTGAAACGTAATTTAAAAAAAATATATTCAGAAGATAAATATTAAAGATATCATGCTGTGGTTGTATAAATAATATACATTTTTGTTTCGAGCACAGATATAAATAATTTCTGCAAATTCTATAAATTCTAGATGAAAAAAAAAATCAGTTAATCCAAGCACAATATTTTTTTTTCTCAAATCAAAATGCGATTTTAGAATTAGAACCAATTATACAATAGATTTAGGAGGCTGGTAAATCAAATTGGCGAAACATTTGGGAGAGTTCCTCACAATGATGAGCCACATTTATTCATCCTTTACAATGTTTGTAGAATATATCTGTTAAAGATGAACCTATATATGAATAGAGCTATAATAAACGGTAAATAATGTGGATATAAAGGCTGCCTGGCCGGCATTCAGAGTTCTTAAAATTAATGATACTTTAGCCAGTATAAATCTCTAATATCAAGAAACTGTAATTAGTATTTTTTATATATTTTCAATTATGAAGTAGAACCAAAAATAAAAGGAATTTTCCTATGAAGAGCTGTGCACTTATATTTTATTTTCAAAACTAGTTGAATTACTTTGTTCATAGCAATATAAATTCATACTTATACGCTTGTGATCCTAATACTGTATTTAAAATGCATTCTGTTTCATTATATTAGTTAAGTGTTATCTAATATATTTTAGTAATTTATTGATGTTATTATCGTTTTTTTCAAATTCAATATTGCTACTTGATTGATATTGCTTAAACAATGTTCTACCCGGGTGGACGTTTGCTCATATATATGGTGTCAACCTGTATTTATTCCAGTGTTGAGAGCATTTTTAATTAAACCGTCGGAACTAGCGACGTCAAGCAAGGACGTTTTAGCTAATCAACTCTGACAAAACGCCTTTCTTCTAACTTCAATTTCTTCTAAGAGGACAAAAAGGTGATATGAGCGCTAAATCTGGGAATATGCAATGAGGATCAAGCTATTAAGGTTTGAACTTTAAATATCATTGATTATCATTGAGACGTCTCTACATAAAATTTCTGCAACGCCAAACTTCTTCGGGAAAAAATATTGTTATGCAATGCTTGCTTATCATTTCGAATATATGAAAATATATTATGATTCATATATATGAACATTTTATTGTACAGCGTAAATATTTGAGGGTCGGAAAAGTGTAGTATCACATCACAATTCAGGAAAAAAAGAAGTAAAGAAACTCTAGGTAAAAATAAGGGTTCCATATTTCCCTAGAGATATATGACGGAGTAGTTTAATAAACAACTAAAAAAAACATTTCCATAATGTAGTAGTTACAATATTTTCATTTTCACCTTGCAACAATTTTTCTATTTAATTATTTTTCTCGATGCACTTACATTGAAATCTGGCAATACTCTTGTTATTTCCTTTTCACAGACGTCATTTAAATATTTATTTTTAAAAAAATACCTCTGTATTATTCATCATTTAAAATTCAAATCGTTTATTTCACAACTTTTTATAAATCTGTAAATAAACTTACGCAGTATGTGTCTGTGTTTCAACATTTTCGAATTTGAAAATTAATTATAGACAAAATACTCAAATATCAAAATATAAAATTATATATACGAAAGAATACCTAAAATATGCAAACCGATGTTTTAGCGACTCTTAATATAGAAACTCTAATTTTGAAAGAAATGAACTCAATGATTTAAAAATGGATTCATTAAAACTTCTGCTTATGTAGAGAGTTTTACATTTTTGAGTAGGTAAATAGGTTAGTCTTAGGTCCATTACCAAGTATGTAAATCCAAGATGGTGAATATGCATTGATGTAATTAATCATGAAACACTAGCAAATATCAAAGAGCTGATTAAATTTCACAAATCTATTCTGATTTAAACATATCCTTTGATGTTTATGTCGAATGTTTGGCGGAATATGGTAGTATCTCCCTATATTAAGGATTAAGCACTATTAATTTATATAAATTCAAAACAATATATTTGGGAAAACGTCCACTTGGACAAAACCCGTTTAAAACTATATTATTAAACTATTGAAAACAAATTTAAATAATGGTAATCCCACCTCTTCTAGATATTTGAAACAAAACGAATTTTAAAAGTAATCAACGTTTTATGAGAATAAATCTAAAATGAAAATTATTTTTTGATTTCTAAATGTTTGCTAGAATCAAATAGTGAAAGTTGATTATAAACAATTTAAATTCACGACATCTCTATGTTTCCACACATATACCGGACTAAAAAAAATATTGTTCAACCTTTTATCATACAATATCAACACAATGACAACAACAGTATTTCTAGAAGAAGGAATAAAAGTTAAGTTGGATCCAACTTAACATTTTTAACATAAAAATTGACCTTTCACACAATACCTATACATATTTATTAATGATAATACCCAATTCGACCCCTTACCTTGAAAAAAATTAAACCTCCCGAATTTCTAACACCTTTTTGTCTGAGGGGATTCAGATGGTTTTTAATTTACCCAGCATCCTAAGGTAGTCATCCTTTTCTTAGACAAAATTTGTTTACATAGAAAAATAGAAAAGAATTTTGTATAATAATAATTTTTCACTGAGTTATAATTACGTAAATACTTACCTGTATATATAAAATCTTCTAGTTTCTTGGAAAGTTGCCTGTCGAAGGACGTCAAAGTCCGAAAGCTTGCCGAATTTACAGCATTAATAAAAGAAACACGTCGCCGTTAACTCTTATTCCTTCTTCAAAATAATGTTCCTTCTTTTGTAACAGTAGTTCTTGTAATTTTGTAAGGTGAGGAGATAAATCTCTGTAATCTCAATATTGATTGAAGTGGTTCAATGAAAAAAATCTTTGAAAGTTAAAAAAACTCATTTCCGGAAATCTATAATAATAATCAGAATAACTGAGTGTATTCTTATCTGACAACTTTCCAGCTGGTTTCATATGACATTCTGAATCAAATTATTAACTGATCTGGTTATCTCTCTCTCACTCTACATGTTGGGACCCTTTTTTAAATAACCAAATAACACATTATTTCGAAGAATATCCTTACTTGCAATCGCCTTTTATATTTTCATTTAGCAGTATTTCGATTCTATCAAATTGGAATTTTCATTGTGAGAAATTCTATTTTAAATTTAACTTCTCTGAAACTTTCATTTACAGAAAAATAATTTTACACACATCTTTAATCTCAATGCCGCAACATTTTTGCGTGGTAATTATCCATGTTTTATTTTATAGAAATTCATAATTTAGAATGTATTTCTACTTTTTTATTTTGATTATAATTAATAAACTAAATTGTATAATATTATTATTGCTCGAATAACGACTGTAATTGGAAATTTGAATTTGTGTTTGATAGGTCAAAATTCCTTATTGGAAATTAAATATAATTCTGTTCAAATATTTTATTATTAAGGTTTTAATTGATTCCTTAATTAAAATGCACTCTATAACTCTAATTTTTCAGTAATGATATCTCTAACGTCCACATATATTTCCCCCCAGTTTCCAGTATATCTCTGATACTATATATGATATATAGTTTCAGTTTTCAGTTATGAAATTTTTAAAAAATTTGTCTTTAAAAAACAAATATTCAATTAATATCGCTTAACTTAAAAACAACAAATGTTAAAGTTTGTAAAAATAATTCCTCGTCTAAAGTAATATTTTATTTGGCTCGTAACATGAGGACATATTTCACAACTCTTTGTTTTTTGATAACTTTTTAAATGTCTTTTAGATGAATGGTATGGTATACTATTTTGAATATAACCAGAGTGTTATCAGTTATTCGGAAATACAATAAAATAATTTACCTCAAATATTTCAATATCAATACGCGGATCTCATAACTCCTTATTCTTCAAAATAATATCACTAGACAGCACTTCCTAACATTTTTTTCAAGTGATTTACACGTTCGGGTTTCAAATATTAACAATATGCTTATAATCTGCTAGAAATATGATTTATATATGATATATTCTACAGAAAGTATTTTACTGTACAGCAAATGAAGAATTTAATAATATTTGGAACAAGTATTGGATGGTTCGTTTCTTTGTATCTTAATATATTTTACCAAACGTAAACAGACTCCGATCCCTGCTTTTCACATGTGTAGACATTTGGTACACACACAGCAAAAGCAGTCGCCTATCTCACTCTTTTGCGTGACTAATAGGCCATTGTAGAATGGTCGTATAGTCCTACCAACGGGCTATACCAAGCAGAACAATCAAAATGGAAAAGGGGAAAATTGCAAAATGTAGGCAGTCGCCTACCTCTATCCACCATGAATATCTTGGCCTATAACGCATATACTAGGTATAAGCAAAAAAAAACTGACTCCGATCCACACACAAAAATGAATAATTAAAATAAATGTATATATAAAAATAGACACAAAATTCCTACAACAATCGATAATGGAGTTCCTGTTTTAGTCTGTTAAGTTTCAGCGACTGTAATTCATTCGAAGCTAAAGTAATGTGAATAGAAATGAAGTTATGAAAAGAGACTGACAATACAGAGATGAAATTCGGTGCTTCCAGGCAGTTATTTTGATATTATTGATAAAGAAAAGCCGGGTAAAGAACAACCCTTGTAGTGATAGACCAAAATTTATCTAAAGGGGAAAATGATTAAAACTAACTGGTAAATGGCGACTTATGTGTTGACAGAAGTGTTCTTAAAATCATTATCATTCTTAGATAATGAAATGGGAGGCCAAAACTGGGGCTCTTTTAAAAATTGTAATAAACCTTACATAATGTGAAAATATAAAGGAATATTTTCGAAATTACAATGAATAAAACATATTTTACACAACAACAATAAATTTAAATATTTGTCGATTCATAACTTGAGATTATGATAATGTTTTCAATAGGAAGTTTCCTGAAAAAGGCATGAATGAAAATTAAATTTCTTAGCAGAATTCCTCTTTTAACCAGAAGCGAAGAGATTTGAAAATCACAAGAAACATATTTTATTTGAAACAATATTTACCCTATTTTTGCCCATAAGTAAGACGTTGTTCAATACGCAGATAGTACTTTTTTATATATTTTGCTCATTATTATAGATTCTATATAAAATTTTATAAAATACATATCAGAGACAGATGGATGTAAATAATAGGTAGTTAATATAATAAATGCGAAAAATTTGAAGCGATACAAACCAACGTTATTTTTCTAATTTTATATCAAAAGATAAAATCCAAAGCTTTTTACAGTTTGTTTAACTTAATTTTATTAACATCCTATAACACGATATCCCAAACTCAGGGATATTTGCGCCAATACACTTCTAACATATTAACAAATTGGTTATATACAAGGGGAAAAAAGATGAACATACAAAAGTAATTCTCTCAAAAGTGCCTTCCTTCTCTTTTACAGTTCAAAAGATAGTTGTATATATTTCTACAAAATTGATTTAAATTTATATATATATTTTTCTCATCTACGAATTCATGTAGCTGTCTGATCCCACCAAATTTTCATTCCTTATAATCCCGAAAAATTTGGCATTCTAGAAGTAGATGTTTTGAGTCTTGAATTTCACTTCCGCAGAAGCATCCCTTCACCGCGCCGATAGTTGCCAATTTTTTTCCAAAATATCTATGATCACTGATATATTGGACATTATAAAAATGTGGAAATAAAAAACTTGGAATTCCAAACACAAAATATTATCTAAATATTTCATTTGTATTGACAGAAACTTCATTCATTTTTGACTCTAAAAATGACTTGACTATACTTTGAGCATGGGGTTCATGAGTCATTAAATCTTCTGCTGATAGTTGAGTTAGATCATGATTGAATTTTATATTTATATATAATTTCTTTAAATTTTAACTAGATAATGGCGATTTTCAACATAAAATAAATAATATTTAACTAATAAGAAAATAATAAATTCAAAATTAATTCTGTATTTCGAAGAGGAGTTGTTAAGAATGGTTGGGGAAAGCGGCTCTAGATGGCGCGAGCCACGGGATGCGCCACAAAAAAACACCACAGAGTGCGCCCAGGTGACATTTTTCAACTGTATAAAAGAAGGTATTTGAATGGAAAAGTTATTAGCGCGAGAGAGGAAGAAGGGATTAGAACGCGCGAGGTAAAAGTGTGAGATCGGCATAAGTTGTGTGGCGGAAAGTACACCAAAGCAAGAAGTGGCGGAAGGTGGATCAAAGTAAGAATAGAAAAGAAGTTGAAGGTTGAATAAGACGAAGTTGAAAGGATAAAGTTCAAGAAGTTGAGGTTTTAATAAGAAGAAGTTAAAAGTTTCAAGAACTCAAGGAAGTGAGAGATAGCTAATATAATCTAAGAAGACAAAATTAAAACTAGCGAGGATAAAATTGGAGAAGTCAAAGTGAACTGTACATATGTAAATAGACCCTTTTGAGATTGCGGATCTGCATATTAGAAAAATAAAGTTAAATATTGTTTGGAAAGGCTGAGAGTGATCTTTCTCTGGGATTCTAATGACTGGTAGTCATTTTTAGAAATAACACAAAGACTTAACAAATTGGTGAGCCGGACGTGATCCTAGAGAAGATGGAAAACCTAAGGAAGATGAGATCTCCTCTCAGAGGATTAATGACGAAGAAGGTGGCCGAAATCAAAAGGATAATATAGGATGATCCTCTGAATAGAGGGGAGATATTAGCTTTACAACAGCAGCTAAAAAGATTGGAGCAGAGAGTAGAGGCTTTGAATGGAAAGATCGAGACCTTACTTTTAGAAGAGGAGGCCTCGGAAGACCTATTCTCAGCAGAATTGGAAGGCTGCGATGTGTATGAGCGTATGCTGACCACCATGTAAGTAAAGGTACAAAACGCGTTGGAATCCATCGCAACAATTCAGCGGGAAAGAAATGGCTCTACATCTGCATTATCGGAAAAGAGGATATGCAAATTGCCCAAGTTGGAACTCTTGAAGTTGAGCGGAACCTTGAGGGAATGGTTGCCATGGTGGGCGCAGTTCGAGAGAATTCATAAGGACGACACCTTAAGCGATGTGGACAAGTTCCATTACCTCCACCAAGCAGTGACCAAAGGTTCCAGAGCTCAAATATTTCTGGAAGGGTATACCATCACCGAGGCCAATTATGCAAAGGCCATAGAAACTATACAAGAAAAATTCGGCGACAAAGTATTACTGACAGAAATGTACGTCAGACAACTACTTGAATTGATTGTTAAAGAAAGCAAGTTCTCAAAAGAGAACATTGGCGGATTTGTATGACCCACTTATGGCTTCACTGAGATCGTTAGAGTCATTAGAAGTGACTACCGATCAGAATGCGGTGTTCCTATACCCAATGGTAGAATCCAGCCTGCCTGATGATGTACTGCAGATATGGCAGCGAAGACCAGAGGCAGGATACCAGTCAGAAGATAACACCAAAGAACCTAACAGCTCACAGCGATTGAATAATATTTTAAAATTTATAAAAGAAGAAATTAGAGGAGCTGAGCGGCTAGAATTCGTAAGAGCTGGCTTCAAAGGATCAGAAAAGAATCAAGAAAAGGAGATCCAGAGAAGAACATCTTCGACAGCGGCACATCTCTTAAACCAAGGTGACAACGAGAGTTGTGTCTTTTGCGATATGCCTAGCCATAGGTCGAGGAATTGTAGCAGAGCTAAACGGTTGACGCTGGAAAAACGCAGACAAAAGGCTATGAATGCAAAGGTCTGCTTCCGGTGCCTAGGGAGGGGACATATGGCAAGGGATTGCAGAAGTAGATTTAAGTGTTTTGTATGTAAGGGCAGACACGTAGAACTGATGTGCTCAAGAAGAAGAGGAGAAATACACGAGAAGAAAACAGAGGTAAAAGAGGACAACCTGGAGGCTTCTTCAGCATCAATGGCTAACCAAACATGCTCCAGTGAAGTACTACTAATGATCACCAGCGCTAGGGCAGCGAGTCCAAGAGGACAAAGAATAGTACGGATTTTATTCGATTCCGGGAGCCAGAGAAGCTATATCAGAAGAGCATTGATTGGACAGTTAAACCTAGAAAAGATTGGTCAGGGACAAATACAGAAGGCGGTATTTGGAGGAGGGATGACCGGAGTAGAGAAACACGACATCTATAGAATCCAACTGGAAAACATCAGGAAAGGAAATAAGATCGGTATTGATGTCCTGGAAGAAAATTCCATTTGCAATAGGACCACCTTTATTCCCATGGGTCAGTGGGTGGAGGAGCTTATTTCCCACCACGTGGAATTTAATAATGGAGACTTTCAAAACAAAGAGATTGATATTTTAATAGGGAGTGATTATTTCGGTGAATGCCTAACAGGTAGAACATTAAAATTGAAATCAGGGCCAACAGCGATAGAGACTATTTTTGGCTGGATCATGTGTGGACGCCCATCATACCAAGGAGAAGGCCTAGGCACAACCATGATCACAGCTCTATTTAACCAGGCCAGAGTAGAGGAATTATGGGACTTGGAAGTCTTGGGGATAAAAAGGATGCGTGCTCAGACAAAAATAGAAAAGAACACGATGAAAGGGTAAGAGCAGAATTTAAGAAAACTGTGAAAAGAGAAAAAAAATGGACATTATATAGTCGCCCTACCTTGGCGGGAAAATAAGGAAGAACTAAATGACAATCAGGCGATAGCTTATGGAAGACTAGTAGCGAGAACTAAGCAACTATATAATGCGAGTAAATTTGAAGAGTATGATGGTGTGTTGCGAGACTGGATTGGGGAGGACTTTATTGAGGAAATACCGATGGGATTAAATGGTTCCAAGATACATTATCTGCCACATCTACCTGTGTATAAGCCAGGAAGTTTAACGACCCCAATCAGACCAGTTTTCGAAGCATCCTGCAAAGGTGCGAATGGCCTATCTATAAACGACTGTTTAGAGACAGGGCCCAATCTGTTAGAGATTTTACCAGAGACGCTTCTACGCTTTAGACGGGGAAAGGTTGGAATTGTAGCTGATATCAAGAAGGCATTTCAGACTATTTCCGTGCAGGAAATGGACAGAGATTGCCTGAGATTTTTATGGTGGAAAACGGGAACAAACGAGACGAAAGGTTTGAGACACAAACGTGTTGTTTTTGGTCTGAAATGTAGCCCCTTTTATTGGCTGCGGTAATAGAATATCACCTGGAATCCATTAGAGATGAAAGAAAGCCTGTAGCGGAGAAATTACTGAAATCGTTTTACGTAGACAATTGCGTAACATCTCTGAAAGAAGAGGAGGTAAAAGATTTCATGGAAATTTCTATACAGTTGATGACAGAAGCCAAGATGGAATTGAACCAGTGGGCGATTACGGGAGTCTTTGCGCAGGCAGACAGTGATGTCTCTGTTTTGGAACTTTTATGGGACAATATGGAGGACATATTGAAGTGCAATGTGACCAGGCCATTCCAGGTCCCGAACAGTTTGACGAAAAGTACAGTACTGTCCTGCATACAAAGGTTCTTTGATCTGTTGGGATTTTTGAGTCCTGTATTGATAAACCCCAAGGTTATATTACAGAAAACGTGGACTCTCAAGTTAGAATGGGATGCGCAATTACCGACCGATATAGAGAAGGAATTCCGAAGCTGGTTGTATGAAATCGCGTCATTAGATCAAGTGAGGATACCTAGATGCTTGTACCTGGACTCTGAGGGAGACGTACAATTGCATGTCTTCTGCGACGCTAGTTGTGAAGCTTACGCCTCTGTTGTCTTTGCTAGATCTGTGGTACAAAATACAGTCAGAGTAGTTCTTCTGTGGGCCAAAGCTAGAGTTGCTCCTCTGAAGAGAATAAGTATACCGCGGCTCGAGCTTATGGCCTGTGTCTTGGGAGCAATTGAATGCAATAAGAAATGCTCTGGGGATGGATTACCCAACGTACATGTGGAGTGATTCTTCTACAGCAATAACATGGATAACGAGAGCCCAAACCTGGAACACACTTGTAAAAAATCGTGTTACTGAAAATTGAAATTTAACCGACGTAAAGAGCTGGGCACATATATCAGGAGATGAGAATCCAGCTGATCTTCCTTCGAGAGGTTGTTCTGCTACTCGCTATCTTAAGAGTGAGTGGTGGAAGGGACCCCACTGGTTGAATGGGGATCCAGACGATTGGCCGAAAACCGAATTGATGGTGAACAAAGAGGAAGTAAATATGGAAAGTAAGGAATGTGTACTAGCAGAGGTTGCACTGGAAAGGAGGTGGTTTTCCACCAAATTTTCTTCCTATTCCAGTAACCTTAGAGTGATTGGGTGGATTAAAAGATTTTCATCAATAAGTTGCAAGAGAGGAATATGTGCAGGTTCGTTATCAGCTGAATAAATCGAACAAGCAGAAAGAACTATGGTAGGAATTATACAAAGAGAAGCATTCTGTGACGTAATTGTAAATATTCAGATGTAAATATGGTTTTGCATATAGACAGCTCGAGTTAGGATATATATAGAGACAATTGGATGTTGTCAGTTAGTTAGAAAGTTCCGTTCTTAAATAAAGAAGTGTTCACCATCGTAGCCCGATTCCTTGAAGAAACCAAACATGGTGGCAGCGTAAAAGCGGTAAAAGCGTAAAAGCAATTATCAAAATTATAAAGTTGAAATATAAGACATTTTTTTTTAAGAAAAGAAAAAAAATGGCTAATTATATGCAGATAGCTGCTCCAGAAGGATTTAATTTTTGTAAACCTAATGAATGGCCGATATGGTTCAAAAGATTTCAAAGATATAGAATCGCTTCAGGACTTTCAGAGAAAAGTGAAAATGAGCAAGTAAATGCTCTGATTTACATAATGGGCGATAAAGCAGAAGAAATCTTGATCTTATTTAACTTAAGTGAAGCGCAAATTGATGACTATAAACTAGTGGTGTCCAAATTTCAGGACTATTTCATAGGAAAAAGAAACGTTATTTATGAAAGAGCAAAATTCAATAGAAGAAGTCAAGGGGAGACGGAACCTGTAGAGGAATTCATAACCAATCTCTACGTGCTGGCAGAAACCTGCAGCTATGGTATCTTAAAAGAAGAGATGATCAGGGATCGGTTGGTAGTTGGAGTGAAAAACTTTAATCTTTCTGAGAAATTACAGTTGGAATCGGAACTAACCTTGGAGAAGGCAATCCAGATAGTGCGCCAATCAGAAAGTGTAAAAAATCAACAAAAAGAAATAAGGCAAGACACTGAAAATCGGAACGTGGATATGATAAACAGGAAAGGAGGGAGAAATGGCACAATTTTTCAGAAAACAAGAATGAAAGGTACAAAAACGTACAATTCTAATTTTCCAAAGAATCCTCAAGGATGGTCTTCTAATGAGAAACGTAAATGTTTCCGATGTGGATATTACCAAGGACATTCGAAAGAACAATGTCCTGCTAAGGATGCTATTTGCAACAAGTGCAGAAAGAAAGGTCATTTTGCCAAGGTTTGTCACACTTAAACAGTACAAGAAGTATCAAGCTCCCAAAATTATGCATTCATTGGAATAGTGGGAATGCAGGAGAATGCGGAAGATAAGTGGTGTGAAGTGATAAAGGTGAATGACCAGCCCATAAAATTCAAAATCGATACAGGAGCAGAGGTTTCGGTTATGCCAGAAGGGATATACTTGCAACATTTTGGATACCTTAAGACGGAGAAGGCCGATAAAAATCTTTTTGCTGTTTCCGAGAAGATAGAGGTAAATGGAATGTTCCAGGCTTTTTTGGAATCAAAAAGGCAGAAGTGCGAAGAGACCATCTACATCGTTAAAGGGGTTGCCCGACCTTTACTAAGCTGTAGGGCTAGCGAGATCCTAGGTCTCGTTAGGAGGATAAATATTGTCGAAGATCATACTCCTACCAAGCTAGACCCAATGCTCAAATTTCCTAAGTTATTTAATGGACTGGGAAAATTAGACATTCCATACGAAATAAAGTTGAAAGAAGGGGCAAAACCTTATTCGATATATACACCAAGAAGAGTACCTATACCTCTAATGAAAGAACTTCAAATGGAACTGGAGAGAATGACATCAAATGGCGTAATTGAAAAAGTTGAGGGTTCTTCGGAATGGTGTTCGCCCATGGTTCTCGTTGCAAAACCTTCGGGAAAATTAAGAATATGTGTCGATCTCTCGATACTCAATAAAAATATTCTAAGGGAAATACACCCAATCCCGGTGGTAGAACATACGCTAGCCCAGTTGAAAGGAGCTAAAGTATTCACAAAGTTGGATGCCTATAGTGGATTCTGGCAAATACCACTGTCTTCAGAGTCGTCAGCACTTACCACATTTATCACTCCATTTGGGAGATTTCGGTTTAAGAGGTTACCCTTCGGTATCTCTTCCGCTGCGGATATTTTTCAGAAAAGAATGAGTCAAATATTGGAAGGACTGGAAGGAACTCTGTGCCATATGGATGACATAATGGTTTATGGTTCATGCCAAGAAGAACATTATAAAAGACTCGAAACAGTATTAACAAGAGTTTCTAAATCAGGATTTACCTTGAACAAGGATAAATGCAAATTTGCAGTTACAACTATTAAGTTTTTAGGTCATCAAATTGGTCCTAACGGGATTCAAGTAGACCCCAAAAGAAAACGAGCTATAGAGGAGTTTCCCGAACCGAGATCTGTCAAGGAACTAAAACAATTTTTAGAAATGGTAAATTTTTCACCTAGATTTGTCCCCAACTTAGCGGAGATAGCGCATCCAATGAACAAGTTACTGTCAAAGAAAGAAGAATGGATTTGGGGAGATGATCAAGATTGGGCATTTGACCAAATAAAGGAAAATCTCACTTCTGCGCAAGGGCTAGCCTTGTATGATCCTTCTTTGCCTATCACAGTATCAGCCGATGCTTCATCTTTTGGGCTAGGCGCAGTAATATGGCAAACCAAAGATGGACTGAGATAAGTCATCGCTTATGCTTCTAGAACGCTCTCTGAAACAGAAAAGCGTTATGCTCAAATCGAAAAAGAGGCGCTGGCTATCACCTGGGCTTGTGAGAAATTCAAGCAATACATCCAAGGCCTGGTGATCTTTCTTGAAACCGACCACAAACCACTAGTACCGATCTTTACTTCCAAAAACATCGATGATCTCACACCTAGGATTCAGAGATTGAGACTACGGATTATGAGATATTCGTATAAGATCGTACATACGCCAGGAAAGAACTTGATAGTGGCGGATGCGCTATCTAGATCACCTAGGAAGAAAGTCGGGACTCATAAATTGGAGAAGGAGTTATGTGCCTACGTTCAATAGGTTGTCTCATTTATGCCCATATCTGATGTCCAAGTAAAGGAAATAAAAGAAAGTCAAGACAAAGACCAGGTTATACAAAACATTATTAAATACACCCAGGAAGGATGGCCGGAGAGAACTAATGTCTCCATGTCCGAAAGTCAATATTGGCCAGCAAAGGATGATTTCTCCGTTGAGAATGGTATTCTCCTAAAAGGGTCAAGATAGGTTATCCCAGAGAATATCAGGAAAGGGTTGCTCCAAAGAATCCATAAAGGACACCTTGGGATAGTGAAATGTCGTGAAAGTGCCAAAGGATCCGTCTGGTGGCCCCGGATCACAAGCGAAATTGAGGAGATGGTCCGAACATGTCCTATGTGTATTGAGGAAAGAACAAATCGACATCAGCCACTATTACCCTCAGAGCTTCCAAATTGTCCTTGGGAGAAAGTTGGAGTTGACCTCTTTACACTAAAGGGCCAAAACTACTTGTTAATAGCAGACTATTATTCAAGATACCCAGAAATTGCAAGATTAGAGGACATGACATCAGCTTCCGTAATAGTCCACTGTAAGTCCATCTTTGCAAGGCACTGTATTCCTTTGGAGGTTCGGAGTGACAATGGCCCCCAGTTCGGATCACTATTCAAGGAATTTGCCCACGAATACGGATTTTCTCATGTCACCTCCAGTCCAAGATACCCGCAGAGTAACGGCTTCATAGAATCTTTCGTAAAAATTGGTAAAGAATTAGCAAGTCAAAGGATCCATATCTGGCTTTGCTGGCATATCGAGCTACACCACTTGCAAATGGCTTCAGCCCAGCAGAACTTAGCATGGGACGGCGGGTTCGCACCACTATTCCAACACCAACGAAACAACACCAACCACCCAATTTAAAGAATTTGAAAAATCAAGAAGCTATTCAAAGGGAAAAACAAAAATACTACTTTGATCGAGCAAAAGGAGTACGAGAACTCCCTCCATTGGATGTAAATGATCGAGTTTGGCTGACGGACCTTAAAACTCCCGGAGTCATCATTTCCAAAGAAGATACTCCTAGATCTTATATGGTTGATACACCGAGAGGAAGTGTTAGAAGAAATCGCTTCCATCTGCTTCCTACTGGTCAGAGGTCTCCAGGGCCTCCACACTTCGAGCTAGACGAAGAGCCATATGTAAATTACCCAGAAGCCAACACACACACTTCAGATGCTCCTACGGATGTGACCAATTCATCAACATCTCCTAAAGAGGCACTTTATAGGACTCGCTCTGGAAGAACAGTTCGTCCGCCCAGACGTTTTGGAGATGACTAGAACTAATCTCTAAGAGGGGAGATGTGACGTAATTGTAAATATTCAGACGTAAATATGGTTTTGCATATAGACAGCTCGAGTTAGGATATATATAGAGACAATTGGATGTTGTCAGTTAGTTAGAAAGTTCCGTTCTTAAATAAAGAAGTGTTCACCATCGTAGCCCGATTCCTTGAAGTAACCAAACACATTCGAACCTTGAAAGACTTATGGTAAGAATCTGAGAGTGGGAGTCTTCTCTGACGGACTGCTTTATGTGGAGAGCAAACTACTATACAGTGAAGAAAGTGAACACTTTCGAAGACCATTTTTGTTGCCACATAAACATCCTCTGGTCGATCTAATGATCCGGGAAGAGCACCTGCGTAACAATCACGCGGGAACACATATCTTGATGTCAATACTGAGAGAGAAATTTTGGATTATAAAATCAAGGAAAACCATTGGAAGGATAGTGAGGGGATGTGTGAAATGCCGAAGATTTGATCAAAGATCTATCAAAATCTCCTGTGCGCCCCTTCCTAATGACAGAACGGAACCCCTTGGAATTTTTAAGGTGGTGGGTATCGACCTAGCTGGTCCCCTTTATTTAAAGGACGGATCCAAGGTTTGGATGGTTTTGTTCACTTGTGCCGTTTACTGAGCAATTCATCTTGAAATGGTCTCAAGTTTAGAGACTGACTCCTTTATATTGGCATTAAGTCGGTTTATAGGAAGGAGAGGAAAGCCTAGTACTATTTATAGTGACGACGGTACTAATCTGGTGGGAACAAGGAATTTGTTTGCCCGTTTAAAATGGGATAAAATCGTAAAAGAAACACAAGAACAAAGAATAAGCTGGAAGTTAAATCCACCTACAGAAAATAGCGATGATATAATCCCATTAACACCAGCTATGTTTCTGCAGGACAGGACGACCCATTTTCCAGAGATAGGGAAAATTACAGCCGATACATTCAGAAGGAGACATAGAGGGCTACAGCAAATGAAGAGGGAATTGCGACAGAGATTTAGAAAGGAATATCTGGGGTTATTGGTACAAAAGGGAAAAGAGGGATCTGGGTTTAATCTTAGAATCGGAGAAATAGTTCTCATTGGAAATGACGATCAAAGGAGAATAGATTGGCCAATGGCGAAAATAGAGGAATTGATTCCGGGCAGTGATGGGAAGATCAGAGTGGCAAGGATAAGAACAACGCGGGGTATATTGATGAGACCGATACAAAAGATTTACCCCTTAGAAGTGACCTCAGAAGAGGATATGGCCCTTTTAACTCTTTGTGCTCACACAAAGAGGGTGGGGGTATGTTAAGAATGGTTGGGGAAAGCGGCTCTAGATGGCGCGAGCCACGGGATGCGCCGCAAAAAAACACCACAGATTGCGCCCACGTGACATTTTTCAACTGTATAAAAGAAGGTATTTGAACGGAAAAGTTATTAGCGCGAGAGAGGAAGAAGGGATTAGAACGTGCGAGGGAAAAAGTGTGAGATCGGCATAAGTTGTGTGGCGGAAAGTTGACCAAAGCAAGAAGTGGCGGAAGATGGATCAAAGTAAGAATAGAAAAGAAGTTGAAGGTTGAATAAGACGAAGTTGAAAGGATAAAGTTCAAGAAGTTGAGGTTTTAATAAGAAGAAGTTAAAAGTTTCAAGAACTCAAGGAAGTGAGAGATAGCTAATATAATCAAAGAAGACAAAATTAAAACTAGCGAGGATAAAATTGGAGAAGTCAAAGTGAACTGTACATATGTAAATAGACCCTTTTGAGATTGCGGATCTGCATATTAGAAAAATAAAGTTAAATATTGTTTGGAAAGGCTGAGAGTGATCTTTCTCTGGGATTCTAATGACTGGTAGTAATTCTTGGAAATAACACAAAGACTTAACGGGAATATTTATTCGTTCATATTATATATTTTCAAATATGAAAAAAAGTAACATTTTTCTGATGAAAAATAGCAATCAGAAAGAGAGGTAATCAAATATACTCATTGATATCAATATGTTTGAAATATATTAAGGTCATAACAAACACAATCAACTTGGAAAATCGTCATGGCAACAGCAAGGATTCTGACAACAAAGAAAAACGCCAACAACATTAGCTATTTGAACGTTGATCAAAATGTATCTGAAAAGAACTCGAGTGAAAAAGAAGAATGACTTTCCCGGATATCTCCAAATGATGACAAGACTAACTGGATGTTTTTATATTGGCAAACCTTCCATCTGGTATCATATAACTTTCTGGTTGAAGGTTGGAATTTTCATCTCAAATATCCCATTTTATTGGATTCTGCAAAAATATGCGAATAAGGACATTAGTGTGCTTCGTAACATTCTTTTAAACCTTAGTAATTTAGTTTTAATAATTTACTTGTATTTTTCTCAAAGGTCATTAGATTCCTTTCTAAATTTTCCTAATTTCAGTATTTCTCGATTTCAGCGTTCAATTTTAGATAAATACTATATTATAGGGTTTGTGATAATGAATATATCTACTTTGCTTATTATAGTAAATGGTATCTATAACAATTTATCGAGTATTGAAATTATATTCATAAAATGTATACAATATTATAATATGATAATGAATTTTAATCATATCTTTATATATATTTTTATTATTGCTCGAATTACAACTATCCTCAAAATAACAAATTCAAAGCTTAAATTTATTATAAACCCCAATGATATAAAGATGTTTCTACCTAAATATTTAAAATTGAGAAATGACATCAATATTTTGAATACAATATATTCCATTCCGTTATTTCTATTTATTGGTAATGCTTTTTCAATATTGATAGCTCTGATTCATAAAATAAATTATAATTACATTAATATGAATATATTTAGTTATAGATTTCCTGTTGTGGTTATTTTATTCTATATATTTTTAATTTATTTATCGGGAGAAATTTTGAAAAACGAGGAAAACACAACTTTACATATTTGCCTTCACAAATAAATATTTGGACCTTCCTATCTAAGTCAAAATTTAGAGAAATTATATAAAATTGTACAAAATCATTTCTCTATTAAAGCAATGTTTCATTCAGATCTCAATTTGAAAACCTTATTCACTACCCTTTGTTTTTTGGTGTCCTACTCGATGCTTTTCAAATAAACATCAAAGTAAATTGTGTGTTCGATTGTTTTCTGAGAGGTATTTGAAAGTTTGTAATAAAATTAGAAATTAATTTCAGCTTAAGAAATTTTAATAAAAATATTGATATTTTATCTCTTCTATAGAGACTTTACTTCCCAAATAAGATTTCAATCATGATATTCATAAAAATATTTGAATATGTTGTAACGATTTAAATAAGCTGTTTAAATCTGCATTAAGAAAAATCAATAAGTGGTGTGAAAGTCGTAAATTAAAATTGTCAGTTGAAAAAACAAAAATATTATACTTATATAAATGCAATAGCGATATAATAGTCTCAGGTAGCAAGTTAATTAAACTGGTTGAAGAACTTAAGATTCTAGGAGTGACTATTAAAAATCACCGAGTCAGAAGCAAACTGGACTTTACGCCTCACGTTAATGAAATGATCATAAAGGTAACTAGAGCTAGTGGATACCTATTTGGCCTGACAAAGAAAGCATGGGGTCTGGACTTTAGACGAAGACTGATATTGTATAAGACATTATATCGAAGTACAATTACTTATGGTTATCCAATATGGTATCCATTCATAAACAAAAAGTCTAAAGACAAACTTAATTCTCTTCAATATAGTATATTAAAACATTGTATACAGGCCTACAGTACAACATCATCGGATTGTACACATATACTTGTACAAGTCCCCAAACTTACTGAATATATTGAATCTAACATGTTGAAAACCGAAATAAATTACAACCGATTTGACTCTTCAAGTAGGAATATAATTTCCAATTACATAAGGGAAAAATTGCAGAAATACTATGAGAAGACTAATACCATTTTCAAGTCCTTCTTCACTGATTCCCAAATACCCAAATATGTCAAGCCAAATTTTTACAATGTCCAATTTTTTACTGGACACAGTAACTTTAGATCATATTTGTACAAAGTCAGAAAGACGGATTCGCCTAAATGCTCATGTGGTGCAGAAGAAGAAAATCCTGTACATATTTTAACGGACTGTCGACTTGTAGAGGACTTGAGAGTCAAAAATCAAATAAATATAAATTGTCTAAATCAAATAGTTAATAATAGATATATGTATATACATTTTAATAGATTTTTTAAAATGTTTTTTAGTAATAGATAGCCTGGGCTGTAATAAAGTTATATGCTGTAAATAGCTCTAAATTTCTGTTCTTATGTGATGTTCACTAATATTCATTATAGGGTAATTAAATCGTTAACTAACTGACAAATATGTTAATAATTTCTATTATAATAACTAATTTCATATTAATAATTACTGTAAATAAGCTCCCAAACTTGTGTATGCATGCAAATATCCAAGACGGATATCGCGTGCTTTGTAAATGATAATAAAAAAAAAATTACATATTAATTTCACTATTCAATTACTTTAGAATAGTCTACTATATTTTAATGTTTAATGTAAAATTCCAAATAATCAATTTCTATTATTCAATTTAATAGAGAAATTATGATAATTAAGTAGATAGAACAAACATCTTGACTTTTGTGTTTTTTAAAAAATTATTTATTAAATAATGAATACCTATATCCCCTTCAAAGTAATCCCCATGAGATATTATACACTTGTGCCAACGGTTTTTCCAATCTTCGAAGCTCCTCCTTCGATGCCATCTTTATCTCGTCAAGCGTAGCGTAACGTCGTCCTTTCATGGGCCTCTTGAGTTTAGGGAACAAGAAAAAGTCACAGGGGGCCAGATCTGGGGAATACGGTGCTGCGGCATCATTGGTGTGATGTTTTTGGCCAAAAATCGCGCACAAGCAACAATGTGTGAGCAGGGGCGTTATCGTGGTGCAAAAGCCAATTTTTGTTCTTCCACAAATCCGGGCGTTTCTGGAGCATTGATTCGCGCAAATTGCGCATAACTTGCAGGTAATATTCCTTATTGACCGTTCTACCCTTTGACAAGAACTCATTATGCACCAAGCCCCTGCAATCGAAGAAAACTGTCAGCAAAACTTTCACATTTGATTGTACTTGGCGCGCTTTTTTCGGTCTTGGTTCGTGCGGCAGCTTCCATTGAAATGATTGAGCTTTGGTTTCCACGTCATAACCATAAACCCACGCTTCGTCACCAGTTATGACCCTCTGGAGCAAATTTGGGTCGTCGCGGACAGAGTCCAAAATCTCATTAGCAATGTTCATGCGATGCTGTTTTTGGTCGCAATTGAGCAATTTTGGTACGAATTTCGCGGCGACCCGTCTCATGCCCAAATCATTATCGATATGTTTAGGTCCTCAGCAACTTCTCTAACGGTGATTCGACGATTGGCCAATATCATTTACTCCACTCCATTAATTTTTTCGTCTGTTGTTGAAGTGCTCGGGCGTCCGGCACGCTCTTCGACGTTCACATCTTCACGGCCTTCTGAGAACATTTTGTACCACCGATAAACGTTGCTTCGGTCCAAGGTAGCTTCTCTGTATGCCACAGTCAACATTCGGAATGCATCCGCGCACTTGATTTCGTTTTTCACTCAAAATTTGATACAGGTTCTTTGATCCATTTTTTTAATAGGTAAAAATCGAAGACGGTCCAAAACACCTGCAAGCAAAGCAGCTGTCAACAATTAAGTGAACATTCAAAATGGCCGAGCTTGTCGGCATAAGTGAGAGACATGAGTACCAACATAAAGCCACAAAAAGATCGAAATTCGAATATACGTAACCCGCGAAAATTCAAAACACCTCGTGTATATGAAAAAATGAAATAAAAATAAAAGGTAAAAAGTTAGGTGTTGATATTAGAAATATATATATATATATGAAATAATGTTGAAGTCCTGGTAGCTCTTGTTGTACTGTGTTGACCGAGAGGAACAGTCAGGATGTAGAGTTTTCCAGTACCTCTCTGCACCTTGGAAGACCTTTAAAAGTTCTCACAAAATACAGGCAGTCGTGGTCGATGCAGAGTGGAAAGCTGGGGATATCCACACAAAAACGAAGACACAGTTGCACTAAGAAAGTTCCGTAACAGATAAAAGTTGAGCTAGCAGCGCAAGATGGAGATAGACGAGTTCTTCCTAACTACATGTTGGATGAGATCGACATAACATACGACCGACGCGGCTTGCACTAAGGGTGAACTAAACTAAACTGAACTGAACTGTCAAGTCCCTGTAAAAGTAGTGTATTTATAGGTTAAAAGACGGGGGGGGACCTTATGTGACAGGGGCGTTTGAGAAAGGGCGCCTTTACCTGTCCAGGTGTGAGAGGGGTCTCTGCATTCCACCACATGTGACAGTGTGGGTGGCCTGTCATGGGAATTGTGAATCTACCTGATTTATAACTTCCATCTTTAGACTCTGTTGTTTTGGCAATACTATATGTTCGATCTCTGCCCTAGCTCAACTCTTAAATCTATTACAGATTTTATTTATTTATCCACTTTGTACAAATTACATTACATAGGGCGATGCAATGACACAGATTAATCATGCGCATAATTATTTATAGATGTGTTTCTATATACAACATGTCAATCTTATTATAAGTTATATACACAGTATGGGGTTGTTGGTTTAAATTACCATATATATGTGATATGATCCTGTTGACTTTCAATGTGACAATATAATAATAATGATATGAATATGATATGATCCTGTCGACTTTCAATGTGACAATATAATAATAATGTGAGGAGAGAGAAATAATCACACCACGATTTGGTAGAGGAATTTGGAAGCCAACCAGAGAGAGATAGACGGGCCCGGCAACCGCCGGGCGTCCGCTCGCGTTGACACAATCACCCAACTGTCTAATTAGTCCTGAGGTTATACGAAATGGGCCCCTTGGAATGTGCTGCTGTCTCAAGTGACCGGACTTTACATCCTCCTCTCTATGTCTCTCTCTGGCTGACTGTAGGTTTTCTTTATTATTCCCGGAAGAACATATATTATGACATATATATATATATTAATTGAATAGCATATTTTGGATCAAAATAAAATAAACATTTTATTTAATATAAATGACAATATTTCAATAGGCTATACGCCTAACTTCGTCAGGGCTTTTCTTGTTTTTGAACTGCTTTGGTTCATCACGTGATGCCTTCACGCGACAATATATAAATATTTGCAACTCTGTGGGGATAAAATTTAAAACATATACACAAAAACAAATATCAATAAGAATATATATATGGTGTGAGATCCTGAGGGTCTCTCGCTTTACTGTGGTAACCGAGAGGGTCAAACCTGTAGTAAACGAGAGGTATATTCAGGTTGTGTCAGTTTTCTAGTATCTCTCTGTACTTTGGAAGACCTTTATCAGTTCTCACAGAGTACAGGCAGTGGTGGTCGAGGCAGAGTGGTAAACTTGGGAATTTCACACAAACATAAAAAAACCAGAGATACAGAGTTGTACTAGGAAAGATACGTGAACAGATAAAAGTCGAGCTAGGGAGCAATATGGAGATTTAGGAAGAGTTTAACTGGTCTATATGGTCGATGGGTGGACCTTGGACACAACCGACAAGGGCTCCCGCTGATGATGAAGTGGCAGTTTTTTCCCGAATTGACAGCTTTATATATCTTTCTCGAGAGAAAATATTGAGTTTAAGCGGTTGTGCTGCCAAGAGTTTTCGTTCATAGTGTTGTGGGACTTATACATCTCTATCTTTGCTTCAGCTCAACTGTTAATCTATAACAGAGTTTTATTTATATATCCTCAGTTTGAAAAAAGTACCTTACATATGATGATGTAATGACACATGTCAATCATGCGTATAATTATTTACAAAAGGGTTCTTAATACAATATGAAAATCTTGTTATATTATACACAAAATGAGGTTGTTGGTTTAAATGACCATATATATGTATCAAACTGCTGGCCACATAAATGCAACACCCTGAAGAAAGCATGCAATTAACATGAAATTTACAACATGAATTATCGGAGGTGAATATGCAAATGAGTATAATTTCCGCGCAAACACACATCACACGCGCCTGTGGCTCCACTTCAAAGCACTATTTAAGCCTAGAGATTTCGACGACTTAAAGTTCGAAAATTAGGTTTTTACTTTGTTAAAAAAAAAACAATTATGTCTCTTAGCAATCACAGCAAAATCAAATTTTGATCAAGTATCTGAGTTCGATAGAGGAAGGATAAGTAGCCTACCGAAATTGTGGATTATCTCTCAGGGAAATCGTTAGTCATGTTGGACGAAACCAAACAACTATAATGCGGATATGTGATCGTTGGTTGCAGGAAGGTACGACAGACCAATGTGTTTGATCGCATCTACATCAGTGAACCATTTCAGGTGCTGACAGGCAAATTGTGCGCATGGTAGTGGCAGATCGCTCAGTCCCATCACGAACTGTAGCAAAACACATTCAGTCTGTAATATCTCATCCAGAGTCTGCGCGTACGATTCGACGCGGTATACAGCAGAGTGGTCTGTCTGAAAGACTACCATTGCTTCATATGCCCTTGACGCAGAACCACACACGTCTCCACCGCCAGAGGTGCGATGAAAGAAGGATGTGGATGGCAGAATTTAATGAACGTGTCTTTACTGACGATTCACGCAATGGTCGGATTCCAATCTTGAGACGCCGTGGAGTATGGATGCTGAACACCTGCATTATTCAACGCTGCACTGATCCTGCACCAGGTATTATGATATGGGGCGAATTTGGATTACACTCTCGCACTCCTCTAGTAGGCATTGCCGGTACTCTAAACAGCCAACACTACATCTCCGAGGTGTTTGAGACAGTTGTATTTCCTTACATTTGGGGCCTACCCATAACCATATTTTAAAAAAGATAATGCGTGATCACACGTGGCACGCATTGTCCAAAGGCACTTCGTCAAACGTTAAATTGAATTGATTCCCTGCCTGGCTCCCTCTCCGAATCTTTCGCCAACAGAAAACACGTGGTCCATGGTTGCTCAACGATTGACCCAGAGATATCCCCAGCTGCCACACCAAATTTACTTTGGCAATGTGTGGAAGATTCTTGGTCTGCTGTACCCAAAGAACACATCCAAAGTATCTTTGAATCAAAGCCATGGCGTGGGGCAGCGGTGATATTCAATAATGGCGGCTACTCTGGCTACTACTGATTATTGCTACACTTGGCAGAAGTCTATAAATTTGATCATTTGATACCTAGTAAACATGTTATCTAAAAATAATAAATTTTGTTGTGATATCTCTTGTCTTTCATGTTGTTGTAATTTGGATGACCAGCAGTGTGTATATTATTTACAACTCACAATTTGAAGATACTCTGAAAACTTCTTCTGTCGTATTTAACGTTCTATTATTGGCTTTTTAAATTTGAGTGGATTAGTATCTGTGAAGATATGACACAGATACTTTAATTAATAAATTATATGATGAATATATGTGATAATCTGTATTCAGGATTATGTAACCCCACCACAATCTATGTGTAATGAATCGACTAAAGGTTTAATAAATGTTAGGCCTCGCGAGATGGAAAAGAAACAAAGTACAAGATTGCACCATTCAGGAAGTAAAGGTCACTGCCCTGGACCCATAAAAACTTAAATTCAAAGGCCTTCTTCTTCCTAGAGGATTGCAATCATGGCGACAATGGAGGTGCTGAGCCAATTACCTTTAAGCATGACAAATTAATAGCGAATCACCAGAGAAAACGTGGAAGGAACTCAACCAGTGAACCAGAGAATCGATGACGATTATTTCGGACAGGAAAAAAAAGAAGGTAGGTGACCGTGCTACGAGGTAGGTGTACTCAACATAGGCTCCAACCAAGGTAGGGTACGCTACACCATGTGAAAAGCCAGTTACCTCCGCCGAACTTACTCCCAATCGCAAGGTCATATCCAGGAGTTTGAGACATCGAGTTATTGAAAATGTGTTTTTAGTAATAAAATACACATTAAGATCCAGATATTGATACATGGTTGGCCTTAAAAACAAAGCAATTTGGTGATGATAAAAATTTAAAGTAAAATTTGAAGCAAAAAAATTCACGATGTGAAAATTGAATAAATAATATATATACCTACTAATATTTGAATAATAAAAATAAGTAAAATATCTAAATTATCGGTTTATAGATTGCTCTGTATAGTTCAATATCTCTGGAGAAGATTGTTTAAATCTTTATAGCTTAAAATTGTTAGTGTAATATCTATATGGATATGGGTGTTGATATTGAAATCAAATACTTAAAATATAATAGATAAATGAAAATCTTTATTGACTTCTAACTGCCTTTTGCTTGTAAAAAAAATGAAATTACCAAAAATATATAACAACAAACTATACTTACAATTATTATAAAGGTATTTAAAAAAGAATTAGAAACACGAAATATCCCACCATTAGAAATTAATAAAATCTAATAATTCAAACGCACATATTTTCAAATATCAATTTGGTTATTATAAATAAATGAAGTAAAATATTAAAGGGAGAAAATCTACTATTGGAAAGTTGAATAAATAAAAAATAAATATATTCCTCCTAATATTTGAAAATAAAATAAGTATGACACATGAAGTAAAAAAAATAACAATAATGAAAATTTTGGTATATAGATCGCTAGGAATAGTTCAGTATCTTTGGAGGAGATTGATTAGAACATTACAACTAAAATCTTTGTTAGTGTATTATCTATATGGATAATATGTGTGTGTTTTTCACGCCAAACTTTATACAAGAACACCACTGCTTTTAATTCTAGCCTTCGTTTGATATAAAAATTATTTGGAACTTTTCGATCAATATTAAGTCGTTCCTATCATCTTCACATGAAATAGAAAGAAAAAAACAACAACTTTTCATCATTCCTGGACGTAACTATCACTAGAATCAGCACTTGAATAGAAACAAATATTTACAGTAAACCAACACATATCGGTGACTATTTGAATTTCAACTTCTTCGGCCTCATCAATAATAAAATATCCGTCATTAAAAACCCTGCGAAAATAATTTCAACACATTGCTCGAAAAAAAAAGAAGAATTTACAAAGGTGAACCTTACAAACAATTGAATATCGATAATGCTGACGGTGTTGGAGAGAAAGTTCCAGGGAAGAGATCAAAGGGAATGAGACGACAGGAATACACAGACGATCCAAAACATTGGACTGGCCGACACACACACGAGGAGATGAAGAGGATGGCGGAGGAAGTATGGAGAGACCATGTGGCTCACCATCAGTAAAGGAAGGCATTGAAGGAGGGAGATATGGAGAGACCATGTGGCCCACCCTCAGTAGAGGAAGGCATTGAAGGAGGGAGATATGGAGAGACCATGTGGCCCACCCTCAGTAGAGGAAGGCATTGAAGGAGGGAGATATGGAGAGACCATTTGGCCCACCCTCAATAGATTAAAGTATTGAAGAAGGAGGAATAAATCAATAACTATACCAAATATTTGAAAAAAAAAACAATTTCACAAATAAAAATACAATATTACAACCAGTAGCCAAATTAAGCATGCACGAAAGCTTAAGAAATAAAGATTGGTTAAAAAAACCTGACACTGGAATGCTTATTGATTTAGTTAAATTTCAAGCTTTATCTTGAAAGCATGATCTCAATATAAGATCCCAATAACCTAAATAGAAATGAACCCATTAACAAAGTGCATCTTCATTTTAGAACCTCTTCGTCTACCATATCCTATGTCTATATAACACCGCAAATTAGCTGAACCTGTATCCCTGTATAGACCATTTTGATGAATCATTCTATTTATTAGATTAAAAATATTGTATTCATAATTATATTTCTTCTTAATTATATATATATTATTTTATTATTAAATTTAGTGTATTTATTTCATAGGTTCAACTAATTTTCTTTTTTATTTGTATGAACACCCAAAGCCAATCTACCAATTTCAACAAAGTGGTGTGACCTATGAAGTTTCGCTGAGAGCCATTCTAAATAATCAAAATTATGAAAATAATGACAAAAATAAGCATATTATAATTAAATTTGAAACTCATAACAAAGGTGTTCAGATATTATTATTATAGAGGGCACATATCTCAAATATGCTGTTTTAGCATATCGCATATAATTCCACAATTACAAAATTTACTTTTTCCCTATGAATTATATTAGGTTTTGCTTATTTATTGTAAATATAAAACTTTTATATTTAATAAATACATTTTTGAGTAATTTCACAATTTGGATAATTCTATAAAACACTAATATCAGCGTGCATAAATTTTTATTTCGAAATATATCATGAATTGAAAAAAATAATACTAAGATGGCGAAATTGCTTTGCTAGAAATTATTTAAGGAATAGTAGATAAGTTTTATTTTGATTTAAAATAATTCTTCAAAACATCCTTCGAATGTTGATGGAAACATGTTCTAGTAATTGAATTATATTTTGAAGACACCATACATTTTAGCAAACGTCAACTCGGGTAGTACATTGGTTAAGCAATATCAATCAAGTAGCAATATTGAATTGCTATGAAATAATAACATTACAGAATAACTTAAAAATATTAGATAAACACTTTTGTCAAATATAATAAAACAAAACGCATTTTGAATATAATCAACGCTATGTTTCAAGAAAAATAATTCCATATCAAAATTGCCTTTAGATTTCCGAATGACAGGTTAAAGTCAATTGTGCGATGGGAAAATAAACATATTATATTTTTTTAATTACACAATCACGTTTAATATTCGAAATGTAAATAGATTGCTTTTCTATTATTAAAATATTCAGTCACCATGACAACAACAGTAGTTCATGGCTAATTTTGTGAGGTGAGGACCGAATTTTGAATCCCCAAAATGGTTGAAATGAGTCAAAGAAGAAATTTTGTAAGTGAGAAGAGCATCTTTCCAGGATATCTTCAAATGATGACAAGAATAACTGGATGTATTCTTCTTGGAAAACCCTCCAATTGGTTTCATATAACATTCTGGATCAAATTTTTAATTTCACTTTTGGTTACTTCAATCTATTGGTTGTACATTTCTAAGGATAATTATAATCATATCTCGTTTTGTAGAATTTTATTAAATTACAGTCGCCTATTTATAATAATTTGTATTTATTTTTCTCGTAATAAATTGGAATCTTTATTGAGAAATCCTATTTTGAAGGTAAATTCCTTAAAGCTTTCTTTTCCAGAGAAATACTTTTACATAAGCTTTCTTGTTTATAATATATCAACATTGGGCTCTATTCCTATCATATTCTGAAAATAGAGCAATCCATATTTATAAAAGGCATATATTGGGTTGAATAGAATATTATATTGGCAATATTATTGCTGTATGTATGCAAATTGGCATCCATGTATGACAGCGCAAGTGTCTCTAGGGGGATATAGCGCTTTAAATTGAAATATATAATTCCAAAATATATTATTGCAATTAAATCTTTTATTCAATTCAATAATGCCTTTTTTAAATCTAGATATATTTTTATATGTGATTACTTTATATTATTATTCAGCCAAAGACAGTTTGAGATAGAAAACTACTTTCAATATATTGGCCATATAAGATTATATATGGTTAAACTCAAAATAAATAAAAATAAAATTAATTAAGAATATATATGTTATATAGAAATATAGATTCTGTGTTGATTTTTTATTATCTCGAGGATTAAGCTATGGTAATGCAGTCGTGGTTAAAATCATGAAACTATAATAATAAAAATAAATTAGAAATAGCTCTAATTGAGCTTATGGGATATATAAAGAACATAATTTGATAAAAGTACTGCCTGGCTTAAGGCGTAAGAATAAAATAAAATGGAAAACCTATTTACATAATGTACAAAAGGTTTGAGCCGGCCATCGAGAAACAATAACAATGAGTTTTTATAGGGGAAGAGTAACCCTGGAGGTCGATTTGACAGAGTATTTGAATCTATGAAATATAATTTTAAATAAAATAATATTTTAATATAAAATTGATAAAAATATACACATACACAGATAGATACTATATTATATAAATCAAAAATATACTTTCGATATTATATTTATACACAAAGGAAAGTTTATTATATATAAAAATCATATTACATATCACTAAATGAATCGATGGGACTATGCTAGGTATGTTACTATTCAGGTCTAGTTCTTCTAATCTTGGAAGGAAGCCTAATGCTCCAAGCAATTTCCTATTCTAGCTTCATACTCCCTCCAATTGGAAAAGCTCACAGGTTTTCACAAAATGCCCCATTTTCCTTCCAAGTTTTGTCTTAATGTGATCTGGTATCTTTGTTACTTCAATTTCATCTCTCTGAAATGACCCCACTCTAGAATTTATTATTTTATTCATATTCGTAAGATATTCCATTTGTATTTATATATACAATTTTAAGTCCTCTGTTATACTCGTACGTTTTTTTGAATTATTGTATTTATATTTTTCATATACATTTTTATTTTTTAAATAAATGATATTTCACAACATAGAAATATAAATTGTTTATGAATTTTAATAGCTATTATTCTATTTCATAAGTAAAAATATACATTAAGTTATATACAGTTAAAATATAATATTATTAAATATATTTGACCATTTTGTGATTTTCATGTTTGAAAATGAAATTCGGAATATTCGATTGAAAACCACTCTATTTAACTTGATTTAATTACTGATAATTATATTTTAATTGAAATGTCTGTAAACAAATCTATATGTAAAAAACAATTTTACCATTATCAAAACAAACGTAAATTAGTTTTTTCTATTTCATGAAATATTTTTTTCATAAGTATATAATCAAAGATTATAAATATATTGTAAGTGATTGATTCATCGATGTTAAACCCCACAGCGATTTCGATAATCTGATTTACAAGTCTAATATAATTATTATATTGTGTAAATTTTTGGTACGTAATTTTAAAAATATTCAGAAGATAAATATTAAAAATATCATGTTGTGATTGTATAAATATTATATATTTTTGTTTCGAGCAAAGATATAAAATATTTCTGCAAATTCTATAAATTCTAGATGAAAAAAAATATATCAGTTAATCCAAGCACAATATTTTTTTATTCTTAAATCAAAATGCGATTTTAGAATTAGAACCAATTATACAATATATTTAGGAGGCTGGTAGATCAAATTTGCGAAACATTTGGGAGAGTTCCTCACAATGATGAGCCACATTTATTCACCTTTTACAATGTTTGTAGGAAATATCTGTTAAAGATGAACCTATATATGAATAGAGCTATAATAAACGGTAAATAATGTGGATATAAAGGCTGTGCCTGGCCGGCATTCAGAGTTCTTAAAATTAATGATACTTCAGCCAGTATAAATCTCTAATATCAATAAACTGTAATTAGTATTTTTATATATTTTCAATTATAAAGTAGAACCAAATATAAAATATATTTTCCTATGAGAGCTGTGCTCTTATATGTAATTTTTAAGACTAGTTTAATATTCTTTATTTAAAGCAATATAAATTCACAATAATATGCTTGTGATCTTAATACTGTATTTAAAATGCGTTTGTTTTATTATATTATTTAAAATTGTTTATCTAATATATATTTTTTGATGTTATTTTATCATTTCCTTTTCAAATTCAATATTGCTACTTGATTAATATTGCTTAAACAATGTTCTACCTAAGTTGACGTTTGCTCAAATATATGGTGCCACCCTGTATTTATTCCAGTGTTTAGAGCATCTTTGACTATACCTTCGGAACTAGCGAAGTCAAGCAAGGACGTTTTAGCTCATCAACTCTGACAAAACGCCTTTATACTAATTTCAATTTCTTCCAAGAGGACAGAAAGGTGATACGAGGATAAAATTTGTGAATATGCCGTTAGGATCAAGCTATTGAGGTTTGAAATTTAAATATCATTGATTATCATTGAGATGTCTGTGCATCAAATTTCTGCAACGCAAAACTTCTTCAGGGAAATATATTTTATGAAATGGTTTCGTATCATCTCATATATATATAGAAATATATTATGAGAATATATATATGAACATTTTATTGTACAGCGTAAATATTTGAGGGTCAGAAAAAGTGTAGTATCACATCACAATTCAGGTAGAAAACAAGTAAAGAAACTCTATGTGAAAAGAAGGGTTCCACATTTCCCTAGAGAAAAAAGACAGAGTTGTTTGATAAGCAACTAAAATAAACATTTCCATGGTGTAGTAGATACAATATTTTCATTCACTTGCAACAATTTTTATTTAAATATTTTTCTCGATGCACTTACATTGAAATCTGGCAATAATTTTGTTATTTATTTTTCACAGACGTCATTTAATGACGTCATTGAATATTAATTATAGACAAAATACTCAAATTTCAAAATATAAAATTATATATACGAAAGAATACCTAAAATATGCAAACCGATGTTTTAGTGATTCTTAATATAAAAACTCTAATTTTGAAAGAAATGAACACAATGATTTAAAAATGGATTCATTAAAACTTGTGCTTATGCAGAGAGTTTTACATTTTTGAGTAGGTAAATAGGTTAGTATGTGTTTAGGTCCATTACCAAGTATGTAAATCCAAGATGGTGAATATGCATTAATGTAATTAATCATGAAACACTAGCAAATATCAATAGCTGATTTAATTTCACAAATCTATTCTGATTTAAACATATCCTTTGATGTTTATGTCGAATGTTTGGAGGAATATATGGTAGTATCTCCCTATATTGAGGATTAAGCACTATTAATTTATATAAATTCAAAACAATATATTTGGGTAAAAGGCCACTCGGACAAAACCCGTTTACAACTATATTATTAAACTATTGAAAACAAATTTAAATAATGGTAATACCACCTCTTCTAGATATTTGGAACAAAACGAATTTTAAAAGTAATCAACGTTTTATGAGAATAAATCTGTAATGAAAATTAATATTTGATTTTTAAATGTTTGATAGAAGCAGATTGTGAAAGTTGATTATAAACAATTTAAATTCACGATATCTCTATGTTTCCACACATATACCGGACTAAAAAAATATTGTTCAACCTTTTATAATACAATATCAACACAATGACAACAACAGTAGTTCTCGAAGAAGGAATAAAAGTTAAGTTGGATCCAACTTAACAGTTTTAACATAAAAATTTACCTTCCTTCACAATACCTATACATATTTATTAATAATAATACCCAATTCGCCCCCTTACTTCAAAAAAATTAAACCTGCTCATTTTCTAACACCATTTTTGTATGAGGGGTTTCAGATGGTTTTTGCTTTACCCAGCATCCTGAGGTAGTCATCCTTTTCTTAGAACAAATTTGTTCACATAGAAAAATAGAAAATAATTTTGTATAATAATATTTTTTTCACTAAGTTCTAATTACGTAAATACTTACCTGTATATATATTATCTTCTAGTTTCTTGGAAAGTTGCTTGTCGAAGGACGTCAAAGTCCGAAAGCTTGCCGAATTTACAGCATTAATAAAAGAAACACGTCGTCGTTAACTTTTATTCCTTCTTCAAAATGATGTTCCTTCTTTTGTAACAGTAGTTCTTGTGATTTTGTGAGGTGAGGAGATAAATCTCTGTAATCTCAATATTGATTGAAGTGATTCAATGAAAAAATCTTTGAAAGTTACAAAAACCCATTTCCAGGAAATCTAGAATAATATTCAGAATAACTGAGTGTATTCTTATCTGACAACTTTCCAGCTGGTTTCATATAACATTTTGAATCAAATTATTAACTGATCTGGTTATCTCTCTCTCTCTCTCTCACTCTACATGTTGGGACCCTTTTTTAAATAATCAAATAACACATTATTTCGAAGAATATCCTTACTTGCAATCGCCTTTTATATTTTCATTTAGCAGTATTTCGCTTCTATCAAATTGGAATTTTCATTGTGAGAAATTATATTTTAAATTTAACTTCTCTGAAGCTCTAATTTTCAGAAAAATAATTTTACACACATCTTTGATCTTAATGCCGCAACATTTTTGCGTGGTAATTCTCCATGTTTTATTTTAGAGAAATTCATAATTTAGAATGTATTTCTACTTTTTTATTTTGATTATAAATAATTAAATTTAATTGTATGATATTATTATTGCTCAAATAACGACTGTAATTGGAAACTTGAATTTGCGTTTAATAGGTCAAAAGTTCATTATTGGAAATTAAATGAAATTCTGTTCAAATATTTTATAATTAAGGTTTTCATTGATTCCTTAATTAAAATGATATCTCTAACCTCCACATATATTTTCCCCCAGTTCCCAGTATATCTCTGATACTATATATGATATATAGTTTCAGTTTTCAGTTATGAAATTTTAAAAATATTTGTCTCTAATCAACAAATATTTAATTAATATCGCTTAACTTACAAACAACAAATGTTAAAGTTTGTAAAAATAATTCCTCGTCTAAAGTAATATTTTATTTGGCTCGTAACATGAGAACATATTTCACAACTCTTTGTTTTCTGATAACTTTTAAAATGTCTTTTAGATGAATATGGTATGGTATACTATTTTGAATATAACCAGTGTTATCATTTATTCGAAAATACAATAAAATAATTTACCTCAAATATTTCCATATCAATACGCGGATCTCATAACTTCTTATTCTTCAAAATAATATCACTAGACAGCACTTCTTAACTTTTTTTCAAGTTATTTACACGTTTGGGTTTCAAATATTAACAATATGCTTATAATCTGCTATAAATATAATTTATATATGATATATTTTACAGAAAGTATTTTACTGTACAGCAAATGAATAATATAATAATATTTGGAAAAAGTATTGGATGGTTCGCTTCTTTGTATCTTAATATATTTTACCAAATGTAAACAGACTCCGATCCCTGCTTTTCACATGTGTAGACATGTGGTACACTTACAGCAAAAGCAGTGGCCTATCTCACTCTTTTGCATGACTAATAGGCCATTATAGAATGGTCGTCTAGTCCTACCAACGGGCTGTACCAAGCAGAACGATCAAAATGGAATAAGGGAAAATTGCAAAATGTAGGCAGTCGCCTAACTCTATCCAACACGATTATCTTGGCCTATAACGCATGTACTAGGTATAAGCAAAAAAAACACACTCCGATCCACACACAAAAATGAATAATTAAAATAAATGTATATATAAAAATAGACACAAAATCCTACAACAATCGATAATGGAGTTCCTGTTTTAGTTTGTTAAGTTTCAGCCACTGTAATTCATTCGAAGCTAAAGTAATGTGAAAAGAAATGAAGTTATGAAAAGAGACGAACAATACAGAGATAATATTCGGTGCTTCCAGGCAGTTATTTTGATATTATTGATAAAGAAAAGCCGGGTAAAAAAACAACCCTTGTAGTGATAGACCAAAATTTATCTAAAGGGGAAAATGATCAAAAATAACTGAAAAATGGCGACTTATGTGTTGACAGAAGTGTCCTTAAAATTATTATCATTCTTAGATATCGAAATGGGAGGCCAGAACTGAGGCTCTTTTAAAAATTGTAATAAACCTTACATGATGTGAAAATATAAAGTAATATTTTCGAAATTACAATAAATAAAACATTTTACAACAACAATTAATAAAATATTTGTTGATTCATAACTTGAGATTATGATAATGTTTTCAATATGAAGTTTCCTGAAAAAGGCATGAATGAAATTTTATTTGAAACAATATTTACCCTATTTTTGCCCATAAGTAAGACGTTGTTCAATACGCAGATAGAACTTTTTTATATATTTTGCGCTCATTATTATAGATTCTATATAACATTTTAGAAAATACATATCAGAGACAGAGGGATATAAAGAATAGGTAGTTAATATAATAAATGCCAAAAATTTGAAGCGATACAAACCAACGTTCTTTCTCTAATTTTATATCAAAAGATAAAATCCTAAGCTTTTTACAGTTTGCTTAACTTAATTTTATTAACATCCTATAACACGATATCCCAAACTCAGGGATATTTGCGCCAATACACTACTAACATATTAATAAATTGGTTATACACAAGAGGAAAAAAGATTAACATACAAAAGTAATTCTCTCAAAATTTCCTTCCTTCTCTTTTTCAGTTCAAAAGATAGTTGTATATATTTCTACAAAATTGATTTAAATTTGTATATATATTTTCTCATCTACGAATTCATGTAGCTATCTGATCCCACCAAATATTCATTCCTTATAATCCCGAAAAATTTGGCATTCTAGAAGTAGATGTTTTGAGTCTTGAATTTTACTTCCGCAGAAGCATCCCTTCACCGAACCGATAGTTGCCAAATTTTTCCCAAAATATCTATGATCACTGATATATTGGACATTATAAAAATATGGAAATAAAAAAAACTTGGAATTCCAAACAAAAAATATTATCTAAATATTATATTTGTATTGACAGAAACATCATTCATTTTTGACTTTAAAAATGACTTGACTATACTTTGAGCATGGGGTTCATGAGTCATTAAATGTTCTGCTGATAGTTGAGTTAGATCATGATTGATTTTTATATTTCTATATAATTTCTTTAAATATTTAACTAGATAATGGCGATTTTCAACATAAAATAAATAATATTTAATTAATAAGAAAATAATAAATTCAAAATTAATTCTGTATTTCGAAGAGGAGTATTTATTCGTTCATATTATATATTTTCAAATATGAAAATAATAACATTTTTCTGATGAAAAATAGCAATCAGAAAGAGAGGTAATCAAATATACTCATTGATATCAATATATTTGAAAGGTTTTAAGGTCATAACAAACACAATCAACTTGGAAAATCGTCATGGCAACAACAAGGATTTTGACAACAAAGAAAGACGCCAACAACATTGGCTATTTCAACGTTGATCAAAATGTATCTGAAAAGAACTCGAGTGAAAAAGAAGAATGACTTTCCCGGATATCTCCAAATGATGACAAGACTAACTGGATGTTTTTATATCGGCAAACCTTCCATCTGGTATCATATAACTTTCTGGTTGAAGGTTGGAATTTTCATCTCAAATATCCCATTTTATTGGATTCTGCAAAAATATGCAAATAAGGACATTAGTGTGCTTCGTAACATTCTTTTAAACCTTAGTAATTTAGTTTTAATAATTTACTTTTATTTTTCTCAAAGGTCATTAGATTCCTTTCTAAATTTCCCTAATTTCAGTATTTCTCAATTCCAGCGTTCATTCTTAGATAAATACTATATTATAGGGTTTGTGATAATGAATATATCTACTTTGCTTATTATAGTAAATGGTATCTATAACAATTTATCGAGTATTGAAATTATATTCATAAAATGTATACAATATTATAATATGATAATGAATTTTAATCATATCTTTATATATATTTTTATTATTGCTCGAATTACAACTATCCTCAAAATTACAAATTCAAAGCTTAAATTTATTATAAACCCCAATGATATAAAGGTGTTTCTACCTAAATATTTAAAATTGAGAAATGACATCAATATTTTGAATACAATATACTCCATTCTGTTATTTCTATTCATTGGTAATGCTTTTTCAATATTGATAGCTCTGATTCTTAAAATAAATTATAATTACGTTAATATGAATATATTTAGTTATAGTTTTCCTGTTGTGGTTATTTTATTCTATATATTTTTAATTTATTTATCGGGAGAAATTTTGAAAAACGAGGCAAACACAACTTTACATATTTGCCTTCACAAAGAAATATTTGGACCATCCTACCTAAGTCAAAATTTAGAGAAATTATATAAAATTGTACAAAATCATTTCTCTATTAAAGCAATGTTTCATTTAGATCTCAATTTGAAAACCTTATTCACTACCCTTTGTTTTTTGGTGTCCTACTCGATGCTTTTCAAATAAACATCAAAGTAAATTGTGTGTTTAATTGTTTTCTGAGAGGTATTTGAAAGTTTGTAATAAAATTAAAAATTAATTCCAGCTTAAGAAATTTCAATAAAAATATTGATATTTTATCTCTTCTATAGAGACTTTACTTCCCAAATAATATTTCAATCATGATATTCATAAAATATTCGAACATGTTGTAACGATTTAAATAAGCTGTTTCAAATCTGCATTACATATTAATTTTACTATACAATTACTTTAGAATACTCTGCTATATTTTTTAATATTCAATATAAAATTCCAAATAATCAATTTCAATTTATTATTCAATTTAATAGAGAAATTATAATAATTAAGTAGATAGAGAACAAACATCTGCACTTACAAATAAATTTGCCTTTCTTACTAATATTTTGAATATATGAACATATTTAAAATAAAATATACGAGGTGTGTTTGAAAACTATCGCTACTTTTGTTTTTTTTTTTCAAAATTTATTCATTTATTCATGAATACCTATTTTGTCCTCTTCAAAGTTATCCCCATGAGATATTATACACTTGTGCCAACGGTTTTTCCAATCTTCAAAGCACTTCAAAAAATCATTTTTTAAAAATCTTTTTCAGCTCCTCCTTCGATGCCATCTTTATCTCGTCATGCGTAGCGTAACGTCGTCCTTTCATGGGCCTCTTGAGTTTAGGGAACAAGAAAAAGTCACAAGGGGCCAGATCTGGGGAATACGGTGGCAGCGGCATCATTAGTGTGTTGTTTTTGACCAAAAGGTCGCGCACAAGCAACGATGTGTGAGCAGGGGCGTTATCGTGGTGCAAAAGCCAATTTTTGTTCTTCCACAAATCCGGGCGTTTCTGGCGGATTGCTTCGCGCAAATTGCGCATAACTTGCAGGTAATATTCCTTATTGACCATTCTACCCTGTGGCTAGAATTCATGATGCACCACGCCCCTGCAATCGAAGAAAACTGTCAGCAAAACCCTCACATTCGATCGAACTTGGCGCGCTTTTTTCCTTCTTGGTTCGTTTGACAGCTTCCATTGAGATGATTGAGCTTTGGTTTCCACGTCATAACCATAAACCAACGCTTCGTCACCAGTTATGACCCTCTGAAGCAAATTTGGGTCGTCGCGGACAGAGTCCAACATCTCATTAGCAATGTTCATGCGATGCTGTTGTTAGTCGCAATTGAGCAATTTTGGTACGAATTTCGCGGCGACCCGTCTCATGCCCAAATCATTGATAAAATTCGAATGGCACGAGCCAATCGATATGCTTAGGTCCTCAGCAACTTCTCTAATGGTGATTCGATGATTGGCCGATATCATTTTCTCCACTTCATTAATTTTTTCGTCTGTTGTTGAAGTGCTCAGGCGTCCGGCACGCTCTTAGTCGTTCACATCTTATCGGCCTTCAGAGAACATTTTGTACCACCGATAACGTTGCTTCGGTCCAAGGTAGCTTCTCCGTATGCCACAGTCAACATTCGGAATGCATCCGCGCACTTAATTTCGTTTTTCACACAAAATTTGATACAGGTTCTTTGATCCATTTTTTTAAATAGGTAAAAATCGAAGACGATCCAAAACACCTGCAAGCAAAGCAGCTGTCAACAATTAAGTGAACATTCAAAATGGCCGAGCTTGTCGGCATAAGTGAGAGATATGAGTACCAACATAAAGCCACAAAAAGATCGAAATTCGAATATACGTAACCCGCGAAAATTCAAAACACCTCGTATATATGAAGAAATGAAATAAAAAATAAAAGATAAAAAGTCAGGTGTTGATATTAGAAATATATATATATATATATATATATATATATATATATATGGTAATTTAAAACAACAACCTCATATTGTGTAGATAACTTATAACAAGATTGTCATGTTGTATATAGAGACACATCTATAAATAATTATGCGCATGATTAATCTGTGTCATTGCATCACCTATGTAATGTAATTTGTACAAAGTGGATAAATAAATAAAATCTGTAATAGATTTAATAGTTGAGCTAAAGAAGAGATCGAGCATAGAATTGCCAAAACAACAGAGTCTAAAGATGGGAGTCATAAATCAGGTAGATTCACAGTTCCCACGACAGGCCACCCACACTGTCACATGTGGTGGAATGCAGAGACCCCTCTCACAACTGGACAGGTAAAGGCGCCCTTTCTCAAACGCCCCTGTCACATAAGGTCACCCCGTCTTTAACCTATAAATCATCACCTTACAGTGGCTTGACAGCTCAGTACAGTTCAGTCAGTTGAGTTTAGTTCACCCTTAGCGTCAGCTGACGTCGGTCGTACCTTATGTCGATCTCAACTATCATGTAGACGAGTAAGAAACTTCTATGTCTCCATCTTTCGCTCCTGGCTCAACTTTTATCTGTTTACGGAACTTTCTTAGTGCAACTGTGTCTTCGTTTTTTGTGTGGATATCCCCAGCTTCCCACTCTGCCTCGACCACGACTGCCTGTATTTTGTGAGAACTTTTAAAGGTCTTCCAAGGTGCAGAGAGGTACTGGAAAACTCTACATCCTGACTGTTCCTCTCGGTCAACACAGTACAACAAGAGCTATCAGGACTTTAACTTATTTATTTCAGTAGTCGACAGGATCTCTACAAAAGCTACTGGAATTTTCTCATCTCATCACAGATAAGTCGACAGCAACTCATCATCACATTTAAGCCGACAGGATGACCAAAACGAAGAATGACACAACGAAGAAGATAAGAAGACTGTTCAGATAGAAGCGAGAAAGTGCAAAGATGGAGGAACAAACCGACCATTCCAACGAAACGACAAAGCCATCTCTTCCCCAAAAAGAGGTATTTACGGAAGAAACGCCGCCCCAACGGACTTCCGCATACCCGCTAACCGATCGCCAACGTCGGGAGCAAGCTGACCGCGCCAACGACAGCCCCGATATTCCCGCAAGTCATGGAAACCGAGCAGCGATGTGGCCCAAACCCTGTGACAAGTTCTCCACCTTCGACCTAACAACGATACAATGTTCAAGGCAACAAGACACAATCAACTTCACAGAAGCTACAAGCGTCTACAAGCTCTACATGGAGCGTCTTCCACGTCAGCAGGAAAACAAGCCAAGATCAAGTCTCCTGACTGAACTTTCGTCAAAACTGTAAGTTTTAAAAACTGCTTAACTTTATCCTCAAGTTCACAACTTGATTCACCATTAATTTTGTATTTATATTTTGACTTTAAGCATTTTAAATTCAATTTTTACCTTTTTTATATCATTTTCCATTCAATTTTTAAAACTTTCACACTATCATTTATCAAATTTACTTTAATTTTTAATCAGATTATAAATTTCAAGTTATTACTCTCAATTTTACTTCAAAAAAAAAAAAATTTCGCGCATCACGCTTTTTTACCATTTTTACTAATCTCACATGTCCTTCTTAAATTTATCTAAAATGGTACTATCCAAATATACAACTTGAAAAAAAAAATCATTATTATTATTAAAAAAAAAAAAAAAATCTCATTCATCATAATTCTCAACTTATTTTTGTTTTACTTATTAGTTATCTTTATATCAAAAGACCAATATCTTTATCTATTCTTAAAATTTGGTAATGTTCACCATTTTAAGTAAGCGTCCAATTCAAATTATTTGTAACTCTCACGACATTGCCCTTTTATAAGAATCATTTTAATTATCATAATCAACAATTTAAAAAGTATATTCAAATTTTAAATATAAATTAACATAGGTGAAACGCATTTTTTTTAAATTGCAAAAATCGGAAGATACAATATCTTCAATAACACCACTAGGGAAAACAACTATCTTTCCCAAAACAAGTTGAAAATAAAGTTTCCCTCCACTTCATCGCCAGTAGCTAAATTAGGGCACAACCTACCAAACTTATTAACAACATTTTATTCTAACTTAGATACACTCCCTCGTCTCTACTTTTTACATGCATAATTAAGCATCAATAAATCTCTCTCAACAAACGTTACAACACCCTCACACATAACTTTCTCCAATTGGCAACAATTTTTAGTGCGCGACTTAACACACAAATCCAAATCTTGAGCCACACAAGCCTCCACTTAGCTCTATATCGTCGCCACAATAAAATTATTTCACATTAAGCGTGTCACATCCACTAACAGTCAAATATTCTCTCGATGTGTTTCATACAACAACCACCCATGACTTTATTAAATTTGTTATTCATGGTTAAACAGGTTAGATTTGTACCAAGCTAAGACTTCACGTGACACCTTTTCATTCACATTTCTCACTTCGTGTCACAGTGCCACACCACAAAACTTTTTTCACTTTTCAGGCCAAAGACGCCTTCACGCCTGTGACACCACATCTCAACTCAAAGCGTGTCCACGTTGAAAGTCGAACTTTCACCACATATCTAAACCTGACAACACTGAATAATATTTTTTCTAAACTAACTTCGAAACACAACAACTACGAACACCGAGAAAATCATATCTTTCAATTATAACAGTAAATTGCCAACTCAACAAGAGAGAGAAAAGCAGTTACAAGTAAGACAGAAAATAAACACCCCGCATGTGTGACCACCCCAAAAATAGAATTTCCGTGAAAAAAAAGGAAGTGGACGCCCTTTTTGACGCCACTCCCTTGGTCACTACTAGCTTTTGAGAATATCTTTGGACATGCCCTCTCTTCCCCCTCAAGGCAGATCTTCTTGACCGCTAGCTTCATGACGCCATTTTGAACACATGTGTCACACTACTCATATAGATTTCCTCGAGAATCTCACAAATCTCACCAACGAGATATCACAACACAACATACTTTAAACATTTTACATGTTAATTGATAACACCAATTAAAACAATTTGGTTAAGTCTTATATAGACTTTTTAACGCGAAAGAGAAATCATTCTCTACATACCAGCATTGAGGACAAACGAAAAGATCATTTCACATATTCCCAGTTTCAGAGTCATAGAAACACCGATGTTACCAAAGGGATATAATCTAGTCACACACCACAACTGTAACTTTTCGTCAAAAGAGACAATTTTTGTTCCATTTTACACTACTTAAAATTTATCCAATCATTAATAACCTTCAATTATATTATAAATTTTGTATAAAATCTTGAATAATTATTCTTATTCTTACCTTTCAATTATATAAACAAATTTTTTAATCCAACATTAAAAAAAAAAAAAAAAAAACCCTTTAATCAAATTTACTTTTATTTTTCATGATATTATTTTAGTATTGTAAAACATCTAATTGTTTCAAAAATTATTTTTATTTTATTATTTATTATATATTTTATATATTACAGGTTTAATTTTGCCCACTTACACTTTTTGTACCCGCAATCATATTTCTATATTTCTATTCACTATATTTTATTTGTTTAAATACCTTTATTATCTGACAAAGTTTATCATCCACTATCGGGCATCTACAACAATCGTTTTCAACAATCTTATTATTTAACCAATTCCCTATATTTTTCATCACTATCTTTTCAGTCCTTGCGTCACATCAATGTAGAAAAACGACAGCACTGCTTGAAAATTTATTTTTTGATTTCGTAACTCAACAAACTCCTTGAACACCGTTCCCCAGACTTACCAATCCAAACTTCTGGACTGAACAAGCTTCAAGAGTTTATTTCATTTCATCCTCAGAGCAAATCACCAACGCATTCACAAAGCGTTCACTTTTTTCAACTTTCAACTTTTTTTTCAGCTCTAGCGGACCACATTCAACCTTTGATTTCGAGTCAAGTCAGATCACCTACTGTCGCTACAATTCTACATATCGCATGGCTCTATTTCACTCCTTTCTCAATCATATTAATAAGCAACTTTTCTTCAACAACTTTTAACCCAATAATCCTAAAATTGTGACAAAACACTGTAACCCTTATATAGGATCGCAAGTGAAACATTGCCAAGGAAGACAGCTCAAGTCTATATCCTCGCTTTGCACCTGGATCTGAGTATTTGGTTTACATGAGCACTTCTAACAATTACATATTCTTCAACAACTTTTCAACCCAATAACACTACAATTGTGACAAAGCACTGTTACCCTATACAGGATCACAGGTGAAACATTGCCTAGGAAGACGCTCAAGTCCATATCCTCGCTTTGCACCTGGACCTAAGTATTTGATTGCATGTGTAAATCTCACAATTGCTTATTCTTTAACTACTAACCCTGTCCAACGCCCACCAATATTCTCTTAGAATGTGAATTTT
The DNA here is from genome assembly GCA_030710605.1 of Cordylochernes scorpioides. Classification (NCBI taxonomy): domain Eukaryota; kingdom Metazoa; phylum Arthropoda; class Arachnida; order Pseudoscorpiones; family Chernetidae; genus Cordylochernes; species Cordylochernes scorpioides. The sequence goes on from CP092876.1 coordinate 31,318,078, forward strand.
TATGTCATCATTTTATTTTAATCATCTTTTTGTTAAAATCAAACATAATGTCATTTTTATTTCACTTTTATATATCCAACAAATATCATCTTGTTATAGCCCTTTTTAACCCTCACAGTTTAAATTAATTGAAAGAAATTTTGATTACTTACCTGTGTTAGAGAGGCTTTACCCGCCTAAACCCGGATAAACCCTTTCACTCCCGGGGCCCATCTATGGTAATTTAAAACAACAACCTCATATTGTGTAGATAACTTATAACAAGATTGTCATGTTGTATATAGAGACACATCTATAAATAATTATGCGCATGATTAATCTGTGTCATTGCATCACCTATGTAATGTAATTTGTACAAAGTGGATAAATAAATAAAATCTGTAATAGATTTAATAGTTGAACTAAAGCAGAGATCGAGCATAGAATTGCCAAAACAACAGAGTCTAAAGATGGGAGTCATAAATCAGGTAGATTCACAGTTCCCACGACAGGCCACCCACACTGTCACATGTGGTGGAATGCAGAGACCCCTCTCACACCTGGACAGGTAAAGGCGCCCTTTCTCAAACGCCCCTGTCACATAAGGTCACCCCGTCTTTAACCTATAAATCATCACCTTACAGTGGCTTGACAGCTCAGTACAGTTCAGTCAGTTGAGTTTAGTTCACCCTTAGCGTCAGCTCACGTCGGTCGTACCTTATGTCGATCTCAACTATCATGTAGACGAGTAAGAAACTTCTATGTCTCCATCTTTCGCTCCTGGCTCAACTTTTATCTGTTTACGGAACTTTCTTAGTGCAACTGTGTCTTCGTTTTTTGTGTGGATATCCCCAGCTTTCCACTCTGCCTCGACCACGACTGCCTGTATTTTGTGAGAACTTTTAAAGGTCTTCCAAGGTGCAGAGAGGTACTGGAAAACTCTACATCCTGACTGTTCCTCTCGGTCAACACAGTACAACAAGAGCTACCAGGACTTCAACATTATTTCATATATATATATTAATTGAATAGCATATTTTGGATCAAAAATAAAATAAACATTTTATTTAATATAAATGCCAATATTTCAATAGGCTATACTCCTAACTTCGTCAGGGCTTTTCTTGTTTTCGAACTGCTTTGGTTTATCACGTGATGCCTTCACGCGACGATATATAAATATTTGCAACTCTGTGGGGATAAAATTTGAAACATATACACACAAACAAATATCAATAAGAATATATATATGGTGTGAGATTCTGAGGGTCTCTCGCTTTACTGTGGTAGCCGAGAGGGTCAAACCTGTAGTAAACAAGAGGGATATTCAGGTTGTGTCAGTTTTCTAGTATCTCTCTGTACTTTGGAATACCTTTATCAGTTCTCATAGAGTACAGGCAATGGTGGTCGAGGCAGAGTGGTAAACTTGGGAATTTAACACAAACATTAAAAAACCAGAGAGACAGAGTTCTACTAGGAAAGATCTGTGAACAAATAGAAGTCGAGCTAAGGAGCAAGATGGAGATTTAGGAAGAGTTCTTACTGGTCTATATGGTCGATGGGTGGACCTTGGACACAACCGACAAGGGCTCCCGCTGATGATGAAGTGGCAGTTTTTTCCCGAATTGACAGCTTTATATATCTTTCTCGAGAGAAAATATTAAGTTTCAGCGGTTGCAACAACGGCGTGCGTCGGAAGAGGTGTTTTGTAAACTCTGGCAACGCCCTATCTTCTAATTTTCGTTCATAGTGTTGTGGGACTTCTACATCTCTATCTTTGCTTTAGCGCAACTGTTAATCTATTACAGAGTTTTATTTATTTATACTCAGTTTGAACAAAGTACCTTACATATGATGATGTAATGACACATGTCAATCATGCCTATAATTATTTACAAAAGGGTTCTTAATACAATATGAAAATCTTGTTTTATTATACACAAATTGAGGTTGTTGGTTTAAATGACCATATATATGTATCAAACTGCTGGCCACCTAAATGCCACACCCTGAAAAAAGCATGCAAATAACATGAAATTTACAACATGAATTATCGGAGGTGAGATATGCAAATGATTAGAATTTCCGCGCAAACACACATCACACGCGCCTGTGGCTCCACTTCAAAGCACTATTTAAGCCTAGAGATTTGGACGACTTAAAGTTCGGAACTTGTGTTTTTACTGTGGTAAAAAAACAATCAATTATGTCTCTTAGCAACCACAGCAAAATTATATTTTGATCAAGTATCTGAGTTCGATAGAAGAAAGATAGTAGCTTGCCGAGATTGTGGATTATCTCTCAGGGAAATCGTTAGTCATGTTGGACGAAACCAAACAACTACGAGGGCCATCCAATAAATAAGTTTCCCTATTTTTTTTCTGCGAACGAAACGTTGTAAAAATTAGTTAGTAGTGTAAGAAATCGTCACTAGGATGCGTTGGAAGCGCGTGACCTTCAAAATTACGCTACTCGTACGCGCAAGTCCGTAGCGCTTCAGTTTCCATGGAGCTACCACCGTTGAACGTGTCCACTTGCGAACTCCGTTCTGTAATTCGTTTTTTCACGGCGAAAAATGAAACTGCGGTCAATATTCATCGCAATTTAGTGTCAGTGTATGGTGAAGGATGTATGAGCATCCAAATGGTTTGCCGATGGCGATCATGGTTCTTGGAAGGACGGCAAAACGTGCATGATGACGAGTGAAGCATCAGACCCGTTACTGCTACGGACAATGCAGCCGTTGCTGCTGTTCGGAATGTGGTGAAAGCAGATCGCCGCGTCACCTTTGACGAAATAATGATTAGACTGCCTCCTGGAACCGAAATTGGACGCTCTTCGATTGGAAAAATCATGTCAGATGTTTTGAATTTTCGCAAAGTCTGCGCAAGATGGGTCCAGCGTTTACTCTCGGAAAATCACAAGCAACAACGGATGGAGGCAGCCCGAGTTTTCCTGGAAATGCATCGAAGAGATGGAGATCAACTGTTTTCCCTTATTTTCACTGGAGATGAGAGATGGGTGCATCATTTAACTCCAGAAACAAAACGACAAAGCATGGTGTGGAAGAAGCCTGAAGAAAGTGCACCAAAAAAGGCGAAGGTGACAATCTCTTCAGGCAAAGTTATGGCTATCGTCTTTTGGGACTGTAAGGTTGTTTTATTGGTTGACTACCTACCCCAAGCACTGCGGTTAACGCTGCGAAGTACTGCGAAGTCCTCACTAAACTCAGAGCTGCAATAAAACGGAAACGTCCTGGACTTTTGTCTCGGAAAGTGTTACTCGTCTATGACAATGCTCGCCCTCACGCAGCTCGAACAACCCAAACGTTGCTGGAAAACTTCAAATGGGAAATTTTCACACATCCATCTTATTATCCGGATCTTGCCCCAAGCGACTTCCATCGTTTTCCAGCACTCAAGTTGCACCTTGGCGGCAAGCACTTTGCGAATGATGTCGAAGTGCAGGCGGATACGAACCACTGGCTACGAAGACAGGACACGACTTGGTACAACAGTGGTATCAAAAAATTGCTAAAACGGTACCAAAAATGTTTGGACAGAAATGGTGATTATGTAGAGAAGTAGTCTATGAGTTGTATAATGAAAATAAAATAACTGCATAATTGTAAATAATGTTGTTTATTTGTTAAAAAAATAGAAAAACTTATTTATTGGATGGCCCTCGTATAATGCGGATATGTGATCGTTGGATGCAGGAAGGTACGACAGACCAATGTGTTCGATCGCATCCACCTCAGTGCACCATTCCAGGTGCTGGCAGGCAAATTGTGCGCATGGCAGTGGCAGATCGCTCAGTCCCATCACGAACTGTAGCAAAACACATTCAGTCTGTAATATCTCATCCAGAGTCTGCGCGTACCATTCAACGCCGTTTACAGCAGAGTGGTCTGTCCGCAAGACGTCCATTGCTCTATATGCCCTTGACGCAGAACCACAGACGTCTCCACCGCCAGAGGTGGGGTGAAAGAAGGATGTAGACGGCAGGATTTAATGAACGTGTCTTCACTGACGATTCACGCAATGGTCGGATTCCAATCTGGAGACGCCGTTGAGTATGGATGCTGAACACCTGCATTATTCAACGCTGCACTGATCCTGCACCAGGGATTATGGTATGGGGAGAATTTGGATTACACTCTCGCACTCCTCTAGCAGGCATTGCCGGTACTCTAAACAGCCAACACTACATTTCCGAGGTGTTTGAGACAGTTGTATTTCCTTACATTTGGGGCCTACCCACAACCATATTTTAAAAAAGATAATGCGTGATCACACGTGGCACGCATTGTCCAAAGGCACTTCGTCAAACGTTAAATTGAATTGATTCCCTGCCTGGCTCCCTCTCCGAATCTTTCGCCAACAGAAAACACGTGGTCCATGGTTGCTCAACGATTGACCCAGAGATATCCCCAGCTGCCACACCAAATTTACTTTGGCAACGTGTGGAAGATTCTTGGTCTGCTGTACCCAAAGAACACATCCAAAGTATCTTTGAATCAAAGCCATGGCGTGGGGCAGCGGTGATATTCAATAATGGCGGCTACTCTGGCTACTACTGATTATTGCTACACTTGGCAGAAGTCTATAAATTTGATCATTTGATACCTAGTAAACATGTTATCTAAAAATAATAAATTTTGTTGTGATATATTTTGTCTTTCTTGTTGTTGTAATTTTGATGGCCAGCAGTGTGTATATTATTTACAACTCAATTTGAAGATACTCTGAAAACTTCTTCTGTCGTATTTAACGTTCTATTATTGGCTTTTCAAATTTAAGTGGATTAGTATCTGTGAAGATATGAAACGGATACTTTAATTAGTAAATTATATTATGAATATATGTGATAATCTGTATTCAGGATTATGTAACCCCACGACAATATATGTATAATGTATCGTCTAAAGGTTTAATAAAAGTTAGACCTCGCGAGATGGGAAGGAAACAAAGTACAGGATTGCATCATCCAGGAAGTAAACCTGGACCCATAAAACTTAAATTCAAAGGCTTTCTTCTTCCTGGAGGATTGCAATCATGGCGAATATGGAGGTGCTGAGCTAATTAAACTGGTCAACAAGTTTTTTGCACAAGAGAAACTGATTATGTTTCTAGTGTAACTTTTCATGCTGAACTCAAAAATCTAATCAGATATTTCCCATCATCTATGGTTTTTGCGTGACGGTATTTATTTAGTATTGGGATAAATACAGTAAAAAATGCAAACAATGCTACGTAAGCAGTTTTGCATAACCCTTATTACATTACACTGGTTTATAAAAAAATATTTTTCTTTGTCCACAAAGAAATAGCATCTTATCTACATGTCCTGAATCCAAATATACCATTTGATTTTTTCTATTACGCAATATTTCTGAGATACACCTACCTGAAATTTGGAAATATTGATAATATATAGGCATATATGAACGAAATATATTTATTTATTGAAAACCAGTGACAGTGGATTTTCTTCTATACTTTGCTTGTGGTAGATCCCTCTTGAGTGTCCAGCAGTAGTCGGCAAGCATAGCGGGACTCCATTTACCTTGGTACCGCTTCTCCATGCTTGATATATCTTGATGAAACCTCTCACCATGCTCATCGCTAACTGCGCCAAGATTGTCTGGAAAGAAATCTAGATGTGATTACAGGAAATGGATCTTGAGGGACATGTTGCATCCCAGTGCCTTGTAGGAAAGCAACAGATCATTAACTATGTCTCGGTAATTTTCAACCTTGACACTTCCTAAGAAGTTTTGCAGACGTTTCTAAAGGAATTCCATGCTGCTGCTTCAACTTCATTCAAACTATTTTGAAAATTTCCATCCTGCTGCAATTCTCGAATCTGAGGTCCAACGAAAATGCCTTCTTTAATCTTCGCTTCACTTATACTAGAAAAATTTTGTTTCAGGTAGGCAAATCCACTGGCATTTCGATCCATTGCCTTGACAAAGTTCTTCATTAATCCCAGTTTAATATGTAATGGTGGTAAGTAAATATTTTCTGAATCGATCAGGGGTAGATTTGCAATATTTTTGTATCCTGGAGTAAAGATTTTACGGTTTGGCCAGATTATTTTAATGTAATGCCTTTCCCTATCTCTGCTATCCCACTCACACAGAAAACAACAAAAAATTGTATCCAAGCTGTAATCCACGCAAGAGAGCAACGACTTTCAAATCGCTGAATATTTTCCAACTGTATCTTTCATATTCTATCTTTTTCAAAAGCAGTTTCATTATTTATTTCCATTTTGAAGGATAACAGCTTTCATTCTAATATTTGAAGAATCAATGAATAAACGCCACTCTTCTGTATCATGGTCATGACCAAGCGCTTCCATTAGACTAACAACATCATTGCAATATACTAAATCATTCTCTTGTGAAAAGTAGTCTTGAAATTCATCTTGACGCTTGCGAAAATAGCATACTTTTGTGCCTTTATGCAGCAGATTCCAGCCTTTTAACCTAGAGCCTAAAAGTCCACTCTGTCTTTTGGATAAATCTAAATAACGTACGAGGTCGTTCAAATCTCCTTGGGTTAATAGATGAGGTTCAGATAAAGCATCTTCTTCAAATTTTGTGTCATCCCACTGTTGATCTCGTCTATCTGAATCATCGTCACTAAATATTACATTTTCAGGAGGCTGTGGAACAGGTAAAATATCACTATGAGGAACCGGTCTCATAGCAGAAGGCAAATCTGGATATTCAACTGTATGTCTTGATTTGGATGTAATACCTGTAGTCTTTGTCAAACAAAAATAACAGTCTAAAGAATGGTCTTTAGGTTCCCTCCATATCATCGGAAACGCAAAAGGCATATGACGTTCACCTTCAATCCACCCTGTAAGAGGTCGAACACAAATTACACATCAATGGTGAGGAGCCCAAGTCTCAGCTTGGTCACCGACTTTAAAGCCAAAATAAAGTTCATAGCACTTTTTGATGAGCGGTGTAAAGTTTCGCCTTTGAACTTTGAAAGTTAATTCCCCACAAATATAACAAAAATATCAGGAATATTAATGCAACGCCTCGGCATATTGACACAGTCTAGTGCACACGATTTATAAAAGCAAATCGATAGAGAAGAATAAACTAATCACTTCAAATTAACCTGTTACTTCTGCTGCAAATCTATTAAACAAATCGTTAGGTTCAATTTAAATATATATATTAAAACTGTTAATGAGCAAATAGCATTACAGAGCTTGTCGTTTATTTGTTATTTAAATTAATATTTATGATTCTTAAAGAGCAAAATTTAATTAATATCAAATAAAATAAAGCTTTTGGCTCCACATACCAACTCTTCTTGTCAAAAATAAAGGGCTAGCTTAGTTAATGATGTAACTTTAAAAATGCTTACGTAACATTGGTTGCATTTATTACTGTATTTATCCCAATACTAAAAAAAGACTATCAGGCAAAAACCATTGGTGATGGGAAATTTCTGATTAGATTTCTGAGTTCAGCATGAAAAGTTACACTAGAAACACCATCAGGTTCTCTTGTGCAAAAAAAAAGTGTTTTTTTGTAGACCTGTGTTACCTTTAAGCATGACAAATTAGCGAATCACCTGAGAGCACGTTGAAGGAACTCAACCAATGAGAAGTCGGGAGAGTCGATGACGATTATCTCGGACAAAAAAACAAAAAGAAGGTAGGTGACCGTGCTACGAGCTAGGTGTCCTCAACATAGGCTCCAACCAAGGTAGGGTACGCTCTACAATGTGAAAGGCCAGTTACCTCCGCCGAACCTTCTCCCAATCGCAGGTCCTATTCTACCCCATTCAGGTGTGTTCGTTCTTCCCCTGTGGAACCCTTGTCACCCGACCAAGACTGCGCTACAACAACCATCAATCCATCAACCATCCACACAATTCGACAGAGATTCGACAGCTTTCCCACAGTGAGTCGACACCCAATTCGACAGTGAGTCGACAGGATTCCCACAATCAGCCATCTACCAAATTCGACATATCGTCCCTACAACTGCAAACTATCGAATGTGAAAAATTCAATTTTGAAGGAGAGAGAAATGAAGAGACCATGTCATGGTCTCTTCATTTCTCCCTCCTTCAATGCCTTCCTCTACTGAGGGTAGGCCACATGGTCTCTTCATTTCTCTCTCCTTCAAAATTGAATTTTTCACATTCGATAGTTTGCAGTTGTAGGGACGATATATGCATTCACTGTTCTGTTAGCTAAACCAAATTAATATATATTTCTCTGCAATGAAACCTTACTCTATATTATATCTCTAAAATGATATAGGATAGTCACCAAAATTGATTCCTTCAACATCATGATACGTTAATATAACTTGATATGTTCGTGTGGAAGAAATTAGCTTTCATAAATTCACGCTATTATCTTAATGCTTTCACGATCCTATTTATTTTCAAATATACACTAAAATAAAATTAATAACCAATATATTTTATTATTATAAATTTAATAAAATGTACTCAAAAATAATAAAAAATTAAAAAGGCTGTTGGAACAAATTGGGCAGCAACACCCTGACAATTATGAACAACTATTACTACCTCAATTAGGCCACTAATAGAATATGCAACACCTGTCTGGGTTCCCTCAAGTTCATCGCTAAAAAAGACTGGACAGTGTTAGAGCAAAAGCTGCCAAAATAATCACTGGTGCTATTTCATTCAACAACAATAAAAAATATTTAGAGAAATTGTGGCCTTGTCATACTTGAAATGAATATATTCAAAAACAATAAAATTCTCAGATTGTGCATAAAATGTAAGGAAACTGAAAATATATATAGAATGAGACCCAATATATACAGATTCTAAATACCTTCAAGTTAAACGAACATAGAAAAATTGCCTCATAATCCTTTGATATACATGGTGAACCAAAAGTCTTGCACAACTTTAAAAATTAATAACTCCGCGAATATTTGCGCTAGAGCAAAGCGGTAAACACCATTGTGTTCAGTATGCAATTTAATTCTTTAGGGCAAATAATGATAATTCAAAATTGATTTTATTCACAATTCTATTCGCTTGATGGCGTTCTACCAGAATCAGAGATTCAGCGGCCAAATTGTTTGATAAATTGAAAAATATAAATGATCGACACTTATTTTTTATTTTTGAATACCACGAAAGACCCCTAATAATATAAAATGATAAATTGATAAAACACTATTTCGCCAAAAGTAGAAGAATTGGATGACTATTTTTATATGCAATCCGAGATATGTAAAATAGGTAAATGCAAATTAAAAAATGTAGCAAAACAAAAATTATATTTTAGATGCGGTTTGTGAAATAAGATTGAATGTTTGAAAACATTGCTGAAATCAATAAACGATTTTTTTATATGTTAATATAGTACCAAAAATTATGATGGCACTACTAATAGGATTTCTTGATATAATACATGTATAGTTTCTTGACAAATTGACGACACTTGACTATTTAATTGGAAATATGTCATGATCCAACAAATGAAATAAAGAGGAGGGGTGACAAAATCTATTTGTCGTACTTTATTCCATATATTCTATGGGCTTGTCAAATGTTATCATTGTTTATTATACTGTACAAAATTGTAAAAATGTGTCCCCTCAAATAAAAATAATTTTTAGATCGACCTTTTGCGTTAAATAACGTAGTAGTAAATTCATTTTGTATTATTTTTTGCGCAAAATTTCTAAAGTTATTGGTGTACAGAAAATACCCTTATGCTATTTTTTTCTAATGAGAGAAAAGCGATAAACTAAACATAAGGGGTAAAATTGTGTGTACCAGTGTTATTCGAGAAGTTATACCACTTTGGTCTGCACGACATAATATATGAGCAAATGACAAACAAAAATATTACTGTTCACAAAAATAAAAGTGTCAAGATGTGAGGACAACATTTATTGTCCCCATAACAAAGAGCTGCAAAATATTGGTAGATATAATAATCCATGGCTGCTTATATAACACATGAGGTAACTGCCTTCTCACGATAGATGAAAGATTGAATAGCATAAAATAAAATATCTGTTGGAATTAATGAAACGGGCCGTCTGGAAGAAACCTTCATCATGGCCAATGTGGTTGGCCAGTATCGATAAACACGCGACTTGATGTACCCCTATAGCCAAATATCGCAAGGCGTCAAGTATATTGATCTTTGAGGCCACTGATGTATAAAGTGGCGACTTATCACACGATTTTCACCGAACGTATCCTTCAGCAATTGTTTGGCACCGCGGGAGATATGAGGAAGTCCTCCATCTTGCATGAATGTTATTTTGCTTAGTGCTTGTCTGTCCTGCAATATGGGAATAACCTTTTCTCTCAAAAGTTGAACATAACGTTCACCAGTTTAAGAAACGGTTTTAAAAGTTCTTCTGTTGATTTATTCAAAGAGAAATGGCCCAATAAATAAAGAATAAGTGAACCCACACCAAACTGTAACTCTCGGCTGATGAAGTGACATTTCTGTAAAAACCTAGGGTTTTCTGTTGCCGGAATGCGGCTGTTTTGAGAGTTAACTTCTCCGTTCAGAGAAAAGTGAGCTTCATTTGACCACAGAACATTTGACAGCCAGTTTTCATCAATATCAATTTGCCAGAAAACCCATGCAGCGAATTATTGTCGCTTCTAAAAATCGCCGACTCTCAGTTCGTGAAATCTTTGAATTTTGAACAGGTATTCTTTAAGAAAAATTCTTAGTGCTCTCTAAACTGTTCCATACAAAAACCCGTTTATCGAGAAACTTGTCGAACACTTACTTCTCCATACGTGGATAACGTTTCAATTGCTTCAACATTCTGCGAAACAGTAACAGCCACTGACTTACATGTCGATGGTCTTCCACTCCGAGTTTTTGTTTCCAGAGATCCAGTCTTCTCATTTTTTTTATCATTCGCCATAAAGAGTAGCGACTCATGGGTCCTTTACCGCTTCGAATACCTTTGAAGGTAAGAAACACTCGTAAAGCTTCAGTGGCATATTTTAAATTGCAATAAAAAATTTCATCAAGAGTGCTTTATCCTGTAGTGATGGCATTCCAGAGTAAAATAAATTATCGGAGATAGATAAATATTTTTCAAATGAATTAAAATAAATATAATCGATACTGAGAGAAAGAGTTGAATTAAAAAAATAGAAATTTATTATCTTCGAAATTTAAATCGCTGAGAGGATTTCATCAAACGGCATCAAAAATATCAATTTTTTTGCTATATATTTTAATTTGCATTTACCTATTTTACATATCTCGGATTGAATTTAATAATCGTCATCCAATTCTCTACGTTTGGCTAGTTATTAATTTTTGAAGTTGTGCAAGACTTTTGGATCACCCTGTATAATGTATATTATTTTATATCTCTCACAATAATATATCACAATATTCTGATAAAGAGAGTACAACTTGATAGAAAAATTTCCTGGAAAATTTATATTTTTACAAAATAGACACGAAATTCTAGACCATTTTCTCGGCTGGCTTCAACATATTTTATAATTACATCTCTGAAATATATTCCGTTTTAAAACGTTACAGAATGATAACATTATTATTTAGATGTTTGAAGAAAAAAAGGATATTTAATGTAATATAATAACGAAGAGATTCAAAAAGGATAAGTTTCTTTATTTGAAAAATATTTAATGTAAGCCAAGATCTTATATTCAATCTAGAAATGTGTTGCTCATAACAAACTCTACGCTAAAATAATTAAACGGTAATTGGCTAATGATTCTTCGTTGATAGGCTAATTCATATCACGTGAAATCAGAGAATCGATCAGCGCGCAAATAAACTCGAAATTCACGACTGTAAAAAAAGGAACATAAATTTATTAAATGCTAAATTACATAGATATATTTTGATATGAGAATTAAGATAAGCATAATTTTGATGGGAGCTCTGTACTTTGATTCATGGATTTAGGAATCATCAAGTTTTTTTTTTATACGGGGCTTAAATTTCGGAATTTAGATATGGTCTTCTCAAAAAATATTCTGGTGTTACTGAAATCTCAGTTTAGGTCATTGTTTTTATGTGACTTTATCCTCTTAATTCTCCATAAAATGTCTCACTATTTGTATAATTTTATTTAAATTATTTGCTATAATTATTTTTATTTTTTCATATAATCCACTATATATTTTGTAAACTTGTAAAATTATAAAAAAAATGTTTGTTGCGCTATCGCTAAATAAATATATTGCCCTTTCTTTACTCCTTGGGGAATTTACACAAATTTTTCACATTTACACGTCAGTGGCAACAAATTTATCCTAGCTTATATCTATCAAAAATATTCAGTTTATATTACATTTTAACCAAGTTTTAAAAATATTTATTCTTTCAATTCTCAAACAGATTTTTTCTTAAACAAAACTTTATCAATCTTCACTAATAATTTTCAAAAAGACAGATGCATTTGTATGTATAGATATAATATAAAAAAAAAATACAAAGAAATAGTCGACAGAGCAGAAGTTTGTCTGCATTATATATATATGTCATAATTTCTTAACTTCATATTATGTAAAGCCTAGCTCTAACCTGCAAAACATCTCATTCCAATTACTTTTCTATTTATAAATAATTTAAATGTGTTCTTATTAAAAAAACGTTCATACCTTCCTATATTGTAAATAATCTAAAATATCCTATTTTTTCAAAATGAATGAACAGAATAAAATAAAATTCAGCCCTATGGCAATCAATAAATTAAGTGGGTAAAATGACTTGGGTAAGAAATAGGGGGTACACACCAAAAATTGAATGTTTTTTCCCCATCCAAACGCGTTGTTTCAGCCATTGTGCTATGAGGTACAAGGTTTTCCCAAAAGTTTGTGAACACTTGAAATAAATTGGGATACTAATATTATTCGCCGTTATGCATAATGTCTTTGTATTTATATAAAGTAATTATATTATGTATTTTCCGTAATACTATTATTCTCCAAGTAATAAGAAAAACACGAACTTTTGGGACGAACTTTTATCACCATCTGATTGGTCGAGGTACGCATGAATTCATCATGTGACCTACCTCCTATAAAATGTTCTTGAGTAAAGGCTAGACAGTGCACAATACCAAAGTTCAGTCAGAGTTCACAGTTTCAGCGGACATTGGTATATCAACAAGACACACAATCCGTTCCCGATCTCACGTCGGGTATCTCATCTTCTTTAGGACTTTAACGCCAACTTCCTGTCGAACCTGGTGCATGCCCCAATTCACCCATCGTTTAAAAACCACATTAATTTCATCGTTGTTGTTCGAGAGCTTCCTGTTTCCAAACTACTTCGTGTGTTTTGTTTTCTTCAACATTAGAGAAGCCGCATGGCCATCTACTGCAAGACTGCAGGTGATAGATTTCGATAGGGCGCCTTTCTAGGAGGGATATATTTCTCCCTTATAATAGAACTAACGTGATTATGTTAAACATACAGATAAAAAAAAATATATATATAAATCAAAATGGGCATTTCATGGAATGGATGATGCCCCCTATCTTTTCAACGTTCTATTCGCTTTAAATATCTTAGGAATCTGCGGGAATATCGAACAACGATTTGCAGTTTTCAATGAAAAGTTTTCCCGAAAGAGGACATTAAAAATGCCATTTTTTTTTAAATAGAGAATACCTGAAGGTATAAAATAAAGTTTAGTGGATAGATAACACTGGAAATTATAGCATGGAAAAGGTAATGACCTAGGTTGGTACTGTAGTTAAGAAAAGAAAACTGATCGCTCCGACAGCGGCGCGAGTAGTGTGAGGTAAGTCGAGAGTTATTTTCAGATGATGTACAGGCGGAGACAAAGGAGCTTTTGGCGCTCCAAGAAGGTACACAGACACTGTCTATAACCAGGGCGTCTTGTAATATGCCATAGCTTCCGTTCAGATTCCATCCTAAGGTGAGTCACGGATTTTTGCTGCCATCCTCAGACCTTCATTCTGAAGATGCACGACACACACCCATCGCTTCGAAATAGTTATAATGTAATTAATGCCACAACACTACCCGACATCTCCAGAAGTTCATTGTCTGTGTTTTTGAGGCAGAATGAATGCGATATATGTAGGATATCGCTAGTTCTAGTGTGAGATCGCCTTTTTTCTTAACCCAAAGAGAACAAATTGACTGTATTACACTATAATTCGCACGTGGAAATATTATCAAATTATAAAAATAAATGTTATTATGATTTGTACTCCTAAACTTCTAAGACGCTAGATTTCAGGCTTTTATCCACCTCCTGTTATAATACACAACTAGCCACTCAAATTGCAACACCAAGAAAGACAATTTTGTCGATTACATGTTGACCAAGTATCAAATAATAATATTTATAAACTTATGCGAAGTGTAGTTCATGCCATAATCAGTATCCAGAGTAGCCGCCATTGTTGGAGATCACCGCTGCCACACGCTCGGCATTGATTCAAATAGACTTTGGGGTACAGCAGACCAAGCAGCTTCCACACGTTGCCAAAGTTGATCTCGTCTGGCAGCTGAGGAGGTAATCTGGGCCAATCGCTGAGCAACCTAGGACCATATGTTTTCTTTCGGCCAAAGATCCGGAGAGAGAGCCTGCCAGGAGAGCAATTCAATCTGGGGATTGACGAAGAAATTTTGGACAATGCGTACCAGGTGTGGTCGCGCATTATCCTGTTGAAATCTGGCTGTGGGCAAGCCATGAAGGTAAGGAAGGACAATTGCCTCAAACACCTCAGAGATGTAGCATTGGCTGTTCAAAGTACCGGCATTGCGTACTATAGGAGTGCGTGAGTGATCCAACAATCTCGTATCCAATACCACCCCATACCATAATACCCTGTGCAGGACCTGTGTGGTGGTGCATAACGCTGCTGTTCAGCATCCTCACTCCACAGTGTCTCCAGATTCAAATTCGACCATCGTGGTGTTGTAGACAGAAACGTGATGGGGTGTGAAGATAATTTCATTCCATTCTGCCATCCACATCCTTCTTTCATCTCACAATTGGCGGCGGAGACGTCTGTGGTTCTGCGTCCAGGGTAGACGAAGCAATAAACGTCTTCCAGACAGACCACACTGCATTAAACGGCGTCGAATGGTACGCGCAGACACTGTATGAGGCGTTACAGACTGAATGTGCTGTGCTTTGGTTACTGATTTGACTGGGCGATCTGTCACTGCCATGAGCACAGTTTGACAGTCAGCACGTAAAATGGTGTACTGAGGTGTATGCGATTGAACACGTCGGTCCCTCATACCTTCCTGCAAACAACGATCATATATAACCATTACAGTTGTTTGGTTTCGTCCAACACGGCAACCGATTTCCCTGAAAGATAATCTACAATCTCGGTAGGCCACTCTCTTTCTTCTGTCGAACTCGGATACTTGATCAAAATATGATCGATGTTTTAAACGAGGCATAATTGATCGTTTTTTAAACACAAAAAAAAACACAATTACCTAATTTGAATTCGTCAAAATCTCCAAGCCTTAAATAGTGCTTTGAAGTGTACCACAGGAGCGCGTGATGTGCGTCTGCGCTGAAACTCTAATTATTTTCATATCTAACCTCTGTTAATTCCTAATTTAATTTCATGTTATTTGCATGCTTCTTTAGGGTGTTGCATTTATGGTGGCCAGCAGTTTATTATTGAAATTTTTGGAGCTCTAAGAGTAAAATCCTTTAACCATTTTTTGGAATGAGGAAACTCTCTTTTTTTTTTTTTTTGTTTCTTGACAAACTTGTGTGAATCTCAATGAATGCATTTTTTCACTTTCCATTCCCTCCATAATATTTTAAATAATGTGTATCATATAAAAAGATAAGCTTGTTCAATAAGTAATGTCCGAACAGGTACCTAAAATTATGATATGAATGAATATTTCTTATAAAAAATGTGAAATTATAATTATAATAACATTCATATTCTCATACCTACAAAAAAACTTGAGATATCCTTTGTATTTTAAGCTATTCAACCTGAGAAGTGAACATATGAATTCTACAATGACCTGTAATGGAGTTTCTTTTTAGTTCTGGATATTTTCAGCCGCTCTATTACATTCTAATCTAGAGTCATGTGTATGGAAAAATGCATGAAAAGAAATGCACATTAAAGATATGGACTCCAGAGCATCTAGACTCGAGATATTGATATTAGTTGTGAATAAAAACCAGGTATAAACCAACCTCTGTATTGAATGATCATAAACACAATCTCTCAAATTGAACTATGGCGACTTTTCAAAATATGAAGATCTTTCCTTTTAAAGAAGTGTTCTTTAACATTATAATAAATATTGGTTCTCGATATTAATATCAAATTTGTGTCAAAACAGAAAAAAAATCAATTATAATATACCTCTCATAATGTAAAATTACGAAGGCACATCTTTAGAAAAATACAATAAATAAAATATATAAATTCAAAAACAACGATTTATAATTATTTGTACATCCATAACTTGAGAATATAATAATATTCAAAAGATAGATCACTGAAGAGGTAATGATTGACGATAAACCCTCTGGGTAGAAAATATATTTTTAATATAGAGAGAAGATGTTTTTAAAAAATCATGAAAACATATTATTTTTCTAACAAGATATCAAATATTTTCTTCATAGATTAAGGCCGTATTTATAGAACAGATAGTAATTATATAATTTTGCTTATTATTTTTTATAATATATATTCAAATTTTATTTCGAAAAATATACATATGAGAGAAAAAAAGAAAATTCTGTTGACTTTGCTTAGAATTATTAATGAAACTGATTTCAATATATATTAATTAAACATTATATTTATTGATTTACAAGAGAGATAACAAAATATAAAAGGGAAATTAATATTGAACAAAGGAACTTTTCTGTTTCGGTTAGCGCCTATTTACCTGTGAGCTTACACACACTCTGTAGTAACAATTAATTAATATATATACAAAATACGCTCCCCTGTGTGTAAGCCCTAATCAGCAAGTCCAAGGCTATCTGCACATTTCCGTAGTTTGTCCTTAGGTAGACTCTTCGTTAGTATATCCGCCTCCATGCCTTCACTTTTAGTGTATTCCAGCTTGATTCCATTTTGAATTTCCTCTTTCACAAATAATACTTTCGGTTTATGTGCTTTGTTCGTTTAGTAGTTTTGTCAGATTGTATCCAGTTTATTGCAGCCTTTTGGCTGTCACTTTTCAAGGTATTGGGAAAATTAAATTTTCACACAAAGTTCTTCTAGTAATCCCTTTAACCATAATACTTCTGAAATGCCTTCACATATTGTAATAAGTTCTGCTTCATATGTGGACAAGGCTACTAAATTTTGCTTCCTACTTCTCCAGTTTTAAGTTGTTGCCAAGTTTGACTGTATAGCCTGAATAGGATTTTGCGTCTCGGGTTGTGCACCAGGTCGCATCAGTACTTATTGTGATATTGTTGACTTTTGACTTGTATGCCAACATTTTATTTATTGTTCCCTTCAGATATATATAAATCCTTTTAACTCCAGTTAAGTGTATTTCTCTTGGATCATTACTATACTGTGATAAATTTCTGACGTTGAAGGATATGTCCGGTCGAGTACCTGTAGAAATGTAGATTAGTGATCCAATCATTTCCTGGTATACAGTTTTATCTACTGACTTAGAGTCCAAATAATCATCCAAATTTTTATTTTGATATCCAGGTGTCTGCACATTGTTGCATTCTTCCAGTCCAAATCTGTGAAGAATTATATCAATATAATGAGTCTGAGATAGATAAAATCCATCTTCTGCCCTTTTTATTTTAATTCCAATAAATGGTTCACTATCTTTCTTTTCTGTTAGAGTAACATATTTTCTATTTCTGAGGCTAGGTTGTCATTAATTTCCTTACAATTTCCAGCAATGATGAGATAATCTACATATAGACCCAGTATTGCATACTCTTCTCCTCTCTGGAGTTTATAGAGACATGGATCACATTCGGTTCTAATCATTCCCAACTGGAATAAAATTTCATTGATCTTTTTGTTCCAACATTTTCCTGATTGTGGTAGACCATACCGGCTTTTTTCCAATTTACACATTTGAGTCAATTAGTAAGGTTCTTGCTGTATCTATAAGAGTCCTATTCACTCTCTCTGCGACTCTATTACTTTATGGTGAGCATGTTGTGGTAAGTTGGTGATGGATCCCATTTCTCTTGAAAAGTCCTTCAAATCTAGAGTTACAAAATTCAGTTCCATTGTCGTTTCTTACATCTTCTATTCAAAGACTTAATACGTTTTCGGCTCTTGCTTTAAATTCTTCAAATCTCTCAAAGGTCTCATCTTTTGATCTCAGGAAATGTACAAAGATTATTCTACTGTAATCATCTACTATAACAAGAAAATACTTAGATCCTCTTAAGGATCGACATGGCATTGGTCCACATATATCCATATGAACCAACGGCAGGGGCTTAACTGTTTAATTATCCATAATATTATATGGCTTCTGAACCAGTTTTCCCATTATGCATGCTTCGCACTCTGGTAACCTTTCGAATTTTAGATCCAATCCTCTTACAATGTGTCCTTGAATCATTTTTTTTTCATGTATTCTTCATTTATACGATTTAATCTCTTATGCCATAAACTTATATTGCTATTTTTATTTGATAAATGTGTATTTATAACCATGACATTTTCATTTATCGCTATTGGTACATTTCTTAGTTTTGTTTCCATCATAAACATTCTATCTTTAATATATGCTTCAGCAACTAAATCACTACCTTCATTATAAATTTTTGCTCCATCCTTATTGAAAATAACTGAATTTCCTTTGTTGACTAATTCGTATACTGACAAGAAATTATTCCTTAAACTTGGTACATGTAAGATATCTTTGATGTGAATATTTTCTTGGCCTTCACTTGTGTATGTAGTAAGACTCATATCTCCTTTGGCTGTGGCTTGGGTAGAGAGATTTGCCCTTCTCAGCTAGGTTGATTTCACTTTCATGATCTACCACATTTTCCATCAAAGTTAGGTTTGGGGTTAAATGTGCGGTGCATCCTGAATCTATACACCATATTTGCTTATCATTTCTCCCATCTGGTAAATCTTGAAATTATTTTATATATGTTTCAAATGCTTGCTCATTAATTCCACTCTTCATAGTATCCACTAGGTGATTTGAATGTTCCCTACTGTATTTGTGATTTCTATAAACTGGAGTCCATTTCTTTTGATATCCTTGTTTCTGTTTATCTCGAAACCAGCAATCATTAGCTAGATGTCCCTTTTTATTACAAACAAAACATATTTTCAGCTGAAATTGTTTAACTTTTCTATTTTTAATTATGTATGCTTGTTCATGCCCATTCTCAACTGATTGATTTAATCGCATATTTCTTCTTGACTCCTCTTCTCTTAGAGTTTGTTGAATCTCTTCAATTATTGCCTCTCTCTTAGATCGTAAGACAATAGCAATATTTTCATACCTTGGATGTATGCCTCTAATAATATGATATGAAAGTCCTCTTGAGGTAAATTGATGCCCTAATGATGAACTTCTAGCAGCAATATTTTTTGCCCTTGTTATATATTCATCTACAGTTTCATTATCTTTCATTTTAATGTCTTCCATATCAGGTTCTGTATAGGAAATTACACATTTGAATAATTTTCTTCCTCTCAGAACTGCGCCGATTTTCAACGCCCATATTTGATAATTTGTTCCTGTTAATGGTTCAATTTTTGTTTGGGATAAAAAATTATATTCAGCCATTTTAGCCTTTCGAGCTAATATAAACAAACCAATATATTTTAAATACAAATAAATATTACGATGTACTAGAGCGCCATCTGTTATCAAATTATAAAACTATTTTAGAGGCGTAATATTATTTTTAAAATAAAACAATTTCTACTGTCCTTACTGCGATGGAAAAATTAAAGGGAGGGCCTGGCTCATCAGTGGTGAACCCTCCTAGCGGTTTCGCCAGTTTAATCTACCAATTAAACTGGCGAAACCGCTGGGAGGGTTCACCACTGATGAGCCAGGCCCTCCCTTTAATTTTTCCATCGCAGTAAGGACAGTAGAAATTGTTTTATTTTAAAAAGAATATTACGCCTCTAAAATAGTTTTACAAATAAATATTGTAAATTCATTTAAATATTGGGTAGCTTTTAAACATGCAATATATATATATAATTTAATTTAATCTATATAAATACCTTTAATCTTCATAGAAGTGCTTCAGTTTACCGATAATCTTGCTTAATCTTCAGATTAAATATTTTCCTTTTGATCTTTATATTGAACAACCGCTTTCTCTGCTACCAATTGTTGACTTTGCTTAGAATTATTAAGGAAACTGATTCCAATATTTATTAATTAAACATTACATTTATTGATTTACAAGAGAGAGAACAAAATATAAAAGAGAAACTAATATTGAACAAAGGAACCTTTTCTGTTTCGGTTAGCGCCTATTTACCTGTGAGCTTACACACACTCTGTGGTAACAATTAATTAATATATATATATACACAAATTCAGTGAATAATAGAATAATATTTAAATTTATAAAACAGCCTAAACCAATGTTAATCACTCTATTTTTATATTACCCTATACAAATTTGGAATTTTAAAATTTTTGTTAAATTTCTTGAATCAGATTATTCTTATATTTAATACTAGCGGATGTACCCGGCTTCGCCCGTGTTTTACCCGAGTAAAGGTTTGTCTAACGAATCTCTCGATAAAGTGAACATTTTTTCCCGGTCCCTTGAAAAATACTCGATAAGTTGAATAAAATCAATATTAATCGGTACCCGAGTAAAGGTCTGTCTAACGAACATTTGTTAAAACAATTCTCTATAAACTTATAAAAAGAAATATATATATTTTGATAATTTGAAACTGATAAAGTGATCATTTTTTCCCGGTCCCTGTGTGCCGTGTCATTCTGAATTTTGTCTTTCCTAATTTTCTACATTACAAAATCATCGTTTTATCTAGTGAACATTTTTCCCGGTCCCTTGAAAAATACTCGATAAGGTTGAATAAATTCATGGTCGTTTATGGAAGATGGACGAAGTTCCCGGAGGTCATCTTGGGCAAGCTCCCGCGAGACTTTTTTTCTTGTCTACTTGGCATAGCTGTGTCACCAACTCTGCCCTGATTGGTCGGTGGGTACTTGGATTGTCGGCCAGCGGCCGGGCGAATCCATTCTCTCACGGGGTGGGGCAGACCCAAGGTCATCAGGAGCAGCAAACTTAAGCCTATCTCCGTCTCAATGGTGGCGCTGCTTGCGAGTTAAAGCTACAAATCTGCAAATAACTCTAAGGATATTAAAGATATTCAAGATATTATTTTTCCTAAACCTTTCCGGGGATACACCTAATAATATCCCAAAATTTTACGGCGATTGGATGTATGGTTTTTGAATCCATAGAGGACACACACACACAGACATTCATTTTTATATATATACTAGACGCCGACCCGGGCTTCGCCCGGGATTGACCCGTGTGCATATCAACCCGAGTGATATATATTTAGATAAGATTTTTTTTTAAATAATTGTTTTTACTCGAGGGAATGTCTGTAGTCTAGTATGTTAATTAATTAATTAACTTTATTAACATCATAAAACGCGATATCCCAAACTCAGGGATATTTGCGCCAATACATTTCACTGCATTACAGCAATTCGGCTATATACAATCCTGTTCAATTCATTATTTTACATAAATTAACTAAAGAAAATTGTCCAAAGAGAAAAACAAACAACAAAGCAAAACACACAGAGCAAGCATCGCAGTTCTTTTTTTTTTCTAAAATTCCTTCTCTTTTTTCCAATTCAAGAGAAAGTTGTATATGTATTTATAAAATTGATCAAAATTTTTATACTTTTCTTTTTTGTCTACAAATTCATCAAGCTGTCCAATACGACCAAATCTATTTTCCCTAAAATCCCGGAAAATTGGGCACTCCAGAAGTAGATGTCTCGCGTCTTGAATGTAGTCTAGTATGTTGATATAATCAATCTATCTGAATATTATGAAAGGTCAGGTAATTTTTTTGTAGGGTGATGCTCTGAAAAAGAACGCTATACCACTTTATCACTAAACAAATTGGCGAGGCAAAAATAAGCAACCTAAACAATCCATTAGCTTTGCAAGATAAGAACAGAAATAGAGAAATGCATGCAAAATTTTCAACACAAATCAAAATCTTTAATCCTCATTATTATTTTTTTATTTTTTGCTTATCCCTAGTGCACGTGGTACAGGCCATGATAAGCATGGTGGGTAGTTAGCGACTGCTTTTTACTGTAAGCGCACCACATGTCTACACATGTGAAAGCAGTTCGACTTTGCACTTACAAATGTGGCAGAGCCCCGTTTGGTTACTTGCACTCGCTGGTGGGGTTGGACTTTTGCAAGAATCGGGGGGCCATTGGAGCATTTTTTTTTTTAAACAGAAAAAAGTGTCCAATGCGGGGATCGAACCCGGGTAGTAGTGGTCGTAAACCAAACGGTTTAACCAGCCTTGCACCGACCCCCCTTCCTCATCAGTAATGTATATTAGGTAGGATGAGGTTTATTTTGTTTCCATTACATTACATGGAATAGTTTTTTGTTTTTTTTTCTAATAAAATTTACTGACCTCTTTGTTCACCGAAACCTAAACAATGTGTATGTTAGACCACTCTTTGTTCAACCTTACACATTGTTTAGGTCTCTTATTAGGTGCAAGATGTATACTTATGCTAAAATGGTAATTTGGGTAAACATAGGTAAATTCATGTTGGGCCAGTATTGTTCAGCAAGCCAACACAGATATAACATTACGGTATGAAGCAAGTTGTGCTAAAACTAATATTTCCAATCAAATTATCAAAAAAATAACACATACTATGTAATATAAACACATGTATGTAAAATAAACACAATATTAACCAATAATTAAAAACCATAAATTTTGCTAACACAGTATACTTCTTAAGTAAGAATACCTTACCATGAAGGTTTAAAACCCTACACATTGAAACATGTGAAAAATGTAGCATGTGTGTATGATGGGCTTGAAGAGAAAATATTTAAAAAATATATTTATTGAAACTTTTGTAATACCACACAAAATATGCATATTTACAGTTACAACAGTTGCAGATCTTATTAGCGCTTTAAAAGGGACAATCATATATGAGCAAAGCATCCATGTACATTAGAGGACATTAGAAACATAGTGAAAAAAATATAAAAGGTAATGAATAAATTTTTTGCTAATTGAGGAAAGAAATACCTTAAGAAAGAGCTTCTTGATAAACAATATTTTTTGTGCTGCCATTAGGTGCGAGAATAAAAAGTTTTCTGGAGGAACTGACGCGTGAGCAGGCAACATAAAGCTGGCCATGGGAAAAACATGGAACTTGAAGATCAATTCCAGCCCATTTCAATGTTTGACCTTGTGCTTTGTTAATTGTCATTGCAAAGCACAGCTTAACAGGAAATTGAAGTCTTTTAAAATGAAAGGGCAAATCTGAAGATATAATGGGAATCCTAGGAATCATAACCTTTTCACCAGTGCCGCATCCAGTCAAAATAGTCGCCTCCAGAAGATATCTGTGTAAGCTGTTAACTTGCAACCGAATACCATTACACAATTTTGGGGGATTAAGATTTCTTAACAATATAATTGGGGCGCCAACCTTTAGGGTAAGACTGTGCATAGGCATTCCAGGCGGATTGATAGAATTTAAAAATTCAATGGGGTAATGCACAGAATCATTCGGATCTACAACAGTGTCTATTGACAAATAGGTTCTTGAAGGAGCAATAAATTTACCGAGGATATATTCATTTATCTTGTCCACAGCATCATTTCTTGGCGCTAATAAAGCCCTTTCACTGAACCAAGAAAGTGGCATGGTAAGTAAAGAGCCTATATTGGGGTAAACAGATGATATTAAGGTATGGATATCTTCAACCAAGACACAAAGATCACTTGATGCAATGGAGATGAGTCCCTCGTGAGTTGCAAATGTCCCATTGCCCAGTTCAAGCAACAGCTGAGAGAAGCTGCTTCCTCTGTCGCCAAAGAGATGTGCCCGCATATTGATAGTGAGAGATAACTTAACAATACTACTCCAAATATGAGAGCGCTTAAGGCATGCATTCACCTCGTCTGCTCGAGTGCCTTTGGGAATAACCGGTAAAGTTTGCCGGAAGTCCCCAACAAAAAGAAATGTCACCCCTCCCATTATGGTGTTGCTATCCCTAAGATCTCTCAGAGTGCGATCAAGGGCCTCGATTGAGCATCTATGAGCCATTGTGCATTCATCCCATATCAATAATGAGCATTGCTGTAGAATTTTGGCAGTGGCGCTCTGTTTAGCAATGTTACAGACTGCTAATTCATCATCATAGAGATTCAAAGGTAGCTTAAATAGAGAATGTGCTGTTCTGCCGCCATCAAGGAGTGTAGCGGCGATTCCAGAAGAAGCAGCAGCACAAACTACTAAACCCTCTAAGCGCAATTTGGCTAACAAAAGATTAATAATAAAAGTTTTTCCAGTGCCACCAGGAGCATCCAAAAAAAAATCGTGCCAGCCCTAGAGCGAACGCTATTAAGAATGGCCTCATAACAATATTTCTGATCAGGATTTAAAGAAGATTCGCGGGTTGAAGCCAAAGTTTCTAGCTCACGCCTATCATATATGTCTGATAAAAATGATGCCTCTCTTGGTGGTGATACATTTTCAGGAAGAGGCAAACCCATACACGCAATACTTTTACCTGAAATTGACAGAACATGTTTTGCAATTTCCAGTAACGCGGCATTGAAAACATCAGCATTGTAATCAAGTTCAGGGATGGACATATCTCGTCGCATTCGGTGCAAAATATCTTCAGACATACACTCCTTATGAGCATGCCACAGCGTAAGTGTATCAGATATGTGGCAGAAGATGAGCATTGTAGAGAACAATGCTCTCACCGATGCTGCATTACGACATATAGATGCCTCTTTGAGAGTTTCATTCCAGTGAGAGTCGTCTTCTAGTAAGCCTAAAGCTTTGCAGGCCATTTGGAAGGTAGTGTGGATAACTCCTTCAACTGTGCGCAAACTCTGGAAAGAACATGGCCCTCTAATATGGAACAAAAGAAGTCTCAAATAGTAGCATTCAGCATTAGTTGGGTGAACTGTATAGACGCGGCCAAGAACATCACTTTTCCGCACACCAGGATATCCTTCTACAGGAGTACCCTGCTTTCTGCCTAAAAATTTATTGTTGGTCCAGGTATAGAAAGAAGGAACTTCACAGTATAATAGTGTCCTAGCAAATGTGTCTTGGTTACAAAGTTTAAAAAATGCTGTCAGAGTTGTATCTCTTGGATTTGAAATAACATTTTCTGCATTTGCAGTAGTGAAATAGACCCTCTGTTCATTTCAAGGTGAACAGCTAAGTGTACAATAGGAGGTGATCTTTCATGGATGCTGAAACCCAGAATCTTCCAAACAGCTTCTGCGGAACTTATATAGCGGCCAGACTGAAATTGGGTAACCTAATCAAGGTGATTCAAAGAGAAAACTGCCTGATCAGTTCCCTTATTAATGTATTTGCACACGTATTTGATGGCCTTTACGGAGCTGCAGTATTCCACATTTATATGGGAATCAAAAGCACGAAGGAGAACAGAATTATAGGGCACAATCCAGCGATTGTCAATATCAAAAGTAACTCCTCGCATATTCACCGATGAAGTAAGACCACCTTCAGCAGAGCACCGTCTTCGGTATCGGGGATAACCATCTTCTGTTGTCGAAGTTGTCTCACAAAAACCTTTAGGATATTTTTTGCTACATTTCCCATCCTTCATACATGGAGAATTTGTATTCAGAACCCCACATGGACCATGAACCATTTGTTTAATGACAATTGCATGAAGCTCTGGGTCTAAGTTAATATCCGGAATCTCGGCTTGTATGACCTCATCAATTTGATTAGGTCTAATCATTTTCGTAAGCCAAAGCAGTAAATGCGCATGTGGCAGACCACGCTTCTGCCACTCTATTGTGAACATAAAACACTTGCAAGGCCCAAATAGCTCAGCCTTAGTCACTAAATAGATAAGCTTTTTCATTTTAAGGTGAAAAACACGACTAATCAAATCATATCTATCTTTAGCAGAGTTATTTGAAAATAAATGCATCTGAATTTCTTTCCATTGAGGGTTGCATGTAAATGTTATAAAAAGCTGAGGCCTTCCATAGCTACGAACATAAGTCATTGCATCTTGGGTCCGCTCATGCAGATAACGGGGACCACCAGTAAACGATGATGGCAGTATGACTATTTGGCCTATATTGGCTAAATTCTCATCTGCTCGCAGAGCATCTTGCAGGTGAATATAATTTTCTGTCCGAAGCTTTTTCTGATTGCGCCGTATGAAGGAAAGCCTTTCTGATTCAACCTTAGCATACATATCAACCCAGAATTGATTTGTAAGCATGCCATAACGCAGTAGCGAGTTAAATTCCCCAGCACGAGCCATCATTCTGTAAGCATAAAAATTCATGCACGATACAGTCTTCTGCATTATTTCTCTAGTGGATGGATTGACTTGAGGTAGCGAAACAGAATAACCGACCTCACCCCTGCAAAAAATTAACGGGTATTGTAGAGGGTCATATGCCTGATGGATCTCGGATATTCTTTGTGTCAAATTATTACGACAATGTAATACAATATCTCTTGGCCCAAATTCCTGACCTACCATCAGCAGAGCTACTTCATTGGTCATGGGCGCATTGTAGCGACGCTCATGCTCTTCTGGTGGAAGATTATCAGAGTGTATAATAACCCGGTAGTCAGCGTGATTTTGAGGAAGAGTTTCTAAGGCTGCTTTAAAGGATTGAATATAATGATTGTGCGCATGCAATAAATCTTGCAAAGAGCGAACTAAATCTCTGTTCAAGTTTGCTGTAATGTTGCAACGTGCAGTAACCTGAGACTCATAATTATCGATAAAGTATATCTGCAGGAATTTGTGCTCACTATCAGGTTCTGGAAGGAGACTACCAATTACGTGGTAAACCTGGCCTTGGACTTTGAAAGTAGGCATATAACCTTGCTCCACAACTTGTCTAGCACCAAAAGATGTCATTTGGAATATAGAGTTATATCTACGGATATGCAGCAAGAAGGACTTCGATAGAGGATGTAGGCCAGAGAGCAAAGAGAAAATAGGTTCTGGAGGGTACTCAATAGCAGGTAGAGAAACTCTACCTTGTTTACAACAGAGGCCTAAGGGTTCATCTTTAAATCTCAAAGCAGAGCAAAACTGGCATACCCGAGACATTTGGCCTATATCGACAGATGAATCAGCTTTATAATCAATATGGGCATTATACTGCAAACCTGAAAACGGCTTATGAGTCCAAAGATGAATACGCTGAACAGGAACTTGCATAGTTTGTGTAGCCGCGACGCGGGCTTCAGAAGACCTAAGACGGCGAAGCTCACGACGCGTCTCACGTTGAAGTGGTGTCTCAAGAGCTCTAGCATTCCTATATCTCCTGGAAGCAGCCGTATTCCTACCAATTAAAGGTCGGCGGTGGGGAGGCATATTCTGAAAAAAAAAAGATTGAGATTAAGAACAAAAGCTTAAAAACCAGCAATTTATAAACAAAGCATAAAAATTTCCTGTCTTTTTGAGGTAAAAAGCAAAATTCTTAAATTTTTTCTTCAAAATAACCTTCCAGATATGTTAAAAAGATTATAAAAAACTAAAAGCATAATATTAAAAATAAAAAAATAATGTACAAAACCAGTTATCACTAAAAAGCCTCAAAAATAGACCAACCGCCGGAAACGGCAATGAAAAAGCATGTTTTTTTGAGGAAAAAATAGAAAAATTCTCTAAAATACAAAATACAACCCCTATATGGTAAAAAAACTACAAATAATCTAAATATAAATACATAATCAAATAAATTAAAATATCTTTAATAAAATTTAGAAAAAGGACCTCAAAAAGACAAATAAATGAATCCGTTAAAGAAATCCCTCGCTTACTTAAAAATATAAATAATCTCTTTTTTAGATACAACCCATATATGTAGAAAATATAATAAATAAACTGTATCTAAAAGATAAAAGGAATAATGAAAAAATTCCATAAGAAAATTTAAAAAAGGACTTCAAAATGACCCATATTTGAACATACCAATAAAATATCTTGCATCTTAGTGAAAAAAAAAAAGAAATAATCCAAAAGTTGTTTACAAAACAACCCATATATGCTCAAAACACCATAATCTACTTCTAAAATATCTAAGCAATTAATTAAAATGAAATTTCAAGCTTTTTAGTGAAAAAAAAGAAAAATAACCCAAATTTTTAGCACAAAAAAACCCATATAAGTGGAAAACACCATAATCTGTAACTAAAATATCTAAACAATTAATTAAAAAGTTTGTTAAGGTCCTCAAAAAAGACATAAAATCGAGAACATGAATGAAATGTCTAGCTTTTTAGTGAAAAAAATAGAAATAACCCTAAATTATAAAAAAGAAACTTGATCTCATTAAGTAAGGCCTCAACTTTTTTCGTTATAAAATATGAAAACTATAAAATAAAAGTATCTTACCAAGTATAAAAGTTATTATTAAAATTAAAATATATATATATAAAAAAGATAGAACTAATTTAGCAAGAAGCGGAAAGTAAACACTTTTGAAAGTGTTGTATCCGCTGTCGAAAGTAAATACTTTTACTCTGTTGAATTTTTATTGTATTTTATCGATAACAGCAAAGTTATGTATTTTAAAGTTATGAAAAATATTTTGATGTTAAGCAAAACCTGCTCCATCTCGTTTTACATAAATGTTGAAAATTTGGTCGAAATTGATGCATTGTAACGAAAGTTTGTAGTGATGTACTCTTATGAAATTTGCATTTTATTAATATAGATGACATCAAACATTTTATTTTGATAAGAAAAGATGAAATTTCAAATTAATTCTATATTTGAAATTAACTATTATTTTTCGTTTATATAATATATTTGCAAATATTGAAAGTAAAATGTCTTTGATATTAAATAGGTATTATAAAAGTGAGAGAGAAAGAATATCAAATTTATCAAATTGATATAAATATTTTTGAAAGGTTTTTAATATATTGTACCAAACAGAAACAACGTAGAAAAAGGTCAAGGCAACAAAAAAGACTCTGGAAACAAATAAAGATTTAAGTTTTAATTGTATATAGTTTTTATGATACATTTTCAAATATGGAATGTAAAATTTCTTTGATAATAAAAAGCAACCATAAAGTGAGAGATAAATAATATCAAATATATTCATTGATATCGATATATTTGAAAGTTTTTAATGTCATAACAAACACAACCAACTTGTAAAATCGTCAAAAATCAGAAAGACGCACACAACATTAGTACATTTCAACATTAACCAAAATGCATCTCAAAAGAACTCGAGTGAATAAGAAGAATGACTTTCCCGGATATCTCCGAATGATGACAACTCTAACTGGATGTTTTCGTATTGGAAAACCTTCCATCTGGTATCATATAACTTTCTGGTTGAAGGTTGGAAATTTCATCAAATATATCCCATTTTATTGGATTCTGCAAAATTATGCTAATCAGGACATCAGTGTGCTTCGTAACATTCTTTTAAACATTAGTAAATCAATTTCAATAATTTATTTGTATTTTGCTTAAAAGTCATTAGAATCCTTTTTATATTTCCCTACTCTCAGCATTTATCGATTTCAGTATTCATTCTTAGATAAATACTATATTAGAGTGTTTGTAATAATATATATATATATATTAAGAAAAAGGCATCTCCTTATCGTGCAACTGAAAGTTGCTGATGGCTGGCGCCATCTATCGGAATAAATATCAACTATTCTCGTTGATTTTTTAATTATTCCAGAAATGGCCAAATACCCATTCTTGATTAATCAAGAAAAGCTAACCACGGACGCGTTTCGGGCTGTTGGCCCTCATCAGCGTGGTGCAAGCCAGTTAAGGCCAGAATTGCGTGAGGACGCTACACAATGTGAAAAAATAGTACAAATGTAACATTGTACTGGGATAAGATGCATAAATTAAGAAAAAGGCATCTCCTTATCGTGCAACTGAAAGTTGCTGATGGCTGGCGCCATCTATCGGAATAAATATCAACTATTCTCGTTGATTTTTTAATTATTCCAGAATTGGCCAAATACCCATTCTTGATTAATCAAGAAAAGCTAACCACAGACGCGTTTCGGGCTTTTGTCCCTCATCAGCGTGGTGCAAGCTGTATTTTTACCGACGACTTTCGCATACATAACTAGTATTTTTACCTTTTTTCCTCACAGGTTCTTTCACTTGATTCGTGCCATTTGTGTGCACCCTAATCACTCCCACCCATGATTGCACTCTAAATTACTATATATATATATATATATATATATATATAGTAATCCCGATGTGAAATGTACTGGGCAGTCGTGGTAGTGGGTGCGTGATGGGATTCCCGCACTGGGACAGCAAGAGACAGAGGCAGGTCTAGATTGTACTCCAAGAGGTAGAGGTAGACCACGGACGAAGGCAGCGGACCACGGGCGTCGCGGATAGAAGGGGGGTGAGAGGTCCAACTGACCGTATAACGGCGTCGCTCTGAAAACAACTACTACAACTAACTTTGTCCCATTTTTGGGCTCTTTTATATTGGCTGCCCGCATATGGCGGAGAGTCCTGATTGGTTCCTGTAAAATCACGCCACCTGTCAGGCGCCGGGTTGTTTATCACGTCTGTCCACCTGTTGACGGGGTGATTGAACTCATTATCATAAACACCTGTTCGTCTGGTCTTTGTCGTCGTCTACCTCTTTGTTTTATTTGTCACTTCTATTGTTACAAGATCGATACATATTTTTATATAGAGATGGGGTTATAATAAATATCAGAAGAAGGTTGTGAACTATCTAACTCTAAATATACTACAGAATGTGTCCCCGGTGATGAAGGTTTGGTTGGGGGAATGACAGGTAATGAATGATGACCTAACAAACCTATTATAAAAAATAAAAGAAATAATTTGTATACAATTAGTTTAAATTATTATAAAGTTACAAGTTAAACAGAGAAAGATGTTGTAATGGTGGTGTATCAATGAATGGTGGTGTATCAATGAAATAAAATTTAAGGTTATAAAAATAAAAATGCACAAAATGAATGATACAAGATTAAGAGAAAGTATATAATACAAAATGGTAAATATGGTAAAATGAATCGTACCAGCAAAATAATATATTATTGCATGAAAGATGAGAGGAAAAAAAATGAAGTTAGTTTATTGACTGAACGTATAATGTGACGCTAAGGTTGAAAAGGGGAAAGGGGTATCTGAGCATGTTTCTGCAAAGTAGTATCCCAAGCATTCTGCAATGCAATGCGAACTTGTTTAAGTGAGGCTTTGTTTTCATTAACAGAAGGCCTAAGATATTCCGTCTGCATCATTAGCTCAGAGAGCGAAAAGAGGTGGGAAGATTGATGGAGGTAAAAGGGGGAGGTAGAGGTAAGAGGGATCCCTGTTGTCCATAATGATTGTGCCCGGTTGAATTATGAAAAAAAAAGTGAAAAGTTGAAAAAATGGTGAATTGATATGATGAGTCGGGCGATGAAAAAAAATAAAAAGATCGCGCTGAATATCCTGAACTCATTATTGGGAATGGTATAGCGAGGAAGGATTGTTCCAGTCGGATTAATCAATGAAAAAAAAAACAAAAATGTTCGGCGAACTGGAATCCCTTGGAAGGTTGTAGGTTTGAAGGATGCGGAAAAGGAGAGGTGGGTGTAAGAGATTTATTGCTGTCAATTTTGATTGTGTCCGGCTTGTGTGGTGAAAAGAAAAAGTTGAAAAATGAAAAAATGATGAGCCGGACGATGAGAGAAAAAAAATCTGGTCTCCTGAGCTCACTATTTGGAATGATATAGGGAGGAAGGGTCTTCTGGTTAGTTTAATCAATAAAAAAAAAAGAAAATGGCTGACGAACAATAATCTCTTGATGGGTATAAAAATTTGGGAGGACAGGTTCATCGGATAGTGTTAAGAGGTTGTAAGGGAAGCGTCAAACATAACATTTTGAAAATCTATTAAGAAAAATAAAATGATAAATGTTTTATCTGTTTAAGAAATATTATAAATATTGTTAGGTGTAGGTTTTTTAAAATGGTGCTTAAAATAGTTGAAGTTGTAAAATGCTAAGTCTAAACATGATGAGAAAAAAGAAAATAAAAATATTAAAGGTAAAAATATATAAAGGGTTCATTGGTAGTTGAAGGCATTAATAAACAAAATGATATTATCGATTAATAGTGAAATGTTTTATCTACATCTGTAAGTTAAAAAACAAAGTCCAACACCACAAAACTAGGTAATTTATAAGTCTATTTACAATAAATGAGAGAAAAGTTAAAAGAAAACAAAAATATTCGTTCCTGAAAAAAGGGAACATATTTACACACAATGTCTAGGTGTAGGTGCAAGATTACTGGTGTCTTTCAAATTTGGCCTACGGGGAGGCAATGTGGCCCTATAATTGATTGATGGACTGGCAAGAGTGTTGAAGTAGGAAGGGCTATCTCTGCTAATGATGGATGCTAATGATGGATACAAAGGTCATTCCACCCCTTTAGAAGTAGGGAGGGAAAGACGAAGTAGAAAAAAAAACTAGGGGAAGTTCAGTGCGTCCTTGAATTTGTATCGTTGGGATGAAGATTGGAATAATTGTCCTTTTAGGAGGCCAAGATGGCGTCTCACATGGTGTCATGTACAGGATTGATTTTAGAGATGATGGGGACCTCTTCATTATAATATTGTAATTTATAGTTGTATTTGTAATTGTGGGAAAAATGGGAGGCACATTTTGAGATGAGATGATTTAAAATTGATATTTATAAAATACAAATCTAGGACTAGTTTTTAAAACTTTTAAATATTGAGAAATATCAATTGAAATAGTAATAGGTTAAGTAAAATAAAGAGCGTCATAAATTTAATTATTAATACTATGGCCGGAAATAAGGTATTAAAAAAAACACAAATAAGTTTAGAAAATATGATTCAGGTAATTAAAATATAATATGATTTTTATGTAAAAATGAAATTAATGAATTAAAATTTAAAAGTTGCTCAAAATAAAGTAAAAATTAATAAATTTATTTTTTTTTTTTTTATTTTTTTTATTTATTTATTGTTACAAGAGCACGAAGTCCAAAGGACTATTGTGCTGTGCTAGTATTATTTATATATATATATATGATTAATTATTTACACGATGGATTAGTATTGTTTTGTAAATTATTGTACAAATAGTTCTAAACTTAACAAAGTTCTCATAAGATAGAGTATATACACAAAGAGAATTTGGTAATGTTTCAAAGTATCTACATACAATTTGATTAGTCAGAGGGCAAGATAAAAGAAGATGCTCTGGTGATTCAACATCTAAGCGGCATTCACATGTTGGATCATTGATAGCATTCAGTTTGAACAGGAAACTTAAGAAGGGTCCTTTGCCAGTTAAGAATAAAGTAGTGAATTTATCCGAAGAAATGAAATTTGGGACAGCAATTGGAAAGAATTTCTTGAACAGTTCATTAGATTGAGAAAGATAAAACTTAAATTTTAGATCCAGATATAGTTTGTTTAATTCTTTTTGAAGGGGTTTTTTGAGTGTTCGATCTGTGAGAGAATTTGTCATATTATACTTTGTTTGTAATAATTCAAGATAATCGGACAGTAAAGGGGTTTTCGCTAGTATATGTGTGATGTAAGAAGATGAAGTCCTATAAGCACGAATGCATCTAATAAGAATTTGATATTGTATAGAATTCAACTTGGATCTTTTTGCTGCAGTGATAAAAGGAAA
The DNA here is from genome assembly GCA_030710605.1 of Cordylochernes scorpioides. Taxonomy (NCBI): domain Eukaryota; kingdom Metazoa; phylum Arthropoda; class Arachnida; order Pseudoscorpiones; family Chernetidae; genus Cordylochernes; species Cordylochernes scorpioides. The sequence continues at coordinate 31,352,019 of CP092876.1, forward strand.
CCAAATATTTGATGCATAGCTTATTGTAGAGCGTATCATAGCTTTATATAGGATCAATCTACGCCGAGTATCAATGCCCCAAGTACGTGCACATAATGAGAATAAAATATTCTTAAGTTTCGTAGCTTTCATAATTATATTGTCAACATGTGTTCCAAAATTAATCTTATTCCTTTGTCTATGATTTTTAAAAATAACTCCCAAAATTTTAACAGTTTCTGATGGTTGAATTATTTTTCCATCAAAATTAATGGGCAATTTTTCATAGTTATGTAGATAGAGTATACCTGTTTTGTTTGGACTTAGTGAAAGTTTTACCTTTTCACACCATGCTTTGATTTTTACTAAACATTTGGTAATATTATACTGAAGATCATAGATGTTTGAACTCCATACCACAAATGTCACATCGTCCGCGAAAGCAATTACTCTAGCAAAACTTTCGTTAAAAGATAAGTTGAAATCATTAAGTAATATATTCCAAAGAATAGGAGAAATAATACCACCCTGGGGACATCCCTTATTTATCTTTTTTATACACTTTACATTAGTATATTTAAACTCTACACTCCGGTCTTCAAAGTAAGAATTAATTATTTTTATAAGTACTGCTGGAAAATTTGCCTTGTCCAATTGTTGGAGAATTGCCGGATGCCATGCGTTGTCGAAAGCTCCGCTGATGTCCACTGTTACTATTGCCGTATTTTCTGTTTCTCTTTTCAGAAGACTTAATTTAGTTATTTCTTGTAAAGCAGAGATTGTTGATTTTTCTTGTGTAAATCCATGTTGAGCAGGATGCATAACATTATTACTATTAATATGATTTAAAAGTTCAATATGAATTAGACTTTCAAAAATTTTACCTAAATTAGAAGACAAGCTTATAGGGCGGTAGGCTTTCGGATCTTTATAATTTTCTTTATTAGTTTTTTTTTATAATCATTACTGCTGACTTTCTCCAGGCCTCCGGATAATAATTAAGTCCCATACAAGCATTGAACAATTTTGTTAACACAGGAGATATATGATGAACTGCCGTTTTGATCATCTGATTGCTTATATGATCTATTCCTGGAGCCTTGCCATTTTTAAGTTTTTTAATTATTAAACAGATTTGAATATTATCAAAATAAATGATTTTATCATTAGAAAAAGTATAACTCTTGTCTCTGATTAATTTATGATAGTTTGTGTCAGAAGATTGACAGTCATTCGGAAATAGAGAAGATAAAAGATTTTTCATTTCTGATTCGAGCACATCTTGAGATAAATGAGGGTGTACAAGATTTAAAATTTGAATTGAAATGTTATAAAAATTGCAAAATTTGATTTAAAATGATTACAGTGAAAATAAATATTAAATTTATGGAGAATCAAGTTGTTTTTTAAAAACTCACAGCTTTGAGGATTGTTCAGTCAGGAGACTTGGTCTTTAGTTGTTGTCCCGTTGATGGGGCCTGGTGGTCACTTTTTGCGATGGTTCCCATGGGACATCGTCGATGCTGGTTGGCGGGGCAATGCCAGGATTTCTCGAAGAATCTTGCCTGCCTGTTCGAGCTGATGGAGGAAGATGTTCGTGGCGCAGGAGATGTTGATGGGGGCGATGATGACCTTCTCAATGCGAGGTGCAGCTAGTCCTCGCATGGCGTCTTTTAGGCGGCTTATTAGATCTTCGCAGTGGTGTTGCATGTTGGTGAGGGCATCCGCGAAGTAGTCGTCTTTGACCTCCGTCATCCTCTGCATGCTGCTGTCCTCAGTCATCCTGTCGACTTTAACGGATTCTGTAGTAATCCCGATGTGGAATGTACTGGGTAGTCGTGGTAGTGGGTGCGTGATGGGATTCCCGCACTGGGACAGCAAGAGACAGAGGCAGGTCTAGATGGTACTCCAAGAGGTAGAGGTAGACCACGGACGAAGGCAGCGGACCACGGGCGCCGCGGATAGAAAGGGGGTGAGAGGTCCAACTGACCGTATAACGGCGTCGCTCTGAAAACAACTACTACAACTAACTTTGTCCCATTTTTGGGCTCTTTTATATTGGCTGCCCGCATATGGCGGAGAGTCCTGATTGGTTCCTGTAAAATCACGCCACCTGTCAGGCGCCGGGTTGTTTATCACGTCTGGCCACCTGTTGACGGGGTGATTGAACTCATTATCATAAACACCTGTTCGTCTGGTCTTTGTCGTCGTCTACCTCTTTGTTTTATTTGTCACTTCTATTGTTACAAGATCGATACATATTTTTATATAGAGATGGGGTTATAATAAATATCAGAAGAAGGTTGTGAACTATCTAACTCTAAATATACTACATATATTTAGTATATTTTGAGTTAGATAGTTCACAACCTTCTTCTAATATTTATTGTAACCCCATATCTATATAAAAATATGTATCGAACTTGTAACAATGGAAGTGACAAATAAAACAAAGGAGTAAAGGTAGACCAGACGACGCCATAACCCAGACGAACAGGTGTTTATGATAATGAGTTCAATCACCCCGTCAACAGGTGGCCGGATAGGTGGCGTGATTATGGGAGACAATCAGAACTCGCCACCATATGCGGGCGTCCCATATAAAAGCCCCCCAAGATTGGACAAAAAGAGTTGTTTTCAGAGCGACGCCGTTATACGGCCAGTCGGGTTTCTCACCCCTATCCGCGATGTAAGCTTTGGGCATCCGAGGCGCCCGTGGTTCAACTACCTTCGTCCGTGGTCTACCTCTACCTCTTGGAGTTACCATCCAGACCTGCCTCTGTCTCTTGCTGTCCCAGTGCGGGAATCCCATCACGCACCCACTACCACGACTGCCCAGTACATTCCACATCGGATTACTACAGAACCCATTAAAGTCGACAGGATGACTGAGGACAGCAGCATGCAGAGGATGACCGAGGTCAGAGACGAATACGTCGCGGATGCCCTCACCAACATGCAGCCCCACTGCGAAGACCGAGTAAGCCGCCTAACAGACGCCATTCAGGGACTAGCCGTGTCTCGTGCCGAGGAGGTCATCATCGCCCCCATCGACATCTCCTGCGCCACGAACATCTTACTCCATCGGCTCGAACAGGCAGACAAGATTCAACGAGAAGTCCTGGCATTGTCCCGCCAACCAACATCGACGATGTCCCATGGCAACCACCGCAAAAAAGATCACCAAGCCTCATCGCAGCCCACTCCACAAGACCCATTCAAGACATCCATCTGGTAGGAGAATTTTCTCTACAGAACTATTTAATGTAACACTATCTCCGTTTGCTCTGAATTAATTATTCGATACCATTTTAATAGCAATAACATAACATTATTATTATAAATCCATAAAGTTCATTATTTTACCATTTTAATTAATTTTCAATTCAAATTGTAAATCTTATACACCCTCATTTAACAATTTTCACTTTATTTTAAGCAACTTTTAAATTTCAATTCATTAATTTCAATTTTACACAAAAAATCATATTATATTTAAATTACTCGAATCATATTTTCTAAACTTATTTGTGTTTTTTTAATACCTTATTTATAGCCATAATATTAATAATTAAATTTATTACGCTCTTTATTTTACTTGACCTATTACTATTCAAATTGATATTTCTCAATATTTAAAAGTTTTAAAAACTAGTCCTAGATTTGTATTTTTATAAATATCAATTTTAATTATTTTTCAATTTTAATATTTTTCCCACAATTACAAATACAACTATAAATGTAGTATGTGAAAACTAATATCATACCATAAAATTTCCATACCCCATTGCATTTCATTCCTGCCTGTGTTAAATTGTTAATTACGAAACTCTACCGAATTTTGTACCCATGCCATAACCTTTTCTCTTAGAAAAATTTCGAAAAGTCATTATTTGATAATTTTTCTAAACCTAATCACCGCTAATAATCTCCAATCTAACGATTTGTCTGAACATCTTAAAATAAAACCTACTGGGAAACTAAGGTTATTTCACCTAGAGAATCCCAGAACCTCCTGGACTAAATTAATTAAGATAGTAACTAATAAATATAACGATACCCCCCATACGATAACATGATTTCCCCTGTATTTTTAATGTATAATATAATTCCCTCAGAATTAAATAACCACATAAACCCCTATCCCAATATAATAGAAAGTAGAAAACTAGCAATACAACGCGTACAAATGACAGGCACGACAAAGATAAAATTAAATATGATAACAAACATAGAAAGCCACACTTTGATACAGGAGATTTAGTATTATTAAAGGCGTATCATCATCCAAATAGCGGTAAGTTAGTACCCTACTTTACAGGTCCATATAAAATAACTTAAATAATTTCTGATAATGTCGTACGTATAAATAGACCCAATAGGATTACAGGTAATGATAGCGATACTGTACATGTAAATAAATTACAATATTATAATGAAGAGGTCCTTTATATTTCACCCCCCAAATTATATAACCCCTAAAATAAATAGAATAATAGATCCTTTCCGACATTTAGATCCCAACTTGTTTAGTCCAATAGAAAAAAGTATAGCTCACCGATTTTCCGAGCCATTTAATCATTTGTCCCCCCATCTATTCTCGTAAAATTAACGAAATCTAGGTCCTGAAAGTCTGACAAACAAGCAATGTTACATAAATAGCAAATCTTATTTTTATAATGTTATCGATCCTATACATGAGACCAAAGGAGACGCCATATTGGCCTCCTAAAAGGACAATTAATTCCAGTCTTCATCCCAACGACAAAAGCTCAAGGACACATTGAACTCCCCCCCAGTTTTTTTTCTACTTCGTCTTTCCTTCCCTACTTCTAAAGGGGTGGAATCACCTTTGTATCCATCATTAGCAGAGATATTCCTTCCTACTTCAACACTCTTGCCTATCAATCATTCAATTATAGGGCCACATTGCCACCCCGTAGGCCAAACTAGAAAGACATCAATAATCTTGCACCTACACCTAGACATTGTGTGTAAATATGTTCCCTTTTTTCAGGAACGAATATTTTTGTTTTCTTTCAACTTTTCTCTCATTTATTGTAAATAGACTTACAGTTTACTTAGTTTCGTGGTGTTGGACTTTGTTTTTTAACTTACAGATGTAGATAAAACATTTCACTATTAATCGATAATATCACTTTGTGTATTAATCATCAACATTAATGCCTTCAACTACCAATCAACCCTTTATATATTATTACCTTTAATATTTTTATTTTATTTCAATTTTTTTTTCTCATCATGTTTAGACTTAGCATTTTACAACTTCAACTATTTTAGGCACCATTTTAAAAAACCTACACCTAACAATATTTATAATATTTCTTAAACAGATAAAACATTTATCATTTTATTTTTCTTAATAGATTTTCAAAATGTTATTTTCGACGCTTCCCTTACAACCTCTAAATCTATCCCATGAACCTTTCCTCCCAACCTTTTACATCCATCAAGAAATATAAAGGACCTCTTCATTATAATATTGTAACTTATTTACATGTACAGTATCGCTATCATTACCTGTAATCCTATTGGGTCTATTTATACGTACGACATTATCAGAAATTATTTCAGTAATTTTATATGGACCTGTAAAGTAGGGTACTAACTTACCGCTATTTGGATGATGATACGCCTTTACTAATACTAAATCTCCTGTATCAAAGTGTGGATTTTTATGTTTGTTATCATATTTAATTTTATCTTTGTCTTGCCTGTCATTTGTACGTTGTATTGCTAGTTTTCTACTTTCTATTATATTGGGATAGGGGTTTATGTGGTTATTTAAGTCTGAGGGGATTATATTATACATTAAAAATACGGGGGGAAATCCAGTTATCGTATAGGGGGTATCGTTATATTTATTAGTTACTATCTTAATTAACTTAGTCCAGGAGGTTCCTGGATTCTCTAAGTTCAGTAACCTCAGCTTCCCGGTGAGTGTCGCGTTAAGACGCTCGCATAGACCGTTAGCTTGAGGGTTATTTTTAGTGGTTAGTAGAGGCTGTATCCCGTTCTTTATTAAGAATCTCCTGACCTTTGGGGAAGTAAATGCAGGTGCCCGATCCGAAAGAAGGCGTTTTTGGCGGCCACACTGCAATACCTTTTTGAGACGCTGAATGTATGTGATTATATTAGTTGACTTCCTGGGGAAGGTCCATGTATACCGACTTAGGTGATCTACAATTACGTGTAAGTATGACTTAGAATTACCGTATTTAGAAAAACCTGAAATAGTGTCTATAGATAACATATCGTAGGGTTGTAAAGCTATAGGGGGGCGTTCTAATCTACCATATAATGGACCCTTCGGTTTCTTTATAAGTTGTCATGTAGGACAGGACCTATTATACTTAACTATAGATTTGGTCATTCCACACCACGTATACTGTGTGGAGATGAGCCTAATCATTTGGGATACACCAGGATGGTTATATTCTAAATGTACTTTATTAATTAGCGTATGTTGTAAGGAAGGGGGAACTATAATCTTGACAATACCTTTACGTTTGATTGTATGGAGGCCATCTATATTCGTTTTGATAAGTGTAGATGGAGGTAATTGAGGTTGCTTTTCTCTTATTTGGGTGGTCGTGAGAAAACCACATAAAGGATTGCGGGACAGTAGGTCTGCCTCGTACTGCGTTTTACCTTTTATATATTTCATATCGTTTAAATATTGAAGTAATAATTCCTTCACTAAACTTTAAGAACGAAATACTTGATGAGGAAAGAGTTTCTTTATTACACAAAATTAGATCACAAGCTTTCGGGCACAATCACCCTTCTACTGGTGTAAAACGAGACAAAATTATTAGTGGCATTCAGCTATATATATATTTATATCTAAGCTATATGTAATAAAGAAACTCTTTCCTCATCAAGTATTTCGTTCTTAAATTTTATAATGTATTCGTATGCGGACATCTTTAAGCTCCACCTAAAAAGTCTACCCGTTGGGTATTTCATGGTTTTTAACCATTGTAATGCATGGTGGTCCGTAAAAATTGTGAACCTTACACCTGCGAGATAGATGCGGAATTTTTCCACACTATCTATCACAGCAAGGCATTCCAACTCTGTGATGGTATAATTTTTCTCGTGTGGTCGGATTGCTCTGCTGTAATATTAAACGGGGTGTAGGGTGCCGTCTGGATGTTGTTGTTTTAGGATGCCAGCTATTCCCTGAAGTGAGGCATCACATAATAGCTGACAGTGTAATCCTTCTTTAAAGAGGTGTAGTACCGGTTTTGTGGTGAGACATTCCTTTAGAGTGTCAAATGAATGTTGGCATTCTGCATCCCAGTGCCATGGGGTATCTTTCTTAAGTAGGTTATTGAGGGGGTTCCTATTCATCCTGTCGACTTTAACGGGTTCTGTAGTAATCCCGATGTGGAATGTACTGGGCAGTCGTGGTTGTGGGTGCGTGATGGGATTCCCGCACGGGGACAGCAAGGGACAGAGGCAGGTCTAGATGGTAGCTCCAAGAGGTAGAGGTAGACCACGGACGAAGGCAGTCGAACCACGGGCGTCGCGGATGCCCTAAGCTACTCACGAATAGAAGGGGGGGTGAGAGATACGACCGACCGTATAACGGCGTCACTCTGAAAACAACTGCTTTGTCTAATTTCTGGGCCTTTTTATACTGGACTCCCGCATATGGTGGAGAGTCCTGATTGGTTACTATAATCACGCCACTTTCTTGGCGCCGGGTTGTTTTTGTCGTCTGGCCTTTGTCGTCGTCTTGTTTACCTTTACCTCTTTGTTTTACTTGTCACTTCCATTGTTACAAGGTCGATACATAATTTTATAAACATATGGTGTTATAATAAATATTAGAAGAAGGTTGTGATCTATCTAACTCAAAATATACTACATGCATATATATATATATCACAAACATCAAGTTTCTGCTATTTTACCTGTATCAACTATATATATAAATTAAAAGTCTTCATTTGAAAAGTATGGAATAACTAATCAAAAAACACAGTTGTGAAAAATGTTCCCAAATTCAGGTCTAAATAGAATGCAGCTTTAACAGATAAACCTTCTTTCATGACATATCTTATACTTTTCAATTCTCCTGTTTGAGACTCTGGCAAATATATATGCTTGATCATGTAGATATTTAAAGTTTCACTACCATCATTCTTGAGGAATTCTCCAGAGAGTAATATAAATAAGACCAATATCAAACTAATTACAAGATATATAAGTTCTAAATATATTCTATATTGATCCAAAGTGTGGGAAGAAAATATTCTTCTGAACACTAAAATAAAAACATAAAATTTATTTAAATAATAAGAAATATAGGCAATGCATACATTTTATTGATAATATTAATATTATTTCTCAAAAAAAAAAAACACCGATATATATATAAAATTATAGCAAATTTATTAGGAAATCTTTCTGAAAATATTAAAAGTGTAATAAGTATAAAATAAGATAAAATATAAAATATGAAAATACCTAGATAATATCTTTCTAACATAGAGATGTTTAATGAAATAGGTTGGCTTATATTACTATTAATGAAGCATTTCAATTTGTTCCAAGAGAAATAAAAATATAATAAAATAACCAGACGAGATGCTGCTGTGAAATTACCGTCCATTCTATGTTGTAATATCCCCATAGCGGTACACATAAACCACATGTTCCAAACTTGATCCAGAACAAGATGTGATGCCAGATGGATGGCTTTTCCAGATAAAAACTTCCAGTTATTTTTGTCAGAAGATATAGATATTTTGGAAAGATACCAGTATGTCCGTTTAAATTTATTCCTTGTCCCATAGATTCCATTATAACTTGAGAACGACCATACCTTATCTCGCTTTGATCACCTACATTGTGTTATAGTTGCCATGGAGTTCGTTTTCTAATATTTGAGGGCAAATGACAATATTTTGTGCAAACATACAGTTTTCAATATTAATTTCTGGTATTAAAAAATGCCTGATTCATTTTAATTTATAAATATACAGTTATTGAATTCTTTCTTAGAGTACGAATTATAATAACCAGCAGGGTTCATACAATAAAAACGTTACAAAAAACTTGATAATTATAAAAAAAATCAATAATCTATTTATATCTCTTAACAATAAGGCAAAATATTTATCTTATATTATAACTACAATGTTATAAGTCTAAATCCAATATATTTCCCCATTTAGTTATTTTACTGATAATGGTAACAACACTGTTACCCAAACGTAACATACTATTAAATATTTTATAAAAATTTATTATTCAACCAGGCGCGATATTGATATATTTGAACCTATTACAGAGGAAACAAAAAAAAAACCAAATAAATTAGAACTTATAATTTAAATATTTACAAATATATATTGTATATTTTAAACGGTATAATAATGACAGTTTTAGTATATGTCACATATCTTCCAATTACTTAGAGCCGATACCTTTTAAGATCCTACTCTTCTATTAAAATGTACACATTACGACCACCCCATATTTTGTATATAAACTATTTTTTTTAAACCCCCTATTCGTATTTAAATTAAAAATAGTGACATCAAAAGAAAGATCCAAAGAGTGGTCGGCCAGGTGGTGGCAGCTGGGGACAGAAGAGGAAAAAACTAATGTCCAGTCCAGATGGGGGCCCTCCTCCCTCCAGGGGTTTTAGATAGACGACCCCGGTAAACAGGAGAGGTTTTGGCAGGGGGTCAGCAGCAGTATGTTCGAGAGTGTGTCGATCGGCAGACCGCTCTGTCTCGCTCTCTCTCCATGTCTCGGTGATAGGAATCCAAGTTTGTGTCATGGCCTCTTCCTCTGCCCTGTGGGCTGTCACTGATCACTCTCGGTGCAAAAATCTATCCCTGCCTCTGCTTCTTGTTGTCCGCGTGTAGGAAGAACATCAACACTCGCTTCATGTACACGACTGCCAGTTTATCCATACGTTGGCAGGATCACATTTGCAACAATATTACATATACAAGTATTTTTCGACAGAGTTCATAAAATATATATAAACCAAATATCTGATGTGAGAGAGTTAAATCATTATATCAGGGAACAAACGATGTCTCACTTCTGCAAAGTTCGGACAGTCGTAGATAAGGTGAGGAGCAGTTTATTCAGTTTCTATATTAATTTATTTGGATGTGGTCTTATTACTTTGTATTATTTATATGAACAAATGAAATATTATTGATTTTGGGTGTTTTTTGAGTCAATAATAAATATAAGGAATGCGACTTGTGCACAGGTTAATGAGATATCCTTCAGTTCTTATGATAAAATGTATCTTGTATTTTTCCGAACATTGATAGTCTGTAGATATATTGAGATATTTAAAATTATTTTTCAATATTAGTAATATGGTCGCGGACAGCTTCTATTTTAAAATACTCTGATTATAATATATGACTGTTGTGAAAATATGTGGAGCCAAAACCGTCGTATAGGTTCCTTGTAGTCATTTAACAGAAGTGGAAACTTACTAGTCATGAAATAAAAATCCACACGCATAGAAACATGGTTATCTCTGTTTAGTGGTGGCACCCGGGAAGGGGAGAGGGACAACGGGAAAACACGGGACCGCTGGATGATGTGACAGCCTGGATACCTAACTGCACCCATTTATTTTGTTTCTATTTTGATATCTCTATGTTGCTGCCGGTTTAGTCTCCTGTGAAGCTGCTGTTGTTGCCCAGCTTATATAATGATGGCGACATCAGAAAAGACTTTGTTGTTCAACTAAAGACTGGCATGGCCGATATGTTTACATCTTTCCTATTTTTCGTAAATAATATCTATGACCTTTTATACAACTTCTGTGTATTTTTTTATGTATCATTATATGACTCTGTAATCGAGAAATACTGAAACTATGAAAATTTATAAAGGAATCTAATGACTTTTTAACAAAATACAAGTGAATTATTTAAACAAAATTACTAAGGTTCAGGAGAATGTTACGAATCACTATAATATCCTGTTTAGCACATTTTCGCATAATCCAAAAAATATGGGATATTTGAGATGAAAATTCTAACCTTTAACCAGAAAGATATATGATACCAGATGAAGATTTTTCCAATATAAAAACATCCAGTTAGTCTTGTCATTATTTGGAGATATCCGGGAAAGTCATTCTTCTTATTCACTCGAGTTCTTTTCAGATACATTTTGATCAACGTTGAAATGTACTAATGTTGTGTGGATCTTTCTTTGTTTCTAGAGTCTTTGTTGTTGCCATGACGATTTTCTATGTTGTTTCTGTTTGTTACGATATTGAAAACCTTTAAAATATATTGATATCAATTCGATATATTTGATATTCTTTCTCTCTCACTCTTTCTGAAAACTATTTAATATCAAAGAAATTTCAATTTATGTATTTTCAAATGTATTATATAAACAAATACATATTTAATATCTAAATATAAATTTAAATATACGAGGTGTGTTCAAAAAGTATCGCGACATTTGTGTTTTTTTTAAATATTTATTTATTCATGAATACTTGTTTTGTCCCCTTCAAAGTAATCCCCATGAGATATTATACACTTGTGCCAACGGTTTTTCCAATCTTCGAAGCACTTCAAACAATCATTTTTTAAAATCTTTTTCAGCTCCTCCTTCGATGCCGTCTTTATCTCGTCAAGCGTAGCGTAACGTCGTCCTTTCATGGGCCTCTTCAGTTTAGGGAACAATAAAAGTCATAGGGGGCCAGATCTGGGGAATACGGTGGCTGCGGCATCATTATTGTGTTGTTTTTGGCCAAAAGGTCGCGCACAAGCAACGATGTATGAGCAGGGGTGTTATCGTGGTGCAAAAGCAAATTTTTGTTCTTCCACAAATCCGGGCGTTTCTGGCGGATTGCTTCGCGCAAATTGCGCACAACTTGCAGGTAATATTCCTTATTGACCGTTCTACCCTGTGGCAAGAACTCATGATGCACCACGCCCCTGCAATCGAAGAAAACTGTCAGCAAAACTTTCACATTCGACCGAACTTGGCGCGCTTTTTTCGGTCTTGGTTCGTGCGGCAGCTTCCATTGAGATGATTGAGCTTTGGTATCCACGTCATAACCATAAACCCACGTTTCGTCACCAGTTATGACCCTCTGGAGCAAATTTAGGTCGTCGCGGACAGAGTCCATCTAATTAGCAATGTTCATGCGATGCTGTTTTTGGTCGCAATTGAGCAATTTTGGTACGAATTTCGCAGCGACCCGTCTCATGACCAAATCATTGATAAAAATCGAATGGCACGAGCCAATCGATATGTTTAGGTCCTCAGCAACTTCTCTAACGGTGATTCGACGATTGGCCAATATCATTTTCTCCACTTCATTAATTTTTTAGTCTGTTGTTGAAGTGCTCGGGCGTCCGGCACGCTCTTCGTCGTTGACATCTTCTCGGCCTTCTGACAACATTTTGTACCACCGATAAACGTTGCTTCGGTCCAAGGTAGCTTCTCCGTATGCCACAGTCAACATTCGGAATGCATCCACGCACTTAATTTCGTTTTTCACACAAAATTTGATACAGGTTCTTTGATCCATTTTTTAATAGGTAAAAATCGAAGACGATCCAAAACACCTGCAAGCAAACAGCTGTCAACAATTAAGTGAACATTCAAAATGGCCGAACTTGACGGCATAAGTGAGAGACCTGAGTAGCAACATAAAGCCACAAAAAGATAGAAATTCGAATATACGTAACCCGCGAAAATTCAAAAGTCGCGATAGTTTTTGAACACACCTCGTATATAAATTTTATATTTTATCATCAAAATAAAATTTGTTTGATGTCATATTAAATAAAAGAATTATTTGGTTCAAAAATTTGTTTAAAAATAAATGAAATTCTGAAATTTTATGGTCAAAAATAAAGGTAGAGTGATTAAAATTGGTTTGTGCTGCTTTATAATTTTTATTTTATTGTACTATTAACTAATATTTCTCATATTTTCTCATATGTATATTCTTCGAAATTAATTTACAATCTTTATTTAAAAAAATAATAATTATGAAAAAATAATATAAATATTATTTCTGAATTAAACAATGCCTTACTCAAGGCATCTCAAGTCTGTTTGTAGGTATGAGAATAGGAATATTTATTCAATTATAATTCCACATGTTTATTAAGAATTATTCATTCAAACCATTTTTATAGGCACCTGTTCAGGCATTACTTTTTGAAACAGCCATTCTTTTTATATAATAAACATTATTTAAAATATTATACAGATAATCGAAAGTGAAGATTCCATGCATCCATTGAGATCCACACAAGTTTTTAAAGAAACAAAATAAGAAAAAAGTTTTTCCTTATACCAAAGAATTGTTAAAGGATTCTACTCTTAGAGCTCCTAAAATGTCAATGTTAAACTGCTAACCACCGTAAATGCAACACCCTAAAGAAGCATACAAATAACATGGAATTTACATATGTAAATGATTAGAATTTCAGCTCAGAGTCGCATCACGCGCGACTTTGTTTTCACCTCAAGTACTATTCAAGGCATGGATATTTCGTCGATTTCAAGTTTAGCAATAGTGTTTTATTGTTATTATTTAAAAAAAAATAATAATAATTTTGCCTCGTTGAAAATAGCAATACTCTTTTCATTAAATATCCGAGTTCAACAGAGGAAGGATAGTGCCTACCAGGATTGTGAATTAACTTTCAGTGAAATCGGCAGTCGTGTTGGACGAAACCAAACAAATATAATACAGATTTGTGATCTTTGGGTGCAGGAAGGTACGACGAACCGACGTATTCAATCGAATCACTCAGTACACTACTTCACGTGCTGACAGGAAAATTGTGCGCATTGCATTGACAGATCGCTCAGTCACATCACGAACCGTAGCACAGCACATTTAGTCTGTAACGCATCACCCAGTGTCTGTGCGTGCCATTTGGCGTTGTTTACAGTAGTGTCGTCTGTCCGCAAGACGTCCATTGCTTCGTCATTTTATCGAGAAACCATTTTGACCCACACAAATAAAAAAATGTTGAATATCGAAGTTAATATTTTCAGGCGTAAATTAAATAAAAAGTTTCAAAAAGGTTTGAGCTCTCAAAAGTTTCAAATATGATAAAATATATTTGACTAAACTGAAATGAAAAGCAGTCTTAGGTATTTTGATGCATACAGTTTTATAAATGATTTTATAAATGATATTAATATAAGATCCTACTCCTAAAAATGCACTCGAGTAATAAATTAGTGTATCAATACAAACATTATAATCATAAAAATTCTAATATTTTGATACATTATCAAATATATACATAGATTGACATTACTATGATTATAATGAATCTTTAAAACTAAAGATAATCAAGTTTTTTATTCTAAATCGCCCTTATCAATATTTTACTTAGAAATATTCGATTTTCATAAGTAATATAATTCTTCTATAAGATACATAAAGATTTTCTTAGATATCATTATAGATTAAAATTTGAAATTTCAACATGTTGACTTTGCTTAGAATTATTAATGAAACTGATTCCAATAATTATTAATTAAACATTATATTTATTGATTTTCAAGAGAGAGAACAAAATATAAAAGGGAAACTAATATTAAACAAAGGAACTTTTTTCTGTTTCGGTTAGCGCCTATTTACCTGTGAGCTTACACACACTCTGTGGTAAAAATTAATTAATATATATACAACATAGCAAGAATTGATCAAAGTATAATATTTACATTTATTTTGACTAAATTCAATCGGATTAATTCAAAATCAAAAACATCATTATTTATAGTATTGATATAATATAATACGTATTAAGAAATTGTCATTAAGAGGAATTTTTTCCAATATAAATTAAAACTTGATTATTTTTAAAAATACCATTTATTTAACTCGAATATGTATTATTTCAAAATTATTTGAAAATAATAGAATAGCTTATTAGGAAACAAAGTGTAGTAAAAAAAGTTTTCAAATTCAGATCTAAATAGAATCCAGCTTTAGCTGAAAATCCGTGATTTATTATCTGCTTAATATTCTCCAATTCTTGAGTTTGGAATGTTGGTTGTATAACTTGTCTGGTTAGACATATATTTATTGTATCGTCACCTTCCATTCGTATAAATTCTCCTGGTAGAAATAGCGTTAATAAGAAAATTATACATAAAATAAATTGTATAATGCTGAAAGGCATACTAAAATTATCACTTCCTTCACCATTATAAATATTATTGAATATTAACATTATAAAAACATATATTGTGAACATGCAAATAAATATAGGTATAGAATAAACTCTATTCAATAAATTAACAACATTTTTCAATTTCAAATATTTTATAGCTACTTCGTTGATATCTTTCGGATTCAATGTAGTTTTTAATCTGATATTCAAATTTTTACAGACGCTTGATATACGAATCAAAATAAAATAATAAATTAATAGATGATTTATAATGAATAAAAATCCAATAAATGAAAATGAAGGTAAAAACAATTTCCAAATATAATCATAGGTTTGAGTCATATAGAGATATAGAATGATCATAAATGAATTCAAAATGAAACCTACAAAAAGAATAACATAATACTTTTCTAAAGTAGATTTTGTATTTGGGGAAGGTAATAGAAATATTTTATCGAATATAATTAATCTCACATAGGAGAGTGAAAAATAAAAATAAAGTATCAGAAATAATCCAATAAATAAAAAACATATATTATACATCAGCAGTTTAGAATCATTTTTGAATTCATAGAACCACATCACAATGATGTTCAACGTGAAAAGTCCAACCTTAAGCCAGAAGTTGATCTGATTGAAGATAGAAGAATTTTCAAGCAGAAGACATCCTGTTATTCTGCTAAGAAGATTCAAATATCTTGGAAAAATATTCTTTTGTACAACGATTACCATATTTTCTTCCATGAGACGTTGTTGGATATCTAGATAGTGAATTTTATTGATAGTTTATTTTTTAAATGTTTTTAATTCTACAAACTAGTAGTCATGGCAACCCGTGGTCACTGATTAAATTGACACTCGAAGATGGGTAAACAATTTCTTTGATCAATATTAAGTTTCATATTTATGAAAATATTCAATTTAGAACATTATATTAAATCAATTATTTATATTTCGTTTAGCAATATATAAGAAACATAGATTTGTATATATAAAATTTGATGTGTTTTTTATAATTATTCCCCAAGTTATATTATTTTCAGAAAGTAACAAGCAACATTCAAGGATTAAATAATGATTTAAAAATATATGATTATTTATTCTTCTAAACTATCGACACACACATCAAATAAAAAACATACCCTTGATTCCAATATAGTCCAGTGTTTTCAGTGGGTCACACTATTAATTTGTATAACCTCTTTGAATCAATCGCCTCTACATAAATAGGTGACATATGCAAATATTATAATAACCCAGTTTATAATATTGTTACGACGTTTTTCAGCGGTCGATGTTTGCATACAAGGTTTCTAAGAAACAATGTAGGTCCGTAGTGGATACCGCTTAGTGCGATTTATTTCATTGGCAGGAGCTGTTAATGGAATGGGGAACTACTTAGTAGGACTTGTCTCAAATATCCGCCTTCAGAAGGATTTTCCTCGTCTACGGCCGTCCAGGTTAGGCAAGTTTCTCTGGCACCGTCTTGCGGGATCATCCTCACGCCTGGAGGCAATTCGCTGTGTCTTCCACACTTTGAAGATATGGCCAGACTCCATCTGTTCTCCTCCACACTGGAATGCTGTTTTAGCGCCTGCTATCCTGACACATGACCATCCCCCGCAGCTATCTTCTCTCAACTTTACTCTGGAATTTTAGATCAAAATCACATTGATAGGTACCGCTCAGTAAGAGCAACCTAGTTAATGATAATTGAAATAGTGAATAATATGTGAAGGTTATTCACATATTAAACAAATTTTAACGCGGGATTCAATCCCGGTTCATGACTGTCGGGAATCGAGCGTGTTACCCTCTCATCCACCGACTTTTTCTGGAATTTTGGCTTCTCAGATAGCTTGTCATTCATTTTACAATATATTGCTATTGGTTTCTTTGTCGCGCTTAAAGGTGGATGATGTTCATTGATTGAGAGTCTCAAAAATAGATTGTTTGTATATAAATAAATATTAGAAAGTAAAACCAAGTTAAATTTTATTAGAGTATATAATAGTTGAAATTAAAAATAAATAAAAAAATTCGCAATTCACTATGTGAATATATAATAAAGATAAAAGCGTGCTCCTCTTTCTCATTGATATTCCAATATAATATTAAAGACAATAAATTTAAAATGATAAATATATAATATATATGTTTCATTTAATAACTTCATTAGGGAAACGTTTAAAAATTGAATTTTCTGAAACATTTGAAATATATTCAAATATATTTGCATATGGATACTATTCATACTCAATTTTGATAATTATGTTTATATGTTGTCGAATAATAATATCTATATATTTAAAACGATATATATATATATATCTGAGTTGTAAATACTAAATAACACAAACAAACGGAAAATAAAGTGTTTTATTATTGTAGTTTGGCGTATGATTAATTGAAGATGCAGACTAATCAAAGTTGAAAATATCGAAATTGTCCTTTTCAACTTGTAAAGTAGTAATGGAAGTTTTGACTTTTTGATCTAATGAGTTTATACACATATAGATAAATATACACATGTAGTGAGAGGGAAGATGCAGAATATATTATAATGATGCATCCGCGTGCCATCTATGTAATTTTTCCATTGCAGTAAGAGCAGAAGAAATTGTTTAATTATCAAAAGAATCATACGCGTCTATAATAGTTTCGAATATATTATGTTTTATGTATCGATATAATTTGTAACAATCAATAAGGTATCGATGCAATTTGTAACAATTAAATTTACTGGCATTATGTTTTTTTTTTTAATAATTCAGTATTATATTTTTATTCAACATATATATATATATATTTACTCGAGGGAATGTTTGTAGTCTAGTATGTTGATATAATAAATCTATCTGAATAATAGGAAAGGTCAGGTAATTTTTTGTAGGGTGATGCTCTGAAAAAGAACGCTATACCACTTTATCACTAAACAAATAGGCGAGTCAAAAATAAGCAACCTAAACAATCCATTAGCTTTGCAAGATAAGAAAAGAAATAGAGAAATGCATGCAAAATTCTCAACACAAATCAAAATCTTTAATCCTCAGAAGTAATGTATATTAGGTAGGATGAGGTTTATTTTGTTTATATTACATTACATCATCTTTAAATCTCAAAGCAGAGCAAAACTGGCATACCCGAGACATTTGGCCTATATCGACAGATGAATCAGCTTTATAATCAATATGGGCATTATACTGCAAACCTGAAAACGGCTTATGAGTTCAAAGCTGAATACGCTGAACAGGAACTTGCATAGTTTGTGTAGCTGCGACGCGGGCTTCAGAATACTTAAGACGGCGAAGCGCACGACGCGTCTTACTTTGAAGTGGTGTCTCAATAGCTCTAGCATTCCTATATCTCCTGGAAGCAGCCGTATTCCTACCAAGTAAACGTCGGTTGTGGCGAGGCAATTTCTGAAAAAAAAATTAGATTGAGATTAATAACAAAAGCTTCAAAACCAGCAATTTCTAAACAAAGCATAAAAATTTCCTGTCTTTTTGAGGTAAAAATCAATTTTTTTATATTTTTTTATTCAAAATAACCTTCAGATATGTTAAAAAGATTTTAAAAAACTAAAATCATAATATTTTTACCAAAAATTTAATGTACAAAACCAGTTATCATTAAAAAGCTTCAAAAATAGACCAACCGCTGGATACGGCAATGAAAAAGCATGCTTTTTTGAAGTAAAAAAATATAAATAATTTTCTAAAATACAAAATACAACCCCTATATGTTAAAAGAAACTATAAATAATCTAAATATAAAATATTTAATCAAATAAATTAAAATATCTTTAAAAAAAATTGAAAAAGGACTTCAAAAAGACAAATAAATGAATCCGTAAAAGAAATCCCTTGCTTATTTAAAAATATAAATAACCTATTTTTTAGATACAACCCATATATGTAGAAAATATAATAAATAAACTCTATTTAAAATATCAAAGCAATAATTAAAAAATTCCATAAGAACATTTAAAAAAGGACCTCAAAATGACCCATAATTGAACACAATGAAATTGCTTGCTCTTTTTTGCGATAAATAATAAAAAAAAACAAATATTTAAAAAAAAAACACAACACCTATATGTTATAAATACCACAAATAATTTGTATTTGAAAGATCTGAATAATTAAATAAAAATTTCTTAAGAAATATTTGAGAAGGGCCTCATAATGACAATCACATAAACATATCAATAAAATAGCTTGCATCTTAGTGAAAAAAAATAGAAATAACCCAAAATCTGTTTACAAAACAACCCATATATGTGGAAAACACCATAAATAATCTACTTTTAAAATATCTAAGCAATTAATTAAAATTTTGTTAAGGTCCTCAAAAAAGACATAAAATTGAGCACATTAATGAAATTTCAAGCTTTTTAGTGAAAAAAAAAAGATATAACCCAATTTTTTTTTACAAACCAACCCATATAAGTGGAAAACATAATAAATAATCTGTTATTAAAATATCTAAACAATTAATTAAAAATTTTGTTAAGGTCCTCAAAAAAGACATAAAATTGAGCACATTAATGAAATTTGATACTTTTTTTGTAAAAAATAATATAAATAACCTTAGTCTTAAAAAAATACTAACCACGTAAGTTAGGAATAGCATATATAATCTGTATATAAAATATAAAAGAAATAAATTAAAATTAGTCTAAAAATTTATCTAAAATATAAAATTGATCTCATCAAGTAAGGCTTCAACTTTTTTTGGTATAAAATATGAAAACTATAAAATAAAAGTATCTTACCATGTATAAAAGTTATTAAAATATATATAAAAAGATTAAAACTAATTTTCCAAGAAGCGCAAAAGTGTAAACACTTTTGAAAGTGTAAACGCTTTAACTCTGTTGAATTTTTTTGTATTTTATCGATAACAGCAAAGATATGTATGTTAAAGTTAGGAAAAATATTTTGATGTTAAGCAAAACTGCTCCATCTAGTTTTACATAAATGTTGAAAATTTGGTCGAAATTGATGCATTGTAACGAAAGTTTTTAGTGATGTCCACTTATGAAATTTCCATTTTATTTATATATATATATGTATATATATATTGTTGCACTATGTTGCGGCTTGGCAGACTCTTCAGCCATGATTCTCTCCTGTGCTGGGTCTTGCATCTTACCAGAGCGTGTTTCAACCATCCTACAAATTTATATAAGGGAATAATGAGATAAGTCTACTTTAAGTAGCCTCCAGAATAATTCATTTATTTTCTCACATCAAAGAGAGCAGTGAAGTCACACGTGTACCTAAATACAAATGATGATTCTATAATACATATATTCTGTTTATAATACATATATTCTGTTTAATAAAATAAACAAAAATAAAATATAATTTTGAATTTAAAATATATGAAAAATAATATTACTAATTAAAATAAAATAGGTTCATTAGCCATGATGCAACACTTCCCCCTCTCCAGAGGTCGTCACGTCCTCGTGAGTTACCTCATCAATTCTCTCAAAATAGGGTTTGAGTCTTGAGACATGGACAATCAATGGGTCTTGGCCAGGATTATCTTTCGGCTCAATTAAGTAATTTATGTTAGACAGCTTCTTTAATATTCGATATGGGCCAAAATATTTTCTCAATAGTTTTTTACATTTTCCGATTTTCCTGACTGGTGTCCAAACTGCCACTAAATGTCCTGGTTTATAGATTTTCTCATTGTGTTTTTTGTCATAGTATATTTTCATTCTTTCCTGAGTCTTCTCTGTGTTGTTAATGACTACCTGTCTCTTCCTTGCTATTTTATCTAAGTAGTTTTTTTATATATTCGTCGATATCGTCCATGTTACTGTCCGTTGGGATATTCTCGTCGTCTAAGAGGGACATGGGTTCCCTTCCAAACAACAGGAAAAATGGAGAGTAGCCTGTGGTTTCTTGAATCGTGGTATTATACGCGTGGGTGATAAAAGGGAGGATTTCATCCCAGTTCTTTTGGTCTGTGTTCACATACATGCTGATCATATTGATTAAAGTTCTATTTAGCCGTTCCGTTAGTCCGTTAGTCTGGAGGTGGTAGCTCGTTGTGAAGCAGTGTTTCACATTGCACATTTTCATTACCTCCTTCATCAAATTGCTAGTGAATTGTGAACCTCTATCGCTAATAAGAAATCTTGGGGCCCCGTGACGTAAAATAATATGTTAGATTAAAAATGTAGAGACTTATTTCACGGTTGCTTCTGATACTGACTTTGTTTCAGCATACTTGGTATAATAATCAGTCAACACAATTATCCACTTCTTTCTTCTTTTCGTTGATGGCAAGGGGCCAACAAAGTCAATTCCGATTCTTTCAAAAGGGTAGTTAGCTGGGGGAATAGGTTGTAAAAGTCCAGAAGGCAAGTGATTTGAACCTTTCCGACTTTGGCAAAGATGGCACGTCTTTACAAATTCTGAAACATCTTTCAACATGGAAGGCCAATAGTATTTATTCTTCAATCGGTAAGTGGTTCTGGCGACGCCCAGATGGCCATTCAGCATATGGTTGTGGTATTCACTCATGACTTCCTTCCTTCTCTTCTTTGGCACTACCAGCAACCATGCCCTACCTTCAGGATTTGGATTTTTCTTGTAGAGACACCCATTTTCTTCTTTGAAGTTCTGTGTAATTGAACGCTTGTTTCCACTAAGGTTCTCCTTAATATTCTCAATAAAATGATCCTTTTCGTCTATTATTTGATTCACAAATAGTCTTTCATAATCTTCGTCCCATTCGTTTTCAGGTAAGGGTCCTCTAGATAGACCATCAGCGTCCAGATGTTTTTTACCCGATTTGTGTATAATTTCGAAATTATATTCCTGAATCTTCAGTGCCCATCGTGCTAATCGGCCGGTCGGATCTTTCTGATTCTGAAGCCAGCATAGTGCGTGATGATCAGTTACGATTTTGAAGTGCCTTTCATATAGGTAGGGTCGTAACTTGGACATTGACCACACAACAGCTAGACATTCTTTTTCGGTAGTCGAATAATTTTGCTCAGGTTTGCTCAGTGTTCGACTTAAATATGAGATAACTTTTTCTTTATCGCCGAACTTTTGGACTAATGTTGCACCCAGGCCGATGTTAGATGCGTCAGTATGAATCTAAGTAATTGCATTCGGATCAAAGTGCCCTAAGATTGGAGGATTTATCAATGCTACTTTAAGGGTTTGAAATGCTTTTTCTTGATTTTCTGTCCAGGTAAAAGGTACATTATTTTTTATAAGACTGGTTAATGGATCGGCAATTTTTGAAAACCCTTTGATAAATTTTCTATAATATGAGCACATTCCTAAAAATGATTGAACTTCTTTTATCTTTTTGGGCCGAGGAAAATCTCTAATAGCCTTGATATTATGCTCCGCTGGTTTTATACCATGTTGATTAGTTATATGACCAAGAATCTCCAGTTCTTCGAAAGCAAATTGGCATTTTTTGTTGTTCAATTTTAAATTAGCCTCGCGAAAACATTTTAAAACAGCTTCTATTCTTTTGAGATGTGTTGAAAAATCTGAGCTATAAATGATTACGTCATCTAGATAACATAAGCAAATTTGCCATCTAAGATTACCAAGCATATTTTCCATGTTCCTCTCAAATGTAGCAGGGGCATTGCATAGACCAAAGGACATTACGTTGAACTCATAAAGGCCATGTGCTGTAGTAAAGGCTGTCTTTTCTTTATCTTTCTCCTCAACCTCTACTTTCCAATATCCTGATTTAAGGTCAATTGCTGAAAAGTATTTGGATCCTTGAAGTGTATCCAATACTTCATCAATTCTGGGAATAGGGTAAACATCCTTCACTGTTACATCATTCAATTTTCTGTAGTCAACGCAAAATCTGTACTTACCATCTCGCTTCTTGACCAAGATTACAGGGAAGGACCATGGACTCGAGGATGGTCTAATTATGCAGTCTCTGAGCATTTCATCAATTTGTTCTTTTATGATTTCTCGCTCTTTCGCGCTCACCCTATACGGCTTGTGTTTGATCGGTTTCGCGCCTTCTGTATCGATCCGATGTTTCGCTAAGTTGGATCTTACTAATCCCGACGAAAACAAATCCTCGTACTTTTCCAAAACTTGTTTCAATTGCTCCTTTTCCTTATATGCTAAATTTTCGTTTATCTGAAATTGGGGTTCTTCATGCTCTTTTTGTTCTCTTTCTTCCATAAGATTCACTTCGGCTGGATGGCTTCCAAAGCACAATGTTAGTTTTTTAAATATTTTTAATGGTCGAGGGTAAGGGTTTGTTATCCAGATATATGTTTCCTTATTCACAACATTTATTAAGCTTCTCGCTAGTCGAAGTCCATTTGTTTGAAAAATGTTATGGTTCTCCTCGATGATGTATTCGCCATCCTCTGCTTCTACAAATGCATTAATTAATTTAATAGGAAGTTCTGGTATAATGGCATCCTTTGCACTTTTTATTTTCTTCTGTTGATATTTGATTACGTCACGATTTTCTGTCAAGTCATATTTGATTATTTCACGCTGACAATCAATTTTTGCGTTCATTTTCTTAAGAAAATCACGTCCAAGTATAAATATTCGCAAATGTGTTCTCATTATCACAAATTGATGTGTAATTGTTTTGTCATCAAATTTTATATTTAAAATAATATTTCCTACAATATCTAATTCTTTGCCATCGGGTCCGGAGCACATTTTATCAGGATTTATTATTTCAAGACCTGTGTTAAGAGCTGTACTAAGGTCGACCACTGAAAGATCGGCGCCTGAATCAATCAAAGCTTCGCAGATACCGATTCTATCCACGTTAATGTTAATTTTATATTTGGGGTCCAACTTTTTAATTCCATTTATGGTCGACTTGCTTTGATTGACGGACTCAGGCGCGATTTTTAGTTTAAATCTTCTAATGCGGCATATCTATTCCTTGTAGGGATACTCGAGTACGGGTTATTACTTACGTCTGCGTAGAGCAGAGGTCTCGACTTCTCAGTTCCATTATCCATTCGGATTTCTTCTTCGGCCTTGTCTCGTGTAACTATGGGGTCCTCTTTCACAATTCTTACAAACCTGACTCTGCAATACCGCGCTACGTGTCCTGGCTTGTTACACTTGAAACATATTGGTCTCCCGTCTTCTGTCCTATTCCTATTTGAATTTGGATTCTTATTGTATGTTTTACTTGGGTAGACCGGTTTTGGCTCAGGATTGGGAGTGTAAGATCGTCTAGGGGCAGATACCTGGGGCAGAGGCTTGTTCTGGTAGTACCTCGGAGTGGGGGCCTGGGGCTTGGAGGTGTTCTGGTAGTACCTCGGAGCGGGGGCCTGGGGCTTAGAGGTGTTCTGATATGGTCTTCTGAACGACGTAGCATTCTTCCATTGCTATTGATGATGGGGACGAGGAGAGCGTGGTTCATTATATAGAGCTTTTGATTTTCTGCACGTTCTTGGTAATTATTTTCGAACAAATCCAGCTTTTTACAAATTTCTAGAAGTTCATTGGTATTTTTAGGAGGGTTTAGGTGAAGGGCAAAAGAGTATTCTTTCTTTAACCCTCCAATAACCCAGTTTATTTTAGTCTCTTCTTCCATTTGGGGGTCGACCTTGTTGCACAGTACAAGGATATCCTCTGCGAACCTGATTGCAGGTTCATTCCACTGTTGCATCCTGTTTAGTCTCATCTTAATTTCTTCTTTGTTGGCGTCTGAGGCAAAATCCTCAATTAGGCGGCTCTTGAAATTTTCCCAGCTGGTGAAACTTATCTTGTGTAGGTTCAGCCAGGCTTTGGCGCTACCAATCATATTCATGGCAGCATAACGAGAGATAATGTAGTCTGCCCAATGGTACAGGAAGCCAATTTCTTCAAGAGATTCAATCCATGGGCGAGGGTCTTCCGTTCCATCATACTTGGGGATGTCGATGTTGGGATTCAGGACAACTGGGTCGGAACTAGCATCTCTACCAATTGTTGCCCCAGGTTGCGGCTCGGCAGACTCTTCAGCCATGATTCTCTCCTATGCTGGGTCTTGCATCTTACCAGAGCGTGTTTCAACCATCCTACGAATTTATATAAGGGAATAATGAGATAAGTCTACTTTAAGTAGCCTCCAGAATAATTCATTTATTTTCTCACATCAAAGAGAGCAGTGAAGTCACACGTGTACCTAAATACAAATGATGATTCTATAATACATATATTCTGTTTAATAAAATAAATAAAAATAAAATATAATTTTGAATTTAAAATAAATGAAAAATAATATTACTAATTAAAATAAAATAGGTTCATTAGCCATGATGCAACAATATATATTTATATATATATAGTATTTTTTATATTTGGAAAAAAAAAGTAAAATATTAAAAACTTCAGATTTTGAATTAATTTTGAGTCAGAACAGCAAGCTAATTCTTTATCAAATAGTATAGTTATGAAAATTTTAAGATTTATAATTTTTTAAATTTAATTTAAACGTGTGAGGTTTGTTTTTTTATTTTTATTTTTTTTTGCAATAAATAATTAGTTATGTTAGAATATAATATTAAAAGAAAGAAAAAATAAGTAACACCAGCAAAGCATCGGAGTTACAAGTCATAGGCTGGGTGAAAAAAGAAATAAGCGAAGAGAAAGTTTTATAGAGAAGAGCAAAGACAGATCCATGATAATAATTTTCCAAATATAAAATAAAGCTAATTAGAGAGAGAGAGAAGTATTTTTTGCTCTATTTTCTCTCTTGATGAAAGAAAAAATAGTTTTTAGTTTTTTGTTTTGGGGATTTTTTTTATATAAGCTTATTTTAAAGACAATCTAGTGTAAATGTGGAGGACACTATATAAATGTTGTGATATGTGATGTATTATCATATGCTATGAATTTTGTCTATTTGATATGTTGTAACTATTTTTATGTAAATATTATTTTATCTTTCAACGCTATGCAAATCCATGGCGATCCTTCAATATGTAAAACTCCTTGCTGTATAAAAGAGAACTAAAAAAATGGTGAAATAAATTATTTCAACCGGACAATGAGTGGTTGTCTAGGTCCCTAAAAAGAAAAGAGCAGAATTACAAAACATGGAAAATATTAAGCCACCTGCCATATTTGTGCCATATAATGGTGAGAAGAAATGGGAAACTTGGCGTGAAACATTTGAAATTTTCTATATAGCTGCAGACCTGGAGAGCATGCCATTGGTACGTCAACGAGCCATTTTGAAACATATTCTTGGTGAAAAAACGATTTCGATATATAAAACATTCAGAGTAACAGAAAATAAAGCTTACCCAAGTATTAAAGAGATGCTCGACATGTTGTCAAAACATTTCAAACCCTTTAAAAATATAATTCAAATTAGAAACAAATTTTTCACATGCGTACAAAAGGAAGGGCAAGGTATAACTGAATGCGTTACGGAATTAAAACAACTTGCCCAGGAATGTGAATTCGAGGAATTGGCTGAATCTCTCATCAGGGATCGTTTCATAATTGGAATGATAGATCAGGAAGTAAAAAAGAAGTTGTTGGAAGATCCCCAGTTGACCCTACCAAAAGCAATTTCTGTAGCCACGATTGCCGAGTCTGTTTGCTTACAAATAGCGTCATGCGAAGAAAAACAGGCCATGATTGAAAAGATTAACAAAAATACCTGGGAGAAAAATAGAAGTCGAGTAGAAAAATATAAAGCAGGACCCAGTATTGCAAACACTAGAAATGAATGCAAGTGGTGTGGACAGCAACACACATATGGTAATTGCCCAGCATACAGAAATACATGTAACGCATGCGGGAAATTAAATCATTTCGCAGCAGTTTGTAGGACCAAACGCATAAGAAACCTTATAGCGGAAAATGAAGACGACGAATCCTTCGAAGGAGGTATCAATGTAAATAAGGTTCTTGTTAAGACCGTTCGGTCGGACAAATGGTCCGCTGTGATGAGTATAAATGGCAACAAGACGTCTGTACATTTGGATACTGGTGCGCAGATTAATGTGCTTCCTCAGAAAGTGATAAGCTTGTGGCCAGCAAAGCCAATAATCAAGCCCACGTCGTTAAAGGCATATGCATATGGACATTCGGAATTACCTATCGTGCGGAAATGTGAAGTGTTATGCCAATATGGTGAAAAGAAAAGCTTGTGTGAATTTATTATTGCTGATGTCGATGCGCAGACACTCATCACAGGCGAAACTTGCGAGAAGCTTGAGATTTTGAAACGAATCAATCAAATAAACTCGCATGAAATGATTTTACATGATGAAACGAAAAAAATACTCGAACAATTTCATGAGGTGTTTCAAAGAGTTGGAGTGATAAACTCTGAATGTAAAATGTATACAAAACCTGAGTATCCGCCTGTACGTGCCCTTCCAAGACGCATATCGGCAAGCCTAGGAAATGAAGTTCAGTCTGAATTGGAAAAGATGGTAAAACAAGGAATAATTACGAAGATTTATCATGAAACAGAGTGGTCTCACCCTATGGTCGTAGTGAAGAAAAAATCGGGCCAAATTATAATATGTTTGGATCCACGCAAATTGAATCAGGCCCTGGTGAGAAGACACTTCCAGACTCCGGCTCCATCTGAATTATTACATCAGATTCCCAAGGCTGATTATTATACCGTGTTAGATGTAAAATCGGCCTATTGGCATGTTCCGGTTGCCAACGAATGCAGAGATCTGTTGGTAATGGCTACACCATTCGGAAAGTTCAGATATAACCGATTACCATTTGGTTTGAATATATCGGCGCAAATATTCGTGGAAATGATGACAAATATTTTTAAGAACAGTTTTTGGAACGTCACATATGTAGATGACTTGCTGATATACGCAGATAGCATTGAAGAACATAATGAAAAATTGAAAGGTATACTAGAAATAGCAAGGAGAAATAATATCAAATTCGACTTGACTAAAGCTCAAATATGCAAAAAGGAGGTTAGTTTTTTGGGCCACATGATTTCGAAAAATGGAATTGATCCAGAGCCAAATAAGGTCGACAAAGTGATCAACCTCAAAAAGCCAGAAGATAAAAAGTCGCTTCAGAGAATCATGGGTCTTTACAACTATTTAGGAAAATTTATTCCGAATCTAGCCGCGTCAACGTCCAACATAAGAGGAATATTAAAAAAGAATGTGGTCTGGCACTGGGGCCCTAGACAAGACATCGAATTCCATCACATTAAGGAATGCGTTCGAAACGCTCCTTCGTTGGGCCATTACGACAAAACTAAGACGTTAGTTCTACAATGTGATGCCAGCAATGATGCTATGGGAGCTGCTCTGCTGCAAGAGAATCGACCGCTGGCGTTTGCATCCGCATCATTCAACGATTCTCAGAAACAGTACTCACAGATTGAAAAAGAATTATTAAGCATTTATTATGGATGCAAAAAGTTCGAATATTTATTATTAGGACACACGTTCATAATCCAGACGGATCATCAGCCTTTATTACCACTTATCCAAAAACCGTTAACTGATATATCGCCTCGACTGCAGAGAATAGTTATGAAACTCTTTGCTTTTGATTTTAAATTGCAGTATCGGCCTGGAAAATGCTTAATTGTCGCAGATACCCTATCCAGGGATACTCATCCCATAGACGAACTCCCAACTCCCTTTCTCGAGGACAGAAGAATGGTCAAATTAATATCTGCCAATATCTCGGACGAAAAACTGATTACTCTACAGAAGGATACCCGAGAAGATACAACGCTGTTAAAAATACTCCACTACGTTATCGAAGGGTGGCCAATTAGCAAAAAAGATGTAGATGAAGATGTAAAACCCTATTATGATTTTAGACACCGTATTTACCTATGGAATGAGTTATTATGTGTCGGATCGGCAATAGTGGTTCCTGGAACACAAAGAAACTACATGCTCGAATTATTACATAAATCTCATCAAGGGATATCAGCAATTCAGGGTTTGGAACGTGAATCTCTTTTCTGGCCAGGACTGTCCATGGACATAGCTGAGAGAGTTAAAAGTTGTGACATTTGTCAAAATACCAGAAGTCTAAAACACGGGAGACGTTAAGATCTTTCCAATTCCGGATTATCCTTGGCAGACAGTCTCTATGAACATATTTTATATTGAAAGAAAGCCTCATTTATTAATTGTGGACAGATTTAGTGGTTACCCGGAGGTTTATTTATGCATTAAACCCGCCTACTGTGACCAATGTGAGAAACAAATTAAGAGAGACATTTGCACGATTTGGAATTCCGGAAACTATTATGTCCGACAATGGACCCCCGTTCCACTCGGAGATAATGACAGACTTTTGTACAAAATGGGGCATAAGGCAAATTTTCTCAAGTCCACACCTTCATAGATCCAATGTACTGGCAGAAAGGAATATCCAAACAATAAAGACTTTATTGAACAAATGTAAAGATCAAGGATCCGACGCATATCTGGCCCTGTTGACCTACAGAAATACTCTAAAGAATGACCTACCGTCCCCGGCACAACTATGTTTGTCTAGAAATCTCCGCTGCCTCATCCCAAGAATCACCCCGCTATATGGCCCGTGCAAAACCAATTAAAGAAATATAGAGAATGCAAAGAAAAGAAGACAAAATTCGATGAAAAAGTATTACGACAGAAGCATTAAAATCTACCCTAAAGTCAGCGTGGGAGAGGAAGCCTGGTGCCAACTGTCTCCAAAACAGGCATGGACACCAGTGAAGATTACAGCTCACGGGAATTCGCCTCAAAGTTTCAAAGTCGAAACACCATCTGGTCAAATGGACCATCCGGAAAAGGGGAATCACCCTCCTTGGGGACCTCGTTCTCAGGTGAATCGTCTCCAGTAGCGGCGGACTCCAGCAGTTGGCAGAGGACTACTGAAGAGGAGCCAGTCGCAGGACCATCTACAACTCCAATACAACGACAACCAAGTAATGGGATGGCTGTGCCCTCTGAGAACTCATCTGTAATGCCATGGTTCTCTAGGTTCGGTAGAGAGCTGAAGAAACCACAAAGGCTTGGGTTTTGAGGAAGGGGAAACGTGTTGTGATATGAGATGGATTATCATATGCTATGAATTTTGTCTATATGATATGTTGTAACTATTTTTATGTAAATATTATTTTATCTTTCAACGCTATGCAAATCCATGGCGATCCTTCAATATGTAAAACTCCTCGCTGTATAAAAGAGAACTAAAAAATGGTGAAATAAATTCTTTCAACCGGACAATGAGTGGTTGTCACCTCTAGTGTTTTTAACATAAATTATAACAATAAAATAGTATATAAAATTAGTGTGCATGTTAGGAAGGATGAAAACCTTAAAATTTAGACCAGATGAAAACCATAAAGGTTAGACCAAATGGAAAGAGGATGGTACTCAGGCGGGCATCTTCATATGAAGACCTAAGCAGCAGCTTAAGCTCTTTCCCCATTACTGCCAAACCAAGCCTCTTCGACCAAATAGAAAGCAAATTCAGGTTGGAACCGAGATAGGGTAATAGCTAAGCCTCAGATACAACATAAATCAACTAATGAACTGAGCAGGTATCATCTTCTGCACTTTCAAATCTAACTCAAAAAGTGTATTTTCAGTTCAGAGTTAAAACTGGTAGAAAATAATATATTAGAACTATAAGAAAAGGAAACTTTTTTTATTCACAATACTATCAAATTAAAAATTGTGTGTGTCAATTTATGTTCGGGGAGGTCAAACTTATTATATTGAAGGACCAAAAGCTCTGTCTGATAATCTCAATCACCCTGTCTTTGAAAGAGCAGACATTATCAACTTAATCATATCCAAATTCCTTCTTTACAATATTTTTTAAACAATGAAAAAAAAACAATATATTTCTGAAACTATAAGTTAATACGTCCTGATCCCCTCAAATCAGATGTATGTGTCAATAATGAATCAAAGAAGTTAATGTCGACAGACCCGTGATTGAATCGTTTGTCAAATTGAGGTAACTTCAGTAAATTCAAAACAAAAAGAAGCAAAGGATATTTTTAATAGGATCAAGTCTACCTATACTGTAATTACTATATATAATCTAGCTTGTTTTTATTCACTCTATGTATTAGGAAAGGAGTGAGGGATTTTTTTTAAATTGGAAATACGGTAGGGTGATAATAATTTATTAGAAATATTAGATAATATGAGTCATTTCAAATATATAAGCAGTGTGGGATAACTATGATAAAGGAAAGTATTATTCAATTGGCATAGGTCTGGATCCTTCCTTTGATAATAGTAAATATAATTTATTCGGTTCCCCAGACTTAATCAGATTGAGACATACTTATCCCATAGTGTTAAACTTCAAATCAAATTGTGTTTTTTTATTCTTTTTGAGTATAAGTACTGTAAGAAACTGATAGGAATTTAGTAATACAGTTGAATGAATATTACAAATACAGGGAAATATGATCATATCCCTAGCCATTAACGATGTGCATCGACAAGGGAAAAGAAAAATATAACATTAAAGCACATAGAAAAATAAAGTTTGTCTGAAGTTGTTAGGTTCAGATTATGGTCCAAATTGTGTTCATACATTCTAAATAATAGGACTGCAGGAAAATAATAAGATAATATAAGTACGAGAGGATAAGAATTAATTGGAACAACGATAATTTACGATTGAATTCAAACAAGTTAAGGATGTGCGTCATACCATTAATGGAAATATCAGCTTCACCAGACAAAGAAAAAGGTCCCTTGTCTGAAGATGGTAAAAATGCTTTCTCATAATAACTCACATCATCAATTTATTTGAATTGGTCCTAACGGTTCCGTATATTTTATATGTAGTCCTATCTATACTTTTTTATTTAATTATTATATATGTGGACCAGTACCTGTTATTTCTGCTAAATAAGGAAGTTTAGGAATTTAAGTTTTAGTGCTTCATATCAATTAGATTGAATGTTCATTCTCTATTCCCCCCATTATAAAGATTTAAAAAGCATAGATAATTGTTATGTATGCTATAAGGAGAGAAAAAATATTCTAAAGTTATTGTATAAATTTAAAGGATCAAACAAAGTAAGAATTAGAGAAAATATAGAAATAAAGGTATGGTGTTGGTAAGCACAGGTAATAAGGCCAAATCCAATCAAATAAACAATGTGCGACGCTTCGGCATCAGCACCGTTACAATCTTCGGACAAGTCTGAAGATGGTAAAAACGCCGCTACCGATACGCCACACACCACTCATTCACTCGGACTCGGTCCCATTACCTTGTGTTTATAATCTATAATACAAATTGTGCCTTATCAGTATGCTATTGGTGTTTCAGAATATTGAATTTAATAGTTTATATTAGTGTAGTGAGAATTTTTTTATTTCATTAATTTAAAATCTTAATTACTATTTGTTCTAAGTCCATTTAAAAGGGAGAAGAAAAAAGAAAAAGGAAAACAAAAATAAAAAGGAAAGGAGAGAAAGATGAAGTGGAAAAATAAAAAATAAAATCTTAGAAGATATTTATTATAGCTGATAAATACACTCAATTGATATGATAGCATTACTTTTGAATGTTATGATTTCAAAAATATTTGCCTATAATTAACTTATTTATTATTTAGATTAGCGGAATGTGTAGTTAGTTTTAGTGAATCAAGAGAGATAGATGATGTGACTCATGTTAGTTGCATCATTGTCTTCAAGCGAAAGTAGTATTTATAATGCGCGTTCCAGTTGAAGTCAATATTGCTGTTAAATTTAATAAAAAAAATTATAAATCTTAAAATTTTCATAACTATACAATTTGATACAGAATTAGCTTGCTGTTCTGACTCAAAATTAATTCAAAATCTGTAGTTCTTAATATTTCACTTTCCTCTTTTTTCCAAATATAAAAAAATACTATTAATATTTTATTCATAGAAGCTTGCTTCATGTCTAGCTCACTAATTTTCTGTTATTACCAACAATTATCTGATAATATATATGAGGTGGATAAAATAATTGAGAGTATAGGTACTCGATGTAGTCAAGTTCGAAAGATCATCTAAAATGATCCTTCAAAAGGTTTTTTTTAAATTTTATTATTATTAATAATAATAATAATAATAAAACTCAATATTGGGGTTTGCACCCCCATAAATGTTTTAACCCAAACTCGCTAACAAATGTCAATGTAAAAAATGTCAAACTTGCCCTGAAATTATGAACCATGATAAATTCCAAACAACTAGTTGTAAGGTGAAGAACACTATATATAAGAACAAAATACTATTCCAAATAACAAGAGAGGATAAAGCACAAACAAACTTGGTTATATAGACTTTGAACAGGTTTTAATTAATAATCAGGAATTCCAACCAAATTTTACACAAAAATTCATTAGCTTCCTCTTCAAACATAACAACAAAAAAATGGAAAAATTTATACAATATATTAGAACTAACAATCTATCTAATAGAATTACAAATATAGCTAAAGATATCTATAAATTTAAGAAAATTGATAACAGTAATTCTGTTAACATCGTCATAAAATTTACAAACAAAATTTTTAAAAACATATCAAATTTAATGATATATTCAACAACACTGATATCAAATATTTATTCCCAGTACAAAGCTTAAATTTCAAAACAACATTCAAATATAACAAAAATCTAGGAAGTATGGTATGCAACTATAATACCTTCATAAAATAAATATTTAACAACTTTAATAGTATTAATGGTAAGTGCAATAATTTATGTGACCAACATAAATTTAATGGTCACATCCTAACCAGTGACTTCACATTCTCAAATGAAGAAACACAAGTCTTGCTCGACAACGGATATAAATATATACCGCCAAAAAAAAACAAAATTACAACAACACGGTTAATTCAATCATCAAAGATCATGATCTTTTTATTAATAAAACAAGCTTAAAGTTCAAGATCCCCGAATTTACTTTCCTTAATTTGAAATTTGAAATTATGAAACATGTCAAGGATTATTACCACAATATACTGAAAATCGCAAAAATACCCCACTCAAACATTGGAAAATTAAAAGAAAACATCAAAAACATTCAAGAAAGTACATTTTCACTCCAATTGATAAATGTTTCAAAAATTTCGCAATCATTTGCAAAATTCTATACGACAACTTAATTATGCAAGAAATGGACAACACCGATAAATACAGCATATCAAAAAATAACCCCGAATCAAATTAAAAAGGAACTAGAGGTTAAAGACAAAACTTTAAATATCTATAACAAAAGACACCACCCCTATTATACCTTATATTTACATTATACCCAAAATTCACAAAAATCCTCTTAAATTCAGAACCATAACATCTGGAATAAATTCTAATTTGAACAATTCAGACCTTCAATTAGCTTCAGTTTTAAAATTCTTAACAAAACAGATCCGCAATAAAGAAAAATACAATTTCATTGACTCCAATAAAAACGTATTAACATTTATTAACAAAAACCTTCCTAAACTCAAATCAGTTTATACTTTTGATTTTGAAGACCTCTTCTCTAAACTGGAGTTAGAGGATCTTAAACTCAAAATCATTAAACTATTTTCAGAATTATTAATTGACAAGAATATCAATATTCCCTCAATTCACAATGGTAACAAAACTATCGTAATTAACTACAATAAACAAAATTACATTTAGAAACATTCCTTAAATTCAATAATATCCAAATTAAAAATTAAATTTACAATCAAAAACAGGGAGTGCCTATGGGTACGTCATCGAATCCATTATTGACCAACCTCCTGTTATTTTGGAATGAGAGGGAAATTTTCCTCTTAACAAAGTTAACTGGTGGTTGTTCCGATATTTAGATGACATTTTCATATTCGATAATAACAATTTTTCAAAATTAATAGAAATAATCTATCCTCTGTATCTAAATAAAAAAAAAATAAGGAAAAAATCAAATTTAATCAAAAAGTCAACTTCCTCCATTTATACATAAATCCAAAAGAAAAAAAGTATAGAAGTATATGACAAAAGATCAAATTACGATTTCAACATTATTAAATACAGGGTGATCCAAAAGTCCCGCACAACTTTAAAAAAATAATAACTCCGCGAATATTTGCGCTAGAGCAATGCGCTAAACACCATTGTGTTCAGGATGCAATGGGATTTTTTATGGCAAATAATGAAAATTTCGAAATTGATTTTAGTTACAACTCTTTTCGCTAGAGATGGCGCTCTACCAGAATCAGAGATTCAGCGGCAAATTAGTTGATAAATTGAAAAATATAACTGAACGACACGTATTTTTCCTTTTTGAATACCAGGAAAATACCCTAATAATATCAAATGATAAATTAACAAAACACCATTTCGCCAAAAGTTAGAAGAAATGGTTAACGATTTTTAAATACAATCTGAGGTATGTAAAATAGGTATATGCAAATTAAAACATGTAGCAAAAAATATTTATATTTTTGATGGAGTTTTGTGAAATAAATTGAATGTTTGAAAATAACTACTGATATCAATACACGATTTTTGAAATGTTAATATAGTACCAAAAATTATGATGGCACTACTAATAGGATTTCGTGCTATAAGGAATGTATAGTTTCTTGACTAATTGTCGACACTTGACTATTTAACTGGATATTTGTCATGATCCAACAAATGAAATATAGAGGGGAGTGACAAAATATATTTGTCGTACTTTATTCCAAATATCCTATGGTTTTGTCAAATGTTATCATTGTTTATTATACTGTACATAATTTTGAAAATGTATCCCCTAAAAAAAATCATTTTTAAATCGACCTTTTGCGTTGAAAAACGTGGTAGTAAAATCATTTTGTATTATTTTTTGCGCAAAACATCTAAAGTTGGGAGGGGGGGATTCAGAGATTATTCCTTATGCTAATTCTTCTAATGAGCGAAAAGCGATAAACTAAACATAAGGGGTAAAATTGTGTATACCAGTGTTATTCGAGAAGTTATAACACTTTGGCCTTCACGACATAATATAAGATGTGGGCAAATGACAAACAAAAAAATTACTGTTCACAGAAAAAAAAAGAGTCAAGATGTGAGGACAGCATTTATTATTCCCATAACCCAAAACAAAGAGCTGCAAAATATAAAACATGAGGTAACTGCCTTCTCTCTTGTATTAGGTCACAATTCTTGCTCAATGTGGCGCCCTTCATTCCCAAACACCGCCTGCAGACGATAGATGACAGAATGGTCACAATTAAATAGTTGAAATTTATAAAAACGTGCCATCTGATAGAAGCCTTCAACATGGCCAATGTGGTAGGCCGGCATCGATAAAAACGCGACTTAATGTACCCCCATAACCGAAATTGTAAGGCGTCAAGTCTGGTGATATTGGGGGCCACTGGTATATAAAGTGGCGACTTATCAACGAATTCCACCGAACGTATTCTTCAGCAATTGCTTCCACCGCGGGAGATATGAGGAGGTCCTCCATCTTGCATGAATTTTATTTCGCTTAGTGCTTGTCTGTCCTGCAATATGGGAATAACCTTTTCTCTCAAAAGTTGAACATAACGTTCACCAGTTACAAAAACGGTTTTAAAAGTTCTTCCATTGATTTTTTCAAAGAAAAATGGCCCAATAATAAAAGAAGAAGTGAACCCACACAAAACTGTTACTCTGTGCTGATGAAGTCGTATTTATCTTGCCAAAATGAGGCAGTTTTTAATGTTAAATTCTCCCTTTAGATAAAAGTGAGCATCATCTGTTCTTAGAACATTTGACAGCCAGTTTTCATCAATATCAATTTGCTGGAAAACCCATGCAGCGAATTATTGACGCATCTCAAAATCGCTGACTTTCAACTCGTGAATACTTTGAATTCTGTTAGGATATTTTTATAGAAAAATTCTAAATGTGTGTTCTCTCCAAACTGTTCCATACGAAATCCCCGTTTGTCGAGAAACTTGTTTAGCACTTACTTCTCCATACGTGGATAACGTTTCAATAGCTTCAGCATTCTGCAAAACCATAACAGCCACTGACCTGCATGTCGATGGTCTTCCACTCCGAGGTTTTGCTTCCAGAGATCCAGTTTCCTCAAAACTTTTAATCAATCGCTTAAGATAGTAGCAACTCATTGGTCCTTTACCGCTTCGAATATCTATAAAGGAACGAAACGCTCGTAAAGCTTCAGTGGCAGATTCTGCATCACAATTTAAAACATTAACCAAGAGTGATTTATCCTGTAGTGACGGCATTCCAGGGGGAAGGGGAGAAGTTCGACCACACCTCCTTGCGGTCCCCCCTGGACCCTTGGAATATTTGACCAAATTCTGGTTCGTTTTCAAGATGACTAACGTTGCAACGGCACCCATTTTCAAATGAAGAGCAAAACTGATATCTCCAGTAATGCTACCGCGTCCGGGGTAGCCGCCGCGTCAGGAGCTGCAGCTCGAGCTCATGATGAGAAATCTACTACGAGGACACAATTCAATCTACTACAACTCAATATAAATGGTACCCAGAGGAAAATAAAGAGCTGACTTGTCTTCTCTGTGACAACAATGTACATATTAATTGTCCTCAGGAGACAAAATTGAATCAGAATCTGAGATTCAATATCAAATTCCCCGGCGGAACTGCTAATGAGAAATCCGCGAGAGGTATTTCATTAGGCCGTAAGAAGGCAGGAGCAGTTTACTACAGGTTGCGAGGTTTATTTCCGCAACTATGCAACTGGACCTAAACGGTAAAAATGTACCATTTTGGAATTATTGAGCTACCGTCACTACCTTATAAGTTGCGAGGGCGTCGTGTATAAGAGGCATATCAATCAATTGCGACCTGTGAGAAAGAAACAAGTGGAGACAAAAAATTTGATACTTCCTCGAACATCAGGAGAGAAGCCTGTAGGTGGAAGTCAGAAATAATGTGAAGAGGAGGTTCCAGAGGTTACATCAGGAAACAAGGAGGAGTCTGCTTCTGTGCACGTACCCTCTTGCACTCCTATACCAGGGCCTGTTGCTGTGCACGTGCCCTCTTGCACTCCTAAACCGGAGGCTGCCGCTGTGCAAGTGCCCGCCCGCAGTCCTAAACCTTAGAGAGCCAGGAAACCCCTAGACCGACTGGAGTATTATTAAGCGGGGAGATGTGTTGTGTATGTAAATAGATTAAGATTATTTGCATTCTTTAAAGTCTCATTATGTAAGAATATATGTGTATATAAATTGGACATTTTTTGTTGGCCAAACGAAAAGAATCTGAGGCTCTTTATTGGACACGACAAAAACAACAACGGCATTCCAGAGTAAAATAAATCATCAGAGATTGATAAATATTTTTCAAATGAATTAAAATA
Organism: Cordylochernes scorpioides; assembly: GCA_030710605.1. NCBI lineage: Eukaryota > Metazoa > Arthropoda > Arachnida > Pseudoscorpiones > Chernetidae > Cordylochernes > Cordylochernes scorpioides. The sequence goes on from CP092876.1 coordinate 31,390,493, forward strand.
AATATAATCGATACTGAGAGAGAGTTGAATTAAAAAAAATAGGAAATTATTATTTTCGAAATATAAATAGCTGAGAGGATTCCAGCAAACCGCATCTAAAATATCAGGTTTTTTTTTTTGCTATATTTTTTAATTTGCATATACCTATTTTACATATCTCAGATTGTATTTAAAAATCGTTAACCATTTCTTCTAACTTTTGGCGAAATGGTGTTTTATTAATTTATCATTTGATATTATTAGGGTTCTTTCCTGGTATTCAAAAAGTAAAAATACGTGTCGTTCAGTTATATTTTTCAATTTATCAAACAATTTGGCTGCTGAATCGCTGATTCTGGTAGGGCGCCATCTAGCGAATAAAGTTGTAACTAAAATCAATTTCGAATTTTTCATTATTTGCCATGAAAAATCCCATTGCATCCTGAACACAATGGTGTTTAGCGCATTGCTCTAGCGCAAATATTCGCGGAGTTTAATTTTTAAAGTTGTGCGGGACTTTTGGATCACCCTGTATAATAGACAAGATTCAAATATATCCAAAAATTGCCCCAAGGGTATCTATTTTGCACAATTTTTAAGATTCTACAGAATTAACAACAAATTAAACAACTTTATAAGTAAATTAAGAAAAAGCATCTCCTTATCGTGCAACTGAAAGTTGCTGATGGCTGGCGCCATCTATCGGAATAAATATCAACTATTCTCGTTGATTTTTAATTATTCCAGAATTGGCCAAATATTCTTGATTAATCAGCAACTTTCAGTTGCATGAAAAGGAGATGTTTTTTCTTAATTTATGCACCTTATCCCAGTACAATATTACATTTGTACTATTTTTCACATTGTGTAGCGTTCTCACGCAATTCTGGCTTTAACTACCCGTTTCATGATTTTTCAGGATGCCTTAATGACCAATTGGAATTTCAAAAAAATGGATTCAGCCAAAATACAATTAAAAAATTAACATTTTGGCAATCAGAAAATATCTTCACAAAAATAAAGTTTCTTACAATTTCAACTTCAATGACTTTAAAAATTTCACTATGAAAATTTAATTAAATTTTGACCGGATATTCAAACTTGTTTTTCTCCACCAACTTTAAAATCGAAAATTTATTTATAGACATTAACCGTTTCCCCCTAGGTGAGTAGAATTTGCTTGTGATGTTAATTGTAACATACATGTATTGAATTTTAAATTGATAACATGAACCGCAATTCAATACATATAAATGAATGATCTACAATAATGTTAACAGCAATACTGACTTCAACTGGAACCACATTATAAATACTACTTTCACTTGAAGACAATGATGCAACTAACATGAGTCACATTATCTATCTCTCTTGATTCACTAACACTAACTACATTCCGCTAATCTAAATAATAAATAATTTAATTATCGGTAAATATTTTTGAAATCATAACATTCATAAGGAATGCTATCACATCAATTGAGTATATTTAACAGCTATTATAAATATCTTCAAAGAATTTTTCTTTTATTTTTCCACTTCATCTTTCTCTCCTTTCCTTTTTAATTTTTGTTTTCCTTATTATTTTTCTTCTCCCTTTTAAATGGACTTAGAACAAATAGTAATTAAGATTTTAAATTAATGAAATAAAAAAATTCTCACTACACTAATATAAACTATTAAATTCAATATTCTGAAACACCAATAGCATACTGATAAGGCACAATTTGTATTATATATTATAAACACAAGGTAATGGGACCGAGTCCGAGTGAATGAGTGGTGTGTGGCGTATCGGTAGCGGCGTTTTTACCATCTTCAGACTTGTCCGAAGATTGTAACGGTGCTGATGCCGAAGCGTCGCACATTGTTTATTTGATTGGATTTTGCCTTATTACCTGTGCTTACCAATACCATACCTTTATTTCTGTATTTTCTCTAATTCTTACTTTGTTTGATCCTTTAAATTTATACAATAACTTTAGAATATTTTTTTCTCTCCTTATAGCATACAAAACAATTATCTATGCTTGTTCAATCTTTATAAAGGGGCGTATAGAGTATGAACAATCAATCTAATTGATATGAAGCACTAAAACTTAAATTCCTAAACTTCCTTATTTAGCAGAAATAACAGGTACTGGTCCACATATATAATACTTAAATAAAAACCTATAGATAGGACTACATATAAAATATACGGAACCGTTAGGACCAATTCAAATAAATTGATGATGAGTTATTATGAGAAAGCATTTTTACCATCTTCAGACAAGGGACTTATTTCTTTGTCAGATGAAGCTGATATTTCCATTAATGGTATGACGCATATCCTTAACTTGTTTGAATTCAATCGTATATTATCGTTGTTCCAATTAATATTTATCCTTTTTATACCTTATTATTCTCCTGAAATCCTATTATTTAGAGTGAATGAACACAATTTGGACTATAATCTGAACCTACCAACATCAGACAAACTTTATTTTTCTATAATCTTTAATGTTATATTTTCCTTTTCTCTTGTCGACGCACATTGTTAATGGCTTGGGATATGATCATATTTTCCTGTATTTGTAATAATCATTTAACTGTATTACTAAATTCTTATCAGTTTCTTACAGTACTTATACTCAAAAAGAATAAACACAATTTGATTTGAAGTTTAACACTAAGGGATAAGTATGTCTCAATCAGATTAAGTCTGGGGAACCGAATAAATTATATTTACTATTATCAAAAGAAGGATCCAGACCTATGTCTATAGGAATAATACTTCTCTTTATCATAGTTATCACACACTGCTGATCTATTTGAAATGACTCATATTATCTAATTTTCTAACAACTTATTATCACCCTCCTGTATTTACAATTTTAAAAAAATCCCTCACTCCTTTCCTAATACATAGAGTGAATAAAAACAAGCTAGATTATATATAGTAATTACAGTATTGGTAGATCCTATAAAAACAAATCCTTTGGTTCTTTTTGTTTTGAATTTACTGAAGTTACCTCAATTTAACAAACGATTCCATCACGGGTCTGTCGACATTAACTTCGTTGATTCATTATTGACACATACATCTGATTTGAGATGATCAGGACATATTAACTTATAGTTTCAGAAATATATTGGTTTTTTTTCATTGTTTAAAAAATATTGTAAAGAAGGAATGCATCTTGGATTATGTTTCTGAACTGAGAGTAAATTTGGATATGATTAAGTTGATAATGTCTGCTCTTTCAAAGACAGGGTGATTGAGATTATCAGACAGATGATTTGGTCCTTCGAATATAATTAGTTTGGCCTCCCCGATCATATATTGACACACACAATTTTTAATTTGATAGTATTGTGAATAAAAAAGTTTCCTTTTCTTATAGTTCTAATATCTTATTTTTTACCAGTTTTAACTCTGAACTGAAAAAAACACTTTTTGAGTTAGATTTGAAAGTGCAGAAGATGATACCTGCTCAGTTCATTAGTTGATTTATGTTGTATCTGAGGCTTAGCTATTACCCTATCTCGGTTCCAACCTAAATTTGCTTTCTATTTGTCGAAGAGGCATGGTTTGGCTGTATTGGAGAAAGGGCTGAAACTGCTGCTCAGGTCTTCATATGAAGAGGCCCGCCTGAGTACCATCCTCTTTCCATCTGGTCTAACCTTTATGGTTTTCATCTGGTCTAACTTTTAAGGTTTTCATCCTTCCTAACAAGCACACTAATTTGATATACTATCTTATATCGTGTCCTCCACATTTACACTAGATTGTATTTAAAATAAGCTTATATAAAAAAAATCCCCCCAAAAAAAAGTTCAAAAAACTATTTTTTCTTTCATCAAGAGAGAAAATAGAGCAAAAAATACTTCTCTCTCTCTCTCTAATTAGCTTTATTTTATATTTGGATAATTATTATCATGGTTCCGTATTTGCTCTTCTCTATAAAACTTTCTCTTCGCTTATTCCATTTTTCACCCAAGCCTATGAAGCGTAACTGCCTAAGCTTTGCTGGTGTTACTTTTTTTCCTTTCTTTTTTCATATTATATTCTAATAGAACTAATTATTTATTACAAAAAAAAATAAAAAACAAACCTCACAAGTTTAAATTAAATTTAAAAATATATGAATCTTAATATTTTTATAACTATACTATATATATATATACTAGCGGACGTACCCGGCTTCGCCCGGGTTTTACCCGAGTAAAGGTTTGTCTAACGAATCTCTCGATAAAGTGAACATTTTTTCCTGGACCCTTGAAAAATACTCGATAAGTTGAATAAAATCATTATTAATTGGTTCCCTCGGTAATTGGAAGTTAAAGGAATAGTATCTTGCCTTGGAATTGTATCATTATTCTTGTCTCAAATAAATTGCATGATAATATTTAGAGCAGCTTGTTGAATTATAACAGATAAATTAGAATATTTATCTTGATTATTTTAAAGCGAAAAGTTATTTCAAATATTTGCTAGAAACCTTCCCAGTACTATACTAAATAACTTCCCAAAGTTTCATGGCGTTCCAATGAGTGGTTTGGTCAGGAATAAAGGACAAACAGACCACACACACACACACACACACACACACACATACATTCATTTTTATATATATAGATATATATTGTCGCGTAGAAAATAAATTAAAAAAGAGAAGTCGATGTTAAAATTAGGTAAGTTTTATTCCCGGTAAAAGAGTCTCGATCCACTCAGCCGAGACGATCGAATGAAATAGTTCAGTACAAACAACAAGTATGCAAAACAGCCTGCTTTGCATAAAACAAAAATAAAAGAAACGAGATATAGGAGGAAATATTAACATATATAATAGTAAATGCCGCAATATATATTAATATATATAATACTAATAACCCCACCCAATCAAATTGTGGACATGGATATTTTAAAATTTGAAATCAAAAAGCTTGAACTGCTATAATCACCCAAAGGCTTATGCAACAACGTGAGGTTAGTCAACATATTTTGATCGATATGCAAATAATGTAATAAATATGCAAATTACTATGAATATTACAAGAGAAGAAATAGCCAGATATATATCAATTCGAGTATGATTTTTTAAATATCAGATGGAATTACTACGTCTTAAAAAGAACACCTCATGGCTATATGGAATAGAGATAATAGATGGGCATTTCTGGTATTGTAAATGTCTGTATTTATTGCCAAAATTTGATCTGAAACTTGGAATTTAAGATCTTTGAAGACTTATAAGTTATATATAATTCAAAAATAATTATAATACATTTCTATCTCAATATCTAAAAGTAAAATTCTTCATTAGTGACGGCAAATATTATTATTTGTCTTCGAATGTTTTCACCAATCTCCATGCCAACCATATCACAATGTAAGGGATCAAAGCTAGACCAGGTATGCAATAGTAACAACACTATCTCAAATTAAGAAGAGCCGTATAAATCAAATGGAGATTTTGATAAAGAAGAAACAGATTTTCCCGGATTATCTTTATTTTCTGACATTATTGACCGGGTGTCTTCATCTGAAAGATCCTTCAATCTGTCAACATATATTTTTCTGGATCAAGATTATAACAGGTTGTATATGTTTACCACTATGGGGCATTTCAGCGAAGGATAGGTTGGAGGTCTCAATTAGATTTGGAACATCGATTACTCGTCTTGTGATTTTGATTTATTTTTATTTTTGTTGGAATACATTGAAACATTTTATTAATAGCAATATAAATATAAATCCTAAATCAAATATTTCTATATTAGAGAGACATTATTCCGTGATATTCATTTTTCATATTTTTTCTTTATTATCGATATGTATTCTATATATTTATCAAGGTATATTTTCCAGTAGATTCGGAATAATTATGTTTGTTACATTATTATTTGATTTGGGAATGTTAAGCAATCATATTCAAATATATATCTTTATTTTAGCTCGTTTTACAAGCATCTGCAAAATATATAATGCAGAATTAAAAGAAATTCGAATTCCTAAAGATTTTAATGGGATGTCTGTTAGATATTTGAGCTTGAAAAATACTTTAAATATAATTAATAGAATATATACATTCCCACTAATGTTATTAATCGTTAACCACTTCTGTATATTATTAATAACACTCAGGAGGCTGTATTGTAATATTAATCTGCAAAATTATAATATATTCTTAGATTGTGTACATCTTGTATATTTTCTAACATATATATCATTAATATTTGTGCCAGGTGAATTTTTGAAAAATGAAGGGAATGAAACTTTGAGCATCTGTATGAACAAACAAATTGTAATGCCACTTTCTCAAACAGAGGAACTGAAGAAAATAGTCTATGTCATGAAACGTGGTTTATCAGCTAAAGCTGCGTTCTATTTAGATCTAAATATGGCCACATATTTTACTACGGTGTGCTTTTTAATCAGTTATTCTATGTTATTTAATATTTGCTAATCCAACCTACTGCTTTAGATGCTGAATAGCCACTCTATATTTATATATATATATATCATATTTCATTTAATTAAATACACTCTTTTCAGAAATCATCTATAACCTATTGTCCTTGTGTGCTCATTTCAATTAAATATAAATTCTGGACATGTAACCTTCATCTTCAAGATCATTCAATATAATCCCTTTTTATTTTTTGTGAGTTTATGCGTTAACTGAATATTTATTAAATTTTTAGATTAAAATTCTACCTTAAAAGAGAATATACAGGGTCCATTATGAAAGCAATGAGCATTTACTGGCAAAATACATTTATTGATCGTAATTTGTGCGAATGTTCAATTTTCTTCAAAATACATTCCTCCTGCAACAATACACTTGCGGAGACGCGTTTGCCACGCCTGAAAGGCACCCTGAAACTCCTCGACAGGAATGCTTCTCAAGAACGTTGTAACATGGTGTTGGATGTTTTCCACGGTTTCCCAATGTTTTCCTTTCATCTCTCTCTTGAGTCGCGGAAACAAAAAGAAGTCACATGGAGCTAAGTCGAGACTGTAAGGGGGGTGAGGGATCGCCGGGGTGTTGCTCCGGGCCAGGAAGTTGGTAATGATGAAGGCTGTGTGACTGGTGGCATTGTCATGGTGGAGCTTGACCGTGTTTCAATCTCCTGAGCACCTCCAGGTAAAAGGCTGAGTTTACAGTTTGTCCCTGCGGTACAAACTCACAATGGACTATTCCTCGGATGTCAAAGAAGACAATGATCATCGTTTTGATGCGCGACTTGCTCATTCGCGCTTTCTTGGGGCGTGGGGATGATTTTGTGTGCCATGCACAGCTCTGCCTTTTCGACTCTGGGTCGTATTCAAACATCCAGGATTCGTCTCCGGTTACTACAGAGATCAGAAAGCCTGGTTCATTTTGAATCAAATCCAACAACTCTTTACAGCGCAAAACTCTAAGTTCTTTCTGGTGTTGTGTCAACACTTTCGGCACAAGCTTCGCACAGACCTTAAGCATTTGCAGATCCTCGGTCACTATCCTATTTACCACAAATGTGGACATGTGTAATGTGTCAGCAATTTGCTGGATGCTTAATCGACGGTCGGTACGCAAAACTTCGAGCACACGATCCACGTTCTCGTCAGTTCTGGCCGTTGTTGGGCTTCCTGAACGGGGTTCGTCGGCGACCTCCTCCCGGCCCTCCTTGACCGCCTTGTGCCACTTCCCAGACTGTGATCTTGAAATGCAATCGTCCTTGAAGGCTTTTTGCAGCATCTGGAATGTTTCGGTTGCATCTTTTCCAAGCCTCACGCAAAACTTTATGGCGTATCGTTGTTCAAGCGAACGCTCCATCGCGCTATGTTACAAAGTTGAAAACACACTTTAAGCGGAGGAATGTATCTCCCCTCACACTGCTCGAACTCAACTGACGACCGGATGGATTGAAAGGGCATATCCCTCCACCACATTTCCCACGGTTTTACCGTGCTGCTATCTATCGTCGCATCGCAATAACATTATGCTCGTTACTTTTATAATGGACCCTGTATGAAGCTATATGAACTGATTTAAAGTTTATGTGTGTATATTCTATTGACCTATGTACCTAAATAACTAAGAAGAATGTATTTGGCTCTATTAAATTATCCTGATGGTCATCGTTGTTGTTTTTGTACTTAAAATATCATTTACTAATTGAAAATCAAATCACATTTCACCTAGCGTTGCTGTGGATAACTTCTCAATTTTTAATATTGTCACGGTAGTGATAACGAGTATAACAAAAGTTTAAGTAAAAATAATTTATTTATAAAATGCAAACTATTGCTAAGAATTTATTTACAAGAAATAATATACAAGAATGTTAAGGGGTGATGACCTTGCAAATATTAATGATGATATACCACAGAATATTTAAAATAATTATTCAGTGATATTGCCCCCCTCCTAGATGAACAGCGTCCCGCTGTAATTATCACTTGAACAGATCAACTTGGTCCTCAGGGTCATGGTAGGGTTTCATTCTCAGTACATGGACAAGGTCTCTTGTTTGGCGTCTCTTGGTTGGTTGGTCCACAGGTTCAACTTCGAAGGTCACGTCAGAGAGTTTCCGAGTAACCCTGTATGGCCCGAAGTACCTTTTTCGAAGGTTCAAAAAGTACCTGATTCTGCCCATTAAGCTCTTCACTCATAACATTTATTAGTTTGGTAGATTCGGCTGGGATTACGACGCTTCTGCTAGCCACAACCTTTCCCATGGAAGCTGGTGAATTTAGTACATCTTTGGCCTCTTCCAATCTGAATTCGGCGCGTCCACAATCAATCACGGCATTTTATGCCTCTAGGAAATCCCATCCGAGGATAATACTTGGGTTACTATTAGGGAGGACGATAAACTCAAGCGGCTGTTCCAATCCATTGATGCTCAAGCTGATTGTGCATCGGCCGATCGATGTAACATTCTTGCCATCAGCAACTTTCAGAGTCATTCCGCTATCCTTGAACATGGTCTTTTTTAATTGTCGTCTTAATCCATCAGAGATAACTGAAAAAGAGGAACCTGAATCGACCAGAGCAGAAAATGCAATGTCATCAATGATGATTTCGACATAATTTTGTTGTAATTTAGCGGCTGTCGACGATGGAGGGTTTTTCACACCCGCGGCTTCCCCCTCGAAAGAAGACGCGACGCTTAGTTTTTTTCTAGATTGTAGCGGCGTGGGGATTGGCTTGTATGGCGGCCTGGGGAAATGGACTGGCGTCTTGGGGATCTTCCTCTGTTTGGATACGGCGATTGTCTGCGGTAGATTTGGCTTCTTGTGGCTTGGTGGTTACCAATTTGAGGTTCTTGGGTGCTTGGTGCGTGTCCTTCGGGTCTCTGCGTCCATTGTCGTCTTTCTCTACAATATCGCTTAACATGGCCTGGGCGGCCGCAATTAAAACATATTGGGATGTTGTCATGCGTCCTCCATTCATCCGTTCTTCGTTGTGGTGGCGTCTGGTTATATATGGGTGTTTGGGTAGGGTACTGACGTCGTGGAACCTGGCTGAATGTACGTGTTTGGTTGGGGTACGACTGTCGTGGCGGAGGCCTTTGAATAGGCTTCGAAATTGAAGCTACGTTTTTTTCAATCTCTTCTCGGATAATTTCTTTCAGAGAAGATGGTTCAGGGGTAGTTGACTCGGGATTTAGTGCGCGATGAACTTCTTCACGCACGATGCGTCGGATTAAGTCTTCCATTGATTCAGAGTCTGCTGAATCGATGGCGGCAACATTCGGTAGTCTGTCGAATACTACACGTTTATTTACACGTTTTTTATTTGAAGCCTCGATTTTTCGGCACCATTTGATGAACTCATCGATACTTGCAATGTCTAAAATGATGATTGACTGATATATCTCCTCCGATATTCCTTTCGTCAAGTGTGCAACTATTTCATTTTCCATCATAGCCGGATTCACTTCTCTGCACAGATGGAGAACATCTTGAATGTAAGAATCACTGGTCTCCTCCTTCCCCTGAGCTCGAGTTTTGAGGTTCTCTGCGAGTTGATCTTTTTGGTTGACATGATGTCCGAAATTCTGAGAAAACATTTTCACAAAAATATCCCATGAATTAATTTTCTCTTCAACATTTTCGTACCATCTGTGCGCTGTTCCTTGGAGGAAAAAATAAACATTTGCGAGGCACATTGAATCATCCCAGCAGTTGTAGCGAGCGACGCGATGGAATTCTTTCAGCCATTTTTCTGGATTCTGGTTGCGTTCTCCAGTAAAAATAGAAGGGTTTCTAAAAGGTTGAAAATGGTACTCACTCATTTTTGTCTGTGTCTCTTGCTTGATCATAGCGATGTTTTCTTGAGGTTCTAGTCCTTGTAGTCTTCGGCTTCTTCTAACGGCTTGGGCGGCGAGGGAATATTCCAGCTTCTCCACCAGTTGTCACGGTAGTGATAACGAGTATAACAAAAGTTTAAGTAAAAATAATTTATTTATAAAATGCAAACTATTGCTAAGAATTTATTTACAAGAAATAATATACAAGAATGGTAAGGGGTGATGACCTTGCAAAAATTAATGATGATATACCACAGAATATTTAAAATAATTATTCAGTGATAATATTACAGAGGATAATGAGTTATTTATATAAAAACGTTTATAGCCATCAAATTTTGAACATTTTGTTTTTTAACATTCAGTTGAGGCCACAATGCTGATGTATTTAAGCTGTTTATTCCATCTAAATTTCTCAAAACTCATTCTACATATCCTTATTCTACAGGGTCTATCAGGTATATTGGGTATAACATCACGATGGAATATTGAATGAAAAATATTGCAAGTAAAAATGAAAGATTTGTAATGAAATTTGTCACAGTATATAAGTATAAAACAATAGTATATAAATATATATAGTTTTGATTTACTAAACGTAGCGACCATTTTTAGCTACAATAGTCTCGATGTGAGTGCGGAATAAAGCACAAGCCTTGGAGACGATGATCTTGTATATCTGTATCATCTCCGTGTGAACCGTTTGACAGACTGGTTGTTGCGTAATATTTGGTGACATCTCACCCAACAACGCCTTATACATAGAGGTCAAAGGGGCTTGCAGTCTTAAGAGTAAGGAGGCTAAATACAGTATTGTGGCGACAAAATAAGTTATTATTTAATTTAATTTAATTATTCAATGAAAATATTTGGAAACAGATTTAAAATTTGACATTTTCTGAATAATCATTTAGTTGCCTAGCTTGCTTGCACGATATTCTCTAGTGTAGATAGTTTAATTGATTTGTTAATAATTGTCGACAAGTCGCTGTGACGTAATCAATAAATACTCTTTTACACCTTCAGATATACAAAGACTTGATTTCTATTGATAAGTATTGATAGGAAAAAATGATGGAAGCTTGAGATTCTGTGTCGATAACCGCCGCCTAAATAAAATAACAAAAAAGATGTCTACCCTTCCCAAGGATCGACGACACTTTAGACTGCTTACGGGGGGGAGGGGGGGCTAGATTTTATTCTTCCATGGATCTCCAATCAGGGTACTGGCAAATCGTTGTAGAATAATTGGACCGTGAGAAGACAGCATTCATAACTCCAGATGGGCTGTATGAGTTCAAAGTAATGCCATTCGGGTTATGCAATGTGCCGGCTACGTTCGAGAGGATGATGAACAACCTGCTGAAAGGTCTCAAGTGGACGACTTGCCTTAGTTATTTAGATGACATAATAGTTTTTCCATATAATTTTGAAGAACAACTACAACGCCTTAAAATTGTCTGAAGCAAGCTGGTCTGTGCCTTAATGCAAAAAAATGTAAATTTGAGACAAAAACTATCACTGTTCTTGGACATGAAGTGGAGATGGAATACGACCTGACCCTGAAAAGATCCGAGCACTCTGTGACTTCCCTGCACCCAAGTCATTAAAAGAAGTAAGAAGTTTCTTAGGACTATCTTCCTACTACCGCCGCTTCATACATAATTATGCACATTTAGCCCAACCTTTGAATCGACTTTTAAAAAAATATTCAAAATTATGTTAGAACCTAGAAGAACAACGTGCATTTGGTACTCTGAAGTCAGCACTAATTTTCAAACATGGATTGGGACATTTTGATTATTCATCCCCAACAGAGATACACACGGACGCAAGCAGCTATGGAATAGGAGCAGTTTTGGTACAAATTCAGAATGGAAAGAAAATAGCTATTGCCTTTGCATCGAGAACGCTCAATAAAGCAGAAAAAATTATTCAACTACTGAAAGTGAATGCCTTGCTATAATTTGGGCTATAAACAAATTCCGTCCTTATGTTTTCGAACGCCCATTTACTATTGTTACAGATCATCATTCTTTGTGTTGGTTGACCAACCTCAAGGACCCGCGTAAAAGATTAGCAAGATGGGCCCTTCGTTTGCAAGAATTTGAGATTACAGTTATGTACAAGAGTGGAAGAAAACATCAGGGAGCTGACTGTTTATCAAGAAGTATTTTTAGCCGCAGTGAGGACATTGGGGAAGATATTCCTAGTTTAATGGCCTAACAGAATTTTGGACAGGAACAAATGAAAGACCCGGATCTCATGGAGATCGCTGACAAGATACAACAAGATACCTCTAATAAGTCCTTTCTGAAAATTGATAATTATCTCTACAAAATAATTATGATCCAATGGGAAGAATATGGCTTCTGGTGGTCCCTCGCCACCTCAGACCTGAAATATTGAGAAATTTCCACGATTCGCCCACTGCTGGACATCTTGGATTCACCAAAACCTATGATCGAATTATGAAAAAGTTATATTGGCCTGGAATGTATAGGAACGCTAGAAGGTATGTGGCTCACTATCAAGACTGTCAGCGACGCAAATGACAGCCACAGTTCCCTACAGGACACTTACAACCAATACCGGTGCCCAGAGCTGCCTTTGAAAAAATTGGAATGGACCTCTTAGGCAGGTTCCCAACATCACATGTGGAAACCACTGTTTTATTGTCTGCACAGACTATCTGACAAAGTATGCAATCACTAAAGCGCTACCAACAAGTGAATCAATGGAAGTTGCCAAATTCTTAGTCGAGGATTTAATTCTTGAACACGGTGCTTCGAGGGAACTAATCAGTGGAAGGAATTTCACATCATCATTGATTTGTGATCTGAACAATCCCTGCAGAATAATTCACAGGACGACGAACGCCTATCACCCTCAGACGAATGGACTCACAGAAAGGCTGAACAAGACCATGGCAGACATGTTGTCTATGTATGTTGACGTCAATCAGAAAGACTGGGATATTATCCTTCCATTTGTGACATTCGCATACAACACAGCAAGGCAAGAGTCCACCGGATTCACTCCATTCTTCCTTGCGCATGGACGTGAAGCATAAATGCCATTGAACCTGTTATTTCCCAAGTTAGTCCCAGAAGATGACGACTTCATCCAAACACTAGGGTCGAGAGCAGAAGAAGCACAACAACAGAAGAAATTGAATAAAATTGTATAACATTATTTCTCTGTTAAAGCAATGTTTCATTTGGATATCAATTTAAAAACACTACCTTTTGTTTTTTTGATGTCCTATTCAATGCTTTTCAAATAAAATCAAATAATACTGTGGGATCGATTGTTTTCTGAAAGGGATATTGAAAGTCGCATTCCTTATATTTATTATTTATTCAAAAAAGCATCAAAAATAAATTTCTTTTTGATAATTATGTTACCTACTCTACTACAATATGAATTATTGTAAATAGTTTCACGCGCAATTATCCAGATCGGAAATAGCGTGTCTTGTTTGCAACTGGTAATAAATAATTAAAATCAAAAATAAATATTATTTAATTTGTTGATATATAAATAGAACAAGTTAATAACACTAAATCAAAATAAATTAATAAAGAAACTGAACAAACTGCTCTTCACCTTATCTATGACTGTCCGAACTTTTCAGAAGTGAGACATCGATTTTTCCTTGCCCTAAATCATTTAACTTTTTTCATATATATTTTATGAACTCTTTCAAATAATACGTGTAAATTTTAAAATATTCCGAGTTCTTATTTATTTGTTGTTTTATTTATTTCCTTTGTGTGTGTGTTATACGCGCAATTAAACAATATCGTGCCCGTTTGATTAATAAATAAAAAATGGTGTATTATGTGTATTATATTGTGTGTATTTTTGTAATTATCATGTTTTTTTGTTACGTTTTCATAATATATACCCTTCTGGTTATTATAATTCGTACTCCAAAAATAATTCAGGAACTGTATATTAATAATATTGTTACGATATTTTCTTTAATTCTGTCACTGGTGAGCCACGGAATCACGAAGCAAACTCAAAAGTAAGTTTTATTCAACACACTTTCAAAATAGAAAAAGTCGACTACAACTATATGCTTTGTCTATATTACTCTAGACAGTCAGCCTAAAAAAAACTAATTCTTAAATATTTACATAAACCCAAACAAAAGAAATTAATTAATAGAAAATAGTTAGAACTTTTATATATCTACAAATTAGTTGAATTGAAGTACTCTGTGACATTACTCCCTCTTCGAAAGAACATCGTCCCGATGTTTAAATTCATCCGTAGAAACATACACTCTCCAGATATGCATCGTTCTGGGTTTCAGGATCGTTGTAAGGCTTCATTCGTAGAACATGTACAACATATTTGTACCTGGCTTTTCTCCGAGATGCATCTACCGTTGTAACATCGTAGTTGACATCTGATGATTTCTTAGTTATTCGGTATGGACCAAAATATTTCTTTAGGAGCTTCTCTGATAAGCAACTTTGCGCACCGGTGTGAAGACCCAAACAAGGTCGCCGACGTCGTAATAGACGGGCTTATGCCTTGAATCATAACGTTTTTATCTATGTCTTGCGCTTTGAGCGTTTGTAAGCGGGCTAGGTGCCGTGCTTCTTCAGCGTCCATCATCAAATGACTTATATGTTCGTCCTCCTCATAATCCGGCTGGTACAGCATTGTCTCCGCCTCTCGACGATGTACCAAAAAGAAGGGTGAGAAAACGGTAGTTTTTTTGCCTTGCTGTATTATAAGCAAAGGTGATAAAAGGTAAAACAGAATCCCAGTTCTTTTGGTCCACGTCTACGTACATCGAGAGCATGTCAACCAGGGTCTTATTTAATCGTTCAGTCAAGCAGTTGGTTTAGGGGGGGATAGGCCGTTGTAAAGTATTGCGACTTTCCACACATTTTTGTTAGTTCGTTGACGACTTTGGCTTGGAATGATCGTCCCCGGTCCGTAATCAGTTCTCGAGGAGCTCCATGGTTGAGTACAACGTCGTTCACCATAAACTTCGCAACCTCAACAGCTCCTCCGGTTGGTATGGCTTTTGTTTCTGCGTATTTCGTAAGGTAATCTGTACAAACGATCACCCAGCAGTTGCCATCCTTAGTCGGAGGGAATCTCCCCAGCAAGTCCATGCCTATCTTCTGGAGGGGAATGGAAACAGGGGCTATAGGCTTAAGATTTTCAGGGGGTAGTTGGGGTATTTTCTTGCGCCGTTGGCATTCCCTACAATGTCCAACATAATTACGAACACTTCTATAAAGACCAGGGCAAAAGAATCTCCTGCGTATTCTGTCATACGTTTTGGCAAATCCAAGGTGTCCGGCTGTAGGGGCATCATGGGATGATCTGAGGACCTCTAGACGTAAAGTCCTCAGAACCACCAGCAACCAAGGTCGTCCCAAGGGATCATAATTTTCCTTGTAAAGTATGTTGTTGATGATGACAAATCTTTCATAATTCGGCTCTCCACAATTTTCAATTATTTTTGTTGATGATGGATCTTGTTGCTGCTCCTTTTCAACATCACACAACACTGCCAGATAAAGTATATCTTCCTCTTTTTTTTCCGCAGTATCTTGTAGAAGGCTTCTAGAAAGGCAGTCGGCATCCTTGTGCTTGCGAACATTTTTATAGCAGACAGGGACCTCATATTCTTGGTGGCGCAGAGCCCATCTGGCCAGACGTCCAGAAGGGTCTTCAAATTCGCTAACCAGCACAAAAAATGGTGGTCGGTCACAACAGAAAAAGGGCGCCCAAACAAGTAATGTCGAAATTTGCTGATTAACCAGACCACTGCCAAATACTCCTTTTCCGTTGTTGAATAGTTTTTCTCCGATTTGGACAGTGTTCGGGATGCATATGCAATTGGCTGTTCACACCCATCCTTTAGCTGTACCAAAACAGAACCAATACCAAATTATTAAAATTATTTAAATTATTAAACGAATCTACTTTTCTGTCATTACAACTGAATTGTTTTCCTTTCTCTAGTAATTCGTTCAGCGGCCCTGTTAGGTCAGCAAAGCTCTTGATAAATCGGCGATAGTAGGAACAGAGACCCAAAAAGCTTCTGACTTCGGATACATTCTTTGGTCTTGAAAAGTTCCTCACTGCTTCTACTTTGTCTGGGTCCGGATAAATCACATCTCCATTTATTAAGTGCCCCAAAACCTTCATACGTCTATAGATCCAAAATGACATTTTTCCAAATTAAGTGTGAGACCTGCTTTTGAAAGACAGTTCAGCACCAATTTAAATCGCAGTATATGCTCTTCCATTGTTTTATAAAACACTATTATGTCATCCAGATACCAGAGACAGATGTTCCACTTAAGTCCACGTAGACGGTTGTCCATTATTCTTTCAAAGGTCGCGGGGGCATTACACAACCCGAAGGGCATCACTTTGAATTCGAAGAGGCCGTCTGGGGTTAGGAAAGCAGTCTTTTCAAGGTCAGTTTCATCGACTTTGATCTGCCAATTTCCTGATTTCAAGTCCATGGTAGAGAAGACTGAAGCTCCCTTTAAAGAGTCGAGGGTGTGGTCAATTCTGGGTAATGGATATACGTCCTTTCTGGTTATTTTATTTAGGCGGCGGTAGTCCACGCAGAACCACCAGAATCCATCCTTTTTCTTAACTAAAACGACAAGAGATGACCAGGGACTATCCGATGGTTTTACTATTCCTGATTTGGGCATCTTGTCCACTTCTGTTTGAATAACGCCCCTTTCATAAGGCGACACTCGATAGGGTTGTTACCTAATAGTAGCATGATCTCAATGTGATGTTTAACGTCCAAAGATGTTATTTTTGGGCCTGCCTTCTGGAGCTCAAAACGCCTATGAACCTCCTAAGGACATCAAGTAGTCGGTTCCTGTCTTCCTGGGATAGGTCAGTATCCATAAGAGACACAAGCCTATCCAAGTCTCCAGTGTTTTGTGTGCTGAACCTGTCTTCTTTCTGGTTAAGATAAACATCGTATCTATCCAAGCAGCATCATAGCCGTTGTCCATAATAGAAAATTCAGCCAATTTCATACCTTCAGGGATGATCTTAGGATAGTTAGTCCCATTCACCATCCAAACCTTGCCCCTTCCGTGGTTGAGACTAACATTACAGGCAGGAATAACTATTTCCTTTTCCAACGTTAGACCCTTAGAACACGTAATAGCAAATTCCTGAACTCCCGGGATGTCGCTACAGACAACCGTTATCTGCTTGATTGAGTTAGGTGGAATAATGTTATCCTTCAAGGTATGAAAGGTGTCCACTGGATGGGGTTCCTCTTTCATCGGGGCGTCCTTCAGGTAGAGTTCATCGTGCTCGCAGTTAATATCAGCCTGAGTTAGTTTGAGAAAATCTCAAACAAGGATCACACAATGACTGCACTGTGAAGGTACAAGGAACTCGAATGGTTGGGTTAGTTCATTCACTTTAATTCTTAAGACACACTTTCCTAAAGCCCTGACGCATTTTGAGTTAGCTACCCTTATAATTGGTCCTTTACTCGATAACATAGGGGTTCTTATGCGGCAACGGAAATCTTCTGATATAACTGAATGGTCGGCTCTGGAGTCCACCAAGGCTAGTACTTCAGTTCCATTTATAGTTACGGTTATAAAGTTCTTCTTTAGTTTGGCAACAGTCGTCGTCGGAGGATTTGAAATTTGTGTGGCCTTACCTCCTACGCAGGTCGCGGACCTAGTTTCCCTCATTTCCTTTTGAAGATGAGCGGCTGTTCATCCTAGCAGGCGATCTTGATGTTCGACGTCCTGTGGATCGCCCTCTTCCTGAAAGCATTCTGGTCTGTCATTCGGTGTACGCCATTCCCGGGCTTTGGGCAAACTAGCGGAAGAGTTGCAAAAAGTTCTTCCAGGTTGATCATACGTTAGGGCTGGTGTAGGTTGTTTCATCATAGGACTTGTAGTGGTCCTGGAAATCGGTGCCAGATTCTTCTTTACCTTTTCCTTTATTATTTCCTCTAGGGAATCTGTGGTATGCATGGGCTGAGCAAAGGCTCTCTGAACTTCCTCTTGGACGATCCTTCTAATCAAAGAAGAAAGATCGTCTTCCTCGCAAGCCACGGAGGCCACATTTGGGAGTCTCTCAATTTTTTTTCTCGTTATTTTTCGTTTCTTTATTAATTATATTTTCTGCACTGCCTCAAGAACTGTTCCACATTATCAACGTCCCTGGCAATCAATATTTGATAGACGTCCTCCGCCACTTCTTTCATTAAGTGTCCTAACTTGGTTTCATTGTCCATCTGGGGATCAATTAATTGTCACAAATAAAGCACGTCTTGCATGTAAGATTCAGATGATTTGTTTGCTTTCTGTGCTCTAATCTTCAGAAGTCCCTCAGCCTTCTTCATCTCTTCTTCCTGTTGTCCGAAGGTTTCGCCGAGAGCCTTCTGAAAAACTTCTCAGGATGTTAGAACATATTAATTATTCTCATACCACTGCCGTGCAGTTCCGGCCAAAAAGAATATGGCATTCGCCAAACACATAGAATTGTCCCATCTGTTATATTGAGCTATGCGCTTGTAATCTTTAACCACCTCTGTGCGTCTTCACTTCCATCTCCTGAAAAGGTAGAAGGGCATCTTGGTTGCTGCAACGAGAAGTATGCTGAGGGGACTTGAGCTGGAGTTTCTTATCCCCATCGCTCTCTAGCATGACTGGCCTTGTTTGATGAAGTTCGGGCTCGGGTGGTAAACCCTTCAATCTGAGACCTTTTCTTAAATTTATGGGATCAGCCGTTTTTCTTTCTTTATTATTTTTTTTCAAGGCTTTCCCCGGAATCTCCATCAAATTGTTACGATCTTTTCTTTAATTCTGTCGCTGGTAAGCCACGGAATCACTAAGCAATCTCAAAAGTAAGTTTTATTCAACACACTGTCAAATAGCAAAAGCCGACAACAACTATATGCTTTGTCTATATAACTCTAGACAGTTAGCCTGAAAAAAAAACTAATTCTCAAATATTTACATAGATCCAAACAAAAAAATGAATTAATAGAAAACTAATTAGAACATTTTCATAGCTGCAAAATAGTTGAATTAAAGTACTTTGTGACAATATATAATGAATCTGGCATTTTAATATCAGAAATTAATATTGAAAACTGTATGTTTGCACAACATAATTGTCCTCAAATATTAGTGAACGATCTCCATGGCAACTATAACACAATGTAGGTGATCAAAGCGAGATAAAGTGTGACTTTTTCTCAAGTTATAATGGAAAATATGGGACAAGGGAGAATTTTAAACAGAGAGTCTGATATATTTCCAAAATATCTATATCTTCTGACCAAAATAACTGGAAGTTTCTATCTGGAAAAGCCATCCATCTGCCATCACATCTTGTTCTGGATCAAGATTGGAACATGTGGTTTATGTGTACCGCTATGGGGATATTATAACATAGAATGGACGGTAATTTTATCAAAGGATTTCATAGCTGCATCTCGTCTGCTCATTTTATTATATTTTTATTTCTCTTGGAACAAATTGAAATGCTTCATTAATAGTAATATAAGCCAACCTATCGCATTAAATATATCTATGTTAGAAAGATATTATTCTGGTATTTTCATATTTTATATTTTATCTTATTTCACACTTTTTACACTTTTAATATTTTCAGATATATTTCCTAATAAATTTGCTATAATTTTATATTCATCTCTGTTTTTTGATTTTGGAATGATAGTTAATCATTGTCTCATTTATATCTACCTTTTAGCTCGTTTGACAACCATTTGTCAGAATTATAATTCCGAATTTAGCACCATGCAATTTACTCATGAATTTAAATATATTTCTCTAAAATACTTGAGCTTGAGAAATAATATTAATATCATCAATCAAATATATGCATTTCCTATTTTTCTTATTATTTTAAATAAATTTTATGTTTTTATTTTAGTGTTCAGAAGAATATTTTCTTCATTCACTTTGGATCAGTATAGAATATATTTAGATCTTATATATCTTATGATTAGTTTGATACTGGTATTATTTATATTCCTCTCTGGAGAATTCCTCAAGAATGAAGGTAGTGAAACTTTAAATATCTGCATGGTTAAGCATATATATTTGCCAAAGTCTCAAACAGGAGAATTGAAAAGTATAAGATATGTCATGAAAGAAGGTTTATTTGTTAAAGCTGCATTCTATTTAGACCTGAATTTGGCAACATTTTTCACAACTGTCTGTTTTTTGATTAGTTATTCCTTGCTCTTCAAATGAAGACTTTGAATTTCTCTATATATAGTTAATACAGGAAAAATAGCAGAAAATTGATGTTTGTGACATATATATGTGGTAATAAAAGAGTCATAAACACCTGTGTAAATACTCACCACCACTTCTTACACCCCCCTACTCTAATATGGTCTTTTAATCATTGCACCCAATCCTCTTTTAAGCAATTTAACTTTGTATGTATCGTTTTTGTGTGTTCAATAAAATACAGAGATACATCTAGAGGGAAGGTAGAATCCAAAAGGCTTTCCCCGCAGACAATCGCCCCGTCAACGCGGCGCCAATAAAATGACGTAACAGGGCGTCCCGCAGCCAAATAAGGTCAACCGTCCCCTCGACGCCAGGGCGCCAGACGTCCGGTGACGTAAGACTTGAGCATATAAAAAGGGCTTGCCCCGCAGCAGTCAGTCAGTTCAGCAGACGCAAGATAGCAGACAGCAGTAATAGACAGATCGTTAGTAAGTGGCCCGCCGGCCGTAAACTTGGTCTCTTTGTTCCCTCTCTCTGATGCCTCAGATTCCCCTGTGATTCGTCTCTGTGTGCTTTACCACTCACCACCATCACGACTGCGCAATTATCATCTTTCCCCACGACTCAATACAACAGCTATTTTATAGAATTACCACAGCTAAAGAAGAAAGTGGACAGGATTCGACATAGAGTCGACAGGATGAACAAAGACGAAAAAGAAGCCCGAGAGCAGGAGATCGGAGAGTTCCCCAACCACGACCACGGACCGACAAAACCACCACCCCTTCTTGGCATCATCATCCTTCAGTTGGCAACCATCCTAGAAGGACTGCAGCCCCTTCATCCCTGAGACCTGGATCTTAGCGCCATTGATGTCTTCCCCCTTCCATCTCCAGCCATCACATCTTACGCTCAACGCCAGCAATCTCCCGAAGTTTTCAAGACAAGCCGGAATCATCATTTCCAAGGTACTTAATATCTATCAACCTGTCTTCCATGCTCCCACTTTCCTGCTATTTTAGTTTTCGCATACAATATATAATGCCTATTTTATAGTTATATCCCTTTTTCTCAAATAGTTTTAAATATCAATTTTGCCATAGTTTATTTACCTTTTAAATTGCGCACCACACCTTTAATCCTTTTAAACATTATTTTGCTCTGCGTAATTTGTACCTCACATTCCATAGTTTACTTTTGAAAATTTGCAATTAGGTTTAACCATTTACAACTATAAATTCTAAACACCATATGTAAAACAGTCAACCAAGAGAGAGAGAGAGAGAGAGAGTGGACAACAACAAATTAAGTTTACCTATTTTATCACATCATTAATATTTCAGTAAACTATCTTTAACATTTTAAAAAATCATATGTCCACTATATTTTCGATATGACTGCAATACCTTATGGCTTCACATTTCCATCTTTTGTGTTTAAATTCCCTAACTTTTAATATTTTGATATTTTCTCATTTAACTTCATTACTTAATGTTATTATTTCAAAAATTTGCATTTTAAACTCCATTGCTCATTTACTGTGTTAATATCTAAAAGCCTTTCTGCCAAAATGTAAATATAGCAAAACCAATCAGCACATGCACTAACCACAAATAGTTATTCCTTTTCAGAAAAATGTCCTTGTTATTTTTTATCTCTCACAACCCTTTTTAACCCTAATTGCCAGCTAACTGATGCGCGAACTGAATTGTCTCACCCTAATTTTCCGACCCAATTTAATATCCTATTGCATAACCATCAACACATATTTTCTGAAAACAAATTTGATATCCCCACTTCAAACATTCCCTCCGTCAAAATTATCACACTACGTCTGACATAATAATTACACTCAGGCCCTACACAGAAAGCGTCCCTCATATAGCACCCCTCACCATGCAAGTCCATTATGTTCAACCCAAAGACAATGACTCATTTCCGTTCCGACATCTCTCACCGAACTTGTTCCAAGAATACCAACTCCCGATCAAACCATCCAGCAGCCAAACTTCTTCTACCTCTAATCCCAAATCTTTTTACCCTAATCCAAGTAGAACAGACTTCATGTAACAATGCTTCCCCAGTTCCCCAGCTACAAATCAATCATGAACCAACCCAGTCCCAAGTCAAGTCATCAACCCTACAACATAAATGGCTCAGCCCACAACTAATCTCTCTCATAAAAAATATAGGATACAATATGAAAACATTTTTTATTTTCCACTTAATTCTTCTAATTTACACACTAACAATGCCCTTCTCCACCGTCCCGCTAATCACACTTATCTACATAGGAATATACGCACAAGAAACTGATAGACTTTTTCAACTACAAGAAGCCATTTTCCAACTACTTACCATCATCTGGATTTTGATATGAGAAACCGTTCAACGTCTATTTAGAACTCACCACCACCTAAGTCCTGACAACTATTTCCCTTACACCACAGATAACTCATCCCAACATTATTTTATTTGTACTCCACGTGTTGTACCATACTACCCCGCAACTATCTCCCTTAAAATCAATGTCTTGTCACAATGCTGCACATTGATTCGGTTGTCAACCTATGTACCCACACATTTTTTTCTCACCCTATGTTACCACTGCAACATCTTTTCAAGCTATCTTTAAAACCTAAAGTGGACTTGTTTACGATTTTATTTCAATGTTTTTCCATTGTCCCACTTTTGTAAATATCGTTATACTTTAATTTTGTTCACCAATTTTCTTTTCACACTTCTCAACTTTTGCAATTGTTTTCTCTCAACAACCACGAAATTACCTTGCCTTTCACCAAACCTTACCATCTTAGCGGATCTTTTCACCACCAGCGCAACCCATGTCTTTGTCAGTTTTTTTTAATGTGATGTTTTTCTTTATGTTTTTATATGTTCATTTTTTTTTACACTTGCAAAAATTTCCTTGATGTAGTTTGTCCATACACCAAGCTTGAATACTCTGCAGGCATTTTTTTTTCACTCACTCACCATCGCGCTATTTTCTTTTTTTTTCCCACACAACACCGCTAAGTGGAGAACAATAGTTTTTTTTGATCCCTTGTTAACTAGTTCCAAGATGTCCTAGCAAAACGCCTTGCAAACCCATGTTCTCAAGCTGATCCTGCTGTCAACCAATTTAATCACCATGTTGTCATTCTTTTAATAAGTCCTACTTCATCTTTCCATTCTGTCACCTTGTCGACCGCAACTTCTTACCACCCTGTAAAAAGCTTTGTTTGTTTACCCAATTAATTTTCCCCAAAAATTACTTCCCATCTACCAGAATTTAACTCAGGCTGCCCCTTTTTAAATTCTTCAACGCAGGGGACCCATCTGTGGTAATTTAAGAGTCATAAACACCTGTGTAAATACTCACCACCTCTTCTTACACCCCCTACTCTAATATGGTCTTTTAATCATTGTACCCAATCCTCTTTTAAGCTATTTAAATTTGTATGTATCGTTTTTGTGTGTTCAATAAAATACAGAGGTACATCTAGAGGAAACGTAGAAACCAAAAGGGCTTACCCCTCAGACAATGAGGTCAATCGCCCCGTCAACGCGGCGCCAATAAAATGACGTAACAGGATATACCCGCAGCCAAATAAGGTCAACCGTCCCTCGACGCCAGGGCGCCAGACGTCCGGTGACGTAAGACCTGAGCATATAGAAAGGGCTTGCCCCGCAGCAGTCAGTCAGTTCAGCAGACGCAAGATAGCAGACAGCAGTGGCAGACAGATCGTTAGAAAGTGGCCCGCCGGCCGCAACTTGGTCTCTTCGTTCCCTCTCTCTGATGCCTCGGGTTCCCCTGTGATTCGTCTCTGTGTGCTTTACCACTCACCACCATCACGACTGCGCAATCATCATCTTTCCCCCGACTCAATACAACAGACCAGACTACCGAATTACCACATATATATATAAGGAACAGGCTAAATCAATGTTTAGTTGATTTTGGTACCACCAGATGGCGCTCTGCCTTCTGTAAAGCACATGTGCTCCTGGTCAGGATATGCCATTTTTAATATTTATTTCAACACTTTTTTTTTTTCGTTTTTTCATATATATATAAGTCTATAAGAAATATGAAAAATTAAAATATGCACCTTGTTGGTCTGCTAATTTGAATTTTACTCTCTTTATATATAAATTGTATATATTACTTTATTCATTTTTTTCTATAATTCAATTAATAAATAATTTCAAATGACTCTGTATGATCAACTATATTTGTTAAGAGAACAACTTGATGAGGGAAGAGTATCTTTAATATAATCAAATCACAAGCTTTCGGGCATAACCGCCCATCGACAGGTGTAAAAACGAGACAAAATCACTATGGCAATCAGCTATATATATATACAAAAAGTAAGAAAATGAGACAAATATGTAAAATTTGTGCCAGAGAATTAACATAATAACGAAGGATCATTCATAGAAGTTAGGCAAAGCATGCAATCAACATATAATACATACAATACAAGGCTATTACAGAGACTAAGTATGAACAACGACTATAAAATAAAACAAAATAAAAATAAAATAAAAAATAAAAATAAACTAAAAACTGCTATTGATGTGCAAAGGTATAAGTAGGCCATGAAAACTAAATCTTTCAGATAGGAGGTTCCAGTATTAAATTATCATATATCTCAGGAAGGTCTATTGCTCTATTGATGCTTTTAAATTTTTTGGTGAGTATAGCTTCCAGGACCAACCGCTGGTGCTTGTTCTTAATCTCATGATAGTGGGCCGAGGGGTTGTAAACGTTGAATGTGTGGCCTGTGTCCCGTATGTGTTGGTAAACTAGAGAGCGGGGATCTTTCCTTTTTACCGATCTATCATGCTCCACCATTCTGGTCTTCACCATTCTCCCAGTCTCTCCGACATACTTGGCATCACATTGCTCACATGATATAGAGTAAATGGCATTGTGGGTACTGAGGGAATCAAAGGTTACACTATTTTTAACTATTGTCTGTTTTAGTTTAGTTGCCAAACTGAGTGTGTTGGAGAAATATGAGTTTATACCATATCTATTCAGAACTCGTGCTATGGCCGCCGATTTGTGAGAATATGGAATGAAACAGGTGGGCAGGTAATGAGCAGTGTTTCTTATTCCTGAGGAATCATAAAAATGTTTGCAAACAAAGGATGTCGGATAGCCTGCAGAGTTTAGATTCTTGATTATGTTCTGTTTCTCTATTGCCTGAAAAGATGGAAGGGAACAATGGGTGCGTACGCGCTTAGATAAAGTTTTTACAATACTGATTTTTTGGGAAACGGGACAACAGGAAGTGTAATGCGAGTAATTGGGAAGGAAATTTTTATTGTAATATACGGTAGTATGGTAAGAATTTGGAGTTTGAATTATTAGAACATCAAGGAATGGTATTACACCCCCTTGAGCTATTTCTATAGTAAACGACATATCTTTATTATAACTATTAAGGGACGCTAATATGGTTTCATATGAGTTCTGATCACAGATACAAAAGATATCATCTACATATCTGCGCCATAACACGATTTCTGTTCTATGTTTTTCATTGATTGATTTGTCAATCATGATCATTACCAACTCTGCTGCAGTGGTTGAAAACGAACTCCCCATTGGGGAACCCCGTATCTGTCTATATGTTTGCGATTCAAATTTAAATACATTCATATTTAGACAAATTTCTGCCAGGCATACAATTGATTGTATGGTGGATGCATCGGTCTGTATTTCTGTTAGGAAGGCAACTATACTTTCTCTAATGACTGAGTGGGGTAGGCTTAAAAACAATGAAACTACATCATACGAACACATAATGGTGTTTGGGCCAGGAGAAGTTTTCCATAACTCCTCAATAAAACTAGGGGTGTTGTGTACCGTGAATCTATGGTTATATTGTTTAAGTAACGGGGAGAAAAAATTGGATAAATACCTGGCCAATGGGGCTGACGGTGATTTGTGACATGCTACAATAGGGCGTAGTGGGACATTAGGCTTGTGTATCTTAGGTAATCCATATATGTAGGCGTCTGTGGTAAGGCGTGATGTGAATAATTTGAATTCTTCTGAGTTAATCTGCGGGAGTCTTTTTTGTGCTAATAGAGCCTTCCTGAAATCCTGATAGGTGCGAAGCCTGGTATCTTCATCTATGGGAATAAAAGTGGATTCATCTGTGAGGACGTCCATCATTTTGGATCTATACATTGAGATATCTATAACAACTGTCTGCGATCCCTTATCAGAGTTGCAGATTATGATGTCACTACGATCTTTTAATCTCTTCATAATGGTTCTCTCCATGCGGGCCTGGTGATTTCGGGTTGTGGGATTCATGAGTACAGATGAGATACGGCTTCTGATATCACTTTTTGCCTGTTGACCAAGGTCCTTAATAGAAGCCTCTACACCGCTGATGATCCTGGGGACATCAGGTTTGGCCTCATTGCGATAATTCAAGCCCTTAGATAGCAAGGAGATCTCTGCTTGCGAGAGTTCAATCGTCGAGTCTTGAACCTCTCCAATATTGAACTCTCGCAAGCAGAGATCTCCTTGCTATCTAAGGGCTTGAATTATCGCAATGAGGCCACACCTGATGTCCCCAGGATCATCAGCGGTGTAGAGGCTTCTATTAAGGACTTTGGTCACCAGGCAAAAAGTGATATCAGAAGCCGTATCTCATCTGTACTCATGAATCCCACAACCCGAAATCACCAGGCCCGCATGGAGAGAACCATTATGAAGAGATTAAAAGATCGTAGTGACATCATAATCTGCAACTCTGATAAGGGATCGCAGACAGTTGTTATGGATATCTCAATGTATAGATCCAAAATGATGGACGTCCTCACAGATGAATCCACTTTTATTCCCATAGATGAAGATACCAGGCTTCGCACCTATCAGGATTTCAGGAAGGCTCTATTAGCACAAAAAAGACTCTCGCAGATTAACTCAGAAGAATTCAAATTATTCACATCACGCCTTACCACAGACGCCTACATATATGGATTACCTAAGATACACAAGCCTAATGTCCCACTACGCCCTATTGTAGCATGTCACAAATCACCGTCAGCCCCATTGGCCAGGTATTTATCCAATTTTTTCTCCCCGTTACTTAAACAATATAACCATAGATTCACGGTACACAACACCCCTAGTTTTATTGAGGAGTTATGGAAAACTTCTCCTGGCCCAAACACCATTATGTGTTCGTATGATGTAGTTTCATTGTTTTTAAGCCTACCCCACTCAGTCATTAGAGAAAGTATAGTTGCCTTCCTAACAGAAATACAGACCGATGCATCCACCATACAATCAATTGTATGCCTGGCAGAAATTTGTCTAAATATGAATGTATTTAAATTTGAATCGCAAACATATAGACAGATACGGGGTTCCCCAATGGGGAGTTCGTTTTCAACCACTGCAGCAGAGTTGGTAATGATCATGATTGACAAATCAATCAATGAAAAACATAGAACAGAAATCGTGTTATGGCGCAGATATGTAGATGATATCTTTTGTATCTGTGATCAGAACTCATATGAAACCATATTAGCGTCCCTTAATAGTTATAATAAAGATATGTCGATTACTATAGAAATAGCTCAAGGGGGTGTAATACCATTCCTTGATGTTCTAATAATTCAAACTCCAAATTCTTACCATACTACCGTATATTACAAGAAAGATTTCCTTCCCAATTACCCGCATTACACTTCCTGTTGTCCCGTTTCCCAAAAAATCAGTATTGTAAAAACTTTATCTAAGCGCGTACGCACCCATTGTTCCCTTCCATCTTTTCAGGCAATAGAGAAACAGAACATAATCAAGAATCTAAACTCTGCAGGCTATCCGACATCCTTTGTTTGCAAACATTTTTATGATTCCTCAGGAATAAGAAACACTGCTCATTACCTGTCCTCCTGTTTCATTCCATATTCTCACAAATCGGCGGCCATAGCACGAGTTCTGAATAGATATGGTATAAACTTATATTTCTCCAACACACTCAGTTTGGCAACTAAACTAAAACAGACAATAGTTAAAAATAGTGTAACCTTTGATTCCCTCAGTACCCACAATGCCATTTACTCCATATCATGTGAGCAATGTGATGCCAAGTATGTCGGAGAGACTGGGAGAATGGTGAAGACCAGAATGGTGGAGCATGATAGATCGGTAAAAAGGAAAGATCCCCGCTCTCTAGTTTACCAACACATACGGGACACAGGCCACACATTCAACGTTTACAACCCCTCGGCCCACTATCATGAGATTAAGAACAAGCACCAGCGGTTGGTCCTGGAAGCTATACTCACCAAAAAATTTAAAAGCATCAATAGAGCAATAGACCTTCCTGAGATATATGATAATTTAATACTGGAACCTCCTATCTGAAAGATTTAGTTTTCATGGCCTACTTATACCTTTGCACATCAATAGCAGTTTTCAGTTTATTTTTATTTTTTATTTTATTTTATTTTATTTTTATTTTGTTTTATTTTATAGTCGTTGTTCATACTTAGTCTCTGTAATAGCCTTGTATTGTATGTATTATATGTTGATTGCATGCTTCGCCTAACTTCTATGAATGATCCTTCGTTATTATGTTAATTCTCTGGCACAAATTTTACATATTTGTCTCATTTTCTTACTTTTTGTATATATATATAGCTGATTGCCATAGTGATTTTGTCTCGTTTTTACACCTGTCGATGGGCGGTTATGCCCGAAAGCTTGTGATTTGATTATATTAAAGATACTCTTCCCTCATCAAGTTGTTCTCTTAGTAAATATTAGTGAAGGGATTATTGTTTCAACATTTAAACTATATTTGTTTTATATTTTATTTAATTGCCAAAGGCAAAGAATATATAGAAACAAAAAGAAACATAATAGCATATAGCTCCATGTGTGTCTCCAGTCTATGGAGGTATAAAAGGATAAGAAATCAACTGGTTCTTTTCGATCCATACCCAAGAAATCAGTACTCGAATAATAATTGATTTGAAATTGATACATGGTGTTGATAGTGTAAAAATACGAGGCCAGAATCTCATCATATATTTTGTGTTTTTTTTTATTCTTTTGTGATTAAACATATAATTATATTGATATAATATAATTGACCCTTTTTTGATTGTTGATTGTTATTCCTATGTAAGACCCTGTTGACTTACTGTAGGATTGGTGACTTGTGGTGATTGATGGAGCAGTTGTAGTTGAATGGTAGGTTTTCACAGGGGAAATAACGAGAGGGAAAACAGGATGGGATTAAATCTAGGACTTCGAGAAAAAGGGAGAGTAGGTTTTGAGACAAATGGGGTACTTTCCTATCACATGCTCGAAAAGAATGTTACCTTGGTGAGATGGAGTTGGGCACGTCTTGCTCCTAGTACGGTCACCTTCCCTACTGACTAACTTTGAGTCCGAGATTTTTCTCGTTAACTCTCTATGCCTCTCATTGGTTGAGATCGTCTACGTGGTTACTTTTGGTTGGCTGTTAGTTGTTCATGCTGAACTCTGATTGAATATTGGTACCTCCATTGTCTTTTCATGATTACCATTCTCCAGGAATAAGAAGGTCTTTGAACTTAGTTTTATGGATCCTGGGTAGTGACCTTTACTTCCTGGATTATGCAATCCTGGTAATTGCTGTTCTCTCTTTTCCGCGAGGTCTAACTTTCATTAAAACTCTTCGGACGATACATTGCATATATAGTGGTGGGGTTACATCTTGGTATATACAAATTATGACAGATGCGTCCCCTACATGTGAAGAATTCAAAAAGGGGTAGCCAGAAGTGAATTCTGTAAGGGAAAAGTAATTTTGTGGGGAAAAAATTAATTATGGGCACTGTGAGGCTGTATACAAGTATCATGGGTGACATAAAAAATAAAAGAGAATGGTGTTGATGAAATAATTGTTGAGTAGAAGGGAGAGAAATAAAAAATTATGATGACTATTCAATTCAACTCGAGGTGGGGAAAACTAAATCGAGGGAATTTTCTGTTAGGGCTTTGAGAAATCAAAATAAAATTTACTTAAAAGAAATCAAAGTGAATGCGCTTTGGTGCATTGTTGAATGAGAGAAAAAGAAAAAGATGTCTACACAATTCAGCTCGAGGTGGGGAAAACTAAATCGAGGGAATTTTCTGTTAGGGCTTTGGGAAATAAAAAAAAATAAAAAATATATATAAAATTAAAAGTAAACCGGAGTTTTTCGTTAAAAAAATGTTTACAAACAAAGTGAGTTTTCGTTGAGAAAAAAAAAACTGTTGAGTGGTTGAAAAAGTAAAATTGGTTTATAACAAAAATTAAAAAAAGAAGTTGTTTTATAAATGGTAAATATTTGATTAAGCATTTTTATTTCAAAAATAAAAAAATGTAAATTAATGGGGTAAGAAAAAAATGTATGTAGAGAGATTCGCAAAATCTCTTAGTGATAAAAAGTTACATGCCAATGTATCTAGGTCA
Source organism: Cordylochernes scorpioides (assembly GCA_030710605.1). Classification (NCBI taxonomy): domain Eukaryota; kingdom Metazoa; phylum Arthropoda; class Arachnida; order Pseudoscorpiones; family Chernetidae; genus Cordylochernes; species Cordylochernes scorpioides. The sequence continues at coordinate 31,421,493 of CP092876.1, forward strand.
CGCGGCGAATCCTGACTTTTTAAATTTGCCCTCGTAGATTTTTTGTCCCTGTGCGACTTGTGGGTGGAAACATGATCCTTCCCAGAAGCGTGTTTATATTATGTGTACAGGAGACACGGGAATCTAGTTAACCTTAAGTTTGTATTTGTATTTGTTGCAATGCGTTTGGGGTTGTGTTATTTTTCAAGATCTCAAGGCCGAGTGTTTTATATTAATTTGTCCCGAGCCTTAATGCGTTCTAGGGGGTTTTTATTCGGTCTCCTAGGGCATTTAAGATATGCTCGCCCGATATCCACTTCGTTATCGAGAGATCGTGACCAGAATCAAATCTTTGAATACAGGGTTCGAGGAGAGTCCTCGACCCTTTTAAAGTGGTCGTCTCTTCCTTTCGGAAAAACGTAGGCTCGAAGGCTCTACTACCTAATTTTTTCTTATCCTATCCTTTAAGTGGTAATGTGCGTGTTTTGTTCGTATTTGGCCTTGAGATCTGAATTTTGCGTATTGGTCGTGAGGGTTGTATGCTTGTTTTATATGGGTAACATGTAATATTGTTTGGAAGTGTTGGTAAAAGAATCCAATTTGTTTGAAAATTCATTGGGAATTTTGGATCCCAAGTAGAGGGAATGACATGGATGACAATCGGTTATAGTCAAGATGGCGGACGTCTTGTGTAAATCAGGGGCGAGAGCTGACCTCAATCGAACTGGAGTCGTTTTTATGGGCGGAAGCAAGGGGGGCCCATGCGGGGATTTCCTAAATTAGTTCTGACTCCCCCTCCTGTATTTGATCTGGAGATCTCAAAGTCCGCTGGACACTTTCTAATTAGGTCCCGGCAGGGGCGTCCTATATGTCTGCTGGAGATTTTCTTCCAGGATATCCGATGCGAGAGTTAGAAATGTATGGAATGCACTAACTATATGGAAGATGGCTTCCTGTAATTGGTAGAGCCTTTGGGGCTGTTGGGTATATAGTCCAAGGTAGATTACTATGGTAAATGGGGCGAAGGAATATGGCATAGTCAGAAGACAGATAAAAAGTATAAAGTGAAATATGGGAAACCTGCAAATTTTTCCCATGTTTTCTCCATGAGTTGATGGCTTTGTGTATTGTGTTGTAATTCGATTTGTTGTGGCGAACTTGTGATTGGATCTATTTGTGGATGGGTGATGTCGCGTTTTTTATTATTGGTGAGTGGTACAAATCGGGTTTTGGTGAAAATGGTGGGATCTAAATGAATGAAAGGTTCACTGTTCGTCGGTTTGATTGTCAGCAGCTCTGTTGGAAAAATAGCGGGTGTAAGATGTTTAAATGGAAACGTGTAATTGTCCCTATGTTGTAGATGGTGTATCTTTGTTATGGGTGGTGTTTTTTATCGGAATTTTTCTGTGTATAGTTTAGTTTGTTTACATGGACTGTATCGGTGTCTCTTTGGAGAGGTTGGTTGGGTCTATCTATACAGACCACATTTGGGGAGATGATCTCTAATATGGTGTATGGTCCTGTGAAATATAGGGCGAGTTATTTTAACCAACACCAGGTCGCCTATCTCGAAGCGTGGTTGTTTGTGTCATTGGTCATAAAAGTTTTTGTCTCGTAGGTGCTTGTTTTGAGTTCTCGTGTGTGCGATCTTCCTAGCTCTGTCGATGTCTGGATAAGGTGTGGTGTGGTCAGAAAATTCCGGAGGTAGAACGCCAAACATCAGGTAGATGGGCGGAAACCCAGTGATAGAGTGAGGGGCATTATTGTATATAGTGGTAACTCGTTTGACCAACTTGGTCCATGAGATCTTAGGATTCTCTAAATGGAGTAGTCTAAGTTTTCCTGTAAGGGTGAGGTTTGGGCGTTCACATAGACTGTTGGCTTGTGGATTATTGCTGGTGGTGAGCAATGGGTGGATATTCCTGTTAAGCAGGAAGCTCCTAAATTTCGGCGAAGTGAATGCAGGGGCTCTATCCGTAAGAAGGCGTTTCGGTGAGCCATCCTCTAATACTAGCTTGAGCACCTGTTGATACGTAAAAACGCTGGTGGATTTGGACGGGAACGTCCATGTGTAGCGCGAGAAATGGTCTACTACGACGTGGAGGTATACTTTGGCGTTGCCATATTTGGCAAACCCAGCTATGGTGTCGAGGTCAAAGGGTCCTTTGGCTTCTGGTGGTTGACCTTATTCCCCGTAAGTGGGTCCCATCGGACGCTTTGTCAACTGGCAGGTTGGACAGGTTTTAGCCTTTTGGGCAATGTCTTTTGACATGCCCTGCCAATAATACTGAGCGGAAATGAGTCTCGTCATTTGTGAGATGCCTGGGTGGTTGTATTGGGTGTGTACTGATTGTAGTAGTTTGTTGGTGAGTGTTTTTGGGATGATTATTTTGGTTACACCTTTGCGGGAAATGGCATGAAGTCCATTGTGATCAATGGTCAAGTTAGAATTTTCCGATGGGGAAGGCTGATGGCTCTTAATGAGGGAGGCGTCTAAGAAGCCACAGAACGGGTTACGGGATAGGAGGTCTGCCTCATATTGCTGTGCTCCTTTTATGTAACGAACCTCATATTCGTATCTCGATAGCCGTGATATCCATCGAAATAATCTGCCTGACGGGTTTTTGATCGTCTTCAGCCATTTTAATGCGTAATGGTCGGAAAATATGGTAAATCTTCTGTCTATCAAATAGACGCGGAATTTATCCACACTCTCAACGATTGCTAGGCATTCTAATTCAGAGATGGAATAATTCCGTTCGTGTGAACGTAGAGCGCGGCTGAAGTATTGAACTGGGTAGGTCTTCCAATCATTGACGACCTGTTTGAGGACGCCCGCTATGCCGAGTGTTGATGCGTCACAGTACACTTGGCATGGCAGACCTTCCTGGTAAAGATGTGAAGAGGGGTGCGTGGTTTGGCTTTCTTTAAGCTAAGTGAACGCTTTCAGGCATTTTTCATCCCAAACCCGCGTGACATCCTTTTTGAGAAGGTTGTTAAGTGGCGTCCTCAAGCGGGCGTAGTCCGGGATGAATTTTTTATAAGCGTTCACAGCGCTTAAGAAAGATCGCAATGTTTTGCGATTGTATGGTTGTTGGATGGCGTGAATGGTTTCTATATTCCGTGTGAGTGGTGTGGTTGTGCCTGCAGTGGTTGTGCATGTGTCTGAGAGATGCTTTTGTTGTGTTTTAGCGTAAGTGTCGCGCTTTTCGCGATGTACACGTGTGTGACGCTTGTGTGATGATGTGTGGTCACGTGTGTAATTAGTGTGAGAGTTGTCCTGTTGGATGGACACTGGTTGGGCAATTTTGTTGTGAGTTGGGGCCGTTGTGGCCTTGTGCATTGAAGGCATATAATAAGGACAATTTGCCTTAGTGAAAAAATTGTTTGTGTGCGCGTGACTAGATTGGCATGTTGGCTAATGTTAATTTAAAATTTCGGAGGGTATTTATTCCGAGAATTCCAAACGGTAGAGGTGCTTCCACCACATGGAAATTCTCTTTTTTGGCTATTTTACCTATTGTCAAGGGGAGGGTTATTTGACCTATGTTCGGTACCAGACCGTTTATGGCTTGTAAGCCTATGGGCTGTTTTTTAAGTTTTAATTGAGGGAGGTTATATTTTAATTTTTTATAGAGGTTATACGGCACTAAATTCAGACTTGCGCCTATGTCAATGAGAAAAGGGGTGAGAGTTCATGCGTGATGGGCAGTTTGAACGTCAGTTGGCTGACGAAAAGTGGGTGGTGCCTTCCAACCTGGTTGGCGAAAGGCTGGGGCGTCTTGGGCGGCTTGTCCTTGTGGTGGATGTGGGCGTTTTGCGGATGTGGGGCTGTTTGCATTGCCCTAGCGCTCGCGTGTTGAGCTGGTTTGTATGGTGCAGTCCACACACCTGTTTTTCTTTGTGTGCTGGTTTATGGGCCCGACATGATGGGCGATTGTTCCTCTTGGTGACGCGCAGTTGGTGTGCTGGGTCCGTGGATCCGCTGTACCAGTTGGAACCACTCTCCCAGGTTCTCAGGAGGTACCACGCGGACCAGGCGCTGGTCGGAGAGCGGTAATACCTCCGTCAGCGTCTCGAGGATTACCTCCTGTGGGAGACCCAGTTGCATTCCCATTGCCGACTTCCCTCTAAAATATTCCACCAGGCTTGCCTGTCCAGCAAGCTTCATGGCGAAGTACTTGGCGAAGGACGCCTCGTTGGATTCCTAGTAGAGATCCAAGAGGGTTTGCCTCACCTGGAAGTAGCTCTGGGTGGCCAACCGGAGTTTCCTGAAGAGCTCCAGGGGTTGGCGCGTCAGGTAGCTCGGCAACCTGAGCAACTTATCAGGGGTGGTTACGAGGGCGTCGTCCATCTCCCGGTCGTAGGCCTGGAAGAATTGGCGGGCGGCGTAGGGCCCATCGAAGGGGGGCAGATCCGTTTCCGCGCGCTGGGTTGAACCTACTTGCATCTGGTCGGCGGTCAACTGCAGTAATATTTCAGCTAGGGTTCGTGTTTCGCCTACTCCGGTGGCTTGTTCCGTCTCCCTTGCCACGTCGACGCTCCATTTTTCGCACCTTGTTCTCTCTCGTCTTCCATTATTTATCCTGTCGACTCTATGATATAATTGACCCTTTTTTGATTGTTGATTGTTATTCCTATGTAAGACCCTGTTGACTTACTGTAGGATTGGTGACTTGTGGTGATTGATGGCGCAGTCGTAGTTGAATGGTAGGTTTTCACAGGGGAAATAACGAGAGGGAAAACAGGATAAGATTAAATCTAGGTCTTCGAGAATAAGGGAGAGAAGGTGTTGAGACAAATAGGGTACTTTCCTATCACATGCTCGAAAAGAATGTTACCTTGGTGAGATGGAGTTGCGCCCGTCTTGCTCCTAGTACGGTCGCCTTCCCTACTGACTAACTTTGAGTCTATGCTTCTCATTGGTTGAAATCGTCTACGTGGGTACTTTTGGTTGTTGTTAGTTGTTCATGCTGAATTCTGATTGGATATTGGTACCTCCATTGTATTTTCATGATTACCATCCTCCAGAAAGAATAGGTCTTTGAACTTAGTTTTATGGTTCCTGTGTAGTGACCTTTACTTCCTGGATTATGCAATCCTGGTAATTGCTGCTCTCTCTTTTCCGCGAGGCCTAACTTTTATTAAAACCCTTTGGACTATACATTGCATATATTGTGGTGAGGTTACATCATGGTATATACAAATTATGGCATATATTTATGTTATGTACAGAAACAAAAATATGCATATAAAAATGTTTTTAGGAATAATAATTTGCAAATTTCTTCTGTCATGATAAAATTTGTGCGAAATATCCCTGTTACAAACTTTTGAAATGCCATAGCATACTCCAAAACCTATTTAAAATACAGTTAAGATTAAGAATCTCTCTTGAATTGTAGTTTTTCGCTCTTGATGGCCAACTGCAGTTGAAAATTATGAAACTTATATATAAAGAATAATTTTACTTATCCCTATATATATATATGTGAGTGTATGTATGTATGTGTCTATCTATGTCGGCTATACACGTCCACAATACGTAACTATTCTGACTCTGGGAGCTTCCCTTATTTTTCCCGGTATCATTCTAGACGTCAATTTTGAGTTATGTCATGTGGAGATTATATACACAAGATTATATATCAACATAAAAATATTATATATATTTTAATTGAAATTTAAGCTGGAAGGATGATAATCTATAAAAATTAAATCGCCTCTCACGTTGAAATATGTCAAAACTAGACTCCTCCACCCTCGCCTCAGAAAGGTGGTCTCGGGTCGGTGACAAAGTCTCAACAGCAGTTTTTAACTAGGAATAGGCCATCTGAAGATAATTTTATCGGGCTAATGGCTTTTGCCAGTCTAGGTCAGCTTCATTTCAAGAAATCCTTTATTGATCAATACATGTTTTGGCCTATTTTGGAATGAATAAGAAGCAACGTTTAGTTGACGTTTTTCCGACAAATGGCGCAAGCCATCAGGAAATTTTATTTGCACGTTTAGAAAATGTTTTTTTATTAATTTACGAACCACATTGACGAAGGTCAGCAGCACAAAAAGGCATTCGTGTTTGACTTTCTTAATTTATAAAGAAATGGGTTGCCGAAATATTATGAATCAAGCCTGAATCAACGCTTAGTTGATTTATGCTCCGCTAGATGGCCCTCTGCCAGGAGTAAAAAAGATGAACAGCTAATGTATAATTCAGAGAGTAACTCCAGTCAATAGAAGTAACAAATGTATTGAATATCTCTAGTTATGCGTGATCCATAAATGTAAAAAAATTCAAAGATGTAAAGTTAAAGGCTTTCCATATATGTTGCGATCAATTCTTTAAATTTGATAGAAAACAATTCCATTTCGGTGAAATAAAACATACTCGATATTTTTCTATTCGTTTATCCATCTGCTTTCATTCTAGGATACATTTTCAGTTACAAATGGGCAAAGCAAACAATATTTGATAAACCAATTTAAATGGAAATTTCGTTGCATATCAGCATAAATTCATTGCATATCATTATAAACAGCAAGAATGTGAATAAAATAATGTGATAGTCTCTTTTCTTGTTGAGTGATAAAAATGTGTGTTGAATACAGATAAAATTTAGAAAATGTATAAAGATATTTAACTAGAATTTAGCAATGCACTTAGAACTATTTGCTCTTTAATATTCCATGTAAAGATTTTACCTCGTAATCTATGGACAGAATGTGTGGTATTATCACAGAGGTATCTAAAAAATAGGTTTGAGGTAAAGAGAAAATTAAATTTGAATAACTCTATAATTAATTAATGTCTTTTATTTTAATACGCCTCTGTCTTCAATGTTAATATAGCCACGTGGAAAGTTAAGGAAGACAAACTTCAGGATGACACAGCAAATCATTTAAGGCAAGAACATACTATGAAAGATAAACAAAAGATAAGCAATGAAGGAATTTTACAGAGTAGCAAAATATAAAAAATGATACTCTGTGAATAAATAATAAATACTTTGGTACAATATGATTTTTGATAGTTAGTAAGATTTCTGGATGTTCTTATAAAAATACTGGAATGACACTGAAATCGATTATTTTAAACAAAATTAACATTAAGACTATTTCTGTCTACAGGATAACCAATTCAATATGTATAAATTGATCAATCATTGTCACCAAGAATAGAATCATTGAACTTTGAGCTTTTGTATGAATAAGACTAAAATCGAAAGAAGGGGCATGTATATTTCATCTGTACTCAGGAAATTAATAAATACTTTTTTGAAATCAATTTTTTCTGGATCGATATTAGAACATGTGATATCTAAGTACCTCTTTGGGGATATTAGAGCAAATTTCAATCGATATTTTCATGGCAGTGTCCCGGTAAATCTTTATCAATAGCAATATAGGCAGTATTAGAGTAAAATTATATTAGAAAATACTATTCAGATATATATATATTTCGTATTTCATCCAATTTTAGGTCATTGCATCATTAATATTTTCAGATATATTCCCGAATATATCTATTATATCTATACAAATGAAATTCAAAATCGATGTTTGTTATCGCGTTGCGCAAAATCTACAGAATCAATCATTATGAAATTTAGCATGTAGGTAGCTGAAGATTTCCTTTAACATATAGATATTCAAAAAACTGAAAAGACTAATGTTCTTCTTTTAAAAATGTAAAACCAAAATGCGTTAGTTCCAGCCTTTTACCACTTGGCGCAGCACTGGTCACGACGATAAAATAATTTGATTGGTTTATAATTTTACACGTCGTTTGTTTACATGATGAATGTTAGTTTGTTTACACGATGAAATTTTTTGAAAGGAAAGATTATTCAATCGCCGTGAAGCTTTAGGAAATTATTTATTATACTACTGGGAATGTTGCTGGTTTAAATTTGATTTGAAATAAATATTAGTTGCAATTTTATTTGAAAATGTTCTACTTTCACTCGCAAGCAACGCTTCTTGAGGCATCTGGTGAAATTACATCTATAAATTGTAAAAATGCTAAAATGTGTTCCAAGTATAATAAATTTAATATTCAATTTGAGGATTTAGTAATATAATATTCCAATGACGTTGTAAAAAAACTTAGCAATTCAATATTAATATAAATTGAAATATATTTTTAAAAATTTAATAAATGTTTAAAAAAAAATATATGTTTTCGAAAATATATTTAAACGCATATTAAAATATTTATATACGTTCATAAATCTATATATAGGTGGATTGGATGTTTTCTAGAATCGTTTTAGCAAATGTTCGTTAGGCAAACCTTTACTCGGGTAAAAACCGGGCGAAGCCGGGTACATTCGCTAGATACAGTTATCTACAAATGTTCGTTTGTGGCAAGATACTATTCCTTAAACTTCAAATTATCGAGTGAACCAATTAATATTGATTTTATTCATTTTATCGAGTATTTTTCAAGGGACCGGGAAAAAATGCAAATTATCGAGAGTATAGACAAGTATAGATACAGTAGGGATTGGATGTTTGCTAGAATCGTTTTAAATAATGTTCGTTAGGCAAACTTTCACTCGGGTAAAAACCTGGCGAAGCCGGGAACATATATATATATATACAGGGTGATCCAAAAGTTCCGCACAACTTTAAAAATTGATAACTCCGCGAATATTTGCGCTAAAGAAATGCGGTAAACACCATTGTGTTCAGGATACAATGGAAATATTTATGGCAAATAATGAGAAAAATTCGAAATTGATTTTAGTTTCAATTTTATTTGCTAGATGGCGCTTTACCAGAATCAGAGATTCAGCGGACAAATTGTTTGATAAATTGAAAAATATATTTGATCGACAAGTAGTTTTACTTTTTGAATACCAGAGAATAACCCTAATAATATCAAATGATAAATTGATAAAACACCATTTTTTCAAAAGTAGAAAATTTGGTTGACGATTTTCAGATACAATCTGAGATATGTAAATAGGTATATGCAAATTAAAAATGTAGCAAAAAATATTTATATTTTAGATGGAGTTTTGTGAAATAGATTGAATGTTTGAAAAAACCTACTGATATCAATACACAATTTTCTGAAATGTTAATATAGTACCAAAAATTAAGATGGCACTAATAATAGGATTTCTTGCTATAAGGAATGTGTAGTTTCTTGACTAATGGCGACCCTTGACTATTTAACTGAATATTTGTCATTATCCAACAAATGAAATATAGAGGGGAGTGACAAAATATATTTATCGTACTTTATTCCAAATATTATATGGGCTTGTCAAATGTTATCATTGTTTATTATACTGTACACAATTTAAAAAGTGTATCCCCTCGAATAAAATTCATTTAAATAGACTTTTTGCGTTGAAAAACGTGGTAGTAAAATCATTTTGTATTATCTTTTTAGCAAAATTTCTAAAATTGGGGGGTACAGAGAATATTCCTTATGCTATTTCTTCTAATGAGCGAAAAGCGATACACTAAACATAAGGGGTAAAATTGTGTGTACCAGTGTTATTCGAGAAGTTATAAAACTCTGGCCTGCACGACATAATATAAGATGTGAGCAAATGACAAACAAAAAAAATTACTGTTCACAAAAAAAAAATAAAAAGAGTCAACAGGTGAGGACAGCATTTATTATTCCCATAACCCAACAAAAAGAGCTGCGAAATATTGGTAGATAATATAATACATGGCAGCTTATATAACACATGAGGGAACTGCCTTCTATCTTGTATTAGGTCACAATCATTGCTCAATGTGGCCCCTTCATTCTCAAACACCGCCTGCAGACGATAGATGACAGAATGGAGAGAATTGGTAGACCGGAATCGATAAACACGCGACTTAATGTACCCCCATAACCGAAATTGTTAGGCGTCAAGTCTGGTGTTCTTGGAGGCCACTGTTATATAAAGTGGCGACTTATCCCACGATTTTCACCGAAGGTATCCTTCAGCAATTGTTTGGCACCTCGGGAGATATGAGTTGGTCCTCCATCTTGCATGAATGTTATTTCGCTTAGTGCTTGGCTGTCCTGCAATATGGGAATACCCTTTTCTCTCAAAAGTTGAACATAATGTTCACCAATTACAAAAACGGTTTCAAAAGTTCTTCCATTAAGTTTTTCAAATAAAGATGGCCCAATAATTAAAGAAGTGAACCAATACAAAACTGTAACTCTGGGCAGATGAAGTGGCATTTCTGTAAAAAGCCTAGGGTTTTCTGTTGCCCAAATGCGGCTGTTTTCAATGTTAAATTCTCCGTTTAGAGAAAATTGAGCGTATCTGTCCAGAGAACATTCGACAGCCAGTTTTCATCAATATCAATTTGCAGGAAAACCCATGCAGCGAATTCTTGACGCTTCTCATAATCGCTGACTTTCAACTCGTCAAAACTTTGAAATTTTTTTTTTTTTTAAGAAAAATTATAAATGTGTGTTCTCTCCAAACTGTTCCATACGAAATTTCCGTTTGTCGAGAAACTTGTCTAGCACTTACTTCTCCATACGTGGATAACGTTTCGATAGCTTCAGCATTCTGCAAAACCGTAACAGCCACTGACTTGCATGTCGATAGTCTTCGACTCCGAGGTTTTGCTTCCAGAGATCCAGTTTCCTTGAAATTTTTAATCATTCGCCTTAGAGAGTAGCAACTCATTAGTCCTTTAATGCTTCGAATACTTTAAAGGAAGGAAACGCTCGTAAAGCTCCAGTGGCAGATTCTAAATAGCAATAAAAAAAAATCATCAAAATTGCTTCATCCTGTAGTGACGGCATTCCAGAGGGGGGGGGGGGGAGGAGAAATCCGACCACACCTCCCTGCGGTCCCCCCTGGACCCTTGTAATTTGAACAAATTCTGGGTCGTTTCCAAAGTGACTAAAGTGGCAACGGCACCCATTTTCCAATGAAGAGCAAAACCGATATCTCCAGTAATGCTACCGCGTCCGGGGTAACCGCCGCGTAAGGTGCTGCAGCCTAGGCTTCTGATGAGAAATCGACTACGAGGACACAATTCAATCTACTACAGCTTAATATAAATGGCACCCAGAGGAAAACTGAAGAGCTGACTTGTCTTCTTCGTGACAACAATGGGAATATTGCTTGTCTTCAGAAGACAAAATTGAATCAGAATCTGATATTTATTATCAAAGGTTATACAACACTACGGAAGGACAGACCGGGAAAATTTGGAGGAGGAGTTGCCGTTTTGATTAAAATTTCAGAAATCAAATTTTAAAAATCGCCTCTAGACAGAAAGCACGACAGAAGTTCAGGCAATAGAAATCTATCTCCCAAATAAAACAATATCAAACATAAATGTTTATCACCACGATAATACTAGCATCAATACAGGCCTGATAGAGACATTAAGTGAAGCGTCTTCGGATATCACAATCATACTCGGTGATTTTAACGCCAAAAGTCCAACTTGGTGATCTCCTGTCCAGGATAACATAGGTCAGCAGGTTGAGGACATGCTAACCGACCTCTACCTTACACCGTTAAATAACGAAAATAACACCAATCTATCCAAGTCCACAGGCACAGAATCTGCAATAGATATCACAGCGATAAATTACAACAACGCGCGCGCACCCACAACACAATGGAAAATCCTGAAAAGTGCAATTAGTGACCACAGACCAATTTTAACAACACTAAACTTCAAAATTGAGAATGTCCAACAGAATAAAAGAACACTGGAAAAAAATCACAGAAAAGCTTGAAGAACTGTGCAAGGAAGAGTTAAATCACAGAACGATTGGCAAAAACTTAGAAAAATTCTCTTCGAACATATCCAAAGCTGCAAAGGCATCGATACCTAGAGGTAGACGTAAAGACCTGCGGATACCTCACTGGAAGAACCACAACATCGAGGCAATAATTACAGAGAGAGACAATATCAATGAACTTTTTAAAACAAATAAAACAGAAGAACACCTAAAGGAACTCATTGAAATTAGTCACAAAATAGAACAATAAATTTGGATATTCAAACGGAAATGGGCAGATTTCTGCGAGAAAATGGATCCAAGAAAGGACAGCCATCACTGGAATATAATTAGAGTGTTAGAAAATAATCAAAACCAACACCAATCCTCCAATACTCTAACCGATATGAATAGAACAGCGAAAACGAACAAACAGATGGCTGACATAATTGCTGAATATATTTCAAGTACTTCTAGACTCAGCTATATGAATGAAGACAGGACTCTAAGAAATAATATAAACAAGTCAGTTAAACAAGCAAGAAATTACCATCAACAAGATATTTTCTCGAGAGAATTCACACTGAATGAGCTAAACTCATCAATAGAAAAGGTAAATCCAAGAGGTCACCAGTAGATGATCTAATCTTTGGTCAAATGATTAAACACTTTGGAGACAAAGCTTAAAATCAACTCCTACGGATATTGAACATTTCATGGCAAACTGGTAAACTATCAAAGAATTGGAAGATATCAATTATAGTGCCAATACTGAAACCGAACAAAGATGCCAAGGAATACAAGAACTCTCGGCAAATTGCTCTTACCAGCATATTTTGTAAAATAACAGAACGAATTATCCACTCCAGGCTCATAATCTGGCTAACTAACAATAATAAAATAAACTTCTACTAAACTCCCTATAGATCCAGAAACTGTACAACTGATCAACTGTTCTACTTATGTCAATCAATAATATATTCTTTCCAGGAAAACTGCCAAAGAAGACAACGGCCGTATTCCTGTATATGACCTCAGCTATTAATCGAGTGTAGTGGGAGAAATTTTTTTAAAGGCTGCACAACATTGGAATAAGAGAAAGAAACTTTAATCTGGATTGCAGACTTCTTAAGGGGAAGAAGGAGAAAGGTTCAGGTCAATGGAGCATTTTCCAAGGACCGAAGTACATGGGCTGGTATACCTCAGGGATCTGTGCTCAGTCTCTACTCTTCTCGCTAAATATTAACTGTTGTGTATGTAAATAGATGTAGATTATTTTCATTCTTTAGAGCCTCATTATGTAAAAATATATGTGTATATGAATTGAACATTTGCTGTTGGCCAAACGCGAAGAATAAGAGCTTAATAAAGAGTCATGGTCAAGTTTGAGCTGTTGTACGTCTAATTACGACACAACAAAAGTAGCGACGAGGATGCGGGATCTACAGAGCCCGTAAAAAGCTGAGGAAAACGGCTTCTACGCAAGTACAGGTACTACATCTTTGGAACTATCTGGATCAAGAAAAAAAAAAGGAGTAGAAAAGATCAGCATGACAAGTTCAAAGTTAATAGTACCTTTTAGATGCTATAGCCCAGTGGAGGATACCTTCGATCTTTATGTACACATATTTGAGGCTTCCTTTATGGCAAATGAACTGAAGGAGGAGAGTATAGTGCCGATTTTTACCTCGCTACTAGATTCTGAAACTTTGAAGCTGGGAAACAACATTTTCTTTCCGGCCTAATGAAAGATCAACCCTATGATGCATTTATAGCTGCATTTGGATCCAAAGAAGAAGGTGATACCACAGCTATGCAGATTTTTAAAGATAATTCAACAGGAAGGAGAATCAATTTCGGAATATCTTAGAGAATTGAAACATTTAGCAATATATTGTAATTTTGGCGATATGCTGAGAACCATGTTGCGAGACCGTTTTTTGGCTGGAATGAAGTCAGAAAGCCTGCAAAAGAAGCTACTAACGGAGGACGACGATGTCACCCTGGAAAAAAGTTTTTACAGAGGCGATCTCGTTCGAACTGGCAGAGATAAATACAAGAGAATTACAATTGTAAATTGAGGATAAAAAGGGTGAGTACAAAAATAGTACCGCGCAGCATAGGCCTTTCAGACAAAGAGGAGAAATAATGTGTTATAGATGTGATGAAAGACATTCACACGTGGCCTCTATTTGCCCCCATAGAACAATTACGAGGTTTAAAATGTAAAAAACTGTGTCATTCAAGTAGGGTCTGCAAAGCTCGTAAAAATGTGGGGATGTAAATTTGTACAATAGGACTCTATATATTCTGTACAGGGCGAAACTGATGCCACAATAAATTTAACAGTAGATGATTATTCTTTGTGCTTTACAATTGATGCAGGAAGTCGAGTTACGTTAATACCTAAAGATATTTATTAGAATTATTGGCAAGGTAAAAAATTATTTCCAACAAATTTAAGATTAAAATCATTTTGTGGTAAATAAATAGAGATTATAGATCGAAGACATGTTTTTGTAAAATAAGCCAACCAATATTTACGATTAATAGTTGTAAATGAAAAATATCCAGGTAATTTTATTAGGAAGAGAATGGCTTAAACAGTTAAAACGTGATTATTCTAGATTGTTTAGCATTAAAAATGTAAATAATGAATCTAATAGAAAAATTTGATGGATAGATATGCAGATTTGTTTAACAAAGATTCGGGCTGTCTAAAGGATGTTAGAATAAATTTTAACTTTAAAAAAGTATATGACTCTTGTGTTTTGTAAGGCCAGAAATTTATATTTCTCTCTAAAAACAATGTAGATAATGAAATTGATAGTTTAATGAATTCAGACATTTTAGAACCTCTAGTTCATGCAAATTAAAACGCTCCAATAGTGCCGGTATTAAAAAAGGATGGTAGTGTAAGGATATGTGGTGATTTTATATGTACAGTTAATAAAGCAATAGAGAGAATTAGATAGGTATCCCCTACCATCAATCGATGAGATATTTTCAAAATTATCTACAAGCACCGTACTTTCGACTCTAGACCTATCACAGGCTTACTTACAAGTAATATTAGCGGAAGAAGCCAATGTTGTTGTTAATATAAACACAACAAAGGGGTTGTTTTCTTATAAAAGACTACCATATGGCGTAGCGGTAGCACCAAATAAATTTCAGAGAATCATGGAAGGTCTATTTGCTGATTTGCCAGGTGTGGCCTGCTACATAGATGATATTTTGTTGAAGGAAAATACTTTGAAGATCATGAACAAAAGTTGTATATAAAAGTTGTATGAAGATTTCTAGAAAAAGGTTTAAAGTTAAACAGAGATAAATGTAAATTTAAAAGGAATTCGGTGGAATATTTAGGGTTTAAAATAGATAAATATGAACTGCATCCCTTAGAAAATAAAATTAAAGCAGTGATATAGGCGCCTGAACCTAAAAGGTGTTCCGCAATTGAGATATTTCATAGTATTCTCAATTTATTATTATAGATTCATAAAGAATATAGCAAACATTTTAGCGCCATTCTATCAACTTTTGAAAAAAAAATTGTAGGCGGAATTGGTCGAAAGAACATCGAATGTTATTTTTAAAATGTAGATCAACAATAACTGATAAGTCTGTTTTGAGATGCAAACAAAGAATTGGTCCTGGCTTGTGACGCATCGAGCTATGGACTAGGCGTAATTCTGAGTCATAGCAATGATAGAAAGGAAGAATGTATTGTGCCTTTGCTTCTAGAACATTAACTGAAGCGGAAAAACGGTACTCTCAACTAGAAAATGAAGCGTTAAGTATAATTTATGGCGTTGAGAAATTCAGGCAATACTTACTGGGACGAAAATTTGTATTGATCACAGACAACCAACCCTTAATTCAAAAATTTTAACCTCAGAAACCAATTCCCATATGTGTAGCATCCAGAATTAAAAGATGGTTCTTAAAATTAGCTGCGTTTAATTATACTGTGGAATTTCGAAAAACTAGTGATAATTCCAATGTTGACGCATTGTCACGTCTTCCTTTAGAATCGAGTGTCAAGGAGTCTCTTGATGAAAACCAGATACTTCTTCTCAGGAAGTTGAATGAGGTACCGTTCTCTTTTAGGGAGGTGACAAATGAGACGTCCCGATATAAAATACTATCTAAAGTATTAAATAATGTTAGAGAAGCCATTGGGTGTGTGTGTGTGTGTGTGTGTGTGTGTGTGGAAATCCCAAGGGTTCTGAGGGAAAATCCACTAGCTTCTTATTATAATATCAAAGAGGAATTAAGTTTGGAGTTTGGGTCTTTCTTTTTGGAGGGCATAAAAGCATTAGAACATTGCTTGAAAAAGTGTATAGACCTTAAAGGGGATTATGTTGAGGATAAATCATAATCATTTTATTAGTCATTTTCTTTATATGTCGGGCCACGGATTTATGGGACACCCTTCGTATATATATGTAGTATATTTTAAGGTAGATAGAGCACAATCTTCTTCTAATATTTATATAACCCCATATCTGTATATAAAAATATGTATCGAACAATAGAAGTGACAAATAAAGCAAAGAGGTAAAGGTAGATCAGACGACGCCATAGTCCAGAGGACAAAGGCCAGACGTGATAAACAACCCAGACTAACAGGTGTTTATGCTAATGAGTTCATTCCCTCCCGTCAGCAGGTGGCCGACACGTGGCCAGACATAATTAATAACCCAGCGCTTGACAGGTGGCGTGATTACGGGAACCAATCAGAACTCGCCGCCATCTGCGAGCGTCTCATATATAAGCCCCCCAAGATTGGGACAAAGGAGAGTTGAGTTGTGTTTTAGTTGTTTCAGAGCGACGCTGTCATACGGTCGGTCAGATCTCTCACACCCCCTTCTACCCGCGTAGGCTAGGGCATCCGTGACGTCCATGGTCCGACTACCTTCGTCCGTGGTCTACCTCTACTTCTTGGAGTTACCACCTAGACCTGCCTCTGTCTCTTGCTGTCCCAGTGCGGGAATCCCATCACGCACCCACTACCACGACTGCCCAGTACATTCCACCTCGGGATTACTACAGAACCCGTTAAAGTCGACAGGATGACTGAGGACAAGCAGAGGAGGACGGAGGTCGAAGACGAACACGTCGCGGATGCCCTCACCAACATGCAGCCCCACTGCGAAGACCTAGTAGGCCGCCTGGCAGACGCCATGCGAGGACAAGCCGTGCCTCGTGCGGAGGAAGCCCTCATCTCCCCTTTCGACGGATCCCACGCAACAAGCAGCCTTCTTCCATACAACCATCTCCAGAGATTAACTCCAGCCAGCATCAGCCATTTCAAGGTACTTTAAACTTTGTTTCTGCCATTTTCCCCATAAATTTTATTCTTATATTTTCACTTTAAGCATTTTAAAATCAATTATAACCTTTTATATCATTTTTATTCAATTTTTAAAACTTTCACACTCTCATTTATCATTTTTACCTTATTTTAATCAAATTGTAAATGTTAATTTATCATTTTCAATTTTATTATTAAAAATATTCAATCACGCATTTTTGACAATTTACTAATCTTAAATGCCTTTCTTAAATTCACCTAAAATGGCATTATCCAAATATGCAACTTTTTCAATTTTACATAAAAAAATCATATTATATTTTAATTACTCGAATCATATTTTCTAAACTTATTTGTGTGTTTTTTTTAATACCTTATTTATGGCCATAGTATTACGCTCTTTATTTAACTTGACCTATTGATATTCCAATTGATATTTCTCAATATTTTAAAAGTTTTTAAAAACTAGTCCTAGATTTGTATTTTTATAAGTGTCAAATTTAAATTGTCTCATCTCAAAATGTGCCTCCCATTTTTCCCACAATTACAAATACAACCATAAATGTAATATGCGAAAACTAAATAACATACCATAAAATTTCCATATCCCATTGCATTCCATTCCTGCCTGTGTTAACTTGTTAAATACGAAACTCTACCGAATTTTGTACCCATGCCATAACCTTTTCTCAGAAAAATTTCGTAAAGTCATTATTTTATAATTTTTCTAAACCTAATCACCGCTAATAATCTCCAATCTAACGTTTGTCTGAACATCTTGACGCAAAACTTACTGAGAAACTAAGGTTATTTCATCTAGAGAATCCCAGAACCTCGTGGACGAAGTTAATTAAGATAGTTGACAACCAACTCAAGGACGCACTGAGCTCCCCCCTAGTTTTTTTTCTACTTCTAAAGGGTTGGAATGACCGTTGTACCCACCATTAGCAGCCTGTCAATCATTCAATTATAGGCCCTCCATACTTCTCTCGTCTCTTGATCATTTTCAATTAGCCTTCTATGCCTTCGTTCTAACCACCCCTCGTCCATCGCAGAGTTCCTGTTTGCCGATTTTTTTTATTTACACCCAGGTCACCGTCCAAGCATTCTTTATTTCATTCTTTTTTCCTCAAACCCGGGTTCAATCAATCAATGGCAACAGTCGAGCCCTGTTTTCACAATCTACCTCCATCCTCTAACCTCTTCAACGGTTCCTGAGACTCCTGCTCGTCAACATTTTTTAATTTTTATTTTTTAATGATCCATCGACCTGGTACACTCTTCCTCCCCATGTTAACTCCACACGGAGAGCTTGGGTAACCAGCGAGATATTTTTTTCTCTAATGCTCGACCCAGGCCATCACAGCACGATGCGCCCACTCATTTTTCGTTTAATTTTATTTTTCATCTGGTCGAGCTCAATCACCGACAGCAGCGCAGCTCTTGAGTCACCATCTCTTTTTAACCTTCTCTCAGAAAATATTTCTTTCCCATATTCTCCCATTAACTACCTCTCCTTCGATCTTCACGCCTTTTGCCCATCTGATCTAATGATACTTACAGAACATCTCGAGATTGCTGAACCCTGAAAACAATACTTCGCTTCCAAGCTCGTATTGCAGGGCAGGACTCCTGAGATGTCCTTTGTGGAAACCAATTCAGACCTTCTTCCTTTATTCCTCACTGC
Source organism: Cordylochernes scorpioides (assembly GCA_030710605.1). NCBI lineage: Eukaryota > Metazoa > Arthropoda > Arachnida > Pseudoscorpiones > Chernetidae > Cordylochernes > Cordylochernes scorpioides. The sequence continues at coordinate 31,440,192 of CP092876.1, forward strand.
GTCACTACCTATCGAAAACCTTTTGCTTAAGTTAATTTTCTTTTATATTTTAATTTTGCTTTTATTACCTCTACTTCTCCTCCTTCCTGTATTACATCCCTGAAACTATGTTGTAAATATTCAAGACACCTTAAGTAACAAAAAGCTGTAAATAGTATACCAACTTTCCCAAATATTTACTTTCGCTATTGTGTGTGTTTACTTTAAATTTATCCTTCCTATGTACTCCTCTTATATATTTTTTGTAGTTTCATAATATTATATCAATGTGTCACCACTACTCCCCTTTATCTTTATTTTTATTCTAGTAACTAATTTGTGCCCCAAATTATTTCCCATTTAATAGATTTGCTAACTTTTCTCTCATTTATTGTAAATAGACTTACAGTTTACCTAGTTTTGTGGTGTTGGACTTTGTTTTTTTAACTTACCAATGTAGATAAAACATTTCACTATTAATCGATAATATCATTTTGTTTATTAACCATCAAAATTAATGCCATCAAATACCAATCAACCCTTTATATATTATTACCTTTAATATTTTATTTTCTCTTTTTCTCATCATGTTCAGACTTAGCATTTTACAACTTCAACTATTTTAGGCACCATTTTAAAAAAACGTACACCTAACAATATTTATAATATTTCTTAAACAGATAAAACATTTATCATTTTATTTTTCTTTGTAGATTTCAAAATGTTATTTTTGACGCTTCCCTTACAACCACTAACTCTATCCCATGAACCTTTCCTCCCAACTTTTTACAGCCATCAAGAGATTATTGTTCGTCAACCATTTTCTTTTTTTTTTTTGTTGATTAAACTAACTAGAAGACCCTTCCTCGCTGTACATTTCCCAACAATGAGCTCAGGAGACCCAGTTAGGTTTTATTTTTTTTCTCTCATCGTCCGGCTCATCATTTTTTCATTTTTCAACTTTTTATTTTCACCACACAAGCCGGACACAATCAAAATTGACAGCAATAATTCTCTTACACCCACCTCTCCTTTCCGCATCCTTCAAACCTCCAACCTTCCAAGGGATTCCAGTTCGCCGAACATTTTTGTTTTTTTTTCATTGATTAATCCGACTGGAACAATCCTTCCTCGCTATACCATTCCCGATAATGAGTTCAGGATATCCAGCGCGATATATTTTTTTTTTCTCATCGCCCGACGCATCATATCAATTCATCATTTTTTCAACTTTTCATTTTTTTTTCACAATTCAACCGGGCACAATCATTATGGACAACAGGGATCCCTCTTACCTCTACCTCCCCCTTTTACCTCCATCTATCATCTCAACTCTTTCCGCTGTCTGAGCTAATGATGCAGACGGAATATCTTGGGCCTTCTGTTAATGAAAACAATGCCTCACTTAAACAAGTTCGCATTGCATTGCAGAATGTTTGGGATACTACTTTTGCAGAAACATGCTCAGATACCCCCTTTCCCTTTTTCAACCTTAGCGTCACATTATAAGTTCAGTCAATAAACTAACTTCATTTTTTTCTCTCATCTTTAATACAATAAGATATTATTTTCCTTGTACGATTCATTTTATCATAGTTACCATTTTGTATTATATACCTTCTCTTAATCTTTTATCATTCATTTTGTACGTTTTTATTGATACACCACCCTTACAACATCTTTCTCTTTTTAACTTGTGACTTCATAATAATTTTAACTAATTTGTATACAAATTATTTCTTTTATTTTTTATAGTAGGTTTGTTAGGTTATCACTCATTACATGTCATTCCCCCAACCAAACCTTCATCACCGGGGACACATTCTGTAGTATATTTTAAGGTAGATAGAGCACAATCTTCTTCTAATATTTATATAACCCCATATCTGTATATAAAAATATGTATCGAACAATAGAAGTGACAAATAAAGCAAAGAGGTAAAGGTAGATCAGACGACGCCATAGTCCAGAGGACAAAGGCCAGACGTGATAAACAACCCAGACTAACAGGTGTTTATGCTAATGAGTTCATTCCCTCCCGTCAGCAGGTGGCCGACACGTGGCCAGACATAATTAATAACCCAGCGCTTGACAGGTGGCGTGATTACGGGAACCAATCAGAACTCGCCGCCATCTGCGAGCGTCTCATATATAAGCCCCCCAAGATTGGGACAAAGGAGAGTTGAGTTGTGTTTTAGTTGTTTCAGAGCGACGCTGTCATACGGTCGGTCAGATCTCTCACCCCCCCTTCTACCCGCGTAGGCTAGGGCATCCGTGACGTCCATGGTCCGACTACCTTCGTCCGTGGTCTACCTCTACTTCTTGGAGTTACCACCTAGACCTGCCTCTGTCTCTTGCTGTCCCAGTGCGGGAATCCCATCACGCACCCACTACCACGACTGCCCAGTACATTCCACCTCGGGATTACTACATATATATATATATTAAAAAACGAAAGAAAAAAATAAAAGATAAAAAGATCAGGTGTTGAAATCAATATTAAAAATGGCATATCCTGACCAGGAGCACATGTGCTTTTCAGAAGGCAGAGCGCCATCTGGTGGAACAGAAATCAACTATTCATTGATTTAGCCTGTTCCCTGATATTTGGCCAACCCAATTTCTTTATAAATTAATGATAAATTTCTTGATTAATGTGCTAAGCGTATTTACGCAAGTTTGGCCTTAAATACCCATTTCTTGGTTTTTCAGGAAGCCATTGGGATAAAAAATTATTTTTTGGTCGCAATGGTTCAGCCTACTCCACGCTGACGAGCGCCAAAAAGCGCGAAACGCGTTCGTGGATGGCTTTTCTTGATTTATCAAGAAATTGGGTTGGCCAAATATCAGGGAACAGGCTAAATCAATGAATAGTTGATATCTGTTCCACCAGATGGCGCTCTGCCTTCTGAAAAGCACATGTGCTCCTGGTCAGGATATGCCATTTTTAATATTAATATATATATATATGTCAGCTAAGCACGCCCTCAATATGTAAATAAACTTGCTGAAATTTGAACGGGATAGAGAGTTTATTCTGGAAGAGTTTTTGTCGCATTTTAAACCAAGAAAAATTATAATTAACCAAGTACTGAGCAACAATATTTTTTTTTATTCAGAAATAATGGCAAAATTCCTGTATCATGCTTGATTGAAATAAACAAAATTATTTAGGGGAATACTCACTAAAGCAGCCCACGGGCGAAGCCAGATAATAATTTTTAGTAGGCAGGAACAAAATTCTACCAGCGAAATATTCACTCGAGCAGAAGACACACGAAAGAGGTCATCTCTATAAAATATCGTTATAAAATATATAAAATATCGTTTCTCGGCCTTTTGGCTAAGATCATCTAGTATATCTCTAGATATTTTTATTTATATATATATACTAGCGGATGTGTACCCGGCTTCGCCCGGGTTTTATCCGAGTGAAAGTTTGCCTAACAAATATTATTGATAATAATATTCCGGAACACACAGAATATTATGAAAATAATGATAATAATATTATTTACATTATATATTTATATAAAATATAAAATATATTTTTCGAGCAAACATATCCTCTCTCTCCACTGAATAGATTTTAAAAAGATATATATAAATAAAAATATCTAGAGATATACTACATGATTTTAGCCAAAAGGCCGAGAAATGATATTTTATATATAGAGATGACCTGGCTTCGTGTGTTTTCTGCTCGGGTGAATGTTTCGCTGGTAGATTTTGTTCCTACCTACTGATAATTATTATCTGGCTTCGCCCGTGTTCTGCTTTAGTGAATATTCCCCTCTAGAATTTTGTTTACGTCAATCAAGAATGATACAGCAATATTGTCATAATCATTTCTGACTAAAAAATAATTGTTGCTCAGTACTTGGTTGATTATATATTTTTTTTATTAAAAGTGCGACAAAAAGCTCTTCCAGATTTAACTCTCTGTCCTGTTAAAATTTCAGTGAGATTTATATATTGAGGGCTTGCATAGCCGACAAACACATATATATGTGTTCCTGGCTTCGCCCGGTTTTTACCCGAGTAAAGGTTTGCCTAACGAACATTTGTTAGAACGATTTAAGAAAACATCCAATCTACCTATATATAGATTTATAAACATATAAAATATTGTTATATTCGTGTAAATATATTTTTGAAAAACATACTTTTTTTGAAAACATTTATTAAATTTTAAATAAGATATTTTCTTTAAATATATATTAATATTGAAATGTCAAGTTTTTTTACAACGTCATTGGAATATTATATTACTAATTTCTGAAATTAAATATTGAATTTATTATACTTGGAACAGATTTTAGAATTTTTACAATTTATAAATGTAATTACAATAGATACCGCGAGAGGCGCTGCTTGCGAGTGAAAGTAGAAAATTTGCAAATAAAAATGCAAAGAATATTTATTTCAAATCAAATTCAAACCAGAAACCTTCCCAGTAGTATAGTGAATAACTTCCTAAAGTTTCACGGCGATTGGATAATCTTACCTTTTAAAAACATTCATCGTGTGAACAAACTAACATTCATCGCGTAAACAAACCACGTGTAAATTATTAACCAATCAAATGTATTTATCGTCGCGACCAGTGCTGCGCCCAAGTTTATATCTGCTGAACTGTGTGCTTCCTTCAAATACGCAGTAGCTTCCAGCGCGCCTACGTCACGGGACGACGTGGCATTTCAATCTATTCTGCATCTGATTGAACCGCCGATCCAAAAATGTCTATATATTTGTCTCGTTTTTCACCAGAATTTGTGAGAATTATAGCCACCAAATTGGAAAACCTTGCAATTTACTTATGAATTTGAATATATCTTTTAAATATTTAAATTTACACACAAAAGAT